>JAVIWB010005163.1:0-687383 GCA_031893035.1 Dermolepida albohirtum
TACAAAATACGAGGGAGCGTTCTTATATTCGCGGAATGGGGGACAAGGGGTGGAAATAAAAAAACCAAATTATTTCTCTTTTTCAATATATTCACCTGCAAGACGAATACATTTATCACATCTTTCAATTAATTTATTTATACCCTCATAAAAAAATGATTTCTCTTTATCTGCAAAATACGCCGAAACTGCCTCCTTGACTTCAACATCGGCAGTAAATTTTTTACCCCGCAGCACTTTTTTCATTTTCGGAAACAGGTAATAATCACTCGGGGCCAGGTCTGGGCTGTAGGGTGGGTGATTCACAATTTCGAAGCCCACCTTATGCAGGGCAGCTAACGCAACGCGGCTCTTGTGGACGGGCGCGTTGTCGTGCAAAAGCAGAACACCTTTTGTCAATTTTCCCCGTCTTTTCTCTTTAATGGCTTCTTTTAGTCGCTCTAATATTGAAGCGTAATATTCTCCGGTTATAGAAACACCTTTATCTTTATAATCAATCGACAATATTCCTTCCGAGTCCCAAAATACCGTTGCCATGAGTTTCCCAGCTGATTGTGACACTTTAAATTTCTTGGGAGGTGCTGTGCCCTTTTTGTGCCACTGCATGGAGTCTTGTTTAGACTCAGGTTCATAATGATGAACCCAAGTTTCATCTCCAGTAACAATTCCACTCAATACACCATCCTTGTCTTCATTACAGAGGTCCAAAAATGCACGCGAACACTCTACGCGCTGTTGTTTTTGCAGCGGCGTGAGCATTCTCGGCACCCATCTTGCGCTGACCTTAGACATGCCGAGATGATCGTGTAGGATTTTAAAAATTGTTGTATCGGATACTCCAACCATTTCTGCGAGTTGTTTCTTCTTTAGTCGAGTATCTTCGAGTACAATTTGTTCAACTTTTTGGCTGGCGTGGTCAGCTCAATGCTCCTGCCCGGCCTCGGGTCGTCTTCAAGGGATTCCCTTCCTTGTTTAAATAAACTATGCCACTTGTACACCATGGTTTTTCCTGGACAGAGTCGCCGTAAACCAATGACATCTCATTCATTATGGTCGCGACTGATTTTCCTTGCCTGGTAAGGAACTTTATAACGGCACGATATTCGATTTTTTTCATATTTCACTTTTCACTCCTGATTATGTTACTTGGTTGACGATAGCTCAAAGACTTACTGTCTAATAACAATAAAACTTCGTATTTATACTAATCATGAGTCGCTGCACAGTCCACGCCCCCAATGCGCCTACTCACCCCTCTACAACCCGCTCATTCCGCGAATATAAAAACGCTCCCTCGTATCTGTTAATTTTTGATGGCATTAAAAGTTAGTAAACCATCATTACATTTACTGATATTTTAGTTACTAGTTTAAGAAACTGAAGCTCTCTCTTCTTCTTTGGCATTATAATATGGACCTTAAAATCAAATATGTGATTAAAAGAATATAAGAAAAGGTATATTATCGGAAACAGAAACAGATTTTTTTTCATTATTTTGATGCAGGCATTAGAAAATTTCTTCTAATTTTATAATGGATTTTTGATCTTGGAAGTGTTAAGTATTGCTTCTTAATTTTCTTTTAATACTTTAAGATCACTTTAAGTAATAAAACAAAAGTGAAACATTCAAATTTTAATAGCATTGACTTTAATTGCCTATTATATTTCCTTCCTTCGTAGAGTTTCTTTTCTAAGCGAAAGATGAAACTCTAGTTCATGTTCACTGTCTTGATGTATCATCTCTATTATTTCGATAAGATATATCCTGTGAAAACAACAATTCATCGACGAGATTCGTGATTGACTGATGAGTCCTTAAATAGGCGAAACGTGTCTCATTTAGGATCTTGTTGATTATAGAGTTACGTTTCATCCAATGGACTTTAATATAGAGTTTGGAAAGACGACTATAATCTTTTAATTGGATTACACGCAATCTTCTTAAATGTTTAGAATCTAATACTGCAATAAACATCATTTTTGTAATATTTTGAGAATTAAAATTAGAAATAATATCATTGTTGCTTGAAAAATTAAATAAAGAACTCTGTCACATATTCTATTAAAGCTTTTTAGTAAGAAAATAGATCGTACATATTATACATGTACCTTAAAATCAAATATGTGATTAAGAGAATCTAAAACAAGATATATTGTCGAAAATAGAAGATTTTTTCATTGTTTTGATGTTGGCATTAGAATATTTCCTCTGATTTTATCATGTATTTTTCAGTCTCGGAAGTGTTAACTATCGCTTCCTAATTTTCTTTTAATACTTTAAGATCAAACCCCTCCCCCCCCCCCTACCAAATTTACATCTACGACCACAAATACTATAGAAAGATTTAAGTAATAAGACAAAAGTGAAAGATTCAAATCTTAATAGCATTGACTTTAATTGCCTATTATATTTCCTTCCTTCGTATAGTTTCTTTTCTAAGCGAAAGATGAAACTCTAGTTCATGTTCACTGTCTTGATGTATCACCTCTATTATTTCGATAAGATATATCCTGTGAAAACAACAATTCATCGACGAGATTCGTGATTGACTGATGAGTTCTTAAATAGGCGAAACGTGTCTCATTTAGGATCTTGTTGACTATAGAGTTACGTTTCATCCAATGGACTTTAATATAGAGTTTGAAAAGATGATTAGAATCTTTTAATTGGGTTACACGCAATCTTCTTAAATGTTCAGAATCTAATACTGCAATACACATCGTTTTTGTAATATTTTGAGAATTGAAGACATTAAGTAATTTAAAAAAATGGATTTAATCTGAGTAAGAGTCAAAAAAAGAAATTCGTGGATGAAATATGCTTTAAATAATCAAATTTTGAATTAGAAATAATACCAGAGTTGCTTGAAAAATTAAATAAAGAATTCTTTCGAATATTCTACTAAAATTTTGTGGTAAAAAAATAGATTGTGCATATCAAAAATATTTTTGATAGCATTTAATGTTTCCTCAAATTAAGTTTCCAATTAATTTTAATAGATTACTACTCGACATTATGAATTGTTTCTATTAATAATTTATATCAACTAAGCCATCATTAATTCACTTTTTAATTTTTTTATTAAAGCCCACATTCCAAGTGAAATTACTGTATTCGCATTAAATACGAAAATCGGATACGTAAAAAGAAAAGGTACAGATACATAGGTTCATATAAAAAAAAACTCTATCAATTAGACAATTTCGACCGTCTTTTTGTTGTTGTTAGGGAGAGAGTAAACCTGAGGCGGACATTTTTCATTGCGTGTACGGTAAAGAGAGAGGAAATTCCGACGATCAATATAGGCGTTACTCTCGACGAGCTAAAGCTTCTTACACTGGCAACTTTAAATGGCGGGTCGTAAGCTTGTAAACCTAACCGAAATGAAATCGAGATCTCACGATCCATATCGGGATTATTTCTCTAAATTTATTTTTTGATTTGATACTTTTTCTTTATTTATCAATTCGTGTTGTAAAACAAAAAAGTTTCGATGGCTTACAATAAAAAAGTATTCTTACAGCAAATCCAGTTTGATCACTAACGGAATATTATGTTTAAAAAACAGGCTTTTATTAAAATGAAAAATTTTTATTCGTATATTTGTTTGAAGATAAAATTTTTTTAATAAATTTTCTTTTAAAGATTGTAAAGTAATATTTATGTACGTAAAATACAGAAATAGACATGAAAAGATAATTTAAATACAACGAAGACGATTGAAAAGAATAACTTTCCATCGTACACATTTCATTTGTAAAATTACAATGATCTAGTAGTGCAAAAAGACGCAAACGAATTTAAATAAGGCTTTTCTAATACCTCTTTATTAAATTCAAATATGATATACAATACATACGAGGGCAGCCGTTTATATTTCGGGAATAGCAAACAAAAAAAAAATTTTTTATTATCGAAAATAGTTTTATTGCTTTTCAAAATATTCTCCTTGAAAATCAATGCACTTTTGCATTCGTTTAAATCAATCCGAAAAGCATTGCTGCCACTGTGAAGGCTGTATCTCCAAAATATGAGTTTTGAATGCCTCAACTGCCTCTTCCGGTGTAGGAAACCGTTGATCACGTAGTTTATTTTTCACGTGTGGGAACAAAAAAATCTCAGGGTGCTAGATTAGGGCTGTACGGCGAATGACTCTTCAAATTAATGTTTTACCCAGTCAAATATTAAATTGTTTCAACCGTGGAGAATGATCTCCCGTTTTCGGTTTGCTTTCCTTATTTCTTCAAAAACTTTTGGCAAACAAATAGTTGTGTACCATTCAGAATTGACCGTTCTACAACCGTCTAAAGGCACGATTGCAACGTGACTGGTTTTTTCGAAAAAACAGGCGACCATTTATTTTGATGTGCTTGGAGTGCGAACAACTTTTGTTGGTTTTGGCTCATCTTGGAATATCCACACAGTCGACTGCTATTTCCTATCGGGCGCATACGTATAGATCTAAGATTCATCACCTGTGACGACTTTATAAATATTCTTTGAAGAACCGCCATTGTATTTTCTGTGCATTTCTAGGCACCAATTGACACGAGTCCTTGTTCGAGCTGTTGTCAAACTATGTGGTACCCAACGTGAACATATCTTTTTAACGGCTAAATGTTCATGCAGGATCTTATGCACGCTGATGTTACTAATACCTAGAGATGTCTCGATCTCACGGTATGTCACATGACGGTCTTGCATTATCAATTCAGACACTACATTAATGTTTTCCGACACAACAACATTTGTGGGACGACCTTCACGAAATTCATCGTCCAAAGAACACCGTCCAAGTTTGAATTCACTATATCAACGATATACCAACGATGGTGCTTCATCACCATGTAAAGAATTCAGCTTGTCGATACATTCTTGTTGAGATAATCCACGGCGAAAGTTATGAAAAATAATTGCACGAAAATGTTCGTGAATTAATTCCATTGTTTCGCTGACATAAAATTTTCAAGTTACTGTCACAATAGAACCAGATAATAAAACTGTCAAGGTAAATATATTATCAAATATGACAAACTTCATGATGCAATCATCAGATCGGAGGCAACATTAACAGTTTTGCCGAAATATAAACAGCTACCCTCGTACAAGACTTTAGTTTTAACGAAATAAAATCCAAACACACGAATCTTAAAATGTATACTGTATATTATTGTATCCACCATCATCCATCTCATAATTATCGTCAGCATCATTCACTAACGTTAATATAAACACAACAGAATATACTAGTTCGAAGCATTGCGCCAAACATCACTTTGATAAACTGATTTACGATAGTCAGTTATTTCGTGTGCGAAATGCATACAGACGCATATAAAATTAATTTCCAATGAATGATTGGCGTGGCGTTCCTAATGAAATTTGTTTTAATCAATATAACTCAGGCATTATTTGTATTGTTAGTGTTACATGAAATTACACAAACATGACTTATTGTTGAAGTAAAGATATTATATAATAGCATGTAATAATAGAAATTTCCTAGCGAAACACTCGTGGTCTGACAACCAAAATTCATTCTCTTTTTTTACCACGATTTATGAATCATCTTATGATATCATTACTGAAAGTTGGCCTAAAGAATCAGTTTTGAGCTCTGCTTTAACACAACCACAGCACCTGTCAATTAAATTAGCCCACAGTACAATTTTAGATCTTCACTTTAATAAAATCCAACACATTCAATTTTCAAACGTATAACTTCTACGAAGATGGATCCCTTTGCTCTACCCCTAACTCGCTCACAATAAAAATTTGCAAATATTTTACTTTTATTTTTCTACATAGTCTCCATTAAGGTTAACACATTTTCTCATCGATGTTTCAGCATTTCTGATGCTTCCCGAAAAAAAATTGTGCAACCTACAAACCCCTGATTCACCGCATATATCACATCATTATTTAAAGGAAATCGTTTACCACACGTGTGTTCTTTAAGTTTTGGTAACAGTTCGTAATCACTGGTAGCCAAATCTGGCGAATATGGCAGATGTTCAACCAATTCGAAGCCTGCCTAAGCTATTGCAGCTGTTGCAATTGCGGATATGTGACTGGGTGCGTTATCCTGATGCAAGAGAACATCTTTGCGCAATTTCTCCCCGACGCTTTCCTTTAATTCCGTCACGCAATTTGGGAATTAAGTTAGCATAATAAGCATATGTAATCGTGGCCCCCTCCTGTAGGAAATCTACTAAAATTACGCCTTCGACATCCCAAAATACGGATAGCATTGCTGATGCTTGCATCTTGAATTTTCTCGGCGGTGACGAACCTCGATGTGTCCACTTCTTAGTCTGTATTTTGGTCTCTACATCATAATGATGAATCTAGGACTCATCCATTGTCACAAATCTTGCAAGAAAATTTTCTTTGTCGTGTCTATACAGCATTAAAAGACGACTGCAAATGTCTTTTCGAGTTTCCTTGTGTGCATCTGTTAACATTCGTGGTACCCATCTTGCAGACAATTTCTTCATGTTTAATTCGGCAGTAATTATATTATATACCACATGGTATGAGAGACCAGTATCTTCAACTAGTTGTCTAATAGTCACACGTCAATCTTGCAGCTTATTCCTAAAGTAGATTGTGTATTAACGAAAGATTCAGATCTTACTAGATTAAAACAAATTTGTAGTGGTAGTAGGTCTACAGGTCTGTTATGTATTAATATAGTACATCATAATCTAATTTTTAATTGTACAAATTTAATCATTAGATAAACGGTCGTTCCTTGTATATAAGGACATTTATGCCACACGGTAAACACTGTTACATGAAAAAACTGTTGAAACATACCCAATGCTGCTAATATCTAACCGATTTTATCCACTTTGTGCATTTACATATTGAAAACGCTGTTTAAAAGGGTGCTTCTTTATATTTATTACCTACTAAACCCCTTGCACTTCTTAGAAGCGCGTGCTGCTGACCGAACGCTTACAGTGCCACCTCTTATAAATGGCAAAGCTTTAATTAAGTGAATATATATCTTATGCTAGTAATAAGAAAACTGTTATAACCATAACTTTAGTAGAAATAATCGTCTTTCACTGTTCCTCATCTTCTCGAATATACTATTTCAACAACTCACAAATCGTTACCCTATTAGCTTTTTGATCAGTTATTACTTAACACGGAACACCTATAACAGATTCATCATATATAATAGTAGAGATTTGGGAACTACCAAGATTAATCTTGTAGATATAGAATATAAAATATAAACCAACTTTGCTACATTTTTAAAATTAAGATGTTCATTTATGCTTTGCTCCACCAAGTCCGTTTAAAATGAAAAATCAATCGCTATTGTAAAAGAAAATTATAATTATGAATGCATGTTAACCCACGTTCTTTTCTAGAATCAATTCATTATGGTGAATTATCGACATCATTTTCTTTGCATGTTATTTATATTACCCGATTGAGTAAAATAAATTATTTCCATATCTGCAATGCAATATTATGTCCTACTTTTGTTCTTTGTAATTACTTTGCTGTTTTCTTTTCTCAAACTAGCTTCTTTTAAAAACGAATGCGAGTCTCCAAAACACATACAGAAACAGGGCACTTGTAAGGACAATGTATAAAATCAAACCAAGCGAGGCGGTAATGTGCAAAATTTGCATAAAATATTATTATCGTAAAATTAATGGAGCTAAAACTGTAAGCACCTAAACTTAATTTGCCGCATCCTTAGTGTATGTGACGTTCGGTTACGAATATCGCCACGAGGGGGCTCTTCCATGTGAATACTCTAGCATGTGGTTTTCCATTTACACCATAATACCGGCAGAAACAATTATACAAGTGGTTTTATATCTGCATAGGTGATCGCGCGTTCGGATACATACAACTGGTACACGATCATGTTCACTTGTTAAAAATTATTTAATACAAGTAATACTTAATAAACATATTGAATATCTACTTGTATTAATTAGCAAAATGCAAGCGAAATGTGAGTTCGAATCAGGTCTTCATAATAATTACATGCGCCGAGGGAATTAGTAAACAAATTCTTGTAGATTACTGTAAGAAAAAGGGATGTTCTCTTTCTACTGAACCTAGTAAAGTAACACAATTTTTTGACAAAATAAGTAAGTAAGATAAAGGGCTGATTCTTTTTTGCTGTGCCTAACACATGGATCAATAAGTCCCGAGACTAACAATGAAAACAACATTTTTTTTGCAAAATTTTTTTTTATTCATCAACATAATCACCTTTTAGGGTGATACAATGGTTCCAACGCTTTTCCAATTTTTAAATACCATGTTTATAAAAAAATTTATCTTTCGCTTCAAAATAAGCTTCAGTTTCAGCGATGACCTCCTCATTTGAGCCAAATCTATTTCCCTGGAGCATTTTTTTAAGATCAGCAAAGAGCCAGTAGTCACTGGAGGCTAAATCTGGCGAATATGGGGAGTGGGGAAGCAGATCAAAACCCAATTCGTTCAATTTTGCCATTGTTTTCATCGACTTGTGGCAGGGTGCATTGTCTTGGTGAAAAAGGATTTTTTTTCTCTGCATGTGCGGTCGTTTTTTTGCGATTTCCTCCTTCAAAAGCACCAGTAAGTCAATATAATAATCACTGTTGATCGATTTACCTTTTTCGAGGTAGTCAATGAAAATCACGCCATGTGTATCCCAAAAAACTGACGCCAGGACTTTGCCAGCTGACTGCTGCGTTTTCGGACGTTTCGGACGGCTTTCGCCAGCTGTGCGCCACTCAGATGACTGCCGCTTCGACTCTGGAGTGTAGTGATGTATCCATGTTTCGTCCATGGTCACGTAACGACGCAAGAAATCTTTTTTGTTGCGAGTAAATAGCGATAAACAGCTTTCTGAATCATCGACTCGTTGCTGTTTTTGTTCCATCGAGAGCAATCGCGGCACCCACTTGGAAAAAACCTTTTTCATGCTCAATTTTTCATGAAGGATAGTAAATACACTTCCATATGATATCTGTGTCATCTCAGCAATCTCACGGAGCTTCACTTTACGATCTTTTATTATAATTTTTGTCACTTCGCTCACATTTTCCGGTGTAACGGCTTCCACAGGTCTACCCGAGCGTTCCGCGTCATTTGTGTCGGTACGACCACGTTTAAACTCGGCAAACCACCGACAAATCGTTGCTTTTGATGGACAAGAGTCCGGGTAACATTTTTCAATCCATTGTTTTGCTTGCGTGGTGTTTTTACCCATTAAAAAACAATGTTTTATCAGAACACGAAACTCGGTTTTTTCCATTGTTTAAACAAACTACAAAACGACTTTACTCCAACCTCGATAACTCAGCTGTTTCTGGTCCGATCGACTTAAAATTTTGACACGTTTCAAGCAAAGGTTAGTACTCTAGAAAGACGTGGTTACTGGTTTACTACGAGCGCCATCTATGGGTTAGTCTCGGGACTTATTGATCCATGTGTTACTAAACTGACACAATTTTTCGACGAAATGCATTAGTTTTAATCTGTGTAATCTCTGTAATGTTCTCCTCTGAAGTCAATGCATTTTCTTCATTCGTATAGTCTTATTTTCTCCAATTTTTTCGCGTTATGGTGTATATTAATTAATCCTTCATAAAAATTACATGCGCTGACAAAATTAGTAAGATAATTGTAGTGGATTACTGCAAGAAAAAGATTGTTCTCTTTCTGTTGAACCTAGTAAAGTAACACATATTTTTTTGGCAAAATACGTTCATTTACGATCTTTCAAAGTATTTCCTTTTAAAGTCAATGCAATCTTTCATTTACGTAATCTTATTTTCTTCAATCTTTCCGCGTAATGTAGTATATTTGATTATTAAGTGCGTTAACCGCTTCTTCGGCTGATGTAAAATACAAAAGCCGTAACTTATCCTTTACGCTTGTTAGCAAAAAGAAAGGTACGAGGTCCGGTCTGTAGGGCATTTTTTTAATGTCTTGTGTAATCAAATACTCAATCAACCCAGAGACAGTGAGAGCCCTACTGTCATCGTGATGCGAGAAAACCTTTCTTCTTGAATTTTTGTGTATCATCTTACATTAACAGTACCGCTGCCCTCCAGCGTTACGGTGGAAGGATTTTCATTAATTCCAATGTATAATGTTGTCTACAATCAAAATATGTTATTGGAAAATGTAAGTGAAACAATCTCTCTCTCTAGATTGTATTCAGCATTCACTGACCTTTGGTGAATAGGGCCTAACGAAAATATCTTACCAAAATATTCTTGATCCACCACAAAAGGGCTCTCTTTTAGAGAATGTAGTTATGATAATTTTCTCCAGCTTTTCGCCATACTTTTCGAGACGTAATCTCGTCCGAAAACAAAATTCGCTTCTAATCTTCAACTGTTCAATCTGCAAGATTTCTGGCAAACTCAAACGTTGTACTCTGTGTGTTGCTGCTACTCAATCTTATTCTTGACCTTCTCTATACAGTTACTGCAGAAGTTCTGACATTCCTGACTGCTTCAAACTGGTTACTGAGTTTTGCGCTTGCAACTCGACTATTTTTGAAAGCTTGCAGTTGCAAAAAACAATCATCTCTAGCACTTTTGAGTCGTTTTCCACGATCTCTGAATCTTCTAATCATTCGACTAATCGTCGCTCAGCAAATGAACTACGTAATGCATTTTATATCTTTTTTCAAAACAAAATTGAAGATCTTGCACATTGATTATTGGTTAAATAACTGTAGGTTCATGATCTGGATTTGAACTTTATTAACTTAAATTCTGTACTCGCAAAAAATTAAGAAACTTAAAACTAAATGATACCTGAACTATAACTTAAATGACTCAAGAAAGCTCTTTAATAAAACTCGATTGTTGTCACCAGAAACGTCAAAATTACTTTGTAATGAGATAAAGCTACTGGATTTTATTCAGAAAAGATCAAAAAGTTTTAGAAAATCCAAAAATTATAGCAAATATATCAAAAACATTGAATTTTGAATTAATTTTGAACATGACTTTATCTAAACAATAAATACAAACATTGATTTCACTCATTTGACGTATATTGTGGTATAATCAATTATATTTTTAATAATATATGAAGACATACTGTCAAAAATGGAAAAAAAAATATAAAATCACATGTAATTTTTTTCTGGGTTATATATCAAGCTTCAGTGATTGTAAAATTGCATATATAAGATGCGACAAAGCTTACATAGAATAAATGATGCGTGCTATTGAAACCAGATTTAACGAATGTTAAAGTTTCTCAATCGTAAAGCAAGTATTTGATTCCGGCACAACCCAGTTAGTATGCCATCAAATTTCGTGTTACAAAAGTAAATTTATTTTAATTAAGGTCGGAGCAAATAATAATAACTGTTAAAGATAGCATCATTCAAGCACAATATGAAGTAAAGATTATATTCAATTGATTTTATAGTTACTCTGTATTGTTTAATAGTTTTGTTATTTCACCATTTATACAATTTACTTCTTGTTTTTGACGATAGTTAAGTATTTATTCTTTTCTATATAAAACTTCAATTTAATTTCATATTTAATTGTATATCGAATGCTAAATAAACATATCTATCAAGTTTATTATATCATGATGTTTCGTTTAAAGGCAAAAATAAAATGTATGCTGTGTGCATGTGTGTAACACTTCCATCATCGCATTTACAAAACGCACGAGCAAATTTAAAATTGTTGACGTTGTATGATTTGGTAAGCAAGACGCAAACCACTAACGCGGGCCATCACTCAAAAAATTATCACCGTTTCTTTCCACCCTGTTCCTATTCTTTCCACCGTTTGTACGGAGCAAACATTTACCCACCCGAAATAGAAAGAAAATAAAGGGGGGAAACCAGAAAGAGAAAATATGTAACTTCAGTTGCGTTTTCGTCATACAAGTACTAGAGACGATATTCGATAAATTCTATATGACTTTACTCCATCAAAAAAAAGCATATATTTTCTATCAAAATGTTTGTATATTGTTGCGGCATTAGCCGATAAGTAGACATTTCCTAAGATATTGTAAAGTAAGTGCAAATATTGTTTTATAAGAAATACTATTTTAAATAATCCTTATGTAGAAACAATAGCAGTTATTACTTTTGTATGCTCTTAATAAGATGTAGAAATAAATGTATGAATAGAAAGTGTAAATATCATAATTGGTTTTGGATATTCTCTATCACTTGTAGGTGTGGGTAGTTGTTCAGCTCATACAAAATTTTATATTAAAATATAACATTTATATCGTAAAGAAAATGGTAAAAATAATATCAAATTATAATCTTTAAATGTTTTTATGCTACTGTAGAAAATACAGTTTTTGTAATGTTTATATTATTTACTTCACCCTAATTTTGAACGCTAAATAATTGCAAAGTTTTAATAATCATAATAATAATCTTTAATGCCCCACAGTTACACAGATCATTTACAGGACATAATGCACTTAAAAATAAGAATAAAATTTAAAAAAAATAGGTGCAGTTAATGTAATATAAAGAAAAATAAGAATCCAATTAACAAAAAAATATATATACACACTTATAATAATGTAATCCAAGTCATACAAAAAAAACTGAACTAACAATAATAGATTCAAATTAACGAAAGGGATCCTCGTATAATACATTGGCATTTCTGGACATACATATGTACCAATGGAGCCTTGTAGAGAACATTAGCTCTTGCCCTAGCTATTGAGAAGGTCGCCGATGATCTAGTGTCAAAATTAGGCACGAGGAAATCAACCTGGGACAACAGTACAGAAAAATCAATGAAATTATTTATTAATTTATAAAAAAAACCGCCACTAGCTTTCTCCCTGCGTATACCAAGAGAATCAAAATTGTGCCTAGCAAGCAGACCCTCATACGTCGAACCAAAGGCAGGATCATGACCATTAATCCTGTAGGATAAATATTTGAGGAACCTCTTTTGAATATGCTCCAGGAGTAATTGCAGGTAATGGTAAAGGGGGTACCACACAATTGAAGCATATTCCAATCTGGACCGGACAAGAGAATCATAAAGAACCTTCAAAATGTGCAAACTACTATAAAACCCCTGCATGAACGAATGAGGAACCCAAGCATAAATATCTTAAGTAATATTCTTATCGTATAATACTTGCCTGAAGCAATTGTATTAAATTTAGTAATGTAAACAATATGGGTGATCTATCAAGTGAATTACATTTTAAATGTGTCGCTTCCAAATTTAGTTTTCATGATTTTGAAATTGTAGTTATTAGTTAATTGTAGTATATAGGAATTGTTCAGATGGTTCTTTTTAGTATATTTTTGAAAAAACTTGAAGGAGCACTCTATATTGTTGGTAATTAAAAAACTATAAAATGGTACTCTGTGAAGACTTTAACGTTAATTTTTTAACAAAATCTCAACAATGATATGTTTAATGACTTGATGGAGGTTTGTAGTCTTTCAATAATCATCAATTAACCCACACGGCTTACTAACTGCGTGAATAATGTATTGCTTTAATAAATCTTTTCAAAATTATAGTAGTTTCGTCGTTCATTATAGTGGGTCTAACCATGTGTCCCAAAAGTCAATATTACAGCCAGATTCTGAATATAACTCTAATATTTATAGTTCTAATAATTTATATATTATATATATTACAAAATAGGGAATCTATAAACTACTTTAAACAATTTCTAAGTAAGAAAAACTGGACACAGGTATTTGAGAATAATAATGTTAGTACCCAATACGAGAGTTTTATGAAGACAATAAGTTATTATTATGAAACTGCATGCCCGAGTGTTAAAGGGAAAGTCAAAAAGGGTCCTGATGCTTATAAGGGTTGGATTACGCGAGACATTCGGAAATCGTTAAAAAAACTTGAAAAAATCTATATAAATTAATAATGTTTGGTAATGATGCTACTATGTGACATTACAGAAGGTACAAATCAATATATAAAAAAGTCATAAGCCTTGCAAAAGTCTTACGAACGGTTGTCAAAAATTTACGGATATTTGCGCATCTTCCGGCATACTAAAAATATTTTACAAATCCTTAACGGAGCGACTGCATATATCGCAATTATTACCAAATTTATTATATAAAGTACACATAAATGAAATGGGCGATTTAACAAGTATATTAGTGCGTGGTGGTGGAGTAAATAAAGTCTGAACATTCTGAGCAGTAAGACTTAACACATAAAAATTGAGTCCTCCCAGAAGCTCCAGAAAATCTATCCGACCATGGATTAACCCATGTAAGAAAGACAAACTGGACATAACCCGTCTCATCCCCAACCAAGCCATGGCAAAAGTACTCAATAAGGTGCCATAGGGAAAGCCTCTGTAGGGGTAGACGCAGTGATTTCTAAATCAAAGGTATTTCAAAAATCGTCTTTGCACACATTCTATAGCTTTTTTGGACTTCATAATAAGAATTCTACACTATCGAGTCATACTTCAATCTCGAACGGACTAGCGAAATGTATAAAGTTTTCAATGTGGATATATTATTAAATTGCTTAACATTTGGCAATATAAAGCCCATCATACCATATACCGATGAAACTACATTGGTAACGTGGAAATTAAAAGATAACTCAATATCACAATATTTCCTACATTCAAAACCAATGTAATCACCTTCAGCACCTTCATGGCACTGAAGAGTTTTTCTGATCCTGTGGATATAGTGGATGCCTTCGCTGATACATTTGCTCGTGTCTGTTTAGGAAATAACCAGGCAACTTATTTTGAACACCACAGTAACTGCCCCTCCTTTACTATTGCACGAGTGCACATTGATTTATTGTACCTATTATCAAGACTTGCTAATAAGCGTACTACCGGAGATGATTTGCTGCCAAATTTGTCCTCAATTGCCGATATGTTTTCACGAAACCTTTAATGACAATTATCAATCTCAACTTACGAACAGATATCTTTCCTGACGTTAGAAAATCTGCTTTGATTTGTTCTGTCCATAAAAAAGGTAACAAGACATAAGCTATGCATACCTCCTTATATTCCAACATCCGATCATTCCCTTCGCCGGATTTCGTCGTGTTTATTCGTGATCATTTAACAATGACAAATCTTTGCACTATTTCTCAGTATGTGAGCGAAGTGTTGGACAAGCGGGGACAAGTTGATGTCTTACTTACTATTGTTGACAATTTTCACACTGGCCAAATGAGTCGAATATGACATGTCATAGTTAGAAAATCAAATGCTGCTCGATAACTCGAGATGAATTAAATCATTTTACAAGAAAAGTTTTTAACACAATTATTGCATTGATTTTTCCTAATTTCTTTCTGTTTTTCTTTTAATAATATTGTATTATTCATTGTATAAGATTTTAACAAACTCTATAAACTAACTAATACCGTAACGTACATACAATGTAAACGTTACCTTTTAAATAAGCAAAATACTTAGAAAAGTACTTTCTTTCCGATAATATATCTGAACATCTTCGAATTTCCAGTGAAATCTCGACTAACACATTATAACTCCTTTATGCAGATAACGCTAAATACACACGTCGAAGAAAATTTGGCATAATCTAATTTGCACGTTTGAATGGTACGTAAAAAGTCAAGTTAAAAGAGAGAAGAAAAACGCTGAGACTTCTCAGCACGCGAGCATACCTGGGATCAATTCAGACAATAAATTCAATATTCAGAGGCAATAAAAGATTTATATTGTTTGATATTTCGTATAGATGTTGTCAGGGGATGGGATGAAAGACAAAGAAATTCGTCTTTCTCGCCATAAAAGAAGTTCCTTCAACCATAAAGTTACTCTACATGTTGCGACAGTAAAACGGCGATAAAAATTCGATGCGCATTTACATCAATTTTCTTCCACGGTTTGCCTCATTTCTCCTCCACTCAGAATGTTACTTCTTTTTATATATATGGAGAACAGTCAACAAAATCTTCATTATTACTTTTTCTACTATCTTTTACATTGTGTGCAGTCAAGTTTATATGTATGTCACATTGTTTCAAAATAATAAATTTATTACGTTGAAAAAAAACTAAAGAGGTGGAATATAAGATTTGTGTGGTTTTAAATTTTGTCATAGACAAGTTCAGAACACAGTATTTTTAAAATTATTACATCATATTATAAAAATTCCTCTAAAATGATTTAAAGATTTA
Source organism: Dermolepida albohirtum (assembly GCA_031893035.1). Lineage (NCBI taxonomy): Eukaryota > Metazoa > Arthropoda > Insecta > Coleoptera > Scarabaeidae > Dermolepida > Dermolepida albohirtum. Next base: position 16,159 of record JAVIWB010005163.1, read on the forward strand.
TTACTTTCATTTAAATAAACAAAAATAATACTGGAATTAACCAAAATTAAGCAATAATTTTTGAAAAAATATAGGACATTAATAAAATGTCTTATTTATTTAATATCCAGTTTGTCCCATAACATAATTGCCACAGCTTAGGGATGTGTTACTGAAGCACTTTCAATCAAGTTAAAAACGTCTAAACTCCACCGTGACTGAGCTACAAGCATTTATAGTTTTAGATAGCTCTACTAAGTCAGATAAACTTTCATGGAGACTGTGGTTGATTAAATTATTCAATTAATGTTAACACAACCCCTTTCCACAATAATTTTGTATTCTGCATACGTATTTCGACAACTAAGTTGTCGCCATTACCGGATAAATAATAACAGTGTCACACCTGGACCCTAGGCAAAACCCGCACAGGAACAAAGTTCGTACTAAACTTACACAGTGTGTGTTTGGCATTCGACGATGTAAGTCTAGTACGGACTTTGTTTCTGTGCGGGTTTTGCCGTGGTACCAATACGTATACCGAAAACAAAAATTATTGTGGAAAGAGTTTATATTAATCTTAATTGATTAATCTACTAATGCAGGTATTATATACCACACACACACTACACAAATATCTGCATTATGTATCGAAGTAAACGAGGTATGCTAGTGGGTATCTTTTTACATGTCATGTTAAATTATCATACTAATTACAAAATGTCCTTAAAAGAATATATTGCGACGTGAATAAAGTCAAAAATTCTAAAAAGGAAAACTAAATATACCTTTGTATTTTCGACAAAAACAATGTACTGATTATTTTAATAAAGAATTGAGGACGACTTAAATTATACAAGGTATTAGTAATATATTTTTTAGCAAAGTGCTTCAATATAGAAAGTATAGTAGAATGTCACATTTCTAACTACTACTCTTTCTTGTGCAACTTTAATAGGTTTAAATTTTCATCTTTTTGCCGATGATAATATTATTTTAAGAGATTATTTAGATTGTATTATACTTTTCTTTTGCTCATCAATTTTAGCTCAATGAAAATCATTTTAAAAAAGTCACTTTATTAAATGAGTTGTTCAAAATGTCCACCCATTTGCTGAATACATAGTCTAGCTCTTCTTACAATTGAAGAAGTAGCTCTGCTAACAGTCTTAGCATCAACAGGAATAGTTTCGGTGCCATCTATAATTCTAGCAACCAGTTGTTCTCTGTTCTAAGTTGTTCTGCAAGAACCAAATTTTTCAGCGTTCCCCATAAAATATAATCTAGGAGATATAAATCTGGTCCAGTTTGTATAATTTTGATCAAGAATCTATTACTTGTCTACCAAAGTACGGAGGTGTATCATGTATCATCGTGCTGTATATATTTATATAAATTTGCACACACAAATTCACATTCGTCGTCTTACATTAAGGGGAACATCATCTAATAATGTTGTAAGGTCATTTCCAAGAAAAGTACATAAACTGCCGTGAGACATTCTTCGATTATAAACAAGCCATTGAAACAGTCGTCAATAAAATACCAAATCTTCGCCGAATAAATAGCAATGAAATCAACAGCAGTACGTAATCCTTATTAGTAGGATTATCTAAAACTTCAGATGCTCGTAGCTTAGTCACGGCAGAGTTTTGGATATGTTCATTAGATATTTTTAAGGTAATTTTGATGGAGCCTGTGGTTGATTCACTTAATCACTGAAGGTTGATATATAACTCCTTTCCACATTAATTTCTCTAATTCTAACTCCTGATACTTGTTTATGTTTTTGATTAGTTTAAGATAATTCGCGACTATAGCAATCTATCTCTATTTTGTTAAATTTCATTTGTTTAAGTAGTAAAGTATTCGATTCGTCCTCGTAGAGTTAAATTATTCGTCGGAAGTTTCAAGTTATTAATGTTAGACTGACCGTATGAGTTATTATAGGAAATAACTGCGAAATATTCATTAAAACAATTCGAAAGGGTGATTTTGCTGTTTCAGATTTGATCCAAAATTTCTGTTACCAGGTGTACCGGAAAGTCATTACCGGTTTGTCATAAAAAAAAATAAATAATTTTCAAGAAAATGGAAAACTTTATTCAAAGTATTGGTCATTCGATTCTACACATCTTGCCCATCTTTTAGACAATTCATGGAAGTCGTCCCAAAACAACCGTTTCTCCTTTGAGGAAAACCATTCATCGAGCCATTTTTTAACTTTTTCGAAATTGGCTTCGAAAGTGCTCCTCTACAATCACGTGCCTCATTAATGCGAAAAAGTGATAGTCGGACTGGGCAAGGTCTAAAGAATACGGCGAGTGCGATATTATGTCATATCCAAGTGCTTTCAACGTTTTCTTGATCGGTTTTGCTGTTTGAGACGGCGCGTTATCGAGTTGTAAAAACACTTTACCGTGTCCTCTGTCCATTTTGGACGTTTTTCTATCAATGCGTGGTTCAGATTGATAATTTGTTATCGGTAGCGACCAGCATTAACTGTTTCACCAGGTTCAACAATTTGTAATATACCACACCACTCTGGTCTCACCAAACACAGGCATTGTCTTGCGACCAAAACGACTTGGCCTTGGAGTCGATGGGCCGGCTTCGCCAGGTGATAACCATGATTTTTTGTGCTTAGGGTTTCCGAAATAAATCCGTTTTTCATTAATCGTCACTATTCGATGCAGAAATGACTTTCGATCATACCTTTGAAGCAGCATTTCATAGACCATCTTTCAATTTTCCATTAGCCATTCAATTGATGTGGCACCAATTTTCCCATCCTTTGGATTTTTCCCATTGCTCGTAATCGTTCGGTAATCGGTTTTTGGGACACATTTAACGCTTCTGTCATTTGCCTTTGAGTTTGGGTTGGGTCTTCATCCCGTAACTCCTGCAGTTTCGCATCTTCAAACTTTTTCTGTTTACCAGAACGTTCTTTGTCTTGCGCATCGGAATCACCACTTTTGAATTGTCGAAACCACGTTTCACATGTTTTTGTAGTTGGAACATGCTCACTGCAAGGTTACACTAGCAAACGTTAACTTTCAGCTGCTTATTTCTTTTGATTAAATTAGAAAAGTAATTGACGTCAGTAGAATAAAATGACAATTGTGCCATATCTGTTAGGAAAACCGGTAATGACTTTCCGGTACATCTGATATAAAGGTGCGTATGTTTACTGTATGAAGTTTTCTTTCTTTTTTATGTGATTAGTGTTAATACTATACATAAACTATTATTACTATAACTGTTACAATGCAAAACCCAGCTTCAGAAAAGTTGTTTTAACACAACAAAATATAACGCAAAATCCTTTTTACAAATTTACACAAACAAATTCATATTTAACAAAGTAACTTCCGTATTTAAAGTCATATACGGGTAAAGTATACAATATTCTCCGATCGATATATATATGGGTATAACCACCCATCAGACTTTTCGCAGAGGCAGCCTTCCTATCCAATTACGACGCCAATCTTTCAAAATCGAGCCAGGGGAACCGTACGGAAAGCGTCCTGCTGTTTTCCCAGCAACATTTACTCCCATTCCTTCACCAATGTATTGTAAAGCGTGTAACATATATACATGCATTTAGAGAAACACAGTTTTCTAGTTTTCTGTACACTACATACCTACCACATTTGTTAATGTATAACTAGAGGTAATAAGTAAATATCAAATATGTACGTATATATGTTTACAAAATGAACTAACTTATATAGGAATATCTTCTTTCGTCCGGCAGGAGAAAGTTAAAAAGAAGTAGAATGCAAAGAAAGTTGTAATGAGAAAGAAAGGAAGAATGAAAACCGGTATGAGAGGTAAAGGGAGAAAATGGAAAGAATTCGTTCTTCCAACCCCCCGTCGGTGGTGAGTTAACAGCAGAGGAAAACCCGACAAACTAGATTATTCACAATAAACTTTCGCTGCTATTAAATTATTTAATTTCGGTCGAAGAGAAGAGGGGGCTTCTCTGGAATGGAGTCTAGTTGGATAAGGTCGAGGTGTAACCTTGTTAGCGGGAGCACAACTGAGTTATGGTCTTATAATGCTCCAGAATGAGAAAAAGAAGCGCTGTTCAGCTTCGGCATTCGTCAGTCGACTTCCAGCAGGCGGTCGGGTTGCTTTTCATACATATATACATCTATATATGTTTTTGTATTTATTCCATCTATCATTTTCGCATGTCTTTTTTAAATCACGCCGACGTCGTTTATTTTTACTCTGTTCGGTGGTGTGTTTTTATTCCTTCAGATACCTAGAGACTTGATGGTTTGACAACGTGATTTTTAAATCGATTTCATTCCAGGCGCCTCCGCCAATATTCCATAAACAATCTCAAAGAAAAATAGTTTTCGAAATGTCTCTATCGTGCGCAGTAGATAAAGTGTGTCGGCGAAAAAATCGATTTATAGACATTTTCTACTTTTAATTATTTACATTATGAATTGTGGTTTCAATTATTTAAAAATAAGTGCTTAATTTCATTGTACACACCTTTATGTATATATACGTACAATATACAGTGCTACTAACTAATTTTGGAGTACAAAAAGGAAATTTCTGAACGTGTGCTACTAGTTTTTAAGTTTTTTTAACGATTTTGGCCCAAATACTTAAATATTTAAAAAAATTATCTTCTTTAAATGTGTCCAAAATTGGCAAATAATATATAGAAGTAATATTTATCGTTACTAAAAATAAGAATAATAATAATAAAAGGAAAGGTGTAATTAAAGAAATATATATTACATAAAGGAAATATTTGATTAGTGGTCGATGAAATGACCTATATTTTGAACATTGATTAAACCTCGGCTTTAATTTACATACTTTGACAAAAAAAAAACTCTTGAAATAACATCATGATGATTGTAATATACTTTTTTATTTTAATTATTTCTAGAAATCAATTGGGAAGAGATTTTGCGTAAAAAATACATTTTCATAACAATAATAATTTTAATAATTCTAACAAACATAAAATTTATGATAGTACTCCCACTATAACTTTACAAAGTAACAACACAGTTTTTGTATAATGAAGACAATTGTGTTCTATGTTTTTCTAAAATTTATTTGCAATTACATTTGCCTATTTGGGAGTGGATTTTTTAAAATTATATTTAAAAATCATTCTTCTAAACGTTTGCTCATTTTTAAATTCTAAAAAAATTAATTTAATGAAATATATATATTTCGGAAGTGACTTAACCTGTTTCGCCTCTTATTTTATCGTAAATTGGAAATTAATATAAAAAATGTTTTTTTTTCTACTCGTACTTTTAAGAATTTTTCATAACAAGAACAGAAGGGAATAGTATTTTCTTTGAAAACAATGGACTCACTTTGTAAATTCATCGACGAAGGAAACATTGTAGCTCTGTGGACGTCCTGAACGTGCGGTCTACCCCCCATAACAGCACACTGTGTGGCCGATGCACCTGGATGATGCACACCCATGGCTCCTGTACTTCCACCCGGATTGTAACTTCGAGCCATGGAAGCGGCGGCGGCCGTGTATCTGTAAGCCGCCTGGGACATTTGGCTGCAGGATGTGATATCACCATAAGAACAGGGCATGTTTCCTAAGCCCGTTGGGTCCATACCGGCACCTTGTAAACAGCTCGAATCGAAACCGGCGGCCGCGGCCTGGTTCAAATAAGAATAGTCCATGATTGTAAGGTATTTAGAAAAAATAAAAACACTATAAACTCCCGACGGTCCAAAGAAAAGAAAACTAAAATTTAATTTTAGAAAAAGTATCTATTGTAAAGTGGCCGACGAAAACGGCGCACGAATAAAGTCATTCGTGAGGCGTCTAAAGTCCTCCTTTACCAGGTTAAAACTGGAAGATAATCGAATAAAGAATGAAAGGTTCTAATATCAGATTATGGCGATTACTGGTGTAGTATTATTGGTGCGCGCGTTTTTTTTTCTTTTTCGTTCAAGAAGACGGCAGTTGGTAGTATGTATTAGACAGAGTATAGAGTAGTGGTAGGTATATATACAGTAGTGGAAGCAGTATAACAAGAGATTCGCGCGTGTAGAACCGACTGTCTGCTTGTGCCGAAATCAAATGATAAGCTTAATTCAATAACATGCCAGAAACCTCCACTGTTCCGAGGGTGGAAACGGAAAAAGTACGGGGGGGTGGCAGGGAGGCAACGGGGCCGTAAAACGTGCAGCGTAGAGAGGGTGCGAAATGTACAGATCGGGGGTTGCTTCGGAAACGGGCGGAGTCACCCTCCATGACTCGAGCGACGTCCAATAACGTAGAGGCGCGCGGCGTTTTATGGACTTTCATTGGACGATTGGGGTTACGTCATGTGTCCCTTGGCCACGCGACTTCTTCGGGTGACACACACACACACATACACTGATGCACACGCTGCTACAGAACGAACACAATTGGAAAACATACATACCTCTGTATATACATACATACATACATGCATTGTATGTATAAAAATATTAAAATTTCCGTATTTGTATGTTACTATGAAAATTAAATTAGGTTGGCATTCTTGGTTCGAGAATGCGACGATCTGTTTTTCTTTGGCAACGGCGCGACGTACCTATAAAAGCATCAACAGGAGGAGATGGGGCTGCTCGCGAACTCTCCAACACTACCCATCAACACCTGTAGGCTGTTTGGCAGCAGACGTTTTCCTCCTTGTTCTTAGGCAAGCGTACAATCGACGATTGATGAAATTCTTTTCACATAAACATATTCAATGCTTTTAAATCAATTTATTTCAGTCATTCAAGTAAAAATAGCAAACTCGAAAACTTTATACTTTGAACAGGATAATGGATTGATTATGGGAGATCGCAACCAAAAGCAAATGAAAAAATTGCAAAATAAAAAGATTGCCTTTAAATATTTCCTTACGTTTTCGAGTTAAATTTAGTTCATCTATTACAAAGGTATATATTATATTAATTATTCGATAAGTATTCACTTAAATTACTCGCATTTTAGAATTGTTAAGTCGTTTAGTAATACAACAAAAATTACATCAAATTGTACATCGATGTAATTTGTAATCACTCTCCTGAAAACAAAGTTTAATTCGAAAGTTTAGGCAATAAAGAGAATCTTTTGATTTTGTAACTATCCGATCTTAACGTCTACAGTCAGTACTTTCTGAACGACTTGTATTTCGTATATCTTTAATTTAGAGATATTTATAATGATTAAGGAATGAAGGAGTACTTGTAACAATAAAATTGAATACAGGCAAAGCCTTTTTGACTTTATGAATTATCCATTCTTGTTTTTCTATCAATCTTCTGTAGGAATCTCATTTGTTTTGAATTTTACTATTTTGTTTTTATTATTTCTTATGTTTCAGAATCAAATATTAAGATTGAGATGACTATTCTTTTCAATATTTCAGTTTTTTATTTGTTTAAATAATCTTTTTTTATCCAAAAAGAAATAGACAAATATTTGCAACAATAGAATTGAATAAAGTAAACGCCTTACGATTGACTTTTTGATTTTATCCATTCTTAGTTTTTCCATCAATTTTATGTAGGAATCTCACTTTCATGCTTTGAATTTGTCTTTTCTGTTTTTGTGCTGTTGTCCAGTTTCCAAACAGTAAAGTTAAGAGTGGAGTGGCTATTTTTTAAAATATTTTCGCACCCTATTCACTTAAGTAATTCTTTTTTATTTAAAAATAAATTATTGATTGAACTGAACACTCTTCTAGCTTGTCTTATCTCATTGATTTCGTCCTTTCAATCTACCACCTTCTGTTATTGTGATTCTCAGGTATTTAAACTTACTGACTTGTTCTAGTTATGTGCTTCCAAGTTGTATTCAATGATTCTTTTCGTTTTTGCTGGTATCCATATGAATTGCTCCCAAACTGCTATTGAAAACTTATAGATTTTCATTTGTGGTAATATTTTTTCATTCCTAGCGATCGTTACCAAAGCGAATGATTTGGTGGTGACCACACCAACTCTGTAACTTTTATACCTCCATTCTCCAGTGTCTTCCTTTGTACTTGTTAAAGTTCCTTTTCATCTTTTAAATTCCATCTTCTAATAATAAAGAGAAGTGTAACCGACACTAGGGCCGGTTTTGTCTCTTTTTTTGATTCCTTACATAGTGGATTATCATATTTCACTTTGATGAAAATCCTTATTAGTTTTTATATCGATTTTGTCTCATTTATCATCATGCCCTGTAAAATTTTCAATATGTTTTGCTATTTAACTTCGACTTTATCTGAATTGATAAAGCAAAGATACACTTATCCTTCTTCGAATTATTGCTTTTTCGCTTATACGATGTAAAATAAAGCCTCGGGTTATGTCTAAAACCATAGTTCCTATCTTCTAAAATTTCACCAAGTATTCTTCTGTGTAGTTTCTAATATTCTACCGTATAATTTACCGATTGTACTTAGTAACATGATTCCACAATTCCTAAATATCTCTCACATCTTTTTTTAATTAATTATTGTCTTCAGTATCTATCATTATTATTTATTATTATATTATTTAATGAAATAGACTTTTATTTTATCTTTTTAATATAAGATCAAATTACTATAGAACAAGATATTATGATAATTTAATAATATTAACAATCCATTAGATCATCTACTGTTACTATACTTGTAGACGAAACTGCCCAACACACTTCGTAGAAGAAAACGACAGATTTTCTTAAAAAAGATGTACTTATCTATCCTAATATTATCAGCAATTAAATTTCCTAAAGCAGTCATAAAATGCAAAACAATAAAATGAAAGAATACACTGGTTATCAGTCAAAATTGTACCGAGTGAGCGATCTCAAGTGTTCATAGGGAGATAAAGAAACTTGAATTGGCAAGATTGACTAGATGGTATTAATTTGTTGAATATTGAACATAATTTGATACTTCTTATTAATGAATAACTAAATGTTATATATAAGGAGTAAAGAAAGAATTTCATGCTTTCGTAATATTTATTGTACCATAAATCTTTCTTAAAAACAATTAATAAATACTATTTAAAATAAACATGTAAATAAACTTTATTGTAGAGCAACTGCAAATGTTCAAACTGACCATCATCAACCTGTAAACATAAGCTCACTCGTCTCCTCATATTAGTAAAAATATTTTGTAATACCTTCACATTTATAATGTCTATTGCTTCTGTCATGTATTTCTCCAAATTATGCAGTACGTTGCTAATGATTTTCAAGTATCCGAACAAAAAGAAATCTAGCGCAGTTAAATCTGAAGAATTTTCTGGCCAATGCCTTCTGCTAATTAATCTTTCATCAACAAATTTTCTTAAATAATTTAAATTAGCATATGTTGTATATGATGTACCATCATCTTGTTTGAAGTAACCGTCATGCAGTCCTTCCTCATCTATATTGTCAATGGAAAATTCTAATATATGTTCTTTACATCTAACTGCGTTAATTTTGTCACTAAAAAGTACTTGTCCCACCATAGGTAACATAGCAAACCAAACTCCAACCTTTATAGGATGAAAACTTGTTTCTGTGAACATATGTGGAGTGTCAGATGACCATATGTGATAATTTTGACTTTTGACATATCTAGATATGTGGAGCTAAGCCTCATCGGAGAATAAACTCTTATCGTTGTCAAACATATTGCTGAACCAGTTACAGAATTCTCTTCGAGCACCAAAAGTACGAGCATGCAGTTGTTGGTAGACCGATATTTTATATGGTTTAAAGTCAAGGTATTTCTTAAGTGCTGTACGAGCACCACCATAGAACCCATCTATAATAAATACTTGTTATTTATTTGTATGTTTTTTCTAAGAAAAATGCTTGTTTTTGTAGATAATCTTAATGATTTATTTGGACTAGCTTCAATTCTCTTATGTATATCTACTAAAGTATCTCCAGTTAAAATAGTAGTTACATTCCCTCTTACATATTAATATGTCGCCTGTTTCCATAAATCGTTCATGTGCCTATTTTTATGATTGACAAATGTATCATAAATAATTTCTTCCTCAGGATACCTAGTTGTAAATTATTTTATGCAGGATTAGATGCATATGTCCACTTTCCATCTTGATTTTGCGTCCCACTACGAAAATGAGCCATTATTATAAATTTATCCTGATCCACAGTGTCCGGCATGCCGTTATACCTGCGCAAACTGTCGTAACACTGGCGGAAAAAAATTTACTATGTAGAAGAAAGTGTCTTATAGTTATTTTTTTGAAAATGGTACAGAACGATGAACTTTCTATGGTGATCGTTTACATCTTCGTACATATAAAGATGCCGTGTCTGTATCTAAAACTAGAAAAAAATTTGTAGATTAAGCAGAAAATAGATATTTTAAAAACATGGATGCAATTTTTCAGTTTTATGGTGTATCCTAGTGCTGTCCTCTTTCGTCAGGCTCACTAATTATTGATCTACCCTCGTACATTACTAAAGAAAATATCTCTAGGCTTGTCGTGCGAGTAGGCATAGATATCAAGTATTTCTCTATGACCCTCCTTTGTAGTGATATAAAAAAATATATTTTGTTACGTAGAGATTTTCGAAAATAAATTTATTGAATACAAGTTTTAAAAGTAAAATAAGAAAACTCTAAGCATATGAAACTCCCCCGTAATATCAACTATAACGGGGTAAAAAACCAACTAAATTAAAACGTCATTAAAGCTTTCCCGTTAACGAAAAGCAATTACGACGAAAGTAATCCATCTGTTTTTATTTGGTTAATTAAAACGTTAAAACGTCAACAGACATTACGGCAGACATCGTCGAATGGAAATTACTAGTAAGGCCGCAGCGCGAGATAGTGACCGCGTCACCATAGCGGCTGATACAGACCATTAGTTTATCCGAAAGCACTGTCTAATTCTATCTGATAATCGAATAATCTTGAGCAATCGAGGAGAAAGCCGTTCCGTTCCCTCTCTTACTCGACTAACGATAAACAGACAAACGAACTTTGAGCTTAAATAAGAGAGACGTTTGCCTTTTAATAAGGTCAGTTATTTCGTCATTTTGTCACTTGTAGTTTTCTCTTTCATAAGCATGATTGAGGATATATTGTACAAAAACGCGCATGATATGAAGCGTTGTGAGTTTTGTTATTATAAGTTTGCAGTCTGCAAAATGTAAACTTTAAATTGTTAGAATAAATAAATAAATAAAAACTACTATTGAAATATACGATTCACCTAAAAATTTGAATCGATTAAATATTACTAATAAATGTGAAGTAACTTCTTAATATAGTGACTCTCAACCTGTTGGGCTAATAGTAAAGGATGTTTCAAATTGCGCGGTTTCGTTCAAGAATAAATAAAATATAGATGGCGCACTGAATTTGTCTAGGTATGTGGACATTTAAAAAGTATGATGTATGACATTTATAAAAATGGCTTCGTACACGGTACAACAACGCGTTCGAATTGTTGAATTGTTTTATGAAAATCAACGTTCTGTGAAAAGAGTTTTTAGAAAATTACGTGAATTTTATGGTTTCCATAATTGTCTATCTGAACGCACTATTGGTCGAATTATTAAAAAATTTCAAGAGACCAGTTCGGCGGAAGATCAAAAAAGTGAAAAATACAGTCGAAGTGGTCGTTCACAAGAAAATATTGGTTTGGTTAGTGAAAGTGTTGCTGAAGATCCCGAAATGTCCATTAAACGACGTTCACAGGTAACTTGGACTTAGTGGACCAACAACATGGCGTATTTTACACAAGGATTTAGCTCTGAAAGCATATAAGGTTCAGTTAACACAGAAACTGAAGCCATTAGATCATTTAAAACGTCGTTCGTTTGTCAATTTCATCAATGAACAACTAGCTGATTTTTCTCAAAAAATAATGTTTTCCAATGAGGAACATTTTGAACTTGGTGGCTATGTTAATGAACAATATTATGCTATGTTAATGAACGTATCTCAGGTGAAGAAAATCCACGAATTATTCATGAGAAACCTATGCATCCTAAACGAGTTACTGTTTGGTATGCATTATCGTCAGGTGGCATAATTGAAAATGCTGCTGGTGAAGCTGTAACTATCAATGGTGATCGATATCGTCGGATGATAACCGAATTTTTATGGCCTGAATTAATAAATATTGATCTAAATGATATGTAGTTTCAACGGGATGGCGCTACACCTTACTTTGCACACGAATCAATTGATTTATTGAGAGAAAAATTTCCTGGACGTGTAACCTCAAGAAACGGTTATGTTAATTAGCCACCAAGATCATGTGATTTGACACCGTTAGACTATTTTCTTTGGGGTTATGTGAAAAGCCAGGTTTATAAAAACAATCCACAATTATTTCAAAATGTCTTTGAAAATTTTAACAAAAGAGTGGACGTCTGTGGTGCTGCAAGAGGAGGCCATTTGACAGATATTATTTTTCGCATATAAATGTCATAACTGATACTTCAATTACCAATAAAAGGTTTTTGAAAGTGAATGCAAATTATGTGTTTTATTTATTCTTTAAAAAAACTGCAAAATTTGGAACACGCTTTACATGAGGAGCGCGATCGCATCGTAAAATAAGAAAAAATATTAATTTTTTTTGTAAATTGTCAATTTACTGAATTAGAAACAATAAAATGCATTCTGTAATAAATTACAAACAAGTTCTTTTTCTGTATTTAACTGAGATGTATCTTTTTGTCCTAAAAGCAGTAAACGTAGAAAATCCGGTTCTGCAAAGGTAGAATATTAAAAATGATAATAGTATAAGAAATACTCTTGTATTCAGTACACAAAATTCATTATCCACTATTACCCAAAGTTCAAGCAGTGATTTATTACTAAATTATCTTTTGATTTCGCCATTTGCCGTGAAGACATGAAGATTCCTTCTTCGGAAACTGTAAAACCTTCGGGAGTATTTTGAAATAGGTCCCTAATCCACCTGTAACTTGCTACGAAGCTGTCGTTAGCAAGAAAATACATTTGAAAATTCTTTAGCTAAACGATTTTCACTGGTTCCAAAGACGACTTTAATATGTTGCTCTTCGACTTTGCAAGTTTTAAAAAATTCATCCAGACAGTATTATCAGGTTGTTACATATGAAATGTCCGATTTTGTAAGGAATAAAAAAAAGTCTAAATTTAAAAAAATGTAAATATTTATTCTGCAAAATAGTCTCCACTTAGATCAATAGTTTGTTGTCAACGGCCTGGAAGCTAAAAAATTTCCTTTGAAAAGAAATCTAGGCTTTGACTGCTCACATATTGCTCAAACACTGCTATTACAGACTCCCGGTCAGGGAAGTCCCTATTTTTTAAGTGATTGTCTAAACTTCGGAAAAAATGAAAATCAGTTGGCGAAAGGTCAGGTGAATAAGGTGGGTGAGGGAGAATTTCGTAACCAAATTCCGAAAGTTTTTGGGTTGTCTGTCGTGCAACATGAGGTCTTGCATTATCATAAAGAAGTATGGGTCCATGTCTATTAACTAGTGAGGGCTGCAAGCGGCTCAATTTTCCATGCATAGTTTCCAGTTCGGCACAATAGGACGCTGCCGTGATGGTTTCACCAGGTTGCAAAAATGAATAGTGAATAATACCCTTTCTGGTCCACCATACAGTCACCATAATCTTTCGCGGGTGAAGTGATGCTCGTGCATGCTGTCTTGGTGCTTCACCTCGATCTAACCATTGCTTTGACCGTCTCCGATTATCATAAAGTATCCACTTTTCGTCACACGTTACCACTCGATGAAGAAACGGTTCAACTTTCTGTCGATTAGCCGAAGAGGTAGCCACCTCTAACCGACGGAGCTTATTGGCTTCCGTTAATTGGTGCGGCACCCATCGATCAAGTTTCTTCACTTTGCCAATCGAAGAAAGTTGACGACTAATGGTGGCAATGGACACTTGAAATGTTTTTGCAAGGCTACGCACTGTTGTCAACGGATTACTTTCAACTTCTACATGCAGCTTGTCGTCATTAACGGTGCTACGCGCATATCCGCGAGGCTCATTTTCCAAATCAAAATTTCCCTTGCTGAATTTTTTAAAACATCGCCGTAATGTGCGTTCATTACACGTGGTTTCACCGAACGTCTGATTAATTTCTCGCGTTGCTGCAGCTGCATTTAATCCCTTTTTAAATTGAAAGAGATAATTTGCCCGAATATCTCTTGCCGACAGCATTTCCATAGGCGAGACAAGGACAGGTGTATTAATCTTTCCAAGAAATGGAACAGGTACACACTTCAAAATAAATACCCTTTTCTACAAATACAATAATAATTTTCACCAAAAACATACACGTCTTCACACAGGTGCGATTCAGTTCAGACTGAAGGAAAAAACGGACATTACATTTGTAACAACCTGATATATTACATGCTCATATCGGGGATTAGTGATTATTTTAGAATCGTCAATGATTATGTATACATTTTTAATTTTTTTCTTGTTTTAGATACCCAAATAAGAACCTTTTAAAACACCGCGCCCAACCAACAAGTCAACTATTTTGGTAAAGTAAATTTTATAATTACTTACTATAAGCTTATTTTACTGGACGATGTTATCTTTAATTTTTATCCAACACAGCTTATTGTTGGAATAACAGTGAGTAACAGTAAGAAATTTAGTCGATTATGGTCAATTGAAAGAACGAGTCTTAGACATAAAAACAAAATGTCGAGTTGAGGGATTACCAAAAATTATTCACGAAGAGTCAAAGTCAAAGCGAATTAAATTATCATTACTATCAAACCCTCATACACTTTACGTGAACAGCGGTTCGCTCTTCTATTTGGCTTTACCAACAAGGACGAATTAATATTGTATTTATATATTAATTCGTCCTTGTCGGTAAAGCAAAATAGACCAATGATCCGTGATCAAATTTTTAACGCTGGAAGGTTACGACTCCATCCAAATTTATAGACGTTTCAAAGCTGTTTAAGGCAACACCTGTATAAATGTGAAGAATATTCGCCAGTGAGTTCGATGTACAAAACGCTGACGTAAAGCAATCAGTTGATCAGTATCAGTGTCGCATGAGAAGGATCCAAGACAAGTGAATACACTGATGAAAGGAAATGACGGAATTATGCAAAAAGAAATTGCTCGGCAAATAAGCATTAGTCAAAATAAAGTTCAGTACATTGTTTAAAAGTTCAACTACAGAAAAATTTGAGCCAGATAGGTTCCGCGACAATTTACGGATGTCATGGCAAAATAAAGAAAAGATATTTGTTAAGAACTTCTTAAGCAATATCCAGATGAAATAGAGAATTTTTTCGTGAACATTACCATCGGGGACTAATTTTGGGTTCATTATTATGACTCCAAAAACAAGCAACAGCCAATGGAATAGCATCTTTGTAATACCCACGTATACGAAAATTCAAAAAAATTCCGTCAGCGCAGAAAGCATGCTCACCATTTCCTGAAATGCAAAAGGAATCATTCCTACCCAATATCTGCCTAAGCAATCAACGATTAATTCAGTAAAATAATTCGAAACGTTTCGATTATTAAAGAATCGTATCGATAGAATAATGTTGGATAAGATGAATTTTTTGTTGCGTACAGTTCTGTTTCGACACCCTTGGATTTACAGTTATTGCTTAAGGAGATATTAAAGAGTCAACGTTTGTCATAGACACTGAAATTCGGGCTGCTGTTCGTAATTGGATCACCAGTGAACAAGAAAGCTTTTTCATGAATGAAATGAAATAATGTATTCAGCATTTGGAGAAATGTGTTGCACTAAATGGTGATTACGAGAAAAAATAATTGTGTACATCGGTAGTACAATAAATCTATTTCGTTTTGAGACTTATTTCAATATTTTGTCTTTTCTTGCTCTTGATTTACAGAGTTATTGTGTATGTCAATCCAACTTCGTACATATTATTTCTCCTGTCACGTTGATACTCATATACTTATTGAGCTTATTATGTTGTGTTAGTTAATTTATTTTAACTCAGTGAAGATTTAAAAATCTTTTGCGAAAATTATGGAAGTGTAACTTCCAATATCGAAAACGATAATTCCATCTCGTTTGTACTGGTAAACTGTACCTTAAGAAGTGAAACTGAATTTGTTCCACATCTATTGACTGGTGACCAAAAGTTGTACCAAATTAGGCATTGCAAGGACGTGATTGAAAAAGCTCGAGAAAATAAAGACATCTTAACAATAATTGTAACTAGTAATGAGACGGGGTGTTTTCAATACGATCTAGAAACCAAACATCTAAATGCTAAATGGTAGTCATCAGATAAAGGAAATCCAAAAAAATTTGGATTGGAAAAGTCAAAAATTATGATAATGTTAATTGCTTTTTGCTATTCCAATAAGATTATTCGCAAAGAATTAATTTCAAGTTCATGCTGTGTGTTATCACGGTATAGTGAAGAATTTCATAAGACGGTTTCATCATGTCCGCTCTTCATTAATTGTTACTGATGTTTTCTGTCCAACACACATATCCGTCCGATTTATTCTTATTTCCTACGCTGAATTTAGCGATGAAAAGAAACCGTTTTGTATTAGTTAAAGGGATTTGGCGGTCAACGACGGATAATCAGCGACATAAAAAGTCACTCCATCCACTTCTTCAGCGAATGAATAAAATGATTGTCTTCAGGATTTCTTAATTATTGTTGTTCTTTTTAAAGCGATTTCAATTTTGAATCTGCCATTGATAGAAATCCGAATAACAAGTTGCGAAAAACAATTTCAAAATTAAAAAGGGCGTCGACGGCATAAACACAAACACATGTAGACATAAATGATTTTACATTACAATAGTAGTTCATTAGATATGATCTCATCTGCGGACACGTGTAGATCAACGTCGATCCGCGCACGGCACGTGCCAATATCGACTGATGTTCCCGGTAGGGTCGGCATACTTACGCCGCGTTGTCAAATCGTTATTTAATCACATTTATCGATAGAACGGGGCTTTCCAAGCTAATACATTGTATCCACCATCATCCATCTCATCATAATCATCGTCATCATTCGCTAACATTCACACAAACACAACAGAATATACTGGTTCGAAGCGATGCGCCAAACATCACTTTGACAAACTGATTTACGGTAGTCAGTTATTTCGTGTGCGAAATGCATACAGACGCATATAAAATTAATTTCCAATGAATGATTGGCGTGGCGTTCCTAATAAAATTTCTTTTAATCAATACAACTCAGGTATTATTTGTATTATTAGTGTTACCTGAAATTATATAAACGTGACTGATTATTGTAGTAACATGTTGTAGTAATAGAGATTTACTACCAGACCTTCTGAAAACCGCGATTCATTCTTTTTTTATCGTAATTTGTGAAACATCTTTTGATATGATTACTGAAAGTTGGCTTAACGATTCAGTAATGAGCTCTGCATTGGTACAACCTAAAATACCTGGTAATTAAATTAGTCTACACTACAACTTTTAGAGTTTCACCGAAATAAAATCCAAACATTTGGTACGTAGACTTCCGCGGTCGTGGTCCATGCTATCTGCTTCTGGGTTTCCGGGCTGGAACCGCGTCAATTGTATATCTGCCGACGTTTCAGTTTCAGTGCAGTAGTTCAGCCCTGAAGATGTCCCATACAAATGGGCACGCGGTTGACGCGGTTCCAGACCGGAAACCCAGAAGTAGGTAGTAAAATCCAAACACTTTTTTTTGTAACTTTCTATTTTCTTCCCAGGCTTTCTCGGTATTTTTGTTTAAAATGCTTACATTTTGATGTAGGGACGAGTAGACAATAGATTTAAAAACACTAAATATTCTCGATGCGATTGAGGTCCGGTGAATTTTCTGGCCAGGGTGGTATTGATATACCGAAGTCGGGAAAAACATTTTGGATGAATTTTGTCGAAAAACACGATGCCTTTTTGCATAAACATGGAAGCATTTCACTCTGCATCTAATAAAGTAATAAAGAGAATCAGAACAGTTTCTACTACATTTTTGTATTGATACTGGTTCATTGTCCCTTCGACAAAGTACAGAGGTCCCATTCCAGCTCCAATAATGCCTGATAATATCATCACAGAGGCGCAATGCAAACGAATTGGAATTGCCCATAAAGGTGTTCTATTTCATTAAGATAGTGCACCTTCTGAGACTAGTCAAATTTTTCGCGTAGAACTGGATAAATTGAGATTTCAAGTTGTGACATATCCACTTTATTAACGAGATCTAGCCCCAAGTCGCGCAGACATATTTCACAAACTCAAACTTGTCTTTGTTTAAAAAAAAGTAATTGTAATAAGAGATCAGTATTTTTAGACCAGTTACACGATGTAATACAATACCAAATATCCCACTTAAAGAAGAAAGTGCTGAAGGAGTGCTTCTTCTTTGGGATAATACACGTGCTCGCACTTCAACTGTTTCATAGACAAAAAATCCAAGAACTTCATTTAAAACTACTCTCGCGTATAAGTTTTTCGTCAGATTTGGCCCTCTCGAACTTTTTCCTTTTTCCCAATCTGAAAACTTGGCTCGACGATAAGAAATATCTTTAAATTAACGCATATTTTAAACAGTTTAATAAAATTTACTTTCTTCTGTGCACTAAATACTTAAATTACAAGGAAAATACGTTGGAAAATTGTTTTCCAAAATGTTGGTTTTCTTGTCTATACTCACTCTTCATCTCTTAATACTCTATTGTAATCTATGGCAGCATTTAAACAGCTTAAATATTGGGTCTGGGAAAAAGTTCGTGGCGTTTTTCCCGATAGATGGCATTGGTTGCCGATAACTAAAGAACAACAAGTCACAGCGACACCACCGAGGGCTCGTTTTTTAGATGACCTTCCGAACGTTAGTTTGAGCGTAGAAACATTGTAATCGGTGCAGTGGTTGGAAAGTTATTCGCACTTGAAAATGGAGAAGAATAATGAGAAATTTCGCTATATTCTGCAATATTATTATGATAAGGGGAAGAACGCTGCGCAGGCTTGTGATAAAATTTGTGCTGTGTCCGGTGAAGGTACTTTATCGAAATCTGTTGCGCGGAAATGGTTCGCTCGCTTTCGTTCTGGAAATTTCAATGTGAAAGATGAGTCACGCTGCGGTCGTCCAATCACTGAAAAATCTGATGAAATTCTTGAAAAAGTCCAACAAGATAAGCATATCAGCAGTGTCGATATTGGCATGGAGCTAGGCATTGACCACAAAACTGTTTTGAACCATTTACACACAGCTGGTTACAAAAAAAAGCTTGACGTATGGGTTCCTCATGAGTTGAGCGTGAAAAACATGATTGACCGAATTAACATCTGCGATGCGCTGCTGAAACGGAATGAAATCGAGCCGTTTCTGAAACGTTTAATAACCGGAGATGAAAAATGGATTACGTACGATAATCGGAAGCGTAAAAGATCGTGGATAAAGGATGGTGAGCCGTCACAAGCGTTCGCTAAGCCAACATTGACGCCAAAAAAAGTGATGCTGTGTGTATGGTGGGACTGGAGGGGAATCGTCCACTACGAGCTACTTCCAACTGGTCAGACGATTGATTCTCAACTCTACTGTGCACAACTAGAGAGATTACGCCAGGCGATTGAAAGAAAACGGCCCGAATTGATTAATAGGAAAGGTGTTGTCTTCCATCATGACAACGCCCGACCACACACTTCTTTGATGACCCGTCAAAAATTGAGAGAGTTTGGTTGGGAAGTTTTGATGCACCCACCTTACAGTCCGGATATAGCACCCTCTGACTATCATCTGTTTCGACCTCTGCAGAACTCTCTCAATGGAATTAAGTTGGTTTCAAAAGAAGCCTGTGAAAACTACTTGATTCAGTTTTTCGACCAGAAACCACAGAAGTTTTTCACCGATGGGATCATGGATCTACCAAAAAAATGGCGAAACATTGTCGATAATAATGGAGCATATTCGGTTTAAATGAATTCGTCCACGCGCCATGCGGGGACCAGTTGAATTTTACTGAAAAAACGCCACGAACTTTTTCCCAGACCCAATATATCGCGCATAAAACAATCGGATAAAATATAATAGTTTATTACCATCATATAATCAGTCAGCAATAGAATTTAGTATTGACATTGATGTTCTTACTTCTAACAAAGATGATGTATTACCTTCACATGTCTAAAACATTTAGTTCCTCGCGGAAAAGGTACCCAACATAATGTGCAACAACATTGTCAGGTGATAAGATAGATTGCGGCCAACTTCTATTATATCAGAAGCGAAAAATGTCTTGAAAAATGGATGGCAGTTTCGCTACGGTAAAATAAAATCACTTCGAAGTTCTAATTTATAACACATGTGTTTCGAGAATAACTCTATAAGTGTATTAGGGATTACAAAGAGGATTGTATTTATTGTTTCGTATTCAATTAATAATGAATAGTAAACTTATGATAATTTTTTTCACTAAAAATTCTTTGTAGCCTTCCCTTAAGGCTTCACTTGAACTATAAATAACTAGTCTTTAGAATATAATGGTTTGTTTTAATTTGTCCATCTAACGTTTCTAATTTTGGTAATAGAAAGATATACAATTACATATTATTTATCATATTTATTACAATTACTACCGAAACTTAAATGAATTTATATTAAATCATTTTATTGGGTTGGCCCGAAATTTCTAGATTTTAAGGCAAAATTTTGTATGATAATTACTTTAATCTGCGATTTCCATTAATGACATTTTTCCATATTTGTGGAAACTTCATGATTCCTCCCTCGTAAAAGTTTTGGTCTTTTCCATAACAAAAGCAATCCAAATTGCTTTACAGAAGTTCATTTTTCCATAAAAAAGCCATCCACATTGTTACAGAAGTTGTTTTTCTTTTATGAAAAAGCAATCCACATTGCTTTACAGAAAGTTCAAAGAAGCGAAATAAATACATACCATCAAGAGACTTCTGCAAAGACCAAAATTGGTAATCAGACAGCTCAATGGTGAGAGGTGGTTAAAGCAAAATATCTTGAAAAGAATCATGTGGTCTAGCATTGTCGTCTTGAAACGCTATTGCTTCCCTATTTGCTATTTCCAGAAGCTTTCTAATTTTTTCTTTCTTCAATTTTCTAATTGACTTATGGCAATACTTATTTCAACCTAGGCTTAGGTTACGTGGTAATACTTTATAATATAATGACACAAAACATAAACTTATTTAGATAGAGACTTTGTTTTGAAGTGGATTAATGTTGCCCATCCTTGCTGTAGCATTTTCCATTCCACAGTATTATAAACGATTCATTTCTCATCACTAGTCACTAAACGCTTCCAGAATGGATCGTTTTCCTAATGTTTGTGTAGTGAATTATACACAGATTTAATTTTTTTCCAGCAGGTTGTGCGAGATCCAAATATTGACATTTTTTACTATAACAAATTTACGTAGGTGCTCTGAAATTGTCGATTGGACTATGTTTAACCTTCCTTCAATTTCCTGATTTCCGAATCAACTAAATTAACTATTTGGTCATTGTCCATTGGAGCTGGTCAACCAGAAAGAGAAGAATCTTCTATCTTCTTCTCCCAAACAAATTTTATCAAACCAGCTATGACATGCACGCTCGCTTATAGCATTTTCTTAACACGGCACATATTTTTCTCTTACTCTCATTTGCGGTAATAAAACAACACTGCTGCGAAAAAATATGTTACTTCCTTCCAAATCACCTTTTAAAACATAATCACTTCTGTTATCAAATTGCTTTTACTACCAAAGTGTCCGCTGATCTATCGCTGTCAACCATCTAAATAAATTTCGTCAATCTACAGAAATTGTACCCCGAAAATTATACTTTAACTTAATCTGCAGTTAAATCCGTGGAATTTTTCGGTCAACCCAATTCGAAAGAGGCTACAAAAGCTTGGAAATGGAATTTTAATTTTTACGATCTTTCAAAGTAATTTACAATATATTTTATACACTTGTCCGTACTTTGAAACCAGTCATCAAACCAACTCTTTCGTGTTTGTCCTTAAGACTAGATTCATTCTTTACAGAACGATCCAACATTTTTATCGTTGGAAAATTTCCTCGCTTTTAGTCTATTAATCACATAGCGACATAGCATAAACTCTCTTGAAGTAATATCTGTGTGTGTGTCCCTGGATAGGGCCTGTTGTATATCGTAAAGTAATAGATGCCAAACCACGTGAATACTTAGATGAATTTACAGTAAAATATCGACTGTCGTGCACTCTATTCGGTTCTGGGTTGTCTTTTTTTTAATGAGATTTTAGAAGAATCGCTGGTGCGGAAAATAGCTATCTGTCGTAGTTAGCAAACATTGATCAATGACGTAACATAAAAGACAGACGTAATTAAAAATGCCATGTTATGAAAGAGGTTGTTGCAATATTAAAAATAATATCATTAAAAGGTTAGTTGAAAAAAGCACTTTATAATATGTTACACGACTTAATGTAATTATTATAATAAAAAATAATAATTGATAACTGTAAGAGCTACGTAGCAGGTATATATATCAGACAGGTAATAAATATTATTTTGTCACAGAACTTGAAACGTGATCACAATTAGAAATTAGATAAAATGACGCTAAATTAAATGGAATATTAAAAGGATATTCTAGAAAATGAGAACAAGTACGTTCGTGTTGGGTAAAGACTTCTTGGGAAAAAAACCTTCGTTTATGATCCGTAAATCTTATTAAATAAAACAATTTCTCCTTGAAAACATCACAAATATTGTCTGGTATTAATAATTTTTTGGGTTTTTAAATCGATTTGTAATTTAAAAAAACAATTTAAAGACAAAAGTAATTATTAGATATACGCGAAACATAATAACATTAAAACATTATGTGATGAAAAAAAGTTCTCCTGATAATAATTGTTGTATTAGAAATACATATTTGAAAGAAACAAAATTTAGTAAATGTGGTGCAAATAATCACAATTGAAACAATCTAAAATTCAGCGCATCGTCAAAATATATAAAAGGTTTTCAAGAATTTATTTCTCTGCTTCCGTAATTATTGTTCATAGCCTTTTACTGGCCTGTGAATTAGAACTGCTGTAATCTAGAATAAAGCAATTAATTATGCGAAAAACAAGTATTTTGCTTCAAAAACTTGCTCTAAACGCATCTTTATAGTTAGTTAATAACCATATCTAGATGTACATAAAAAGCTCGAACACTTACATTTGTATATTATTCTAGCTTAATAATAAATAAGACTATATTTAACAAGTGCTCGTGATAGAGAAGGGGGTCAACCGGAGACATCGAAATACAATAGGCCGGAGGTTATTCGGTAAAGCTAGGGGATGTTGACTGACAAATGCTCAATCGCTGGGCACGTGTTAGGATACAATCCAGTCGAGTGGAAGTCGACTGGTACAGCGGGCGTTTTTGCGGTCCCATATGGCCCTTTATGAATTATCGTCATGCATAGATACATGTATGTTTTGGATTTATGGTTATTCTAATAGTGATTGTCACTTTCCTGATTTCGGAGTTTTAATTCTATAAGTTTCATTATATCTATTTATTACATTTATTATTAAGTATGCAGTTTTAAAATATGTACTAATAAATGTTCAAAAATCGAAAATAATTTAAAATATTTTATCACTTTCGTGCTAAAAGAATAAATTAACAAATACAAGAATATACAATATTGTGTTTGTTAAAATCTGTTTTTACTTAACTGCATACAATTTTATCGATGCTTTACATGATTTCATTTAAAAATTTTAAATAACCCTTATTAAGATAACTAAATTTTATTTACTATAACTTTCTACATTTCCTTTTTATAACAGCATTAAACATTTTACTCATTTTACTTATCATTTCTAGTCGAATTACATTTCTCAGAAGCTTCTTTCCTTCAACAAATATTTTCCAAGTTGTATATTTTCTTTATAGTCCTACCATCTACCAGGTACACCGGAAAGTCATTACCGGTTTTTCTAATAGATGCCGCTAGGCTTAAGTATGCAATATTATGATTTGACACATATGTCCTTTTATTCTACTGACATCAAGCTTCAAAGGCCTATATGTTACATTTTACGAAAGTATCACCATAGATTTATACCTGTTTGAAAATGACGACTTTCGTGCGTCAAAAAGTGCATTTATTGCAAGCATTACTTTTCTTATTTAATCAAAAGAAAAAAGGCACTGTTAGTCATCGTTTGCTGGTAGAAAGTTACAGTGAGCATGCTCCAACCATAAAAACATGCGAGGCGTGATTTCGACAACTCAAAAGTAGTGATTTCGACGTGCAAAACAAGCAACGTTGTGATAGACCGAAAAAGTTTGAAGTTGCGAAACTGTAGGGGTTATTGGATGAAGATCAAGCCAAACTCAAGAAACAAATGGCAGAAGCGTTAAATATGACCCAAGAACTGATCAGCGACCGATCACGAGCAATAAGAAAAATCCAAAAAATAGAAAAATGTGAAATGCTGCTTCAAAAGTATGATCGGAAGTCATTTCTGCATCGAATAGTGACGGGTGATGAAAAATGCTCTGTGTTTGGTGGAGCCAGAGTGGCGTAATGTATTACGAACTATTGAAACCTGGTAATACTGATCGCTACTGACAACAAATTATTAATTTGAAACATGCATTGACACAAAAACGTCCAAAATGGGCCCGAAGACGCGGTAAAATAATACAGCACGATGAAGCGCCACCTTATACAGCAAAACCGGTCAGGGAAGCGTTGAAACCACTTGGATGGGACATAATATCACACCTGCCGTACTCTCCAGATCTTGCCCCGTCCGACTATCACCTTTCCGCATCAATGGGACACGCGCTTGCAAAGAAGCACTTCGCCAATTTCGAAGTAGTTAGAAAATGGCTCGGTGGATGGTTTTCCTCAAAGAATAAAAGCTTTTTGGGAAACCATCCATAAATTGCCTGAAAGATAAACAAGATATGTAGATTCAATTAGCCAATACTTTGAATAAATAAATTTTTCCATTTTCTTAAAAATTATGTAGTTTTTTTAAGAAAAAACCGGTAATGACTTTCCGGTACACCTGGTATGCATCTTTATAAAAAACTTCCATCTTTGATTTCTTAAATCCTGACTAATTTACATATCTAAATGTAATACGATTATTATTGTTTATTTTTAAACCTTTATTAATCTTTACAGTTTTTCATTTTTACACTGCATCTCCCATGACTTGATTGTCACATCTTAAGAATGTGTAACTGAAGCAATTTCAAGTCAAAATGTCTAATGAACATATGCATAACCCTACTAATGCAGGTGTTAAGGACCGTTGCAAAACAAGTCTCAATGAAAATCATTTAAAAAGAAATCGCTTTATTAAATTAGTTGTTCTGAATGGCCAACCAATTGCTGTATGCTGTATGCCGCATATCCGCCTTAATCTCGGTTGAGTGCATCTTCTTAAAGAACGAACCACGAATAGCGATTTTATCCCCTTTTAAAACTCCTTCAAGCAAGTCTTCTTCAAGCAATTATATCTGTCAATCTAAACATCAAACGATATTGAAAACTTATATAGCTTCTTATGCAAGCGTGACCTACTCTAAATAATATCATTGATACAACACTGATGGACGAGTCTCACCTTCCGTCGAATCGTATTCGTAATCATACCATAACCTTGATAACAATGTGTCTAAGTTCTTGAAATACTAGCAGACATCATTATTTTCATGTACACACATTATCAAATCTACGTTGAAGTCGATAAAAGGAAAGAACATAAGAAATAGCTTCCGTAAATCTTAAACTCTCTTATAGTGTGTATGTATATTTATGTTCCACATAGTGTATGTACACGTGAATATTGAATTAGAGTCATACACCCCTAAATAATTAGATATCCAGACATCAATTTGAAGTCCCCGGAGAAGCGATAGGTCCGGGGACCTTCACGACACGGTGGGACGCGTCTCTTGTGCGCGGAAGTCTCTCACGGGGGAGAAGAGAATCGTCCGCGTCCCGATGCCCGAAGCATTCGCTGCCATATTTACGATGGGAAGGACGCATTGACTCCGGTCACAGCTACGATATTCCCCCGAGTCGCTCCGGGTGGTAGTGGTTTTCTAGTTGTCCTTTCTTAGGATCCTAAAACGCTGACATATATATGTATGCGCCACATATAACTACGTATTATATGTACATATGTAAGCCTAACTATAAAATGTAATTAATAGTAAAGCATATATGAACCAAACATCTAGATGTTGCTTTTACTGGCGATGTTATTATTAACACTAGAATAAAAGTTGAAATAGAAAAAAAGTTTCAAGTCATTAAATTAAAAGTCTTTTATGAATTAAATAAAACCTAAATATCTTTAAACAAAATCAACGGCAATAGGCTAAAGCACAAGGCAACATTAAGGAAGAGTATTAAAGAAAATAAGTTTGAAAGGATTTAAGAATTCAAATAAATTAAAAAGAAGTTGGAAATAAAGAAAATGCTAATGAAGAACTGTAGACTAATGGACACTATTAGAAAAATGCTTAAATAATAATTAGTAATCTTTAATATCCAACTGAATGTCCCAATTATATGTCCAGAACGCAAATACAATAAATACAGCATACCAATCAATTTATAAATTATTCTAAAAAAGAGAAATAAAAAAAAGGTTAGACAATGAACATTAACAATAAAATGGTTATAAGCAAAGCGGAATAAAATAAAAATAACGCAATGAATTAACTTCAAAGGGTACTCGGAAAGTTTTGCAACAGTTACAGATACTTTTAAAGTATATTTATCAACATTTAATGTCTATACAAAGGGTGCTAGGAAAGTTTTGCAATACAGCTTTGTTTATTTAATTTTTTCAAAGTAATTTCCTCTACACTCAACACATCTCTCTATCCTTCGAAACCAATCTTTAAACCAGTTCTGTCAAGTTTCACTAGGGAGTAAAGCACAGCCGTTGTCCCAAGCCCGCAGAAGGTCCTCATCACTGGAGAACCGCCTCCCTTTTACCTTCATTTTCACATGAAGGAACCAGGTGTCCATTTTTGACTTTGGCCGCAGGTTCTTCATAGATCCAATGACTTTAGGCAGGCACTGTTCAGTATACCACTAAGCTGTGACTGTCTTCTGTGTGTCCAAAACGACGCGTTCCACAATCCCACTCGATTTGAAAAATACAGCTATCGTTTTCTTCTTTACACATCGGAATTTTCTGACAACTACGGGTGTGTCCTTATCATCAAAGACCCAAACTTTGTTTTGAGCTTTGGTCGGCACATCGTAATAGTACAGCCAAGTTTCGTCACCAGTCACAATGTTATTCACATACCGAGATTGTTCTTTATTAAACTTCTTTAGCATCTCCCGACACCAAGTCACACGCCGTGTCATCTGCTTTTCAGTCAGTCGATGCGGCACCCAGAGAGAACAAAGTTTATTCACGTGCAAATGATCATGCAGAATCGAACAAATTGCTGATGCATTTAGTCCTAAAGTACCCTCTATCTGTTGGTAGGTCACTCGCCTGTCCTCGCCAAGCATTTCCTCACAGTAGTAACATTTTTCGCCGTAACTGACGTTCGTGGCCTTCTCGGCCTTTCAGCATCCTCCACAGTTAAATTTCACTTTTAGAATTCTCTATACCACCTGAATATCGTTGTGCGAGTGGACAAACATCACCTAGTGCAAGAGTAATTTCTTCGAAGCACTGGTCTATGTTTAAACGAAGCACGAAAATATAACACAAAACTGCCCTTATCTCATTTCGTGACCACGACGCCATCGCGAGCACTTTACACTCTCACTACTAATGAATAACTGAGCTAATCGACATGGCGCGGCGGCTACTATGCACGTATAAACATGTCTCAACATGCAGCAACAAGCAGCTTCCTACGATTCATTGTTGCATCATATTGCAAAACTTTCCTAGTACTCTTTGTGTTCCAATAACTAACTGTAAGAAATAATCAAAAAGTTTGTTAAAGAGAAGGTAATTAACATAAATAAATAAAAACGATACAAACCAGTATAACATAAGAAAATTACCCGATAAATTAACTAGTCTAACAAACAACTAGAAAAAATATCTTCAACCAGTTTGTTTGCATTATTACTCATAATGCTAAAAGTAAATTCTGCAACATCTTAGTTCTTGCCGTAGAAATATGAATGATACAGCGAAATCGTGTATTAAACCATGGCACGAATAAAGAAATCTTATTATTTACAAGTTTCTACAAGAAAGTGACACATTGACAATTCCTCCAGTCCGCGAGCGAAAGCATGTCGTGACGCTGCAGTAATTAGTCGTATTATCTGCCAATAAGAGGATAAACACTCTCCGTCCTAAAAGACAAAAATTTTAAAAACTGTCGATATATTCTATTTAAATTCAATCGATGGGATATACCAAACAGCACTGCAAACACGCATAACGAAAACCAGAGCCTTATAAGCAAATGAGCAGACTGTTTCCAGTTGTGGTCTAGACATTTCCGATTCAAATAATACACCCAAGTCTTTTATGTATCTTTAAATCATCTGCATAGGCTTGAAACTAGACAGGTGAGAATGGATAGCAGATCGTAAAGGGAAAGCAAAATGTAGTAGTTAATGCTCTTCTGGAAGCATCAAACGTAACCTTCTTATATTTAACCTTACCCAATCAATCGATGCTCTGATTAGGCAATCAGTTATTTTGTAAAGACCTAAACCAGCTTTTCATACCCAGTCATGCATTAGTACTTTTCCTTTAAGAATCAGTCATTGTTAATGCGTTTAAAAAAGCATTACACATTGAAATAGCTCACTTAAATTCGTTTCTGTTAACGTTTGAAGAACGCCAAACAGTGCGTCTATTATGTGTAGTGTAATTGAAATCAGAATATACCAAAATGCGAAAGTGACGTAGAATATATATCAGGTTGTTACAAATGTAATGTCCGTTTTTTCCTTCAGTCTGAACTGAATCGCACCTGTGTGAAGACGTGTATGTTTTTGGTGAAAATTATTATTGTATTTGTAGAAAAGGGTATTTATTTTGAAGTGTGTACCTGTTCCATTTCTTGGAAAGATTAATACACCTGTCCTTGTCTCGCCTATGGAAATGCTGTCGGCAAGATATATTCGGGCAATTTACCTCTTTCAATATAAAAAGGAATTAAACGCAGCTGCAGCAACGCGAGAAATTAATAAGACGTTCGGTTAAACCACGTGTAATGAACGCACATTACGGCGATGGTTTAAAAAATTCAGCGAGGGAAATTTTGATTTGGAAAATGAGCCTCGCGGATATGCGCGTAGCACCGTTAATGACGACGAGATGCGTGTAGAAGTTGAAAGTAATCCGTCGACAACAGTGCGTAGTCTTGCAGAAGCATTTCAAGTGTCCATTGCCACCATTAGTCGTCACCTTTCTTCGATTGGCAAAGTGAAGAAACTCGATCGATGGGTGCCGCACTAATTAACGGAAGCCAATAAGCTCCGTCGATTAGAGGTGGCTACCTCTTTGGCTAATCGACAGAAAGTTGAAACGTTTCTTCATCGAGTGGTAACGTGTAACGAAAAGTGGATACTTTATGATAATCGGAGACGGTCAGGACAATGGTTAGATCGGGGTGAAGCACCAAGACAGCATGCACGAGCATCACTTCACCCGCGAAAGATTATGGTGACTGTATGGTGGACCAGTAAGAGTATTATTCACTATTCATTTTTGCAACCTGGTGAAACCATCACGGTAGCGTCCTATTGTGCCGAACTGGAAACTATGCATGGAAAATTGAGCCGCTTGCAGCCCTCACTAGTCAATAGACATGGACCCATACTTCTTCATGATAATGCAAGACCTCATGTTGCACGACAGACAATCCAAAAACTTTCGGAATTTGGTTACGAAATTCTCCCTCACCCACCTTATTCACCTGACCTTTCGCCAACTGATTTTCATTTTTTCCAAAGTTTAGACAATCAATTAAAAAATAGGGACTTCCCTGACCGGGAGTCTGTAATAGCAGTGTTTGAGTAATATGTGAGCCGTCAAAACCTAGATTTCTTTTCAAAGGGAATTTTTCAGCTTCCAGGCCGTTGGCAACAAACTATTGATGTAAATGGAGACTATTTTGCAGAATAAATATTTATATTTTTTTAAATTAAATTTTTTTATTCCTTACAAAATCGGACATTTCATATGTAACAACCTGATATTTAACTTCAAAAACATTGACTACTAAACGTACATTGTGTGCCAAAAATAAGAACATAACCTTAATCTAATAAATTAGATAATTTTTCCACACACAATTGTTATAAAATACTTACTAAATGTCGCGAAAGTTATAAAACGACGAGAAGGCAGTATCTTTTTGAAAGAATAAACGAGCGAGAAACATAGTTATGAACACTATAAAATATGAACTTTTTTATGATTACGTGTAACATTACGTGTAGAAAAAACAAACTAATGAATTAACAAAACGTGCAAGAAAAATTATTAAATAGGCATGGTAGTTATTTTTAAATGATAATAAACATTAATTTAATTATAAGACGGGAATATTCAGAAATAATCATCTTCTTTTTCGTTGATATCTCTGACATCGAAGTCTCCACCGAAGACAACATTCTAAACAAGGAGGTACTGTGACATGTTTAACATTAAATATATTATAATTATATATTATCTGTAATACATACAATCAAAAAGTAATGACATCCTTAATATAGTTTTAATAAAAACTATTTTTAAACAAAAATAAAAGCAGAAAAGTAAAATAAAAGCAAAATAATACAAAACCAGCACACCAAAACACAACGCTAAAAGGACAAATATGCATCAATTGACTGATGATAGCCAATTAACGTTTGCAGGAGTATCTGAACATGTAAGGTATCAAGCTGTCTCTCTCAGCTTTATCATTATTCTCCTTTTTATTGTTTAAATTGGTTTCTATCTTCTCTTTTCCGTACTTGAACTTTTCAAAAGAACGTTTATGTTGGGGTACGGTAGAGTGTTTGACTGTTTTCCTGTGTAGCTTTACTGGGAATCTTTAAGACTGGATTTGCTTCCTACTGAAAGTGACAACTTAATTGTCGAAATCGTATCTAAAGTACAAATACTGGTGGGGTGAGGTGCTTTTTGTTACCTCTTTGTGTATTTCGTCAGCCACAGCCTCACAAATAACTACATTTTATGTATTTTCCGTACTTGAACTTTTCGAAAGAGTGTTTATGTCGAGGTACAGTAGAGTGTTTGACTGTTTTCCTGTGTAGCTTACTGGGAATCTTTAAGACTAGATTTACTTCCTACTCAAAGTGATAACTTAATTGTCGATATCGTATTTAGAGTACAAAAGCTAGTGCAGTGAAGTGTTTTATATTACCTCTTTGAGTATTTCGTCAGCCACAGTCTCACACATAACTACATTTTAGTAATGATCTAGTACAATAGCGTTTGGTTTTTGTTCTTTCTGTCATTTAATCTAGCGATGGTTGTCTTCAATTTAAGCTTTCGTTTCATCTTAATCAACAACAGAAGGTCGTTTTCACCATATAAGGAAATGTCTTCTAAGAAAAAACTATCGATTCTAAATTTAGTAAACCATTTATGAATGGTTGATTCTGCTACGGCACTGTCACCACAAACAAACATTTTTCAGGCCATTTACGCAGCATTTTTCATATTCCCGTAGAATGTTGAAACGTGTTCACATATTTAAGATCCAAACGAACTCAATAATAAAATCACACATAAATTTTTGTTGCGAAAGAGTTTGTTTCGTAGTATAAAACAGAAAAAGCTTAATATTTTTTGCATTAAAAGTGAGTTAACTCTTACTGATAGCGCGTTTTTTAGAAAAAGAAATGTTTTAAATAAAAACTAATATTTTGTTTAACCTTTAGCTAATGAGGCATAAATTCTACCATTTTATTAGTAAATTCAAGAAGAAGTTTTCTCAACAGCCCAACTTTTAGTTTCATATTTGTAATATAAATTTTTCGTATTTTAAATTGTAAATTGTTTATGTAATTAAATAGTTATATTTTCCATTACATCAGAAAGCAACGTCTGTTATGAAATTATCAATAAATTGAAAAAATACTTTTACAAAGATGAGAACCGAAATATCTTTGGAAATCAACAAAGTCACAATTGATTTAAGGAAGAAAACGGCACATCCTTTCGTAAACTATCGAAAATTGTTCAGAGACATGCAACAACAGTAAAAAAAATGGTGGATAAATCCATCGGAAAATCGGTCAAAACGATTAAATGAAAAACAAGTCAGGGAAATATTTTCTACAGTGAAGAAAAATCTTCATATAGTGCAGTGAAGATTGCTAAAGATATCACAACGAAATCAGAGGAAACTGTAAGTGTTATTTCATGGCCACCATCCGAGGAAGGAAGGAAGGACAGTAAAAAAGCGAAAATATGAAATTGACGATATTTCTTTTTAGAATACCGTTTTTTTACTGCCGAAAACAAATTTAAGATTTTCGGTGAGGTAAAGCGTAGAAAAATTCAGAGGAAACAAAATGGAGAGTTTAATAAGTAAAATATTTAACATATGGTTAAGCATGGTAGAGATTCCATTATGGTTTGAGGATATTTTGCAGCAGCTGGAGTTGAAGAACTTGACTTCATTGAAACCATAACGAAAACACAAAACTACTTGAAGATATTATAAAAAAATATCACAGCTAGTGTCGTTAAACAGAGGTTGCCTGGTCACTGGGTCTTTAGCAAGACAATGATCCTAAGAATTTATCGCGTTTAACGAGGGAGCGGTTGCTATATATTATTCCAAAACTGATGAAACACCCTCCCCCTCCTATAGTACCCGGATCTCGACCCAATAAAACAATGAAATAAAAATAAATGATCAGTAGCACTGAAACTCTAAAAGTTGCACTATTAGAAGAGTGGAGAAAAATTCTCCAGAATTTACTAAAAAATTAGTAGAATCTATGCCGTATAGGCTACGTCGTGTTATAAAAACCAAGTTAAATCAAATAAAATTTTTCTTTCTTTTTCTATTAAATAAACTCTATCAACAAGTGTGGTTTATTTTTAATGCGAAAAATATGAAACTATTTTTGTTTTATATAAGAAAAGACTTCTTTTTTTGAAAGCTGTTGCGTTTTTGTTTTATAAAGAATAAATCATGTATTTACTTCATCTTAACTTCTAGTTGGAACCGCGTCCTTTGGACTTCTGCTGCTGACGTTTAGAATTCACTTATATGAGATATCTTCAGGTCTTGACTGCTACTACTATCTTGGTTGCACTGAAGCCGGTCGAAAGTTTACAAGCCAGAATAAATCTAAAATAATATAATAAAAGGGAAAACTTCCTCGGCGTTAGCTCACTTTTGAAGCTCATTGTATATTGTACGTAAAATTGCTATGAACATTCCAAAAAAACTAATGCTTTCACTATACTTCGTTATTTTTACCTACAAGATATAAGTATTGGTTGTTGAATCCTAAAAAACCTTAATTGTTATTCTAATAATTAAAAACTTTTTGTTAATAAATTACTAACGACACTTCGAATATTAAATTAATTAATCTAAATAAAATGTGTTAGTTTAGCCGCCTAAATAATTAAGCAACATTATCCCAGAGAGGTATTCATACTAGTAATATGTAGAGACGTCTGAGAACAGTGTGACATTGAAATACTGCCGGAAACTTTCCTGACGTTTCCTCTCCTCCTAGATCCGTTTTAGTACGGACGTTATATTTTACGAAGCGGTCCGTTTTAATTTACCGTTCGCGTTAAATTTCAACCCTTTAATCGATGTTTATGAAATGAGGCTTCAGATATTAACGCTATTACAGTCTCAAATTGCTTCTTATCTTGTTAAGAGCCATGAAGAGCCACATTAACCCACTAATTCGCCTTTACATTCTAATTAAATTAAGGCAACTTTAAAATTTCCCATTTCATAATACATTCAACAGTACACACACTACGCGCTCGCGAAACTAATTTCCTCCGATGCTAATCGTAAAGAATTTAGTTTTTGTTTTAATTAAAACCTTCTTTTGCTCCCGTACACTACGTCTATGATTATAAATTGCGATTATTTAAGTATTTCAGATAATATTCTCCTAATATAACTAAAAGGTTACGTATTTATACAGGGTTTTTTTAAATAAGAGGCACCGATTTTGTTTTTAAAATAAAACACATTTATCGTGAGATATTTAAGATCATTTTTAGTTCGACGTAAAGTACAATTAAATGCAATTATTGATGAAACGCAATACCATTCAAATTTCCTCCATGAAGCGCTCACAAGAATGAATCTGTTGATCCCAATTTTCCATGACTTCTACATATAAATTGGGTCTAATGCCAACAATGACACATTCAATGTTTGTCTGCAAGTCCTGTAATGTTGTTGATTCGTTAGCGTAAACAAACGACTTAACATAACTCCACACAAAGAAGTTTGAAATGTTAAATGGATATATCGATCAATAAGTTCAGGAACTAGCCAACAGATAGCACCACTAATCACATATCCATATCATTTTTGTATAATACCAGCCTTCAAACGATATGTGTCAAAATTTCATGCCGTTTTGATCATTTGTTATCAAGCTATAGCGGTTTAAATGACGCTACCTTTGCAATTTTCTAAACAATCGAAGAAACTGAGTTTCGTGTGTTGATAAAACAACTTTTTAATAAAAAGTATACTATTTAAGGTATACTGGTTTCGAACGCGATCGTACAGACAGAAATGATGCTGAAGACTGGCCACCTAAATGAGTCTGTTGCACCAGAAAACAACAAAAATGCCCTCAAAAGCGTTATGGACAATCGCAAAGTGTAGTTGCATAAGATATCTGATATCGTGAAGATATCATTTGGTAGTGCAAACACTATTTTACATAAACATTTGTGTCCGAAAAAGTTCTTTCCAAATGAATACCGCGTTTGCTCAAAATTGAACCAAACCAACGCGTCATTTATTCAGAACACTGTTTAACACTGCTTACACGAAAGAAGCAGGAGTTTTGCATCGGCATATCATAGTGAATGAAACATCGATCCACCACTACACTTCAGAATCAAATCGGAAATCAGCTGAGTAGAGAGTAGCCAGTGAAAGCACTCCGAGATGCCCAAAGGCGTAACATTCGACTGGAAGGTTATGACGCCCGTATTTTGGGATGCACAACCATCAAAAGCGAATATAAGAGAAGAAGAAAGTACTCTGTCACCAAGACAATGCACCGTGACATATCATTGATGACTATGGCTAAATTGCACGAATTGAGCTTCGAGTTGCTTTCAAACCCACCGTCAGTCTCAAGATTTGGCTTCCAGCGACTATTGGCTATTCGTAGACCTCAAAAAGATGCTCCAGCGAAAGAGATTTGGCTCCAATGAAAAAGTGATTACCGAAACTATGTTAACACCTATTTTGAGGCTAAAAATAAATCATTTTATACGACCGGCATAGAAAAGTTATTAAAGCGTAGGAATGAATGTATCACACTTGAAGGAGACTACGTTGAAGAACAAAGAAGAGTTTTGACAAAAAATGTTGTTTTATTAGTTCTGAAACTTATTGATCGATGTGCTGCATGAGCCTGGAGGCTACTCGACTAATTTTCTTCTAGGAGAAATCGATTCACCAAACTTGTCTCTTAATAAGTGAATAACAGTAATAGAGTTACCAGCATTGTTGAAAAAAGAAAGGCTGACGATTCTTCTAGCATGGAGTCCACATTAGACAGTCAGTTTAATTAGATGAAATGCGTCTGCATGTACTACTTCTTGATGATTTTCCAACCAAATACGGAAGTTTTGCTTTTTCGCAGAACCATTAAACCAAGAGTGAACTTCGTCGCTGAGGATGATTTTCTTATGAAATTTAAGATAATGTTTCAAGTTTTTCTAAAGCCCAATTACTGAATCTGCCACGCAACAAATGCAAAAACGCAAATAGTCGCTTAGTTTGACTTACTGAATTAATCCGACTTGTGTACCAGTTCTGAAAACACAATCTGAAACGGTAAACCCAGTAAAGTACGAAATCCATTGGTTGGTCTTTTGTACAATACATATCCACTTTACGAATAGATGCACTGTTCGAAAACTTCGAGATATTAGAGCTTAAAGTCTATAATTGGTAATGTTGACCATATGATTGTTGACAACATACTGAAGAAGGAACAACTAAAACAAGCTATAAATCTATTCCTCCCTACACAAAACGCAGAACACAAAAATATATCAACATGGATCCTACATCTAAAAAAAATCCGTAGAGGGTTGAAAAAACTTAAAGATTTCCGCAGAACAGAAAAATATATCAATCTATGACATATCTATACCCTGCATCGCAAAAAATCCGTAGCGAATTTGAAAAACTTAATATAAACAGGAGAGAAATACAGGTTCTATGAGTAAAATTGTGAAAGTTTCAAAAAATTCGACATAAACCAAGCAGACCGTTCTTTCAACACCAGAATCAAAGAATACATAAAATCCTTTAATAACAACAAAAGAGATTGCCATGACGCAAAACATTTGTTAGACTTTAAACATCTTTTCGATCCTAATTTCGAAATTTTACATATACAGAAGAAACGTATCCTCTTACGCTATCTAGAAGGGTTAGAGGGTGCTAAATTCAAAAAGCATACCTATTATTAAATAACCAGTTAAAGGTTCCTAACTTCCCACTGTTAAACTCATTCAATGTGAGCATATACCATCCCACTCATTCAGTAATACGAATATTTGTAAAATATCTAACCTCACAAAAAGCATAAAAATGATCATTATTATAAAATATCAATTCTTCAAGTCAGTTTTATAACCTTTAATTTAGGATAATTACCGAGTAAAGTCATAAAACGAAAACATTAAACATGAAAATAAGTAAGTAAGAAAAATAATCATAAAATTAGAATTCATTGCGTTTATTTATTTGAATAAAATAATGCATTAAAAACCATAAAACCACTCTTTCTTTCGGGTTTTAAAAAAGGAAACCAGAACGACAAAAAATAATTTTGCACTGATTTATACCATCGTTATATGATACATCTATTGTATTCAGGCAACATAATAAATGATCAAAAACATGGCAGCTGTGCACTTTTTGCACACCATTCTTTTTCAATCCAGAACAGTAGTGGAAATGGAGTGTACGGTCTAGAAATGAGTCTCAACTTCACGGAAGGGCAGATTCAGAGCGGACAAATATCTCTGCGGAAATAAGAACAAGGAAGAGACTGATTGTCCTCATTGCCTTAGGACAGGAGTCCATCTCCTTGCCGGGTTGGTGTGAAGCTAGTCAGATTAGAATTCCACCGCGGTTGGAGAACTGTTACGTACATTTTACGCTGTTAATATGTAATTTATGGTAGTATTACCAATAAATTATTAAACTTATTGAATAAAACGATATAATTTAATTTATTTTAGGGTATTTGAATAGAGTTTATGAATAACATATAATTATTATTTTGTTTCATTAAAATATATTGGTCACTTCTGCTCAAACTTGCATAAATTTTATCAAAAAAGGTATGGGTCCAGGTAAAATAGAAAATAAACATAGATTACTTAGAGAATGAAACAGTTTAAAACGATGGAATTAAAAAAAAAGCTTCAGAAACACTACAAAGATGAAATAATCGAGAATAAAAAATATTTAGCGAATCCTAAAGAATGAGACGTGTGTATTATCAGCAATACTTTTTTTATTAATCTTAAAACTATACTACGAAGTCTATTCAAATTTGACCTGCATTTTATTTTTTCTGAGTATAATTGAAGAGATACAACAAAGAGGTTTGATATTCATCGAAGTAGGCTTAGTAGCTATTGCCATGAACGACTGCAACTTGCTTATGTCATGCAACAATGTATCGAATTCTGTTGCACAACCTGTATTTATTAAATTTCTTTTCAATGAAGGTGTAAAAGCGACCGACATTCATCAGAGACTTCATGAACAATTTGGAGAAGAGCGCTTATCACTCAGAAGTCTTCGTTAGAAACGACTTCCGATATTAGTATGAAGACGATGACTTTTTGTCATGGCGTCACTCAAACCCACCTCCGTCTGAAAAAGACAACCATCGGCTGTCAAGGTGATGGCGACTGTACTCTAGGACGCTTTACCAATTTAAGTCGATCTTATCGAAAAAAGAAAAACGATTAATTTAGTTTTGTATAGTGAGCTTCTTGGAAAGGCTAAGTAGGTTATATAAAAAAAAATGCGCAATATCTTAAACAAGAGCCTTGTTCTCCTACACTATAACGCTCGCTCACATACAGCCTGTCTAAGGAACAATACATTATCTAAATTGGTTTGGAAAGTACTACCTCGCCCCCATAGTCCATAGTTCGAACTTGGAACAGTGACTATCATCTTTTTTGGCCACTCAAAAAGTTCTAGGGACGCAAACGATTTATCTCTAATGAGAAAGTGAAGAATGCAGGGCAAAGTTAGCTACGTCGTCAATCAAAAGAATTTTTTTCGATGGGAATGCAGAAGTATTTTAAATAGAAGGTTGTTACTTAAGAAAATTATGTATAAATAATATTCATTCACTATATCGACCAGAAAAAAAATAATGTGCAGGTCAAATTTGAATCGCCCTCGTATTTATAATTCTGTTTACTCCTCCTGTTGTCCAATAGCCTTATCAATACAGCGCATTGCTCACAGACATAACGGATGCCATTCTTCGAAAGCTTCTTGTCTCTAAGTACTTGTTTACTTGTTCACAATAAGCGTGAGACAGCGAATCGCGTAAGATATACATAGAATCACATAAAAAGTTTAAAAAAATAAACGTTCGCATTGACCATAAAGAAAACTTAAAATTTAAAGGTATACGTAAACGCAATTACAATTTTTTCAGTTCTGTTTTATGCCACTGATTAGATTAAGAAGGAGCTGCCGTTAGAGTGAATGGCGAACGTTATCAAGCCATGCTCACTGAATTTTTGTTTCCAAAAATTAATTAACTAAACATCGACGATATTTGGTTCCAACAATACAGCGCGCTTAACAATCGATTTATTGCAAAATCAATTTGTCACCAAATATAACTTTATTTCCAGAAGTTTTCCTGTCCACTCTGGATTACTTTTTAAGTGGCTGTGTTAAGACATTGGTTTATGCCGACAAACTAGTAACTCTTGAAACATTGGAAGTCAATATTCAAGCCACCATTGACGCCATACGGCCAGATTTATTGGAAAAATTGGACTGCTCGAATGGACCATGTAACTCGTAGCCCCGGCGGATATATGCCGAAATCGTATTTAAAAAGTAAATGCCATGAAATTATCTACCAGATTATAATAAAAAAATTTCATTCCAACAATATTTCTGTCTTGTATTATCATTTAAAGTTCTCAAGCTCTTAAAAAAACACCCGTTACAAGGGTTAGTTTTAAGACTAAGAAATATTGACTTATAGGTGTCTCGTGAACGTCAGTGCGTGTTTGGTTTTGGCGGAATGAGTGTGCGGAATCTTGTCTACGTGAGTATCACCGCGTATCCAGGTGCGACACTGTAATTAATAATATGATAATGATGAGAACTTAGTTGTCGAAACACGTATGCAGATTACGAATGTGGTATGGGTTGTTTGGCCTTTTTCAATTAATTTAATTAACAACAATCTCAATATTTATCTTGATTAAATTATCTTTAATTATTCATTGAAACCTTTATTTCTATTATTTTTAATAATTTCATAATACACCCCTAGTAAATACTTTTATATTTATGGTAAACAATTATAAATTTTCTATACTGTATGTGACCGTGATGGAAAGAATGCGCGTCCATTCTGATCACCCCATCCTCCTAGCCGATCTGCGCTGCTAGCAATTTGTCCAAGAAACTGGCATTCGCGCTCCACCTCTAAGATTCATCCCTGTTCTCCCCCGAGACCATCCTAACTATGGCCGCTCTATAATAAACATCTATCACACTGTTTACTTTTGACTTCTTACGCTGAATTGACAAAACTTCCCCGGATATTATTAATTTGCTCCTTTTAATTTCACAAAGAGGAACGGTCATGAAAGATGCGTTTTCTTCAAAATTAGAAAAAAAAGTACTTTTTGAAAAATCACAGTAAATCATTTTTCTGCGCGTCACATCTAGTAAAGTAATTCAAACTAGCTAAAAATTTGATGGATAAAACTGCTGAATTAAAACATTTGAAGCTAGTTAAACGAAATTAACTACGGAACTAATGAAGTAATTAGATTCAAGTGGAGTGAATCCATTCATTTATATGACTAATTATATTCAATTATACATACACGAGAAAAGTCTAGGGATACTTTTCCAAATATATGTAAGTATTCTGTTCGCAATAATAGATTTAGAAAAGTATTGATTTTAAAGACTATTTATTGTTTAAAAATATAACAAAATAATATGAAGTTCTGAAATAAAACAAAAACAAAATACTTCCAAAATTTAAACAAATAAAATAATACAACATTTAAATTTGATTAAATTTCTGCCCTTAAAGAATTTTTGAGAAAACGAGAAAAAACATTTTAAAAAGGAATGCGATCTTCACGTAACTTATCACAACCTTATACCTATTCTAGATCAATTGAATAACGTTGTCTGTACTTTGTGGCTGCCAGAAGCTCATCGAATCTAAAAAAATTGGGAATATTGTGTGCGGAGTCATTCTCCTTTGAACTATGTCCCACATATGCCCAATGGAATTCAGTTTGAACATTGTGCTGGCCATTGTAATACATCAATTCCCTCGTTTAAGTACTTCCTCACAATGCGCGCGATATTTGGATGACCATTGTCACACATGAGATGAAAGTTTCTGCCAATGACACCGGCATATGGATGTTAACTTGTGCGTGAATTTCTCAGAAATGAGCCAAAATCCTCATTGCGATACGTGGGAATTGAATTAAGTAATTTCAAAGATTCAATTCATCACAATTTGACACAGCATTTGGGACTGAGAAAGATTTGTGCAAGGTTTATGCGCGTATTCCTCGTGCTCGCCCTCAATATCGTGAAAATGGTAGCTGGCGTTTGTTATATGATAATGCTATCTCATCGCTCGACGATTATCACTGATTTTTTAACTATAAATGGCATTTTAATCATCAACCATTCACCGTATCCACCGGATTTGACCCTCTGTGATTTCTATCTGTTCTCCAAACTACATTTGCCGATGAAAGGACAGCGGTATGCTAACGTCGAAACCATTAAAAAGGCATTGACAGCGATCTTGAAGAATATCTCTAAAGATGAACTTAAAAATGTATTCGTGCAAAACGTTGTATTGAAACCGAAGGCGACTACTTTGAATAATATAAATGAACTTTACCAAAATAATAACCTTTGCTTTTATTTTTAAAAGTTCGGTTTTCTCTGCGACAGACTGTGTATACACAAATTTCAGCGCCAACACATATCTAAAACACAGATAAAGAGGTTTAAAGGCAAACTTGTTAAGCTTCAATTGAACAGAAGTTCATAGATAAAAAGTACAAGTTTACGAAAAATTAATTTTAAATTTTGATTGCTGTTCTTTTTATATTCACGTATAGATTTTAGTTACTAGTTCCAATCTGCGATTTTAGATCTATGTATATACTGTACCTTCTACATCTTTAAGCAAACCCTGTTCAGTTCTTTTGTCTTTAAAAGTCATTCTTTTGATTCGTACGAGGATTGACTTGGCAATCTTCGGCCCTTTAACATTGTACTCCTTTGCCAACAATCTCGATCTAGGACCAATTTTTATTCCTAATGAATTTATTATTCTTAATGGCACAGACTATCCTTCATTAAATGTATATGCAGCAAGAAATATAGCGATTTACAGCGTACCCCCCCCCTCTTCCCCGACATGCTTCTCATAAATCTTTAGAAAGCTTTTCATCATCAGACGAATTGCTTTTTGAAGTGTTATTATCCTCGGCATGTCGCCCTTTACATCAGGCATAAGATTCTTGTGCCTACAATGATTGTATTAGGTTTACATTTTGCAGTTGCTTGACACATTCTTTTTTTTGCAATTTCTGGTTGTATTTCCACTAAAATTTTATTTTCTTTCTATATTTGCTGCCATAAAACCGATCAGTACGAGTACATCAATTTACATTTGCAAAATTTCAAACTTTCAAATAATATGAAAAAAATCCATTATTTTTGTCCGAGTAAATAAAATACTTACTTAATATAAATATCTTTGAATGGTGATGACTAATTGACTAATCAAAAAATGTAAAAAGAACCCTTACCACATTCATATTTCGATAATTAAATCGTTATCATCAGAAGAAAATTATACGCAATATCGTACATTGGGACGCAGTAAAGTTAAACAGAATAAACCGCAAAAAGCTCTAAGATCTCACGCATACCGAATATTGCCTGGAAGAATATGTATATAATTTCCTATGTATTTTAAAAATTAATACTAAACACTCGTATTTCTACATCATGCACACACATACACGCTTTGTTCAACACTAGACCTTTCTCAACGATCGTATTTGTTGAATTCGTACAAGCACGAGTCTGGGATCAGTCCTCTGTCTCCGATGAACACATTAATTTTCTTTTTCACAATAAAGATACTCTGGTAGCTATGTAACTCCTGATAATTGCTTATGTTTTTGATTAGTTTAAAATAACGCGACTACATTACGATTAGTTTCAAGCACATATTAGGCTACCTTGACTTTTTCGATCTGTTAAATCTGATATAGGATATATCTTCTTTGCGACTAGTTCTTAGTTTAAACAATATAATTTTTGCCTTGTCCGATTACCTTCTTAATAATGGTAGACCTTCTAGCTAGGAAAATATATCTGACATTCAATGAACTGGCGAAAATTTCTAAAGAAAGAAAAACTAATTTTTGTGCTGATAACACGATGTACTTTCAAAGTAATTTGAAAACTGGAAATAAACGAAAGTTACTTAAATAACTTACAGTTCTAAAGGAAGATTTTTCGAGGTTATTAAAATGTATATGCAATTGCATATAAACGCACATGTATATATACAATTACGTGCATTACACGATGTAAATTAATGTTTTCATAATGAAATTTATGCCGCGTTTAAGGAATCAAATCTTACGGTAACTTAATGGTAGAGCACCTGTCGGGTAAGCAGTGAACATAGGTTCGATTCCCATCCGAGGGCATGATTTTTTTCATTAATTTCTGCCTCTTAATTAAATTGGTATAATAAGCAGGAGGCTTCGAATTCTCACTTTTATTATTATTACGCCAAAAACAAATTTAATTATATAACAGACTATACACGATGGTTCATCTATGTCAAACTTTCCGTTTCCTATTACAACATCGAGGCGATCCAAACTGGAAACCATAAACTTTCCCACTCCTCGTCTTTCGGACGATTTTTTCACCACAAAATGATAAATCGTTTTTAACAATTTTTCTTCCCCTTAACGTCAAACAGTTTCTCTGTTTTCGTCTCCGCCTTGTCTTCTGAGGAGGAGGTTTGGAGTCATCCGAGATAGAAATCGTTTCTATATTTATTGGCGACAATTCTCTGGATTCAGTAAGACTAATTTTATTAGTATTGTATTGAGGAGAAGACTCTAAGGTGTTCGGTTCCATTATCGTAGCGATCTCAGGTCCTGTAGTGTTATGTCTTTTCTTATAAAATGGTACACATCTATTTTGATTTCGATTAATTCCACTTGGTTCGAAATAGGGATTATCGACATAATTTCTGTCTATTTGTAAATTTTGATATGACGTATTTGCAGTTTCATCGTCGAGGTTTGAAGAAATATTGGGGTTGGGTTGCAATGTCGTTTCGTGAGGAGTCATTGCTGCCATGTATCTTAAAGCTCTTTGTTGGCCATCTCTACCTCTTACTAAATTTTTTACTAGAGACGATTTATTTTTGTACAGGTAGTTTCCTTTCCTGAAAAACAGAAATTCCTTCTAAAATAAAACAGCGAATGCATTGAAAAACTAAAAAGAA
Organism: Dermolepida albohirtum; assembly: GCA_031893035.1. Classification (NCBI taxonomy): domain Eukaryota; kingdom Metazoa; phylum Arthropoda; class Insecta; order Coleoptera; family Scarabaeidae; genus Dermolepida; species Dermolepida albohirtum. The sequence continues at coordinate 60,144 of JAVIWB010005163.1, forward strand.
TCCGTAAATAAAAACATGTTTAAGTAAAAATAAGATACATAGGTTTCTTATATGTATTGTACAAAGGGTACTAGGAAAGTTTTGCAATATCACGCAACAATGAATCGTAAGAAGTTGCTTGTTGCTGCATGTTGAGACATGTTCATACGTGCATAGTGGCCGCAGCGCCATGTCGATGGGCTCAGTTATTAATTAGCAGTGAGAGTGTAAAGTGCTTGCGATAGCATCGTGGTCACGAAATGAGATAAGGGCAGTTTTGCGTTATAATTTCATGCGTCGTTTAAACATAGACCAGTGCTTCGAAGGAATGACTCTTGCACTAGGTGATATTTGTCCACATCGCACAATGATATTCAGGTGATATAGAGAACTCCATAGGGAAAATCTAACTGTGGAGGATGCTGAGAGGCCGGGAAAGCCACGAACGTCAGTTACGGAGGAAAACGTTACTACCTTGAGCAAAATGCTTGGCAAGGACAGGCCAGTGACCTGCCGACAGATAGAGGGTACTTCAGGCCTAAATGCACCAGCCATTCGTTCGATTCTGCTTGATCATTTCCACCTGAAGAGACTTTGTTCTCTCTGGGTGCCACATCTATTGGCAGAAGAGCAGATGACACGACGTGTGACTTGGTGTCGGGAGATGCTAAAAAAGTTTAATAAGGGACAATCTCGGTATGTGAACGACATTGTGACAGGTCACAAGACTTGGCTGTACTATTACGATGTGCCGACCAAAGCTCAAAACAAAGTTTGGGTCTTTGATGGTGAGAATACACCCGTAGTTTTCAGAAAATCCCGATCTGTAAAGAAGAAAATGATAGCTGTATTTTTCAAATCGATTGGAATTGTGAAACGCGTCGTTTTCGACACACAGAAGACAGTCACAGCTAAATGGTATACAGAACAGTGCCTGCCTAAAGTCATTGGATCTATAAAGAACCTGCGGCCAAAGTCAAGCATTATCGTGATGATTCCTCCATCACGACAATGCTCCAGCTCACCGTGCCAAAGCCTGCACTGAGTATTTGACCACGACAGGATTGAAACTTCTCGAGCACCCTTCCTACAGTCCAGATCTTGCTCCCAGCGACTTTGCATTGTTCCCGCATGTGAAAATGAAGCTAAAAGGGAGGCGGTTTTCCAGTGATGAGGACCTTCTGTGGGCTTGGGACAACGAGTGTGCTTTACTCCCTAGTGAAACTTGGCAGAACTGGTTTAAAAATTGGTTTCGGAGGATGGAGAGGTGTATTGAGTGTAGAGGAAATTACTTTGAGAAAATTAATAAACAAAGCTATATTGCAAACTTTCCTAGTACCCTTTGCATATTATTAGATTATCTGTAATTCTATGTAACACATGGATCAATAAGTCCCGAGACTAACCCATATATGGCGCTCGTAGTAAACCAGTAACCACGTCTTTCTAGAATACTAACCTTTCCTTGAAACATGTCAAAATTTTAAGTCGATCGGACCAGAAACAGCTGAGTTATCGAGGTTGGAGTAAAGTCGTTTTGTAGTTTGTTTAAACAATGGAAAAAACCGAGTTTCGTGTTCTGATAAAACATTGTTTTTTAATGGGTAAAAACACCACGCAAGCAAAACAATGGATTGAAAAATGTTACCCGGACTCTTGTCCATCAAAAGCAACGATTTGCCGGTGGTTTGCCGAGTTTAAACGTGGTCGTACCGACACAAATGACGCGGAACGCTCGGGTAGACCTGTGGAAGCCGTTACACCGGAAAATGTGAGTGAAGTGACAAAAATTATAATGAAAGATCGTAAAGTGAAGCTCCGTGAGATTGCTGAGATGACACAGATATCATATGAAAGTGTATTTACTATCCTTCATGAAAAATTGAGCATGAAAAAGGTTTTTTCCAAGTGGGTGCCGCGATTGCTTTCGATGGAACAAAAACAGCAACGAGCCGATGATTCAGAAAGCTGTTTATCGCTATTTACTCGCAACAAAAAAGATTTCTTGCGTCGTTACGTGACCATGGACGAAACATGGATACATCACTACACACCAGAGTCGAAGCGGCAGTCATCTGAGTGGCGCACAGCTGGCGAAAGCCGTCCGAAACGTCCGAAAACGCAGCAGTCAGCTGGCAAAGTCCTGGCGTCAGTTTTTTGGGATACACATGGCGTGATTTTCATTGACTACCTCGAAAAAGGTAAATCGATCAACAGTGATTATTATATTGATTTACTGGTGCTTTTGAAGGAGGAAATCGCAAAAAAACGACCGCACATGCAGAGAAAAAAAATCCTTTTTCACCAAGACAATGCACCCTGCCACAAGTCGATGAAAACAATGGCAAAATTGAACGAATTGGGTTTTGATCTGCTTCCCCACCCCCCATATTCGCCAGATTTAGCCCCCAGTGACTATTGGCTCTTTGCTGATCTTAAAAAAATGCTCCAGGGAAAAAGATTTGGCTCAAATGAGGAGGTCATCGCTGAAACTGAAGCTTATTTTGAAGCGAAAGATAAATTTTTTTATAAACATGGTATTGAAAAATTGGAAAAGCGTTGGAACCATTGTATCACCCTAAAAGGTGATTATGTTGATGAATAAAAAAAAATTTTGCAAAAAAAATGTTGTTTTCATTGTTAGTCTCGGGACTTATTGATCCATGTGTTAATTAAAGATTTTTATCTAGTCTTGAATCGCGTGTGTTTAGTTATAAAATGTCACTATTTTAGCAGAATTTAATACTTTCTTCTTCAACTCCCTTTGAATGACAGTTGACCCTATGAAATTTTTAAATGAAATGAGGGGTTTTTGCAGTATACAGTTTTTTAAATATTCTTGTGTTTCATAATTAAAATAATTATAACTACCTTCCTTCCGTGTTTAGGTTTTTCGATCAGTAGAGGATAATAAAAGACGGTTTATATCAGAGTAGGAAAAAATTCTGCTCGCGAGCACAATTTTATTTAATTCGTTCGTTTTAAAATTTGTGCTCGCGAGTTTTACTACTACTGGTTTCAGAGGATGGAGAGGTGTATTGAGTGTAGAGAAAATTACTACACTGTGTGCGTTTTAACCAATGTCCGTTTTTAAATTACTATATATATACTATACATATACTAATACATATATACTAATATGTACTGCATTAAACAATAAATAATTGACAGTAACCAATATATTTTACGTTATTATTGTTAAGCAGTTAACCACGAGATAAGTACTAAGAATCTGAATAAGTTAGGTTAAATCCTTGCATCAAAGCGTAAGCCTTCATATTCTCTTAAGTAAATGATGTTCGTGGAGGCGTAAAAATGTTCTTGCAGTGGGCGATTCATTATGATGCACTTTTTTCAATAGCGATTTTTTGACAGGTAAAGTGTGAGTCGTGTCAAACTTTCATGCTATTTTAGTTAAGTATTGTGTGACATTTTATTATGGAAAAATAGCCCGGCAGCTATATTACGAAAAGCAGCGTTCCACGAGAAATGCGTTTCGTGTGCTTAGAGTTTATGGTCTATGTACGTAATCGGCCCACCGAACGCACAATTCGCTATAGCGTCGAAAAATTTGAAACGCGATTTTTATTATTGGATAATACGCGACCAAATAAACCACATCCAGAACGTAGTGAAAAATATAGTGATGGTAGTTGAGAGTGTACGTGACGATCGTGAAGAATCCATTCGGCATAGATCTCAATAACTTGGCTTGTCATATACCATAGCTTGGCGTATTATACGTAAGGATTTTTGATTTAAAAAGCATACAAAATTCAACTCGTTCAAGAATTGAAAGCGGCCGATCTCTCAAATCGTCACCGTTTCAATCATTAGGCTCTTAAAAAGCTTGAAGAAGATCCACTGTTTTGGACCAAACTTTTGTTCAGCGATCAGGCCCGTTGATGGTTTAATGGCTACGCCAATAAGCACAATTGCCGTATTTGGAGTGAAAAGCAACCCGAAGAAGTTCAAGAGCTGCTATTACATCCAGACAAAACTACGGTTTTTTTACGCAAGTTTTTGAAGACTTTCAACTAGAATAATATCGTTCTAAGCATTTGTAGGGTATTCCCACAGCTATTGCTGCGACTTTGGACAGTGTTCCCTCACTTTTCTATCTAGCTCGTCCTACAGCAACTCCATAGGATTCATATCGGGTGATTGTGCAGGCCAAACCATATTTACAAGAAGTTCTTCTTCTTCTTTTTATATCACATAGTGCTTACAAAGTTTAGCACTATGTTTGAGGTCATTATCGTGTTGGAAATAAAAACATTCTTCTATCAATTTAATTCGGGGCGGAATTGCGTGTTCCTTTAAAATTTTCAAATATCCTTCTTTTCTTAAAATTCCTTTAATTCTATACAAATCTCCAACACCATTAAAAGAAAATGATTCCCGAACAAGATCTGAACTTCCACCGTGTTTAACTGATCGCACAACACATTCTGGTATCGTCGTTTCTCCAACTCATCTGCGAACAAAAACACGCCGATTACTTCCAAACACTTGAAACTTAGATTCGTGCGTTCACAGAACCCGCTTCCAGATTTCCACATCCCAATGTCGATGCTCCTTGACCCATTGCAATCGTTTTTTACGATTTTGTGATCGTAGCAATGATGTACGAACAGCAAATCGCCTTTTTAGTCCCGCCTTTGATAAACGTCCTTTTACGGTAGTCAGCGACACCGGATTTTCACGATTTTTATTTAATTCTGCGCGAAGCTGGCTGTGGTGCTAATAACCGCCTATTCCGTTTAAATAACAGTTCTAGCCGCAAATCTTCTTGCCTAGTGGTCATCCTTGGTCTTCTGACACGTTTTTTGCTTCCATCGCACCCGCTGTTATATACTTTTTCACTTTACCTTGCATTGCATGATATGTTACTTTCAATTTTTGCGCTATTGTCCGCAGTGACAATTTTTCTTTGTGCAATGTTGTTATAGCACTACAAATCACTCAATTCCTCTGCATTTTGTATGTTTGTTCACAAATACTCACATTGCAACTTGCTCGGACAGATTCTAGACGAATACGAAATTTTTCTTAGATTGCAACATTCTGTGTTATACCACAAATTCCTATAAATCATTTCTTAGAACCATTATAATCTTACAATATAAAAAAAACCCTTTAAAATAAATATTTTCAGGAAAAGTAGCAATACCTGCATTCCGTAATACAGGTCATAAAAGGATTAAAGGAAATTATAATATTTTACATTAATAAATATGATTATATAATTTACATAATGATCCGGATATTATTGGTAAAATTCCCAGAAACGCACTCACATCTATTATTTCAATTGTCCTTACCGAAACCCAGCTATACAGATAGATCGATTCTATCGATAGTATTAGGTGCACAACTAAGTTTTCGCTGTTTTTTGATGAAAATGCAACTTTATTGTGAAAAAATGTTTACAAATGAATCATTCAAAATATAGCCCATCGCTAGCGTCAACTTTTTCCCTTCTTTCTGTGACGAATACCGTCACGGTAGAAGTGTTCGTCTTTTGAGGCTATCCACGAATCAAACCATTTTAAGATGTCTTCATATCAGCGAAACTGCTGATTAGCCAGATCATGTGTCATCGAACGGAACAAGTGATAATCGGACGTCGCAATATCTGGGGAATATGGAGGGTGGGGTAGAACCTCCCATTTGAGCGTTTCTACGTAGGTTTCAACGGGTTCGGCAACGTGAGGTCGAGCGTTGTCATGCTGTAGAATCACTTTTTCGTACCTCTGCTCGTATTGTGGCCGCTTTTCGCGCAGTGCTCGGCTCAATCGCATCAATTGAATTCGATACCGTTCCCCAATGATGGTTTCGTTCGGTTTCAACAGCTCATAATAAATAACACCGCCCTGGTCCCACCAAATACACAATAAAACCTTCGCAATGTGAATATTCGGCCGAACCGACGACGTAGAAGGATGACCGGGCAGTCCTCATTATTTTGTTCTCTTTGAGTTGCTATAATGAATCCATTTTTCATCACCCGTAACGATGCGATGAAGAAAACCCTTCCTTTTTTGCCGCTGGAGCAGTTGTTCACAGGCGAAAGAACGACGCTCAACGTCTCTTGGCTTCAAATCATAAGGAACCCAAGTTCCTTGTTTTTGAATCATTCCCAACGCATGTAATCGCTGGGAAATGGCTTAGTGTGTAACTCCTAATGCTGAGGCAAGCTCTTTTTGCATTTGACACGGATCCTCATCGAGCAATGCCTCCAATTCAGCGTCTTCGAAGGTTTTTGTTCTTCCTTTACGCGAACGGTCGTCAACATCGAAATCACCGTCTTTGAAGCGACGGAACCAATCACGGCACGTTGTTTCACTTAAAGCAGCATCTCCGAAAACTTTTTGAAATTCTCGATGCGCTTCAGCCGCCGTTTTCTTCGAATGAAAGAAGAAAAGCAACACTTCCCGCAAATGATGATTATTTGGCACAAAATCAGACATTTTCACAACCAAAAGTATATGACGCAAAAACAAAGTCACTAATGTGTCGAAGCGGTTTGTTTACCATATGTCTAAGCTTGGTTCGTGACGTTTTGGTTATGTCACAATCGACCAGCACTTACTACTGGAGCCATCTCTTGAAAAACAGCGAGAACTTAGTTGCGCACCTAATATATGATCCCACATTTCTGGCCGATAGTGTAACTATACTTATTTTATTTTTTAGAGTAGATTTACTATTTTCATTTTAGTTTTTTCGCGCACAGATGGTAAATAATTTCTTAACGATGATTCGCTAGACCGTTCATAATCAGGAGTATATTTTGTCCACAACTTGGAACGGTACCTTTTTCACTATCTTAAATTGTACACAGCAAACCATCAACCAAAAAACAAAACCTAACACAAATTCGTTCTTAGGTCTCTGACCACGTTCTCTATATTTATATTTTTAACAGCTTGCTTGTCTAGATAATCTCGTTCATTCAGACACACAAATGATGTATGACACGAGACAAACTGCTTTAGCACCATCGTACTTTGGACCTAGGAATTGTTATCTATGAACAACAGCCTGTTTATTATTTCGTTTTCACTCATAATTGCAATACAATATCAAATACTGATTAGTATCAATACAATAAACAACTGTACAAACCAAAAAAATCACTGAAATCATGACATCGAGTAATAAACTTATATAACGACAGAAAGTGGAAGTGACCTGTTCAGCCTACTCTCTCGGCGCTGAGAAAATCTTAAACTTTGTGCGTTTAATTACTATATATTGAAACAAAGAACAATATAATAATATTGCATTAAACTGATATAATTGCTAATTGGTCGTTGGCTACATTTAGCCACTTTATACTATAAACATTAATTTGAATCTTTTTGTAATAACAAAACAATTTACCTTACATATTTATCTTTAATCGTTACGGCACCCTCCGAACATTTTCTAGCCAACGAAACAATTGTTCCTCTTTGCATGTGTTTTATAGTGTAATACAGGCCAGCACAGAACATATAAGCGTACATGCACGATTTGAATAGGGACGTGTCCATGAGCCATGGCGAGGTTGTTTTCAATATTACGGCTCCCTATAAATCGAAACAAAACACTCAGACAATGAAAACTAATCGATGCCCAATAATCTCTGAAACAAACATGATGTATAACACAAAATACACACACACCTGAGTCGCTCTGAATTTGTCGATGAAACGTCTCAAAATAACCGTGACCAGTGCCAGTGGTAAATTTACAGTGTTCATTTCGATTGCATCTGTGCTAATTTATTTCATAGTATGGAATTTCACTATTTACATCTCAAAATCAGTTTAAATTATGAAACGTTGACATTTGCTAATAATTTTGTTTTGTCAATATGTCAGTGTATTATTTTTAGTGAACACATTTGATTTGCGGATTCGTTTGACAGGTAGTTAGTTCATTATTGCATAGTGCTGCATTTACGACACATTATGATGACACTTCGGAATCTTTAGGTACTAACTACCACTAAAATTTGTCAAACTAGAAAGAGTTCTAAACAGGAAACATATTTAGATTAGTTATAACAGACTCAAATTATTGTATATTAATATATACGAGGTTGGACTCAAAAAATCCACGGAATGAAATTAAAAATACGACCTTGGTTTAAAATTCCGTCTATTTCTCAACATAAATGATATCTTGATACCTTTGGATCAGCGACGACCCAAAGTGTTTATGCCTTGATAAAATTCAGAACTCTCAAGCTCGGTGAAGTAAGCAACCACAGTAGCTTAAGATCTTTGTCTACTGAAAACCGACCTGAATAAGACGCATGCGGCAACAAATCGAATCCAATTCATTAAGTTTTATCATAGCAGAAACAATTGTGTGGGACCTTGCAGTAGTCTTGATGAAAAATAATTTTCTCTTGGTTAAATCAAGCTTTCACAAACGATACTGTTCGTCCCCATCGAGCAAAAGTCATAAAGTTGGTATAGAAAGAATAGAGTGGCCAACCAGTTCCTCAGGTGGCAATATACATACTTGGATTGGGTTGGGCTTGGGATTTATGAAAAGGAATATTGCTGTACGATATATACCACCAAGAATGCTTCAAGCATTACGAGTTGTTACCAGAAAATAATTTGATATGACACCCCAAGAAATTTTTCGACATACTAATTCGATCCATGTCATTAATAACAAAAGCTTTTCGATATTCATGGAGATCATGCATATTATTGATCTCTTTTATTTAATATTTTATACTCTTCCAACAAAACCTCGTTAAAGCTTGTACAAATAAGTTAAAATACAATAATGTATTCAGATACTTGTTCACAAATATACTTTAATTTCAAAATGATGTTAAATAAGCTCTTTTATTAATTTACGAGGGGATACACAAAAATAACCGGGGAATGGCAGTGCTGTGGGCGAGGCTTGCTTAGCACGCATTCCTGCCTCTAGATGCACGTGACACAACTTGTACTACGATCGGCGCAATAGGTTCTTTCGCCGAATAAGGTTGTGTCTTGTTACAGTGCATTTTTTGTAAAAGCATTTTCGTTTGCTCGTCGTTTCTTGTAATGTCTTAAACGAACAGTGTGCGGGTGTGAAATTGTGCTTCCTGCTCGAAAAAATTGTTGCGGAAACAGTTTTGATTTTGTAAGCAGCTTAAATGATGAGACTATGGGAAAAACTCAAGTGTACTAATCGTTTTTTCGTTTTAAAAAAGGTGAAATGTCAATTGATGACAAACCTCGTTCTGGACATCCATCAACTTCTAGAACGAATGTAAATGTCGAGAAAGTTCATGCAGTTATGCCGACAACGAACCATTGAAGCAATTGCGGAATAACTTGGAGCTTGGTGCAGCGAATATTTTCGGGAGAATAGGAGATGACAAGAGTCGTCGCGAAGTTCATTTCAGTTCTTGACTAAAACAGCGTGACTCCTTTGACCCACACCCCCTACTCACCTAATCTTGATCCGTGCGACTTTTATTCGTTTCCACAAATGAAAAGGTATATGAAAGGACATCGTTTGAACGATGTGGAAGAGGTGAAGCAAAAAACAACACAGCAGCTCGCAGTAATGGAATCATCAATCAAATGGAATCATCGAGTATATAAAGTTAAATGGAGAGTATATTGAAGGTGTTTAGATTGGTTTGTAAAGAAAATAAAATACAGGTTTTTATAGTGAAATTCCAGTTATTTTGGGTACCCCTTCGTATTATAATTTTTATAAAATGTCCGCCGTTATGCTTGAATTAATGAATTAAATTCGGGAGTGATTATTAAATAGAATTACAATCGACAAAATATTTGTTAATGCGGTTACTTATGGGATGACCAACGAAAAATGTATTTAGCAGAATTAACGGCTTACATTCGACTACAAAAAATAATAAAAATATGTTTTCCTTTACGAAAAAACATTTTATTATCGTTTCTTTGTACCAATACTAACAAGCTTAATTCTCTGTTAATTTTTTTATGTATTCCAAACTTGAAACTTCTTTATTGATTAAACTTAAAACTTCTTTATTGATTAAACTTATCAATACTCATAATGACAACTAAAACCTCTTTCCGTCAATTTTGCAACTGATATAAATAGTTCGTGTGTATTTCTTTGCCAATTACAATCGTGCCAAACAAAACTAGGGAAAATATTAATGTCCTTTAACCTGCATCGTAGCATACGATTCATCATTTTGTATAAACAAAATGTCAACAATAAAAGACGTAAAGTAATGAAAGCACAACAGATTTTGCAATGCACATCTACAAATAAATATATTTGTTAGTTTCATAATGATGTGGAACATTTATACTTTTAGTTTTAAGACCAACTAACTTAATTGCGATATTAAATGCCATCCATCGAAAGACATACGAAAGGCGTGCAATAAGTAACGTGTACAGTATGAATAAACAGTAATAAAATATATTTTGTAATATGTATTATTGGTGTTGAACACTTCGAGAGAAATATTAACAATGAATTTGCCCGACTTAACAACTGCCACATAGCGTAAGCTACGAGAATCTTTTCGTTAAATGATATTTGTCACGTTGTAAAAATATGTTTGTATATAGAGAATGAACATTCGCCAGTTATTAAAGTAATATTTGTGTACGAGGGTGGACCCATAAGTAGCCGGCCTGACCTAAAGATGGCGGTTGTTGTTTGAGAAATATCACTGTATTAGAAAGTACACAATCTATAAAGCATATGTTTCAAGTTTGAAAACGCCACGTTGTTTAGTATTTCTTTGGCAGCCATCAATAATGAACGTTTTCAGTGAATTTGTAAAAATGGAGAAAATTGGTCTTCGTTACGTGATACAATACTTTTATTTGAAAGGCCTCAGCCCAACCGATATAAAAACTGAACTGGATTCTACTCTGGGGAGTCTGCTCATTCGTTTACAACAGTCAAATATTGAGTAGCAGAATTTAAACGAGGCCGTACGAGTTGCCAAGACGAACATCGCAATGATCGACCAAATAAGGTGACGACTCCTGAAATGGTGAAGAAAATCAACAAAGTGGTACTGGATAATCGTCGACTGAAAGTGAATTTCAAAAAGAGCGGTACATCGCATATTATTTGAAAATTTAGACATGAGAAAGCTGTGTGTAAGATGGGTGCTGCGTTTACTCACACTCGAACAAAAACAGTGTCGTGAAGATGTTTCAATTCAGTGTTTAGCGAAGTTTCACAGCAACAAAGCAGAATTTTTGCGGCATTTCATAACCATGGATGAAACATGGGTCCATCACTTCACACCCGGGACAAAAAACAATCAAAACAATGGACTCAAAAGGGAGAACCAGTTCCAAAGGAGGCGGAGACCGTTTCATCTACGCGTGGAATAATTTTCTTTGACAATCTTGAAAAAGGAAAAACTATCAAGGGCGAGTATTATGCGAACTTATTGCAACGTTTGAGCGAAGAAATCAAGCAAAAACGACCGCATTTGTCTAAGAAGAAAGTGTTGTTTCATTAAGACAATGCACTAGCTCACAAATCCGTTATTGCAATGGCCAAAATTAATGAATTAAAGTTTGAATTGCTACCTCATGCACCCTATTCGCCAGATTTAGCCCCATCGAATTATTTTCTGTTCCCAAACTTGAAAAAATGGCTCAGTAGTCAAAGATTTTCCAACGATGAAGAAGTGATATCGGTAGTTAATGGCTATTTTGAGAAGCAAGACAGTTCTTATTATAAAAAAAGTATCGAACTTATTGAACATCGCTGGGAAAAGTGTATAGAGCTGAAAGGAGATTATGTTGAAAAATAAATATATATATTTCTTTCCAAAATTTTTGTTTTCTTTGTTGAGTCGGGTACTTCTGGGACCACCCTCGTAGTTAAAATGTTCCTTGAACTGAGTTCACGAATTTGTGGAAGAAGTATTACGGCAAATGTCTCTTAATCTGTCAAAATCCTAACTTTTTCGTACACCACGAAACGTTTTTTAATACACAAACATTTATCTCGTCATTTAAATGTATTAAATGACAGCTAACAAGATATTCCTACGTTGAAAAAAGAAGCCCGTACTGCATTGAAAATATCTTTTCGATACCATTTTGCATTTCATAATGACTTCTAACAGCAATACTACGGGCTAGTTTTGTAATTGGAATAATTTTCTTCATATTATAATTCTTTGCATATGGAAAACTATAATAATTATTCATATTATTGTGATTTTCTATATTATATACAGGAAACTATAATAATTATTCATATTATAGTAATTTTCTATATTATATATAGGAAACTATAATAATTATTTATATTATTCTAATTACCTGTATTGCTAATTGTATTTTTGTATTCGTAAATTGTGGTGGCGCCACCTTAAATTAAAGTATAGTACTTTACGTTACTATTCGATTAGTCGCCCAGTGCAGGTTTCTTTAAAAATATTTATGATCTTACAATTGAAAAGTACAAAAACAAATTGCAAAAATAATGTCCTGATTCTATCAATGTTATTATAATTATATTATAAATTCCATAAATGTTTAACTCAACTAGTGAACGAATCATTTACGAAATAAGCAGAAACTCATAGATAATGTAGAGACCGTAAATGCAGATAACAGTTACCAGTAATATTGAATATACTTTAGCAGATGAGCTAGCTATATAAATTTATTGTCCATTTTGAAGATAAAGATGTTATTCCAAAAGAATTTTCTTTAGATAAGTATGATATTTCAAAATTTATGGCCCCTACTTTTGTTATATATACGAACCTATTACTTTTTTGTGACATTCAATGTCACATGTTTTCTAATGTCACATATGGTATATGTTTATAAACACACGTGCTAGAATAGACAAATAGTTTTGGTTTGATTATATTTTGGCGTTATTTGAATGAAAATAACTCATATGAGGTAAGATTTTTAATTTTCTTTTAACCAAAAGATAAACCAATGAATACTAAATGATTTTTTCAATAAATAATACTCGATAATATACTATAGTAGTTCTGATTTATTTACTATTTTCTTATATATATATTTTGATAATACAACAATAAATTAACAGACAACCACAATATCAGAAAAACATATACCAAATAAAAACAAATGCACATGTAATAACAATAAGTATTGCCTCATTCAAATTAATAATGACCTTTAAAATAAGAGTGTAGTAATATCTTATGGTCATAGCTTTCTCCTAGTAGGAAATGTTCACCATCCATAGTATTAAATAGTTCTATTTTATACATTTTTGCTAAACTAATGGCCAAATATATCTGCTTAAAACCCAATACTCCTTCAAATTGATATACTACTAATGATTCAGGAACATTTTCCGTTAAAACATATAAGATCAATTCTTCTGAAGGTAAAACAGCAAACTCAACTTGAACTGGTGCATTTATATTTATGTCTTGGAAAGGATCGAAATGTTTTGTATCCGAATTAAATCTGCAAATGAAAAGAAGATGTGTTTTATCTTAGTGTAAAAGTACATGAGTTCTATATTATGAGAAATATTCTATTTGATATTGCATTATTGATAACATATTTAATATTTGTATCGTGTTTCATGTTCAGATTGGAGTAACCGCTGCTATTACTCACATAGAGATTGCATTCTCTGGTTTTCATAATTAAAATAGAAAAACAAAAAGGTGTGTACTTTATGTATGAGTGGTTCCGAACCTTTTTGACTTGCAGGGTTTTTTTAAATAAATTTTTTAACTTACCATAAGATCTCTATTCAGAAGTTGGCCATACATAAAAATTCCTTCGAAAGTTTTATAAATCAGATTTTACATCATTACGAAACTTAGTTTCCTTAATCATTATATTAAATTAAATTTTTAAATACAATTATTCATTACTTCTGTTATTCATAATTTTTATCATTCATTATAGAAGATAATACTCTCTAGTCTGTCGGCGAATCTGGCGAATATAGCATAAGTATATGGCAGCACATCCCATGCAAGATCTAATAATTTTTAACGGTCGTACTAACTTGTGCGTGGTCTCACTTTGTTGGAAAATGCCGCTTTTTTACGATTAACGAGCTGTGGACGTTTCTGGACGATGGATTCATTCAAACTGTCCATTGCCGACAGTACACACTTAAATTGTTTTCTTCCTTAGTAGGAACTCGGCAAACACGAGACCATTAAAATCCTACGACACAATAATGTTCCTCTAATAAATGTTTGATTTCTATGATGTTTGAGGCGAATCTTCACGTCAGAAGCAAGACCGTTTTCACACCATATTGTAAACAATCAAATTCTCATCATCAATTATTAACGGCTTTGAAAAAATAATCACTTTTCTTACGTTTAAGAAATCTATCGAAGATGTTTATATGTGTTGGGAAGTGATTTTCTTTGAAATATAAATTGAACTTGCGGACATATCACAACACGTTTCAATCAGTTTCTATTTTGCCGTCTTCAACTTCAATGGGTTTTCCTAACCAACGAGCATCGGTAAAATTAAAATCACTTATATGGAATTTCGCGAACTATCGTTAGTATTGAAGTTCCTGTAGAGCAGTGACAGCTTAAACTTTACGCAACTTTTCACAAACTCGACGCGCGTTCTTCTCAGAAGTCGATCGTTTTCCCTACTTTTAAGAAATATATCGAAAATGTTTATACATGCCGACAAGTGAATTTCTTTGAGATAGAAATCGAATTTACGGACATATCCTAAAATTTTTACGTGGACGTGAACGCTTAAATGCCTCTTTTGTCGTGTGCACTTCGTTTAACTCAAAGTTTATTTTGCCGTCTTCAACTTAACCAATGAGCGTCGTTAAAATTAAAATCACATCTTGACATTCTTATAAAGCAGTGTCAGCATAAAACTTACTTCTCAGATGTCTTTGCTCTTCCACTTTCTTTTCATAAAATTTCAAACACTTAATCAAGTTCACTAATTTTTCTTCCAAAGTAAAGTTAGGATTATCAACTGTCTATAGCATAGCATAAAATAGATGCTAATAAGCCTTGCACTTGCAAAACTAGCACTATCTGTTAGAAAAATGCATCATAACTACCGACCAGCCATTAGAAAAATCTGTCATTATCTCCAATAATTTTCATGATTTTAACATTGTTCAAACTTTCGTTACTTGGTGAATATTGGGGAAAAAGTAGAAACTTAATCTTACCTATATATGTGTACAAGTCCGTGATAAATAGCGGCTGGTAAACGACCATTTGCTATAGCCATATACTGAACACCTCTGTTTGTAATTACCGATATGCTTATTGGTGAAATACTATCAAATATAGTTTGATGTTTTTTGAAAAGTCTTGTCCCTCGGTCAAAATTCCAAATTTCTACGTACGACCCCCCAACGTTCATATCTTGGCATATAATAAAAAGATAAATATCCTGACCGATAATAAGTGTAGAGATCTTTAAAAAAATTTATTAAAATCATAAATTTCAATGTAGAATCACCACTAAATAATAGCTTTGCCTTTACCTGCCAAGATGTGTGTACTTCTAATTCTTGAAAGGTATAGAATCCTGGTCTATACTGTGATTGGCAGTAGATCATCGCATAGTCTGACCGTCTAAATGTGACTACGAAACAATTTTGCTTTTTATCTGGTAACGTAAATGCGTGAAGGGATTTAGCAGAATTTGAATTCCAACGTCCAAGGCTATGTTCTAAATCACTTATGTGTGCAAGAACTGCAATGACTTCGTGTGCTGAAAATGCATATTTTGGAATTTTACTTATACCCGTTTATAATATTTACCTACCTATATTATGCTCATCTAGCAATTCGTAATAAACAAATGCGTCATTTCCGAATGTTATTATAGACACATAATTAATACCATCGCCCAACGCGAATTTATCTGTAATTATTAAAGAATATAAGGTGTATATACATATATATATATATATATATATATATATATATATATATATATATATATATATATATAATATATATATATATAGTAAAAAGAAATCCATTATTTTTGCATTAAATTGAAGGTTTTATTTAGCATAGTTAGAATGATCCGACTTATGTCAAATATGCACCTTTTTGTTCGATAACTTGTTGCCATTTTGAAGGTAATTTCATAATGCCTCTCTCATAGAAACCCTCGTCCCTATTGGCAAAAAACTGGGACAGTCGATTTTCACAAGCTTCGCTTGAGGCGAATTTTTCACCAGCAAAATCATTCGCCATAGACAGGAACAGGTAGTAATCACTTGGTGCTAGGTCCGGACTACAAGGTGGATGCATAAGAACCTCCCAACCAAACTCCCGGAGCTTCTGGCGAGTCACTATCGATGTGTGTGGCCTGGCGTTGTCCTGATGGAACACAATTCCTCTCCTATCGGCCAAAGCTGGCCGCTTCTGGGCGATTGCTTCCTTCAGACGGTCCAATTGTTGACAGTACAGGTCCGAATTAAGAGTTTGGCCGTAGGGAAGCAGCTCATAGTAGATAATTCCTTGCCAATCCCACCAAACACACAGCAAAACCTTCCTGACCGTCAAGCCTGGCTTGGCCACCGTTTGCGCCGGCTTACTACGATTCGACCACGACCGTTTTCGCTTGACGTTGTCGTAAGTGATCCACTTTTCATCACCAGTAACCATTCGCTTCAGAAACGGATCGATTTTGTTGCGATTCAGCAGCGATTCGCAGATGGAAATTCGATCCATGAGGTTCTTTTGCGTTAACTGGTGTGGCGCCCTTACATCAAGCTTCTTTTTGTATCCAACCTTATTTAAATGGTTCCAAACGGTTTTTTGTGCAATGTTTAGCTCCTGAGCAATCGAAACAGTGCTTACATGACGGTCGGACTCGACGATTTCCATTATTTTATCGATATTTTCGACAATTGGCCTTCCAGAGCGTGGTGCATCTTTGACATCAAGATTACCGGAACGGAATCGACGAAACCAAAATTGCGCATGATTGACTGTTACAGTATCAGGACCATAAACACTATTCACATTTTTAGCCGCCTGGCTTGCGTTTTCGCCTTTATCGAAGAAAAACTGTAAAATATAGCGTATTTTAACTTTGCTGGTGTCCATCTTTGACGCGCGCTCAAACAATATTAAGTCAAGTATTCACAAAACTGTCTGAGAAGTTCGTTTAGTACGAAATCTTATCTTTCGAGCGCCATCTAGCGGAACGCGATCGCACTTATACAACGCGAGATACAGATTACTAAAGCCATCTATTGGAAAAATAATGGATTTCTTTTTACTAGACCTTATATATATGAAGGAAGGTTTAACGACCGTACTAATGATAATAAACAAGGAACTAGTAGGTAATTCGGTATGTGAACTGAAAGAATTGATATTTTTTAAATTAATAAATTTAACAGTTAAATTATTACTGTTCAGAGTCGCGATAAATTGATTTAATAGGTGTCAAGGTTAGATTAGACAACATATAATGTTCTTCGATCGTGATGGTATATGTCATGTATTGTTATGTCTAGTTAGTGTGTGGCTTTGATAATTTTCTTGATTCTCCTGAAGAAACCACCAAGCAGTGGCGAAATATAGAGAGTCTAAAGAAAAAAAGTATCTATTCTTTCAGTTCACAGACCGAATTACCTACTAGTTCCTTGTTTATTATATATATATATATATATATATATATATATATATATATATATATATATATATATATATATATATATATATATATATATATATATATATATATATATATATATATATATATATATATACATATATGTATATATATATATAATATAAAGGATTGTAGTCTGTACAAGCGTTCGACAGTCTCGCTATTGTCATCTACAGGTGGTATGTTAGTCTTCTAAATTGTAGACTAAGAGTGTTTTTGTTTCGTAATAAAAGAGTAATGTACCACCTGCAGATGACAGCAACAAAAGTCTCGAAAGCTTGTACAGACTACGATCCTTCAGAGGATATTGAAACGACGCGGAAAAACACCCGAAATCCCCTATATTCATTAGATTCTACCACGAAAACCTGATATTTACATACAAAGGGTACTAGGAAAGTTTTGCAATATGACGCAACAATGAATCGTAGGAAGCTGCTTGTTGCTGCATGTTGAGACATGTTCATACGTGCATAGTAGCCGCCGCGACATGTCGATGGGATCAGTTATTCATTAGCAGTGAGAGTGTAAAGTGCTTGCGATGGCATCGTGGTCAAGAAATGGGATAAGGGCAGTTTTGCGTTATAATTTCGTGCGTGGTTTAAACATAGACCAGTGCTTCGAAGAAATGCACTTTTATATAGACATTTTAAAAAGCGTCTTAAAGAACGTCACTTTGCAGACGATAACCAATAGAAAGAGGAGATGCCTATTTTAAAGAAAAAAAAGGGGCACAAATAAGGGAGATGTTGAAAAATAAAGTCATCAAAAATATTGTAATCTTTTCTTGTTGTTTAGTAGAAAACTTTTTTAGTTCTCTTCATAATTTTGAAGATTGGCTAGATTTATTGCTCAGATGCCTTCGCATTAAAAATAGACTTCATCTTACTTATAACTAACTACATTCACAAGTAAATTTAATTATTTATTTATGCTTTGCATCTCTAATGATGTACGTGATGAAACTAGAAACTAACTAGTATTGGATTTAAAAACATGGTTGCGTAATTACTAACGTTGAACAAACCTCTGGGTCCGCAGTAATGTACAGCCTCATCGGAAAAATTGCAGATTATAAAGGATGTTTCAAATTGCGCGTTTTTTTAAGGATAAGTAAAATATAGATGGCGCACTGAATTTGTCTGGATATGTGGGCATTTAAAAAGTGTGATGTATGACATTTATAAAAATGGTTTCGTACGCGGTACAACAACGCGTACAAATTGTTGAATTATTTTATGAAAATCAGTGTTGTGTGAAAAGAGATTTTAGAAAATTATGTGAATTTTATGGTTTACATAATTGTCCATTAGAAAGCACTATTGGTCGAATTATTAAAAATTTTCAAGAGACCGGTTCCGTGGAAGATCAAAAAAATGAAAAATACAGTCGTAGTGGTCGTTCACAAGAAAATATTAGTTTGGTTCGTGAAAATGTTGCTGAAGATCCTAAATTGTCCATTAGACGACGTTCACAACAACTTGGACTTAGTGGATCAACAACATTGCGTATTTTACACAAGGATTTAGCTCTGAAGGTATATAAGGTTCAAATAACACAGGAACTGAAGCATTCATCAATGAACAGCTAGCTGATTTTTCTCAAAAAATAATGTTTTCCGATGAGGCACTTTTGAACTTGGGGGCTATGCTAATAAATAAAATTGCCGTATCTGGAATGGGGAAGATCCACGAATTATTCATGAGAAACCTATGCATTCTAAACGAGTTACTCTTTGGTGTGCATTATGGTCAGGTGGTGTAATTGGACCTTACTTCTTTGAAAATGCTGCTGGTGAAGCTGTAACTGTCAATGGTTAAATTTTTGTGGCCTGAATTAATGAATATTGATCTAGAGAATATTTGGCTTCAACAGGATGGCGCTGCACCTCACTTTGCACACGAATCAATTGATTTATTGAGAGAAAAATTTCCTGGACGTGTAATCTCAAGAAACGGTGATATTAATTGGCCACCAAGATCATGTGATTTGACACCGTTAGACTATTTTCTTTGGGGTTATGTGAAAAGTCAGGTTTATAAAAACATTCTACAATCAATTCCTTCTTTGAAAGATGAAATTATTCGTGTCATTGGTGAGATAGAACCTCAATTATGTCAAAATGTCACTGAAAATTTTAACAAAAGAGTGGACATCTGTGGAGCTGCAAGAGGAGGCCATTTGGCAGATATTATTTTTCGCATATAAATGTCATTGCTGATACTTCAATTACCAATAAAATGTTTTTGAAAGTGAATGCAAATTATGTGTTTTAGTTATTCTTAAAAAAAACGCGAAATTTGAAACACTTTACTTTTAATTGTAATTCTTGTATATTTGAACGTGTTTAGAAATTTATTTACACTCGTCTCAGTTAACAATCCACCTTTGTTTGACATCTACACATCTACATCGGTTGTCTGGAGAATTTTTCAACCCTAGTAATTATTTGCTACAAGTATTTATGAAGCCCTAAATTGGTGGGTTTATCCAAATGTGCATCTGGGAATTAACAGTACTTCGACGCTTGAAAATTTGGTGTTATTAACATCAGTAAGATTTTATACTGTTAAAAGCACAAAAATATTCTATTTAAACAAAAAAAGGATCCTCTTTTTAGTTACTGTACGGAACGTGCGTACATAAAAACTCTTCGTTTCTATATATTTTGTTGTTTAGGATATTTCAAAGAAGTGAGAGTATTTTATATTCAATTCAAAATTTTGCAAGGCAAGAATTTATACTATTGCAACGAGTACGTACCAATGAGTGTATCAAACAATTCCTCGTCCCGATTCCATGCGTACAAGGTTATATAATCTTTCTCAACACTTATTAGCGCTATGCATGCTAAGTTTCTATATGGTAAGTAGTATACTTCCCATACTTCTTCGACATATTGGGCGACTTCAAAATGATGCAGGAAGTAAGCTTGATCTAAAAAATAAAATAATCTTAAAATATTTGTTAAAGATAATTATGTCAATAAAAAAAGCTTTTAATCACCCTACTGATTTGAAGATCTCTTAGTACAAAAATTTCGGCATAATTCTAGCTACTTACACTCGAATGACTCCTTTATTATGTTGGCGGTGTCCAGTAATTTAGTATAGTTCTCAAAATAATTATTTATGTCTCCCGACTTCATCAATTTCGCGAGTAATTCAGTAACATTAACTCCATTAAATAGTTGCTTTATGTTCACATTACTCGTTTCAACATCCTTGCCTATATTGATTTGCGACTTGAATACATTATCTGTGTTTTTGAAGGCCTAAATAAATAATCAATTTTGATAAAATAATATAATCATAACCAAATACTTTTGACAATAAAAAGTTTATTCAATATTATTTCCTGGTAGATTTATAAAATTCCAAAAGGAAGCAATTACCTACTCATTTATGTTCGCAGACTTGCATGGACAAAAAAGATAAAAATATATAGAAATAATAAAGCGTTGTGTTTACTTAAAAATACTTTTCTATTTGAACTGGCTTGCAACACATCGATCAATAGGTCCCGGAACTAACTATTAAAATAACATTTTTTCGGCTTTTACATAACCTTTCCGGCCGCCTGTTGCGTCTTTGGGCGCTTCGGAAAGCTTTTATCAGTTGCTCTTCACTCATCTGACTGCTCATTCCAAACCGGAGTGTAGTGGTGGATCCATGTTTCATCTATTTTGACATACCGTGTGTTTTCGACGGAGCAGAGTCCGGATAACACTTTTCTAGCTAATGCTGAGCTTGTATGGTATTTTTTTCCCGTTAAAAGGTTATGTTTTATCAACACAGAAAACTAAACCCAAGTTCCTTGTTTTTGAATCATTCCCAACGCATGCAATCGCTGGGAAGTGGCTTGGCGGGTAACTCCTAATGCTGAAGCAAGCTCTGTTTGCGTTTGGCACGGATCCTCATCGAGCAATGCCTCCAATTCAGCGTCTTCGAAGGTTCTTGGTCTTCCTTCACGCGAACGGTCGTCAACATCGAAATCACCGTCTTTGAAGCGACGGAACCAATCACGTAAACTTTTTGGAGTTTTCGATGCGCTTCGGCCGCCCTTTTCTTCGAACGAAAGAAGAAAAGCAACACTTTCCGCAAATGACGATTATTTGGCACAAAATCAGACATTTTCACACAACCAAAAGTATATGACGCAAAAACAAAATCAGTAATGTGTCAAAGCGGATTATTTACCATATGTCTAAGCTTGGTTCATGGACCAGCACTTACTACTGGAGCCAGCTCTTGAAAAACAGCGAGAACTTAGTTGCGCACCTAAAATATATATATGTATATGTTTAGAATATCGAAGTATATTCATTTGATGCATAGTCTATTCAATAAATCCTAAACTATCCACCCAGTCTCCAACATAGACCTCCACATCATCACTGATTCGCCTCTATGCTTTACAATAGCTAACTACATTAGGATATCACTAACGAATGTTTTTTGTATGTTGAACTTTTCCGTTTATTCTCCTTATCTTTTTTAAATGCAATTTCAATATCCAATTTCCTCCTACAATTATTTTTGGCGCACTTGTTCACGGATTTTTTTCGACAGTTTAGACATTTTGATTACTTTTATGTGGGAGCAACAACAGGAATGACTAGTGTTCTGCAACTATTCCATTACATTCTATAAATTTTTAACGCCAATATAAAAAGTAACGGGACGACGGAACGAAGCTAATTGCACACGAATTTTTCCACCTACATATTTCTCTCAAACTTTCGCCCTCCGAATACTCCTTTAGTGACTAAACACGCGATAATCGCAACGTAAGAGGGCTTGGTTCAGTAAATTCAAAAGTTGGTTCAATAATTTCCCTATGAATATTTACGTGAGGAAATACATAGCGGTTAGTAGTTTAGCATTATCTTGATACAACAGCATATTGCAAGTTGATACTTCAAGTCGTTTTGATTGATACGCCACCTTCACTTTTTTAGAGTGAGTTTGATATAATAGATCATGCGTTGTACATGAAGAAAATCAACAAGCACTATGTCCTTGGAATTTTAAAAAAAGCTGTTGCCTCCAATATCGAGTTTTGGCTTTCACTTGGCAGTTTTCATATTTTAAATGCCACTCTAGACTAGAACGCTTTGAGGCAGGATTGTACGAATCATCACACGCTAGAATACAGTTTAAAATGCCATCTCCTTCCTCTCCATTCTCCCCTCCGGTTCAAAAGCCTGTAAGAAACTTCATAGCGTCTGACTTGTTGCTCTGCATTCAGTTGACGTAGAACCTACTGAGCACCAATTTTTCGAAATTTCAAGTCCTTTTGCAACAACTGTTTCGACGCTAACAATGCTAATGCCACTAGTGTGCTGGGATTCGCCAATCTAAGAGAATGAGGCCATAATTGCGCTAAATAATCTCTAGTATTTCTTCTAGTCGCGCGTAAATATCAATACTATCTTCTAAAGTAGGTCCATATATTATCGCTTCGTTTCTTCGCGTCATCGGTATTTACATATTCGAAAACAGGAATGTACGAATTCATCTTAGAAGATAGTTAGTGTTAACGATTACCAACAGGAGGTATTACATTTTCCACTAAGAGACAAACAATAACTTCTTTGTCGTTATTCAAAAAATTCATCAGTTCATATTTTGGTTTGTTTAAACATTTAAATATTTTCTTCGTTTATATTAAGTTCATGTCGAAGCGTTTACGTAACGCTACAATTGTTGTTAAATTCATAACAAAACATTATTTTCTTAAAAAATTTTTTAAAAAATACTACAAAATACAGAAGTAGCAGCTGTAAATACACGTACAATTTTAAATAGTAATTTAATAATCTAATCTGTTATCGTAAAAAAGTTAAAACTCTAGCTTATGACTTGTAGGTATTTATTGTTCATTTACCTGCTCCTCTAATAATTTGGTCATATTAACACCACTTAGAGTGGTTAGATTAACCTTTTCAAACAAGACTAGTTCATGGGACTTGAATGTCTTTTTGCCAGTAATGATTTGTTCTTCGTTTCTCATCATTATGTTTTTGTTGTCAAATTTTATACCGTTGACTAGACCAACAACTCTGTAAATTGACAAAAATAAATTTAAATTAGTCCAAACTTAAATTCTTGCGATTTTGCAAATACGATTTTTTATAAAATTAAAATAGTCTTGATTCATTAACTAAAAATTATTTAAAGTCTTTCAAATCTGCAATTTGCTAATAAAAACGCATTGAATTGATCATCTAATAACTATAATGAGAGCGCAGTAAAAAATACTTGTCGACGAATGTATCAGAAATAGATAACTAACCCCAATATTACGATTCTAAAATATACACTACCGCTCAAAAGTTTAATGGCACTTATTTATTAATGTTATAAACAGCAAGATTACTGAGAATTACGAGAGAGATTATACAGATAAGTTATTACTATGACTTTCCTTCAATAAGAAAAATATTTAGATGAAGTAATGAATTTTACGACCACAATAAATACTAAGTAACGAAAAATAGATGCTAAATGTATTTGCAAGTTAGGAGTGTGTTTAAATCTGTGTAAAATACGAGGGAGCGTTTTTATATTCGCGGAATGGGGGACAAGGGGTGGAAATAAAACAACCAAATTATTTTTCTTTTTCAATATATTCACCTGCAAGACGGATACATTTTTCACATCTTTCAATTAATTTATTTATACCCTCATAAAAAAATGATTTCTCTTTATCTGCAAAATACGCCGAAACTGCCTCCTTGACTTCATCATCGGCAGTACATTTTTTACACCGCAGCTCTTTTTTCATTTTCGGAAACAGGTAATAATCACTCGGGGCCAGGTCTGGGCTGTAGGGTGGGTGATTCACAATTTCAAAGCCCACCTTATGCAGGGCAGCTAACGCAACGCGGCTCTTGTGGACGGGCGCGTTGTCGTGCAAAAGCAGAACACCTTTTGTCAATTTCCCCGTCTTTTCTCTTTAATAGCTTCTTTTAGTCGCTCTAATATTGAAGCGTAATATTCTCCGGTTATAGAAACACCTTTATCTTTATAATCAATCAACAATATTCCTTCCGAGTCCCAAAATACCGTTGCCATGAGTTTCCCAGCTGATTGTGACATTTTAAATTTCTTGGGAGGTGCTGTGCCCTTTTTATGCCACTGCATGGAGTTTTGTTTGGACTCAGGTTCATAATGATGAACCCAAGTTTCGTCTCCAGTAACAATTCCACTCAATACACCATCCTCGTCTTCATTACAGAGGTCCAAAAATGCACGCGAACACTCTACGCGCTGTTGTTTTTGCGGCGGCGTGAGCATTCTCGGCACCCATCTTGCGCTGACCTTAGACATGCCGAGATGATCGTGTAGGATTTTAAAAATTGTTGTATCGGATACTCCAACCATTTCTGTGAGTTGTTTCTTCTTTAGTCGAGCGTCTTCGAGTACAATTTGTTCAACTTTTTGGATAAGTGCTGGCGTGGTCACCTCAATGCTCCTGCCCGGCCTCGGGTCGTCTTCAAGGGATTCCCTTCCTTGTTTAAATAAACTATGCCACTTGTACACCATGGACAAGAGTCGCCGTAAACCAATGACATCTCATTCATTATGGTCGCGACTGATTTTCCTTGCCTGGTAAGGAACTTTATCACGGCACGATATTCGATTTTTTCCATATTTCACTTTTCACTTCTGATTATGTTACTTGGTTGACGATAGCTCAAAGACTAACTGTCTAATAACAATGAAACTTCGTATTTATACTAATCATGAGTCGCTGCACAGGCCACGCCCCCAATGCGCCTACTCACCCCTCTACAACCCGCTCATTCCGCGAATATAAAAACGCTCCCTCGTAAGTACAGACAGTACAGACCATAGTTTCAACATAACAGTCGATGTGATAATATTATTATGTACGTTAAAATTCGGTGCAATAGTGAAAATATCGACTAGAAGAAAACAATTAAACCTAGAATCTAGGGGTCAAAAAGTTGCTCTATATAATGGGAACGTATCAAATCAGGCAATAGCTTGACAGGTTTGCTTATCAGAGTACTATATGCAACAAACTGTTCAGAGGAAAGGAGACACGGGGCAGTTGCGAGACCGGAAATGCAGTGTAAGACCTAGAATTACATCTAAAAGTGAAGATCAATACATAAAGACGGTATCATTAAGAGAACGTCGACTAATAGCTCCAGCAATAGCAGCAGAATTTAATGTTTAATATCAAATCATTATTAGCGTTTCTACTGTAAAACGGTGATTAACAGAGGTAGGGTTAAAAGGTCGTATAACCGCTAAAAACCCCGATTAATAATCATACATAGATCGTCTCTAATGGGAAAAAAAACTCCAACATGGAGTAATGGGAAAAGGTATTGTGTCCGATGAATCGAATTTTGAGCAATTTGGAAATAAAGTGTTTGTACGTCGCCCTGTCGTTGAGAGATTGCAACTATAGAATATGGAGGCGGAAATATGATGTTTTGGGAGTGTTCGAGTGGCGGACACATTGGTTCCCAAATTAAAATTGACACGAAAATGACTAAAGATGTGTATTTGCAGATTTTAAAAGATGGTAGTCCTACAGGAAGGGAATTTATTAGTGACAGATTTGTGTACCAGCAGGATAATGATCCAAAATATACAGCGAAGCATAAGATAAAAGCATATTTTAAAAAACAAACCCAGACAGAAGTTACATTAATGGAATGGCCGCCACAGAGTCCCGACTGCTACCCTATAGAGTTGATATGAGACGTCTAGGACGCGAGGTACATACACAAATCGTTGCCAACCAATAAAAACGAACTTTGTACATCACTACAAAGTGCTTTAAATTAATTGGACGTCGGTTATGTGGATAGTTTAATTAAGAGAATGCCTCGACTATATGCTGCAATCATTAGAGGGGTGGTTATATCGATGAAACGAAAGCTCAATAAATTCTGTACATAATTTTCAGTAAATATTACATTGAAACATGTTTACGCTATACTGTTAACAGTAAATTAAGTAAATGATGTTACAAAACCACTCAATTATTTTATTTCAGTAATCTTTTCATGCGCTATTAATTTTTTGCATCATACAAAAAAATCAATAGATTAAACTTTTGAGCAGTAGTGTATACTGTAGTCTAAACATTGAATAAATGAAGTGATCATATATAGTTTTCACTATCAACATGCTATTTTAAGTAACGTCAAGAAAGTTTCATTGACGCTCAAAAATATTCGTTGTACGAGGGAGCGTTTTTATATTCGCGGAATGAGCGGGTTGTAGAGGGGTGAGTAGGCGCATTGGGGGCGTGGCCTGTGCAGCGACTCATGATTAGTATAAATACGAAGTTTCATTGTTATTAAACAGTTAGTCTTTGAGCTATCGTCAACCAAGTAACATAATCAGGAGTGAAAAGTGAAATATGGAAAAAATCGAATATCGTGCCGTTATAAAGTTCCTTACCAGGCAAGGAAAATCAGTCGCGACCATAATGAATGAGATGTCATTGGTTTACGGCGACTCTTGTCCAGGAAAAACCATGGTGTACAAGTGGCATAGTTTATTTAAACAAGGAAGGGAATCCCTTGAAGACGACCCGAGGCCGGGCAGGAGCATTGAGGTGACCACGCCAGCACTTATCCAAAAAGTTGAACAAATTGTACTCGAAGATGCTCGACTAAAGTAGAAACAACTCGCAGAAATGGTTGGAGTATCCGATACAACAATTTTTAAAATCCTACACGATCATCTCGGCATGTCTAAGGTCAGCGCAAGATGGGTGCCGAGAATGCTCACGCCGCCGCAAAAACAACAGCGCGTAGAGTGTTCGCGTGCATTTTTGGACCTCTGTAATGAAGACAAGGATGGCGTATTAAGTGGAATTGTTACTGGAGACGAAACTTGGGTTCATCATTATGAACTTGAGTCCAAACAAGACTCCATGCAGTGGCATAAAAAGGGCACAGCACCTCCCAAGAAATTTAAAGTGTCACAATCAGCTGGGAAACTCATGGCAACGGTATTTTGGGACTCGGAAGGAATATTGTTGATTGATTATAAAGATAAAGGTGTTTCTATAACCGGAGAATATTACGCTTCAATATTAGAGCGACTAAAAGAAGCCATTAAAGAGAAAAGACGGGGAAAATTGACAAAAGGTGTTCTGCTTTTGCACGACAACGCGCCCGTCCACAAGAGCCGCGTTGCGTTAGCTGCCCTGCATAAGGTGGGCTTCGAAATTGTGAATCACCCACCCTACAGCCCAGACCTGGCCCCGAGTGATTATTACCTGTTTCCGAAAATGAAAAAAGAGCTGCGGGGTAAAAAATTTACTGCCGATGATGAAGTCAAGGAGGCAGTTTCGGCGTATTTTGCAGATAAAGAGAAATCATTTTTTTATGAGGGTATAAATAAATTAATTGAAAGATGTGAAAAATGTATCCTTCTTGCAGGTGAATATATTGAAAAAGAAAAATAATTTGGTTTTTTATTTCCACCCCTTGTCCCCCATTCCGCGAATATAAAAACGCTCCCTCGTATCTTAAACTGGAGAAAGGTGTAATCTAATGAGAAATAAAAATTCTTAAATTCCTTTGACAAAAAAAACATCACCATGTTTTGGGGGCTTACCCTAATCCGTTTGAAAATAATACATCATTATTAAACATGCAATGTCCTGTAAAGGCCCCACCAGTTTTTGGAAAAACATTTTGCATCCACTCTAACAAATGAACATTTTGTATGGGAATACTTTGTTTAATAACCAAATTATCGACTATTACATTAGGTATTTCTTTTTTGCCAGTTACGACATTTTCCACGTCATATCTCATGACATCGTTTGGAAGATTTAGTTGGTTCACCAAATATTCTCCATAGAGGTCTGAAAAAAATGATGAAGCGATCGGAATATAATAATAAAATATTGTTACTCGTGATGGTGCATTTTTCTAAGAGCAACGTATTATCAAATATCTGTTCTACATTATTCAGAATGGCTGTTGCAATAAATTCCATTATATTTACTCCTGAAACGAGACCCTTTACTTGCATTTCTGGCGCCGAAATACCACTCAAGAAATTAACCCCGTCCGTAAAATCTAAGTGACCGGAAATTGTTTGATCCTTTTTCTTGCTGAAATAATTTTCAGAAAGCCATGTTACGTTAACACCATCGACCAAACCCTGAAAGAATACAGAATTACAGGAAATTTTCGTTGTTGTCTCAATAAAGGAGATATCGAAATGTGTCTTACCCGAACTGTAACATTATCTTCCAAATTCATAGTTTCAAACTCAATATGACCGGTTAACTTCGTATCTCTGTTCCTTATCCAAATATCTTCGTAAAGATCTTTTATAGTCACATTGTTAATCTTCGTTAATGATGGTCCATTTAAGAAATCCGCGTTTCCTAAAAATCAACTTTAGTCAAATTTCAACTGACGTTTTATTAATGAAAAGCAATAATTTGTTTGAAAATGAAACCAGTGAGGTGATTAATGTATTTTCCCCAATATTAAAAATAGATAGAACATACGTGAACTGTTCAGAAAATAATCAAACTTTTATTATTAATTTTAGAAATTCTTGGTCAATGTCCCCTTCAAACTATCCCTCCCCTCTACTCATACACTTTTCTCCGCGGTCTTTCCACTTCGCGAAGCATTTTTGGAAAGCTTCTTTTGAAATGTCCAATACTTGTAATGAATTTGTTTTAATATGACCAATAGACTCAAAATGGTGTCGTTTCAGCACTGACGTCAATTTGAAGAATAAATATAAATCGCAGCGAACAAGGTTTGGTGAGTAGAAAAACTGAGAAAGGACAGTCATTTCTGGCACAAAACTTAAGAATTGACAAAGCAAAGTGAGCAGGCGCATTGAAACGGTGGAAAAATCATGAGTTGTTTCGCTATAAGTCTGTTGTCTTTTCACGAATTTTTTCACATAGCCATTGTAAAACCCCTTGATAGAATTCACGATAGAATTTGTCTTGTTTGACCTTAAGGCAACAATTCAAAATGCACAATTTCATACATTTTTTTAATCCTTAAAAAATAGCAATCATGCTTTTGCCAAGCTATTGTCTCCTGCTATGATCTTTTGCATGAATGAATCGTCGTCGTTTCCTTGTTTAAGCAGTTGCCATCCGAGTTTCTTTCAACTGTTCGGTAATAAAACGAGGAACAAACTGTGCTACAACTCGATACATGTTCAGTTTTTCGGTTAAAATGTAGCACCACCTCATTAAGATGCTAACTTTTTCTAAAAGTTCTCTGACATTCAAACGACAATTTGAAACACCAGAAGCTTGATTTTATGAATGTAGACGTTGTCTGTTGAAGTTAATGGCCTTCCTTGTTGAGGATCATTTTCAATTAATTGACGACTACTTTTGAATCGTGTAAACCATTCTTAATTTTACGTATGATTTGAGCGTTATCTACAAAATCTTGCTTCAAAAACGTTTCCCAAACATTTTTTCTTAGTTTCATGCAAATATTTTACGTTGCATTGTTGCTCCCGAAAATAACATATTGCGGAAACTGCATGAATACCTTTCACTCAAATAGCAATAACAGGAGATATAGACGACATGTCAACAATACGGAAACGTTATATGAGAAGTTATGCCGGACACAATATCGGCAAGTGCACCTCTCACTAAATCTCTTAGTTGGCGCGTATTTTCAAATGTTCGATTATTTTCTGAACAAACTTCGTAGATACGTCTGATAGAACGAGTGAACGAAATATAATACAACGAAATGTTACATGATCCAGGTATGGAGAGCCAATCTATACAGACCATGTTGGAAAATTAACGGAACTTTTTAAATTAAAAAAACACGTTATTTATTTTTATTCAAAACACATCCTGTCCTCATCAATACACCACACCGCTGGGCACGTTCAATTCATGCTAGCATAGACCTTTTGTCCTTGTTCAGAATCGTCTCAATAATCCTCAACACGGCTTCTTGGACATGTGTAACATTGTCAAAAAACGTTTCTTTCGTGTCCAGTTTGAGTTTCAGGAACTGTAAATTGTCACACGGAGAGAAATCAGGCGAATACGGAGAATATTGACGCATATAACACATGGATCAATAAGTCCCGAGACTAACAATGAAAACAACATTTTTTTTGCAAAATTTTTTTTTATTCATCAACATAATCACCTTTTAGGGTGATACAATGGTTCCAACGCTTTTCCAATTTTTCAATACCATGTTTATAAAAAAATTTATCTTTCGCTTCAAAATAAGCTTCAGTTTCAGCGATGACCTCCTCATTTGAGCCAAATCTTTTTCCCTGGAGCATTTTTTTAAGATCAGCAAAGAGCCAGTAGTCACTGGGGGCTAAATCTGGCGAATATGGGGGTGGAGAAGCAGATCAAAACCCAATTCGTTCAATTTTGCCATTGTTTTCATCGACTTGTGGCAGGGTGCATTGTCTTGGTGAAAAAGGATTTTTTTTCTCTGCATGTGCGGTCGTTTTTTGCGATTTCCTCCTTCAAAAGCACCAGTAAGTCAATATAATAATCACTGTTGATCGATTTACCTTTTTCGAGGTAGTCAATGAAAATCACGCCATGTGTATCCCAAAAAACTGACGCCAGGACTTTGCCAGCTGACTGCTGCGTTTTCGGACGTTTCGGACGGCTTTCGCCAGCTGTGCGCCACTCAGATGACTGCCGCTTCGACTCTGGAGTGTAGTGATGTATCCATGTTTCGTCCATGGTCACGCAAGAAATCTTTTTTGTTGCGAGTAAATAGCGATAAACAGCTTTCTGAATCATCGACTCGTTGCTGTTTTTGTTCCATCGAGAGCAATCGCGGCACCCACTTGGAAAAAACCTTTTTCATGCTCAATTTTTCATGAAGGATAGTAAATACACTTCCATATGATATCTGTGTCATCTCAGCAATGTCACGGAGCTTCACTTTACGATCTTTCATTATAATTTTTGTCACTTCACTCACATTTTCCGATGTAACGGCTTCCACAGGTCTACCCGAGCGTTCCGCGTCATTTGTGTCGGTACGACCACGTTTAAACTCGGCAAACCACCGACAAATCGTTGCTTTTGATGGACAAGAGTCCGGGTAACATTTTTCAATCCATTGTTTTGCTTGCGTGGTGTTTTTACCCATTAAAAAACAATGTTTTATCAGAACACGAAACTCGGTTTTTTCCATTGTTTAAACAAACTACAAAACGACTTTACTCCAACCTCGATAACTCAGCTGTTTCTGGTCCGATCGACTTAAAATTTTGACACGTTTCAAGCAAAGGTTAGTACTCTAGAAAGACGTGGTTACTGGTTTACTACGAGCGCCATCTATGGGTTAGTCTCGGGACTTATTGATCCATGTGTTACTTGTTTTTTCGCCAAAAATTCACAAACGGCGATGGTCCTGTGAGATGCTACATTATCATACAACAAAAGCCAACATTCCGGCGCTCGATATTCGGGCCTCACTTCAACGATTCTCTTCACAAACGCTCCATAATATTTAGATAATATTCATCAGTAACGTGGAACAAATTCCCGAAGTATAATATCTTTAGAGTCGTAAAAACAAATCAATATCGCCTTCTCTCGTGACTTCTGGAAACGCACTTTTTTCCATGAAGCACTTTGGCGTTTTGTTTGAGGGTTGTACTTAAAACACCAAGTCTTATTAGGAGTTACAATCGATTCCAGGATTATGCAGTTCCGTCTGTCTATTTTAATAAGGTCCTGGAAATGTTTAATGCGAGAAATTTCTTAGTCTTCATTTAAGGCGTGAGAAACAAATCGTACACAGACTTTCCGTTTGTTTAAATCCCAAAATTTCGTAAATTATGTCTTTTATCGTATTTAATTCCTCCGCCATCCATCTTACAGTCGAATTCGCATTATAGGTTATCATTTCATGTACTTTTTCCACCAACTCATCGCGATTTTTATTTTTTAGCCGGCCCGGTTTTGGGTCGTCTTGTAAAGCATCACGACCAGTCTTGAATCACTTATACCACTCGAACACGCTTGTATGGGCTAAATCACCATCACCATAAACTTATTTCATCAATTCAAATGTTTATCGAGTTTGAAATAAAGTTTTATATCTGCTCCATCGTATTTTTGTGATGAGGTGACAAAAGCGCAATAACTTGGCAATCCATTGGTCGATGGCGGTCTCATTTTGTACTAGGAATATAAAGCTTTTAAGTTCTATATTGTTCGATAGATTTAAATTTGTAAAGTCCCGATATTTTTCTGACATACTATATACGTACTGAACAACGGATACATCGTTGGGAGTGAAAAAAGGAGAAATGAGTTCTTGCAAGCTTAAGGCAATGTTGTGATGAACTAAGCACGCTCAGAGTGGAATGAATTGCCAAAATATAATACTTGATTCAAATTCATTAAGAATTAGAAAGTCAGTTCAATTTATGATTCATATTAAAGTGTTAATCAGTTTGTAACTCAAGTATGAATTTATGTAACAAATCAAAATGTGGAATGGAATTTCACGTTGAAGAATAAAATCATTCATATACAAATATGTCTTATGAATGGGACCGTGTGAAATCATGACTTGGACTAGAAAAAGACAGATAGCTTGCATGGGAGATAATTTAATATAGTAATTGAAGATAATAGTTATAAATTGAGGAAAATGATTATTGATACAAAAGGCAAAAGAGAAAGAACACAAAATATGTATATTGAACCCGAATCTAGTAATCGATACATACATAAATAATTATAAGCATTTCTTACCAATTACTATAAGACTCTTTTCAGGTTCGTCAGAATCTGGTATAGTGAATTCGCATAATTTCTTATAATCGACACCATTTATTAATCCGTTAAATTCTAAATTCCCCATTACGTCAACATTGTTCATAAAAGTCAGAGGTCCGGAAATTATTTGTTCCTCCCTTGAACTTACGATGATATTTTCTAAATCTAAACCAGATATCTGTCCTTGTATTATCACAGGTCTCTTGGACATTATAATTTGCCCTTTAAAATAAAGAATTATAGTTACGGGGGTTCTACACCAAAATCCCATGTAGAGGAAATTCAAGATTCTTTGCCTGTACGTTTTTAATCGATGTTTGCTAACTTCACTCTGTATCTACTCATTAAGACCATTTAAAGCATCCCATTACGTAATGCAGATACATTCACACCAATTGGTATAAATGATATCGAACAGCTCTGAACTGACATTGAACTGAACAGATGAAAAACGGTTTTTACAACTTCCGATCGCCTATTGAATAGGTAAGCGCTGTTTGAAGATGTTAAAAGCTGTTATTTATCTATTTAAAATCAGTTGAGAGCTATTCCTCAGTTTCAACAATCGATATGAAGTTAGCTGCACTGCATAGTGCGATTGTTTAAATGGTTTCTGTGTGTGGGTACAGAATGATGTTAGCAAATTATATCTATTATAACCTGTACATATAGGTTGACTTTGAATTGCAAAATGAATTTTCACAACAAAATACATGGGATTTTGACATAGAACCCCCCCTACTTATATTATTACTTATACATGGACTGTCGTTATATCAATGTGGAGCATACTACTCTTGCATGAAATTATTTAACGCATTGTCCAGGGAAATAAAATCCTTGGAAAATTACAGTGCAATGAAAGGTAAATTGTATAAATTACTTTGCAATATAGCGCCATACTCATTAGAGGAATATTACAACTATTTAATGGTACAGTAGATCTGGAAATGCTTTGTTACTTTTTTTGACTCATTTTCGTGTACAGACTTTAGAATTTAAATGATTGTATTGTTAGTCCACTGAAAATTAAATAAATGACTATGACTATTACAAATCAAAAATAGTTTGTGTGAACTGATATTACCACACCAAAAATTTTAAAGAACCAATCTCTTTCGTTCAAGATTAATGGATTTTATTACAGCGGCGTTTATATTTATTCAAAAATGGATTAAATTACATCGAGGTTTATTGTATTACCCCTCGATGATAGTATATCCCTGCAAAAAGATTTTATCTCTTCAAGAGGTTCATAACATGATGTAATAGGTAATCCTGCTCTTTATATTAGATAATTCGAAACTGGTCTTGGAATTTTAAATAGACATAAAGGAAAGTTGTGATCAAACAAAACGTTGATTTGGTCTATGACATGCTCAATGATCGAGAAATTGTAGTAGCAGTAGAGTTTTGAAAAAAATTACACTTCAAATTAGATGTTGAAGAAAATTTATCGATTAGATGTTGAAGAAAGCTCCTCGGGTATTTACACATCAAATATACCACCGCTGAGGCAAATTCGATGATAATTAACAGACATCCAGAAAAGTTATTCGAAAGATTCGTGATTGAAAAAACCTGTAGCCTTCACGTTGATTCAGAATCGAACTGCGAAGTATGGAAGAGGAAAATTTTGAGTGTTGAGTTTGTGAGTGTGAAGTTTTTCCTTGTTAATTTTTTGTGTGAGCACACCAGCGCAATCAATATCACACAGACTTTATACAGAAATTTCATAAAGCGATAAAAAAAGACAGGAAAAATTGAGCTGAATCCTTTTACTCCATGACGGCTCAACTCACGAAGATGTAATCGCTGTGAATAAGAATTTTTCCAGAGGTTTCAACTCTTTGCCATTAATTATAACAGTGAACTGAGTTTAAAAGATTACGTTAAAAACATTATCCTAGGTATTTTCTTTGTAGTTGTAAAACTATAGTTCGTAAACTGCCTTCGAATTTACTTAGTTTACAATGATTGATATATTCGTTAAAATTAACGTGCGTGTAGCTGTAAATATCTTTAAGAGCAGTATGCCTTTCCCAAGTTACATTAATAATAAAATAGGTAACATTCATTTAACAAACATCTTAGCTGTTATTCTTGTACGTAGACTTCCGCGGTCGTGGTCCATACTATCTTCTTCTGAGCTTTCGGGCTGGGACCGCATCACTGGTATAACTGCCGACGTTTCAGTTTCAGTGCAGCAAACAGTAGCAGTAGTTGAGCCCTGAAGATGTCCCATACGGGTGGGTACGAAACGTCGGCAGTTATACCAGTGACGCGGTTCCAGCCCAGAACCCCAGAAGAAGATAGAGTCTTAGCTGTTCTATATTTAAATTTTAATTTAATCTAAAATTTTGAATTTAAATTCGTCAGTACTTACTGAATGTTACGTCATTAAAGTAAAATGTTTCATTTGCTTTAATGGTATTTTCAAAAATATCTTTCAGACTGATTCCATTAATTTCTCCGGACAAAATGGTGGTCTTTCCATAAACAGTAACAGTGTCAAAGGTGTAGTTGCCAGTAAACAAATGATCTTCTGATTTGTCCACCCAATTTTTTGTAAAATCTTCAGTTTTCATACCATTTAAACGTCCTTCAACATTAAGTTCTTCTATTCTTATATTATTAGGCAATCTAATATTCTCCTCAATTCTAAAGGAATTTTCATAGTTTTTCAACATTTTCCCCACGTTTTCCATATTGCTTCCACTCGCTACATGTAAATTGTCTACTTCTAAACGTTCGAAGGTTTTATGGGCAGTGATTTCCGACGTTTTAAAATCAGCCGTGTCTTCCAACAACTCATTAAAATTATAATTGTTTAGTAGACCTTCTACCTCCGTTAAGTTTGCTGTTAAAGTACGGATTGATAACGATGAATTGACTACTGTTGTTCCGTGAATTCTTTGATTATCGGAAATTCTAACAATATCTTTCCAGAGGTGGTCTCCTAAGTTTATTGTTCTGGCTGTCACACTTTAACATGAAACATATGCGATGCATTAAATAAAATATTTAATAGAAAGAAATTGATATAAAAATTCTCCATTATTCGAAAGAAGGTGGAGTAAAATCATTCAGTAAAAATCGTCGGGGTACCTAAATCTTTGCAAAGCGGTGTGTGGTGGTGGTCTCTTAAATAAGCACGTACTACACACTGCATCGAATATATCCATGGTGGAACGTAAAAGTGAAATATTAATTGACTCTAGAGAAATAAAATATACCGCTCTAACTAGATTACTGTACCTAAACATTTTAGTGTTCCACAACATACAAATAAGCTCCCTCTTGAAAATATAAATTCATAACCTCAGCTCCATAAATGTGGTGTTCGCTGAGTGTTGATCAACATTTGTTTGCTATTTGCCATGCGTGTAATTACGTGTTCATTTTGACGAACTGTTTCTCAAAATAATATTCGTCAATGGACAAATATTGACACTACTAACACCATATTTGAGCTCGCCCCACCTTCTCCTCAACGCGTACAAATTTACTAGTTAAATGTGCAGTTGCATACACTTTTTACCTTTAGGTAGACTTACGTACCATAGTGATTTTTACTGTATATGTACGAAACACGAAAATGTAAATACTCAAATGTTGAAACCCTACCTGGTAGCAATTAATTCTTGTAGGACATGTTTCCCCGTAATCTCCTGATCACCTTCAGTTTTTAATGTATTTTCTTCCAAGTATGGAATGTGTATATTGTTTACGTTTACAAGAGTTGTACTTCCAGTGATGTGTACGTCGGATTCAATAATTTTAGAACCTTTAATGTTTTGCACAATTCCATCGCCATTAACGACAAAATTATCAGGGTTAATATCATTTATCAGATCGACATTAATTTCACCAACCTAGAAGTATCAAAACTATTTAACAAATATTTTTTAATTAAAGGCATTTTGTTCATGTAAAAGTTTCAAGAATGTTAAAGGGAGTCATTCTATTATTAATAACACCCTATCTACTACATATGTATGTTTCATGGATTGACCGATCATCAGGCAGATTTTGTGTTATTCATTAAAAGTATCAAAATAGAAATTTCGTTGTTTATATTAATTTTAGGCATAAATCGTAAAAACTACAGCACAGATTTTAACCAAGATCTTGAAAGAGAAATACCAAAATTCTGCTTGTATTTTTGAACAGATCTGATCAAAATACACAACATAACTAACGTATGAACATTTCTATAACGGAATTCTATTATTTCAAAATACTCGTAACTCCAATTAAATTATTTTAAGACCATTTGTGATTCATGTATATTTTCTTATTCTTAATTACGAGGATGGTATGATAAATACCTGTGTTAAGGAATACAACGCAATTATCTTGGATTTAATAAACGAATTTGTCGACATTATCTTCTTGTAACTCTGTACACTTAGTCCAATTTTTTTAAGTAATCCAAATAATAAATATTTGTTGAAATCTGCAAAATAAGCCTGTGTTTCTGCAAAGACCTCTTTATTTGCCGTGAACCGTTTTCCTCTAAGTCATTTTTCAAGATTGGAAAAAGAAAGAAGTCACAGAGGGTCAAATCTGGCGAAAATGTGAATGGAGTACTAATTAGTACCGCAAATCGACAAGTTTTGCTGTCGCAATTGGTAATGAATGAACCAGTGCGTTGTCGTTACGGTAGATAATTTTTTGCTTCGATAGGTAGGTCGTTTTTCTCTTTAGTTCAGCGTCGAATAGGTCAAATAAATCAGCGTTGTTTTGACCCTTCTCCAAATAATCAATTAAGATGATGCCTGGCGAATTCCACAACATCGTCGCCGTCACTTTTTCGGCTGATGGAATCGCCTTCACCTTCTTTGGAGCATGTTTGCCGGGAAAATCCCATCGTACCGACTGATCTTTGATTTCTAGCGTGTAGTGATGTATCCATGTCTTATCTATAGTTACACGCCGCAGAAACTCACTTGTACTGCGCTTAAACATGTCCAAACATTGCTTTGAAGTTGTTATGCAATTTCGTTTTTGATCAATCGTCAGCAGAATCGGCACCCACTTCGCCGATAGCTTTCTCATATTCAAGTTTTCGTGAAGGCTGTTTTGCATACGTTCTTTTAATATGTTTACCATATCATGAACTTTACTGATCATATCGTCCGTAGTCACTTCAATGGGGCGACCTGACTACTCCTCACCAAAGAAGGATGTTCGGCCAGCTTAAATTCATTAAACCAGTATCTCGTAGTAGTCATCGAAGGTGCATGTTCCTCCATCCAACTTCTCTTTGATTTCTGCACACGTTTTCCCATCCGAAAAAAAGGAATCGAATCACTTACCAGTATTACTATTTTTCCATGATTCTACAAATAAGGTAATTTTGATGTCTGTTATTGATTAACTTAATCACTGAAGATTGATATATAACCCCTTTCCACATAAATTTTCATATTCTGTATACGTATTTCGACAACGAAGCTGTCATCATCAGCAGATAATTAAACAGTGTCGCACCTGGAAAACTACGCCAATATACCCGTACAAAAACAAATTCCGCACACGATATGTACCGTTGAAAGCCAAAACGCACACTTAGTTGTCGAAATACGTATATAGAATACAAAAATTAATGTGTAAAGGGGTTATATATCAACCTTTAGTGATTAAGTTAGTCAACCACGGGCTCCATCGAAATCACCTAAAAAAATATTACTTGTGTTTTTTTATTCAAAATAGCCCCTCAGGCTTTAATACATTTGTTACAGCGATTTAATAACGATGCGAGTGCCTCTTTCAGATCATTGTACGGAACTGTCTCCAAAGCACGCCTCGAAGCTGTTTATATAATCGCAATATAGTTTTATTTTAAGTTTTTAGAATAAAGAGAATTCGCAGGGTGCTAAATCATTCTGAATTCGTCTGATTTAACACCCTGCAAATTCTCTTTAAACAAACGAATTCAACACACAGACGTTGTGACATTTTTACCAAAAATCTACGAATAATAAGTGAGATAATTCCTTAACACACTGTAAAGTTCTTGTATATTTAATATTTGTACCTAACATTTATTTAATTAATTAATTATGCCATAATAAATGTAAATATTCTGTGCTACGGTGAAAGACGATTTATTTAAGGTTACATTGAATAGATTTAAGTACAGATATGCGTTGCGTAATCCATGGCCACCTGGGGTGTAGATTTTTTAAGCACCCGTTAGTTAAGCCTACGTGATTGCACTAATATTTAAAACTATTCTAATATTATTTTAAAAACTTACATTAAGTTGTTGTTGAAATGTAAAATGGTACGGTAATTCTATATTATCTATTTCAATAGCTTTAAAAGTAACATCTTTAACAGTTTTATTTGAATTAGATCCTTTCATGTCTTTACTTAACAACAGCTTCTCAACAGTTACTTCTCCTGTGATATTATAGTCCCCTTCAACAGTAATTTCTTCATCAGGAACAATAGTCATAGGATTCATGTTTTTCAACTGGTTGCCATCAAGTTTTACTTGCATATCTATAGGATTTAAGAGTCGCACGTTTTCAAATATTTTATAACCGTTCACGTACTGGATCTCTTCAGTATCTTTTAATAAAGCATCAACTTTCCCTGTATCGTCAACTTTAAGATGATTAATTCTGTTCCTTACATGGATTTTTTTAGCATTTACATCTCCAGTGAACAATGCGTCTCTACTTATATTGTATTCACCGTGACTAATTAAAATCACGTCGCTAAGATTCTTATTAAACAAAAGCCCTTCGACGAATAAATCCTTCACTTCCAAACTTTCGAATGTGTAATTTCCTGAAATTTCTTGATCGCCAAAATTTCTCAGGGCGTTCTCATTGAGAACGTTTATGTCCACATCATTAAGGAGTTCACCAATAATAAGCTCTTCAACTTTTAAATTTTCAATGTTGCTAATTGGCGTTGAAGAAATTTCTGGTATGTTTCGTAAGTTCAGTTTATTTAAGTATTTACTTTTTCCGTTATTTACTTTTACTGTTCTCAAAACAATATCTTCATTAAATACTTGGTCGCCTTGCGCAAGTAATATCTTACTGGAGTTCAAGTATATACCATTAATTTCTCCACCAACAGCTAATCCATTATTAAAAATAACTTTCCCGTTGACAATGACATCTTCGAGTTCAACCGAGTCCCTTACTAAAACCAAATCTTCTAGTTTCCTTTCATTTATGTAAATAGGTTCAATCATTTCTTCTGCATTAATAATATTGAAAGTAATATTGTCTTCAAAATCATAATCATCGTTAATATTGATTAGACCGTTCAACATTGACCACAGATCGTCAGCATTCATGGTTTCGGCCTGGAGATCACCTTCGAAGAAAGCATCTTTTTCCAAAATTAAATTGTCCACGATAACATCTTTTTCTATTAGTAAAACTTCGGAATCTTCATCTTCAGTCATGCAATTCCCTAGATTCGCTTTAATTTCTCGAAGAGTGTTTAATCGTGATTCAAGAAAAGCATTGTATTGCATCAAAATACCAATTGATATGGGATCTTCATTGTCTTTTTCTTCCTGCTGAAATTTATAAAATAAAATGAATAACAGATGTATTAACAAATTTAATCTTTTTAGAAAATATATATTATTTACCGATTACGTTACAAACTAAATATATACAGGCTGTATAATAAACGCAGGCTAATATTT
The DNA here is from genome assembly GCA_031893035.1 of Dermolepida albohirtum. NCBI lineage: Eukaryota > Metazoa > Arthropoda > Insecta > Coleoptera > Scarabaeidae > Dermolepida > Dermolepida albohirtum. The sequence goes on from JAVIWB010005163.1 coordinate 101,241, forward strand.
CTATCACAAAAAAGGCTACTATAAAAAATAGATATATTGTTTCAAAATACATTTTATATGCCAATACGCTAATATCGAATATGGCGTCCAGAGTCCATTATTTTTTAGAATAGCTTCACAGCAATTTCCTATACCAATACAAATCTTCCGCATAACTTGAAGATAATGAGCGCCATGAGATAATTAAAAGCTTTTATATTACACTTCCAGCCAAATTTCTGCTTCAGAAGTGTCCAAATATTTTCAATTGGGTTGGCGTCGAGGACAACGACGACTAATTCATCTATGCAATGCCGTTTGTAGTCTACCACTCCTACATTGTTAACTCTTATGTTTTGGACCGTTGTTTTCTTTCAAGATCCTATCTTACCGATCTTAGAAGCCCTTTTTGTTAGAATTTTACCATTCGTTTCGCGTTTAAAATACTGGTAATACCGTACGAAGACACCCCGGGTGTTAAAACAAACCCAGACATGAACCTTAACAGGTTGTCTTACAGTGCGCTGTATACGTTCTTTGTTCATTGACCACGCTTTGCTTCCAGAGACCTAGCCGAGAAATATGATTCATCTGTAAACAATATGTTGGACCAGTTACTGCTGATATTTTCTTAAGCCCAAATCTGCACGCCTGTCGGTGTTTATCTGATAGCAACGTTTTAATAATTGTGCTTCGATAAGCGATATCGTGTTCCCGTAATCTGCTTCAAATTGCCATGACTAGCTCGTATCGGTTTTGACAGCGTATTAATAGCTTCTTTTTCTTAAATAATAATAATAGTCTTATCTTGTCGCGTTGTTGTAGTACGGCTTATCCCGCATCCTAGAAGGTCATCTACACTTTTGGTTTATTGATAACGCCCAAGTCATTGTGTGCCTATGCCTTGCGACTTGTGTAGGTATCTAACTGCCGCTGCAATTGTTTAGGGTCTTTACGGTGCTCACACATAAATACTGTCTCGAAACGTTTTGCATACGCTACAATCATTTCAATAAAAACTGTTGCATGCGTCCCATACAACGGATAACTGAACCAGTAGTGACTAGGCGTATTAGAGGAAAAATATTTCTATTTACTCTCAGTCCCATTAACTTTCCTCCCTAACTTTCAATTTTCCAGATTGTATTTTTCACTTATTGGAATGATAACCATATATTGGGAACTTGCTCAGATGTATTAAGATCTTAAACAACGTTTGTGAATCCATCACAGTAGAAGTATATGATGTTAGCTATTAGATAAATTTATTGAACAGCTTAACATGATCTAAATTTAAGTTTACCAGTGTGATATTGTCTCGTGTATCATCGAGAGGTTGCCCTGCTTTTCGACATCGTACTATCCACTCAGGCATCTCCTAATTGTTCTGAAAATATGCTGATTTCTTCCACAATGTTATCCCTTATTTTCTAATTTATTTTTTAAACTGTTCACTTAATCTGTGTCTCTATTTTGTTATATATTTAAGTCATGTGTAGTCTTTTCCTCCGGCTTATGAAATTTAATTTCAGGCGGTCATTTCTCTCAATAAACTCCTGAAACAATTCCTCAAAATCTGAATCACTCACGCTATCAGAATTTTTTTATCAAAAGATCCTTTTTAAACTTAGAATCGAAGCTTAGTTTATAGATATCAGTACTCAGCATATTATATTGAAACATGACAAATAGAAGGCCTTTTTTGTTTTTATTGTTCGAATCTCGGCGCTACTCAAGTCGACACAAGAACGCATATATGAATATTTGCAGAGAGAGCTGGCAATAATTTTATGCTCCTTGCAGAAGATCACCAGCCGCAACAGCAAACAATATGAACCATTTCAAATAATAGGCAAATTTTCACAAAAAAAGCGATAACGAGTGATAATATCAACAGAAGGTATGAAAGGAAAGTCACACGCTTCACATCCAGGAGTCGTCAGAGTGTCTAACAATTCAACACACGGTACAATAGACGAATAAAAATAAAAGGAAATATACGTAAATGTATAAACATGTATAAACCGTATTAGCAAGTAATGTTTCCAACAGCAATTCACAAAAACAACTAGAAAAGAAATCACAAAGAAAAAGAAAAAAGTTTTCTTTTTCCTCTTTTTTGGCAGGAAAAACAAAGAGTACAGAGATGTTAATATGTACTTATAGTAACAAATCAAAATGTTCTATAACAGCGGGGTTTACAAACTGGTATCACGTTAGGAGAAAAGATGATAAATTATGAGGGTAATTAAGGGTGATTAATAAATAAATTTATTTCTAAAAATATTTAATATTTACCAAACAAAACCGCATGAACTTTTTTGGTTATCCGATATAAAATATAAAAATCAAGAAATTAACATCTCATATAATTACTTTATACCACAACAGTGGCATTGGATTATCAACAATAGACTATGAATGAATGAAATAATTACTTTGTAATCTTCAGGTTCGTTGACGGCATCTGTTTCAGCTTCTGGTGAATATTCTTTAACGGTGTCCACTTTTGGCGACGTTAGCATAGTTTCTTGCAATTTATTCACATCAAAATCGTCAATTTCTGCCAGGTTTTTTTGACACCACTGTAGCATATCATCCTGAAAGACATTAAAAGTGTTTTCTTCAAGAAAATTGAGTTTGTATAAGCGGATTCCCTTATCAACTTTACTATCCGATAATTCTGGAAAATAAAATTGTTAAAAATTATTACTAATTCGTGCTGAAGGCCGTATTAATCTTACGTACTTATAACGAGGTTTCCAGCGTACTGTTGATAACCAACAATTGAAATTTCAGGCCTGCTGAAATCAACACGATTGTTTTTCGTTTCAACAAATCGCCACCCATCATAATTATATAATTTAAGTCCTTCAGTTTTAGATATGGACATTAACAAAAATTCACCATTAGAGCCCTTAAAGTGTCAATAAAGATGTCATTATTTTAAATATATTTTGATGTTATTGAAAATAAGTGAATTTTCGACTTTATTTGTTTTAGCTAAATTAAAATTGACGGAAACGAAGAAATGAGGATGCTATACTTCCATCTCTCGGATAGAAATGAAAACTATCCGAGAAGTGAAAGTACATATAGCGAAAAATTCTATGTCGTTATACTATAGTCTTGCTAATTCTTCGTTTTTCGTTATTCGATTCAAGACGACTAGATAATTAACACAATCGAAAAAGCAGAATCTACCTGATGAGTTCTCAATGAAGGAAACGCGTCGTAGTCAGTGCTATATTTTAATTTCATTAATTACGAAATCAAAATGATCTTCCTTGTATTTTAATCCGCAATGTATTTAAATTTAACATCTTACGAATAACGAATTAACATTACACATTCTTTTCGACGGTAGAATTTTTTATATACTGCCTATAACTCTGAAAACACCGAATATAATCTCAACGTGAATAACATTCAAATCTGGATAATTTTAATACGAAGCACACCGGAGGTTAATACATTATGTTGATCAAACTATTAAACTTTAAAAAGTCACAATAGCCTAGCTCCCATGATATGAAGGCTACAGAGCTGATTCAATAAGCTTTGTCTCTGGCTTTCTCAGGAGCTTTCCTAGAAAAAAATAGGTCTCAGGAAAAGTAGGTTTCCCAAGACAGGCAAACCTACTGCTAAACTAGGCATCATAAGCCTAACAAGGATGTGCATCACAGAAGAAACGATATATAGATTTTTTCAACTTTCTGTGGCATTGAAAGAATAAATATAAAAATCGATCGAAAACCATGACATAGTGGGTTCAAAATAGATTAAGGGAAGGCGGAAGAAGTCCCCATTGATTGTTATTTTAAAAAAACAGCAATTGACGAACACGTAATGTCCGTCATATAAGTATAGAATTTAGTGTTGCAATTCTTTGTGTAATCCCCCGATCATGTACATCATTTTGCCAAGTAACAACCCGTTTTTTAAAATACAGTTGTCCCATCGTTTCGGTAGCTCCTGTATTCCTGTCAAAAAAAATTCTTTGGGTTGATGACGTAGACAATTTTGCACCGTATCCTTCACATCTCATTAAAGGCAAATTGCTTGCCTCCCAAGAACTTTTAGAGTAGCCCAAAGAGATGATAGTCACTCGCCAAGTTGCCAAGTCCGGACTATACACACGGTAAAGCAGTACTTTCCAACCCAGTTTAGCTATGTATTGTTCGTTAGATTTGGAAAATCATGACATATCAACAGATGGCGCTACTTCATTCATTGGTGATTTGGTTGGGTGATTGAAGTTATATAAAAATTAAATTAATAAAATTAGGTCCTACCAACCAGGAATTATGAAGCTCACTTCAGGTGTCAAAAGTTTATCGAAGAAAACGGGAAACATATAATTAATTAACCTTTCTTATATAATATATTAACAATTGACCTATGAAAAACATAGAAAAAATACGTCACAACTTTTCAGACAACACTGCATTATGTAAATTAACTTTGGAGATATTTACTTCAAAATAAAGATAATTGATCACGGTACTACATATATACATACAGTCATTGGTAGCCATTTATCTGTCGGATTGGGAATACTTTGAAATGGATAAAAATGCTTATCGACGTATTTGTAGATGATTGAACTAGCTTTATGCTGCATTAGATTTTCTAAAAAATACATTTATCTACATTACATAAATTCAAAAAATACGCATGACTCACTGTCTTCTAAAGAGTTTGCCACAACGCAAAAGACTTCCTTATGATTGTCTCTCTTAAATGAAAAAAATTGCATGTCCACAGCACCACTGGTCAAAACATTCTGATAAATTTCGTATTTCTCGGTATGTAAATTGTACTTGTATATTTCAGAATAAACTGTCGTTTGACCTAAAATAAAAGTGATGATGTTATATACCTCGTCATCGTGAACAATTTGGTTTGTCTATAGTTGGCAATATAATGGTGCCAATCTAAGTATTCAATTGCAGACAGATGTCATTGCTTACAAGAAGAGATGTTGCAATAAACTACTACAGACAACAAATTACTTTTATTGTAAATTCTCATATTCAAAAATTGCATTAGCAATTCACAATATATTTGTTTTTTTTTCCTTTTTTATTAAATACTTTGTCTATAAATCAATCATAAGTTGTTCAATGAGAAATGATTTGGTAAACTAAGCCTGCAATTAGAAAAATTTAAAACTAAGCTTGTCTTAAACACTAATTATTTAATTACACGTGACGGATAAAAAAAATTACAAAAATAAAAGAGCAAAGATATACTATCAAATTTTGTGTTCATTTGGAAAAATCAGGAGCGAAAATTTGTAGCGCTTTTTGAAGGCTTGCTTATGGCAAGATCTGCATATTTTCGACGGTACAGTGGGTTTTAAGATGTTTGGAGAAACTACGAGTTGCAAATCACTGTATATGCTCCAATTAGTGGGCTAACTGAGGAAACAATCAACACTGAAGCAATAAGTATTCGTACAGTTCCACATTTAAATATCTAACTATCCTCTAAAATTCTTGAAATATGTGTTGAAAGTCCACGAACACTTGTCTACAGCGTGCTCGTTGAATTTCGCATTTACTAACACCGGATCGAAAAGCTAATAGAGTAACGATTTGCGGATATTGAAAATAGTATATTCAAGAAGGTGAAGACTAGCGGAAGATGATTGCGATCTTGAATTATATTTGGATATCCCAATTCGCTATAGAGATGCTAACTTATTGGTGGAATGGTGGAATCCAGTGTCTTGTTGTGTGTCCCATTATAGATCAGTGGCTCGTGATGTTCAGTAAGTCGTCTTCTGTTTACTAGACACATTAAGTCACCGTAAGATGCATGTGTATGCTGACGATATTCAAATCTATCACTAATATTCTGCTACTGATAAACATGGGGCTATTCAGCAAGTTAATTATGATTTGAATGCAATTTTGAAATGGTAATCTCGGTATATGTACACTACCACTACATGTTCGCTCATGTGTATATTTTCATATTATTCAAATAAACATTATTATAGCCTAACTAAAACCAAAAGGTTATTAAATTTTAATTAAAAGATAAATACAATACGTGTATATTTTTCGGTATTTATGTATTTAAGCACTTTAAAACTAAATTATCGACAATAACTATTTTACAACCTAGGTAAAGCGATTAAATAAAGACCTTTTCCTTGGGAATTTTATATACGATTACATTAGGCCATAAATCAAATAAGAGGTATCGTATTTGTATAAAAATTTTGGTTTTCATCCAACTTTCGAAGAGTAAAGAGTTCGTGTCGTAGTGTTTGTGTATTATTTTAAAATAAAATCGATAGTTTGAATAATGGCGTGGAAAAAAAACTATCCGTTCAAACACGTACTCTTGTAGTGTCTCATCACGATATTGGCCAAAGTAACAGAAGAATCGCGAAATTACTGAACTTAAGTCGCTGAAGACATTGTTAAAAAATACGAAAAAACTGGTTAGTTTAGTAAATAAAAAGCGATCAAGCCGTCAAAAAATTATAGCACCAGCAGAGAATCGAGAAATAGTTTTGTTAAGTAAAAGAAAGAGAAAAACTGCACCAGAAATAGCAACAAAGACAAACATTTACGAAACGTTTACGAAAGGTGAAATTGTTTGGAGAAGTTGCTGTACGAAAAAGATTAACTTGGGCAAGACAACACATAGATAGGATGTCTGGAAGACCGAGTTCCAAGCATGGAGGGCGATCAATAATGGTTTGAGATTGTTTTGCTGGAACATCTACGAGCGATCTTATTAAAATGGATGATATTCTAACGGTACAGAGAAGTTTTGAAACAAAATGCCGTTTCTTGGGAAACACGAACAATTGGAGAAAACTTTGTGTTCCAGCCAGACAATTATGCCAAATGCAGGTCCAAATTGTGTCGGCGGTATTGAGAGGAATTAGAACGGAAAGAAATAATTGTTATTACGAAATAGCCTGATCAAAGTCTCGACTTGAATTCCATAGATCTGTTATGGGTTGAGCTAGGCAGACAAGTGCGAAAATCACCTTTAACATTCACAAAAACACATAGACAAAGCTATAATATCCATGGTTAAAAACAGAACAGAAAATTGGCGAAATTACTAGAGAGAATACCGATATTGTGCCAGGTAAAAATAAAAGTTAAAGGTAGTCACATAGATGAATCAAAAATTAAAATAAATTTAGAAGAATATTTGTTAATAATTGTTTGAAATAATACTTTTTTAAGATTTTAAAACATTTTGTATAATTAGGTATATCATTCTTTGATTATAAAAAGATAACGTATATCTATAGAATTAGTTCCTTGAAACAGATTTAGAAACAGCAAATATAAACATTTACCATCCATCTTCTTATATTTGGCTATCGCTAAGAAATTCGCATTTCCTGCAGAAACGGCGGATATTTTTTTTGCTCCATATGTATTAAGTTCCTGTACTAAATCAAAATGCTGGCCCAACCATTTGTAAATGTAACAAGTAGTATCCAAAGCCCACTTGCTCCCTTTTCTTACTATCGAAAGGAACACTCCATTTTTATTTTCCCTACAAAATTTGAACAAATTACACATGCAACAAGAATATTTTTAAATTTTAGTTTGGGATCTTACAATATGATGTCTCAACGCAAACAATTTATAACACGAAATTAAAAAAGACGACATTAGAAATACATACCAAAGTATGATATCATTGAATTTCATTCCATCTAGTTTTTGCATTTTTTTTAATCTATGGTAATTCATGGTATAAATAACCACCCTTCTGAAATTGGTTATTATAACAAAAGTTTCTGATGTGCCTTTATGGACGAGGATTTTATCCGCTGGTCCTACGAATTCTTTGAAAACAACATAAAACTTCGAGTTCTGTAACAGTTAAAATGAAATGCGAATCCGACTGAGATACAGAGTACCACCTTTTGTTTATAAAGAGTTACGGTGTTATTTGGGGTGTTTCCTAAAGTAATGATTGTTAAAACTTTATTTTTATAAATAAAAAAGATATCCCTCGCGTCTTCTGCAAGTTCAATATTTATTGGATAAAATCCGTTAAACAGGCGTAAACCTGAAATGAAAACATTTTATTTGAAAAAGATATATTTGGTGCATTATTGAGAATTAAAAATTTAATTTTTTTGTTGCAATTGTTTAAACCATAAATAGAATAAAATATTAATCGCCTAGGTGTTGCATACAATATTATCACTCCGAAGATTATGAAATCAATACTGAACGCTGAGGAATCACGATATTGCTAGATAAATTAAATAAACTTAGTCGTTTATGAACTTTAAAACAGCACACAAAAATGTTAAAACGAAAACCTAAAACAAGAGACTTCATTCAAAGAAACGATTGCTTGGAATTGATTGATTAAAAGTATATACGAAGGCGGATCAATAGATAGTGAGCCCCTTTTAGCAAAAAAATTATTTTCTTTGTGAATATATTCCTCTTGTAAGTCATTACATCTAATCTACTGATATTCATTTCTTCAAAAATTTGTTACTATTTGATATATGCATTAGTTTCAGTGATTACCTCCACACCGAGACCCAAGTCTCTCGCCACCGAACCAAGTTTTCAGGTTGGGAAAAAGAAAAGAGTCTGAGAGGGCCAAATTTGCAAATAAGCTGAATGCGGAAGTTGTTGGGCGTCCACGGCGTTGTTTGTTCAACAAATATGCTCATACGTTCATCGTTTTGTGATTGCAATCGATGGAAATTAGTCTCCGCAAGCGAATTCTAGCTTAACTTTGATTTCATTGTTTGTTTTTCCTTTATAACTAAGAACTTAATCACTGATGGATATTCTATTTTTCCCACGTTTCAAAACAAGCTAAAAACAGTTCACTTTCTGTTCAAGTAACAAGCGTCCTTATTACTAATCCGCCCTCGTATATGGAATCATTAACTTCGTGTATTATGCAAATATATTAAGAATAAATAACTAATTTTCTTTCTTTAATAAAATTACTGAATCAAAATGCTTTTTTCGGGCAAAATATTTTTATTTAATACTCAATTTTAATGACATCTATACTTAATTCTTATTTATTATTTTGTAGTTGTTATTTTACTTCTAGATCACAGTCGATATAACAAGAAACGCAGGCAAATATACCATAAAGAGAAAGTTAATGGGAAGGTAGGACTGATAGAGTAGGTATAAATATCTTCCCTTTAATAGGCCAGTCAATTTTAGTTCAGTTATCCGTTGTAAATATGAGACGTAGGGAATAGTTTGTTTTGAAATGAGTGCAGTATATGCAAAATTAAGTATTGCATCAATGGATTGTCCTTTATAGCTCCTAGACGCCTACTTAGCTGAAAATGTTTGAGCAGACATCACGGAAAACGAGTACATAAAATTTCCTTGCAGTATAAAGAAGATATAACGCTATTACCTACGAATTAAGTGGATAATTTGTTCGCAAGTATGGAAAATCGCTGTATTTAGATATATTAATTAGCATGTTGATATATAATAATATATCTGTTTTTTCTATTACATTTTTTCGGTAGAAATATTGACCTGCATTTCTTATTATACAGACTGTACAACGTGATCCATCTCAACTGTCCGGGGTTGGTAATAAAAAGTCTCTAGATTTGTAATGAACATATTTATTTTTGTGTGTTGCTCATCTTTGATTTTTATGTTTGATGTTTAAATATTAACTGTCAAGTGTCATTTAAATATGTTGTAATAACTGTTTTTATTACATATTATGAATAAAATAGTTAAATTGTAATTCAATTAACTTATAAATCTTCGAGTCAAGAGTAACCTCATTTAATTACATATTTCAATAGTAAACAATAAACATAATCAACTAAATGGAATAGTCAGGGTCGCCAATTGTATGTGATCCATCATAAAGTTAGTTGTTGCCAACCTCGGAAAGTCGACATGGATCATATAAATAATGAATTGTTAGTAACATTCGAATTCAGAAACTAGAAGAATACTTCATCGTAGATACGTTATTATACAATGATTACCCTTTCAGATGGACAAGTCAGAAATAAATCCCGATAAACTAAAAGAAAATTTGGAAACACAAATTATGGAATTGGACATGTTAGAATCTATGTTTTACAAACCGGGTGAAATGAAAATTGACGATCCATCTTCTCTGAACGAAATTAAAAAATATGTAAACGGCGAAACTGAAACGATTCCACCATATTTAGATTTAACATTTAATATAATTGTAGACAATTTAAAATTAGAAGTTTGTGTTAATCTCTCTCACGAATATCCCGAGATCGAGCCGGATATTTTCGTGAGAAATTACAAACTAAATAGAACCCAACACACCAAGCTCAATAAAGATTTGTCCGACTATATTTTAAATTTTAAAGGAGAACAATGCATATTCACAGCGATATCGTGGCTTCAAGATAATACGAAAGAATACTTAGATGAAGTTTCTGCTGTTGAAAATGTAGTAGAAAAAAAGAAAAAAAGTGAAAAAACCGTAAGATATTGGATCTATTCTCATCATATTTATAGCAAAACTAAAAGACGAGAGATACTATACTTGGCCGACACGTTGAAAATTACAGGATTCTGTATGCCTGGCAAGCCTGGCATTATTTGCATTGAAGGTAACAAAGATGATTGCGATGAATGGTGGCACGCAATAAAATCAATGAATTGGAAAAAGATCATTTGTAAAGTTACAGAAGATTGCAAAAATCGAAAATTTAAAACTTTCGAGGAGATTTCGTTCCCGAACCATGGTTTGAGAGCTAATCACATGGACATAAGTGAATTATATAAATATTTGGAAACTAATGGTTGTGGCTATATATTTAAGGACTTGTTTGGTGTGGATAACAGATCCAATTCGTAAATCTTGTCAAAATTTTCTAATCCTTTTTTAAATTTTTGCTCAATATTTATGTATATATCTGCCATTTTTATTTTTAAATGTATTTTGAATAAGAGTTAACGAAGAGAATATATTTGCCATTTATATATCCAAATAAACTAATTAAGATGATTAACAGAAAACCCATTTTTAAATCTATTTTAATACCCTCTTCAGGGTGATTAACATAACAAAGTAAAATTAAATTTATTATTGGTCAATCTAGTAACTATTTAGCAACAAAGAACTAAGAACTATGAATATTATAGGGGATTGCACTCCGAAAAACGTGATCGATAAGCAGTATCTTCTGTTTTTCACTCTCTTCGTAGTAATTTACCCCATCTGTCACGAATGAATCGACGTGTTATAGTTACTAGTTTTTAGTAATAGAGACAATTCAATTCCAACCAAAAGGTATAAAGCAATACACTTTACAGCTTCAAAAATAAGATCGTAATAAGTTCTTTACAATAAAAATATTTGGCTGCTTACAAGTATGTTATTTAATTTTCTATTTTTACAGATTTTTATGGCAATTTATAGCAATAATGTTACCATACAAATAGTCGAGCAACTGATTAACTTTCAAGATAGTATTGATTGTAAGATATATTTCAAATAAATTAAATTTAGGAGGATAATAGGATAACAATGATTAATAATTTCTAATATTTGGTTTGTGTTTATGTATGTACGTGTATGTATTTTGTATGAACATTCCTTAAACTTAAATTTAATTATGAATTTCTAATAGAGATTGAATGATTTTGAATTAGATAAGTAATATCTCTAATTTTGCATTATTTATTCTGGAACAGTGTAAAAATGGAGATACATTTATAGTAATAAATATAATTTAATATAGGATATTAATAATTTATATTTTATAGTGGATTGTCCTGAAACTCATTACGTATTTTTGTAAGAGATGGCAGTAGTACATTTGTTTTTTTTTGCCAATACTGATCATTCGCACCTATCTTCTGCAATGCCATTGACACCCGTCAGTTCTAAATTCGTTTTGGAAAAATTGAGTCATTTTGTTGCGTATTTAGAATTTTATAGAAAATTGAAACTGGAAGACTTTTAGTTCCCTAATGTGTGAAAATTTGCATAAGGTTTTCGGTGCTCTACAAAATCGTCGTACCAACGGTTTACGAAATTGTGTGCTGATGATTTTAATCTTAACGACGCTCTTGAACCGGGAAACTCCCACTGAGATTGATGACAAAATAAAAGTATTGATCAAGTCGAGCTTACGCCATATATCAGTAGAACTTGCGGAAACGACAAATATCCTACATTCAAACGTTCAGAACCACTAAAGCGGCAAACTCAATATTTGGGTTTGTGAACTTGTTCGTTTGACGGCGCGTGTAAACAATCTATGATGTGCTTCTTAAATATCAAAAAACCATCGTTCTTTGAAGTGATAGATATCTTATCTAAATATGGCAAAAGATTATCGAAGAAAATGGGCAATTTGTAATTGATTGATTTTTTATATTTATAAATAACCTATGAAAAAACAGGAAAAAAAATGCAATGACTTTTCTGACAGTCCAATAGAATGTTTAGTATAAAACAATAACAATCTAGGTTGAAAGAACCCATATCAAGAAAAATATGTATATAATCTGAAAATTATCTGTTGTCAGTATTCTCTGAACAGTGGGCGTTAGATATTTATAAAAGTATAACAAGCTGATAAATATTAATATTGAAAACACAAAGCGACATTAGATTTGTTATTATTCCAAAGGAAAATTACAAAAAGATATTTTCTGGCTAATCGGTAACAAATAACATGTTTTTTGACAAAAATATAGTAATCCATGGAAGTTGAAAATAATAAACTATTGAATCTATTAATTGTATTCTTGCCATAACTTTAAATATAGTAATATTACTAAATATCACCTCAGTATTTAATTTTCCGTTACAAAAAAATATATTAACTTCTATATAGTGTATTTTTTTTAGATTAATCTCAAGTCATAAATACAATCAATTACATTTGAAAATCTTTCTTTCTATATTCCTACATATTTATCAATTACCTTGTGACTTACTGAGCAAATAAGGAATTCTAAGACAGAGATATTAAAGAAGATATAAGCAAAAAGTAAATAAAAAAGCACACAAGGAAGCAAAAGAATGAAGTGTAATATGGAAAAAATTTGAGTAAATCAAGCATATGGGAAAAAAATTGTAAAATTTCAGAAAATTGAATGTGCAGCAAAGATAAAAATCAATGATAGTGGTTCATGAAACTCCTATGCTCTGTGATACAGGTAAAAAAGACGTATTGCACAACTTACAGATGTATTCATTTAACGTCCAAGCATCTAACTAATTTTCTATTAGAATTAAATGAAATATGTTTAAATCAGTTAATATTTGAAAAGGTATAACAATAGTGTAAATAAAAGATTAGAATTATATTTTCAAAAATTTTTTGAAATATAATTACCATCATAATCTTCAGTAACATACTCTGCATTATATTCAACACTCCTTTTTGTTATTCCGTGTTGATTAACTCCATATTTATCTTTCATTAATGCTATATAATTTTCAGTTTGCTTGTTGATAAAATTTATGGAATTCGATGTTAGTTTTGTACCTGAAAAGCAAATACAAAATATATTTTGCTATATTTTAAAATAAAGGCATATATGTATATATATATATATATATATATATATATATATATATATATTAGAAAAAATATATATTTTAAAATATTGTGAATATAAATACTTACTTATTAAAGATGTATCAACATTTAAATTGGCAAAAAAAACCAAAGTTAAATCTTCCACTTCATTAGCTAAGTTTGCACTAATTTCTTGTATACAAAACAATTTGATAATCCAAAGCAACCACATTTTTAATATATTCCAGACATATAATTCTTTTAAAAGCAAATTTCACCAATAAAATGAGTTTTATCTTTTTTGTAATTCTATTTTTTTGGCCGGTTGAAAAAAAAACAAATTTGGAAAAAAGCTTTATTTCTTATGCTACATAAGTATAGTTATTTGCTTTTTTTATTATTTTCAATTATCTTATTGTAGCAAATTGTTGAAATTCTACACTAGAAAAATTACTAAAATTATCTATAGCAAATCCTTGGCCTTCTGTAGGACTATGAATTTTAATTTGACGCATATGTGTGTCTCTTCCATTCTGATGATTACTTGTAACTGCTATTTGAATCATAAACATACGAACTGGCTTGTCATTAATATCTTTTATTGGAATGTGAACCCAGCCTGAAATTGCATTTTGAAACCAGGAAACTTTGAAAATTAATATTACCTGATGGTTCTGATAGCATTATTACTTCTATTTCCTGCAAGTCATTAAAATGTGTACCAACTCTTATTGAAATTCGACTTGGAGTATAACTTTCATCAAGTTTATAATCTGTATAGATATAAATATCGCTTACTGTAGTTTTTCTTTGAAACTGAATGTTGACTAGATGAGGTAATTGTCCATCGGATTGCCAATAAGTGTCAACACGATCATCTCTAAGCTGATCGACACCAAATCCTGATAATGAAATGAATATTATCCTAATACTTAATTTTAATTCAATTTATTTACCAGGCTTACACGATGATAAACTCCATATTGCATGTGATCCTACTTCTCTTACGTTTCCTGTACGCTCATTTTTTATGGGATCTATAGTAGTCATTGAAAAATGTTACAATAAAACAAAATAGGAAAAACTAAAGGTTATTGTATACATTGTTTATAATTAAATATTTAGGACTTTAAAATATTCATTTCTGCAAAAACTTGATAACATTAAAATTTCTAATTTTTATGTCAATATTCAGTAATTTCAGTATTAAATTATACAAAAGAAAACTTGTAATTTACCACTTTGAAAATAGTAAAAGAATTACATCAATTAACAAATATTCTTGAAACAAACAATCAAATATTTTCTGAAATTCTAAAAAAGGTTTCTAATCAACATGAGAGGTAATTATAATGGTAAACGTTGGTGCACCTGATTAAAAATAGTGTGAAGTATTTGGTAGTTATTTGCTTCTTATTTATTTATCAATTTTTAACGATTAATTGGGTTTTAATTTTTATCCATTGTTGATAATGATTAAGGTACATTAATTTTTGTAAATATAATACATTTGCAGATGCATATATTTCAATTCATTTTGGTATATACTGATGAAGTCTAGGTAATATTAAATTGTCTCTTACTATTGATATGCTTAACACTTTTTAATTACAGTGCAGGTTGTTTTGTAAGTATTTACTACTTTGTTTATATTTTTATCCATTATTTTAACCTCTTCAGTTTTTAGTTTGCAAGGTAATAATTTTTATAATATGCTTTGAGAATATAGGAAAATTAACAATGAAATATAAGTAAATAATGGGTGTTACTTCCTGGTTTAAAAGCTATACCGTCATTGGTTGTAATAACATATTCAAAAGATATAAAAAAGTCAGTTTCATTTCTTGAATATGAAAATGCTGACTTATAAAAGATTAACCAGCAAATGAAATAAGGTTAATCAAAATGGAAATGGTGATTATTATTATTATTTAAATAAATGGTACACAATACTTATTTGCGGTTAATGTCTTATGGGACATTGCAAATCTAGAAAAATATAATATGTAATATATCAACTAAATTGCAGAAGTTTTCTTTTAAACTTAGGTTTTATGCGTTTATTTAAAGCTGGTTTTGTTGCTAATAATATTCAAAATGTAAGAAACTCACTAGCTTTCGTTATCATTGAAACTTAAAATTGAAGGAAAAGTGAGTGATTGGACCTTAAAATTCTACTTCTGGAATGTTTTCATATGCAATATCAAAATTTTCATATGCAATATCAAAATTTGCATTATTATTTATAATTATATTAATGCAATAAATTTAAATTGTGATACTAATTAAAGCAGAGTTTTATAAAATTTGTATCATGTACTTCGATAACATTATTCTTTTTAACATAAATAATACTACCATATTATTTACAATAAATTAAATTGTTCAAACATTCATGCCAACAATTCCATGTAATTACTATACTTTGTACCACAAACAGATAGGTTAATCATGACCAAATCACTTGAATATTTTTGACATAGGATCAACTGCAAAGGTCTAATTTACACACACAATTATTTTATTTACCTCTAATCAAGAAAAGGTTGCTGTTATAATAACAATAATGAAAATTTTACTGGCTTATTTTATATTGAATGTTAAAAATAAATACAATTATTTTGAATTAACCTTGTTAATAAAACCTATGTTATCATTTTTTTAAATTCCATATACATATAAAACATTAAATTCTTTCAAATTTAAAAAAGAATTAAGCTATCGTAATGAATTTATTTCCAACAGTGCACAACATGTATATTGCTTTATTTTCAAGCTAAGTGTAATTGTAATATTACAATAAAAATAAATGAAACTGTAGTGAAGACTGTCTGAGAACACAATATGTATAATAGTTGTTTTATTTTTTAGTTGAATTATATTTCTAATGTTTAAACAACTGCAATCTTTTATTTCAAAATGAATATATGTACATTCTAAAACTAAATTTACAAATATATATTAGTTCAATAAGCACTACACAATCAGAATATAAAATATAAATAAGTAAATAAATGTTTATTCATTAGAAGAATCATCGGTGGTACTAGAATCTTCTACATTTATGTTTTTCTAAATTCTCCCCTATTCCATTCACGTCCGACATTTTTGTTTAGTAACATTATCAATGGCAACGGGGAGTCAATTTTGAACATCATTCAATTTAAATATGTTATAACTACTTTTATTTGGGCTTTAATTAGCTTTATAGGATTGAGCTCAGTAATATGGAGAAAATTTCAAAACCGTTCTATTTTTGGATTTAGCAAGACCATCTACTGTTTGTGTTGTTTTTCGAAATCCAAGTATTCCACTATTAGCATATTAGATCCAAATTTAATATTATTTTTAAGAAGCCATCACATTTCTTTGTTGATGAATTTGATATTTTTTTGTAATTTTCTAGAATGGTAGGAAGCATTGTCCATAGCTGATTAATTTCAAAGTGTGGTAAAATTTTTTTGAACAATTGTGCATTCATCTCTTCATGGTAATTGCCTATTTTATTCGATGTTAATAAGAGTAGCCCATTCTCAAAATAAACCATCATTACAGTATATATCAACCATCTTCCTTTTCCACTAGCAGTTTTTAAATTTCTTGACACACTTATTGAAAGGTTGAAGTTCACATTTAATGCTTTCATAGATTCAAACTTTTGATGTATGGCCTTCATTGAGAAAATAAAATTTTTCCATTCTAAATTGCTTTAGTCTAGACAAATATTGTCTTCATATAATTATTTCATCTTTCTCTTTTAAGTAGCTATTCCTAGCTCTTTTCTTATAATTAAACATAGTGGGAGGTGGACAAAAATTGTACACAGGAATGTATTAAATATCTTATCAATGCTTTAGTGTTATTGTCTACATAGCTCCTTTTATGACTGACTCATGACATACTTGTTTAGTATGGTCTTGTAGAATAGTATATACACTAGTTCTTGATATTCCTGTAAAAATAAATAAGCATTTAATTCTATGACAATGTTACCAGCTGTTTTGGCAGTTGACTGAACAGCTTGTGTTTTAGTGCAATTCTGGTAGTGTAGTTTATATATTTTGAATATATTCAATGTCGACTGCTTATCAGTCATGGTAAAATGGCTTCTCTTCAACTTTATAAATGGTGACTCTGTCATCCTTACGATTATAACTAACAAATGTACATTCTTTAAAACTATAAGAAATTATCCTTCTACAAAAGTTAGATGTTTTACTTTAGTTCTCGCCAACACTTTTCCATACTTCTCAATGTTTTAGGACATTTATAAGATATAATCGCCAATAATAATCATATAAAGAAATAATGACAGAAACTATAATATAACTTCAACCTTGTTCACAACAAACATCTGCAACAGATGTAGCGCTCTTGTGTACACAAATCTTCAACTTAGCAATGTTTATATGGTACAAATTGTATAATCGCTGTATTGTTCAACTGTATGGTTTATGAAATTGTGTAGGTTATATATATTTGCATAAATAAATTTTTACATTTAAAAGTATTCTCTAAAACGAATAAAGTTTTCTGGTTGACTTGGCAAAATTCGCCACTGTAAACCTCAACTTTGTTGATTTAGATTCTGAAAGTAAGATGGCACCATATTCCATTAACATTATTTGATTTTTGAACTTTTAGGGTGCCACTGGTGACGCTGATTGTGATTCGTGGTAAATCTAATGTATTGTGAGTCATAGAAATAAGATGTCATAATTCAAAGATTAAAAACAGTTTTAATTGTAAATTTATAATTTTTGATTAGTCTCCTAGGAATGAATTTAATTAAGCTTAGTATTACTGCAATGGTAGTGTAATTATTTTACTTTATTAAATTTTATATGAAGCTATTTCGAAAATGTTGAGGACTGCAGACAAAAAATTATCCAATTCTAACAACGTTTAAAAATTTGTTTGATAGCTCAAATTACATTGTTCAGTGTTAAAAATTTTAATCAATTTTTTTCTAATGAATTTTAAAATTAGCGGTCGCTTAAATGCACGAAGAAGATATATTGATAGTGTTTTACAAATTACAACAGTGGGAGAAAATTTATTTATATAAGTTAGATATATGTATATTTTATGTTAGTATTGTGGTTAGTATACATTTGAAAGTTCTCAAGAATTAATAACTTTGGGTATTACACGTGGATTATTTTCTGTATTCTAGGTCTTTAATACATTACGTAAGGGGAAGTACCTGTTAGTCTGACCTTTGTTGCAATATAACATGGCTGTTAGTAAAGGTATGTAGGAATTACATTTTTATAAAACAGTTAACAAATATATAAGTTTATTTGTAGAAGAACTATATTCTTGGGTATTACGTTTTTATAACCAAGGCATTATAAAAGATTATACCATGCATAAGAAGGATGCAAGAGCAATCTTTTACACAATAGAAACTAGAGGAGATTTTGGAAAAATATTAGCAGCGTTGAACATTTATAAAATATCCCAGTCGTCTAAAAAACCAGAAATTATTTTTTATAAAGATAAATTAGATAGTATATTAAAAAAGAGTTTAGGTATGTTTGATTTCAGCTTAATATAAGTTTCACAATTTATAAAAGTATATGTACACAAAATTCACTGTAACAAAATGTTTTAGATTTACAAAAGCACAAAACTAAGATGCCATCCAAAAAACCAACATTTAATTGTAGTACATGTTTGATAAACTTTACCAAAGAAGTACATCTTAATAATCATAAAAGAAATGATAAACAACATTATTTTCGTAGCTTATACTTTAGTGGCAAGTAAGTATATATATTTATAATTGTTTTGTGTTTATTATTTTATTGTAGCAAATTCCTGAAGAAATCCTCAAATGATATTACAATTGAAATTATGAAAGGGTTTGGATCTGAAAGAGAAGTTTTATTGCTTCAATCAGGAATAAAAGATAGTTCTTTAATATATATAAAAAATATTTCAAAAAATACATATATATTGGATGATGTAATAGAATTACATCCATCTATTAATTATACAAAAATTGTGATCAATAAATTGCCACTTTTGTTGAATCCCAATTCAGAAGTGGTATTTAATATTTGTTCAAATAATCCAGTTGTTGGAACAAAATTATTTGTTCATGTATTTTCATTTACAAATAAAACTCAAAATAAAAAAGTAGATATTCTTAAGGAAATTGTAAATAATATTAAAATATGTGTTAAACTTTAATAAAAGTTTATGTTTCAGACTCTTCATATAAATGCAGAAACATACAAAGACTTACTTCCAACATCTAAGTTTAAAAAAATAACACCTATTAAGAACAATATCGATCCCAGAGATTGTATTAAAGTGCGTACACCTATGCCGTATGTTAATGTTATCAATTTTGAATGTTTTTTCTTTTTGATGTTTTCTGCTTTCCAGTAACCTTAGTTATGCTGTTGAATTAGATTCATACCTTATTCCAAGGCAGCTTCAAAATGTACTTGCTAGTAAATTAAAAGTTTATGATGGAATGCCTGCTAAGGACCAAGCATATTTACTTAGAATCAAGTAAATATTTGTCTGTGTTACGTTATGCATTTCATTAATCAATTTTGATTTTTATAGAACATTAGTGAAAGAAAATTCCTCTGGTCAATATTTAACTAGAAATAATTACTTTCATCTTCTTGATCTTTTAATACACATGGAAGAGTATCAACTTAGTATAGATATAAGAAATTATGATACTGAAACTAAAGATTTAGTTAAAATTAGGGGTTATAGTGATCGTTATCAACTATTGGTAAGGCTGGTTGTTAGAAGTTAACATAGAATTTAATTTACATTTGTAACAGGTACCTGATCTAGCAGAAAGAAGACCTTCACTATTGCCAGGGGATTCAGTTTTTATGAAAAACGCTAGTAGTAAAACTTACCAAGGTGTCGTGAGAATGATTAATCAAGATTCTGTGATATTAGAGTTTAATAGAAAGTATATTATTTTTAATTGAGTTCGTATTTATTATTTCATGTCTTTATGTATAACTTACAGGTTTTCAGATACAGTATATACAACTGGTATAAACCTTTCAGTTACATTTGGGTATAACAGAAGTAACATTCGTGTTGCACATCGAGGATTGGATTTATTAAGTCAACATAGAGTTATTGCTCCTTTCTTTCCCACAAGAATTGTTGCACCTTCATTAAAAGAATACCAGTAAATAATTAATCATTATTGTGCTCTGCTGGTTTTATTTAATAATATTAATTTAAGACTTAAATGGTTTAATAGAAAAATCGAATCAAATCCACAACAACAACAGGCTGTTTTACATATTTTATCTAGGTCTCCATATCCATCTCCTTATTTAATTTTTGGACCTCCTGGTACAGGAAAAACCATGACTATTGTAGAAGCAATATCTCAGGTACCTATACTTTTTTAATAATAAATAATATTTAGCATTGGACAAAATTGTTCTGTTTTTATTTTTTAAGAAGACTATATTACAATTAATTGCATGTATTCTCAGTAAAATGAGTGATTAATGTGTTATGTAGAGAAATAGTTTTTAGAAGGATATCTCAAATCTATTAACAATTATTTTGTGTTAATTCATTATTGATTAAATACACTATTATGTTCGTTGTCTTTAATTTATGGCTAATCGTAACTAATTTCAACTGTTACAAGTAATTATTAAATGGTTTGCAGTTAGTAAATTGTAGTTACAAATTAATTAGTAATAACAAGACATAGTAATGTTTTTATTTGTGTATTTAAACTTGGTGTCCTTCTAGTTCAAAATTATTCTTAATATAGTGCCACCATTAAAATAGTCCTAAGTAAAATAGTAGTAATGCCTGTACATTCATTTAATTGTCTGTGCAAGTATCAGCATCATGAAGCTTTACATTTATATATTCTTTGGTAGAGATGAGCAAATATATTGATCACAGTGATTATTCGTAGTGAATTTTAATCACCGTTTTCACTTGGCCTACATCGTGCCAATCACAGTGATTACAATTTCTTATATTTTATGTTTCATATTACTCACTACAGTCGTAATAAGTCGGATTTCACCATTCATTGCCTAGAATCGCGCTCTTGGGTGTATATTAAATTATACAAATGCAAATAATACTGGTTTAACCTGTTGTATTATACAAATATAGGCATGTAGGTATGTATATGACTTTTATACAACGAATGTCGATTGCCTTCAGTTATACATACATACATCCGTACACACATATATATAAATATGTATATACACACTACCACAACCAACCGCTTATTTTTCACT
This sequence comes from Dermolepida albohirtum, assembly GCA_031893035.1. Classification (NCBI taxonomy): domain Eukaryota; kingdom Metazoa; phylum Arthropoda; class Insecta; order Coleoptera; family Scarabaeidae; genus Dermolepida; species Dermolepida albohirtum. Next base: position 123,027 of record JAVIWB010005163.1, read on the forward strand.
GTGATTATATTTGCCATTAAAAATCAATGTGAATATACAATCACCATTTGGTTTTTCACTGTTAATATAAAATCCCCGTCAAGACCGTCTCTATTCTGATATTATTTTAACTTGTTATTAGATTACTGTTAATTCATTGAATTACTCTATAATATAAATAACCATAGAACCACTTAAGTACCGACTGTAACAGATCTTATTAATACTATTTAATCATTTTCTGTTTCTGAATTTTGAGTAAAAATGGTCCAAATCCTCGCAGATTAAGATATCCCCAAATGTGCAATTTAATAGGTCGTTTTAAGGTGTTCTGGATAATGGTCACCCAGACATACCTAGAAACATTCAACTGTACCAACTCGAATCGATTTTGACTCTTATTAATAGCATACAGTGTAATCACTCTCTAAGACTCAATATACTAATATTTATTGTTTCTTAGATTACTATGTGTCAAGGAAAAGTTTCTTTATGTTTTTGAATGTAATTTTGCTCAATCTGTGGCATCCTCTACAATTTTATAGTTTTCTCTCGATTTTCATACCCTTATTATGTATTGTTCATTTTAGTATAGTAATATATGTATTTTATTAGATTTAATTTGAAAATACAAGCCGCAATAATTTTTTATAGGTATGGAAAATGAAACCCAAAGCAAATATTCTAGTTTGTGCTCCCTCTAATAGTGTAGCAAATGAAATAGCTGTAAGATTAACCCCCTATGTTCCTAAAAGTCAATTGTTCCGATACATGTCGGTTAGTTTTGATATGTATGATATACCTGATGTAATATTACCATTTACTAATTATGATGATGGAGATTTTTATACACCGACGTTATCAGAAGTATGTAGTTATAGAATTGTAATTTCTACATTGACCAATGCAGCGAGGTAGACCTATTGATGCGTTTTATGTTTTAATTTAATATGAGACATATTCATTTTAGGTTGGTAGGTTTAGGAGTACCGCCCAAACATTTTTCCTATGTTTTTATTGATGAAAGTGGTCATGCAACAGAAACTGAAACTTTAGTGCCCATTGCTGGATTAATAACATCTGAAGAAAATGCTGGCACTTTATTAGGACAAGTAATATTAGCAGGCGACCCTAAGCAACTGGGACCAATTATACATTCTCCTTATGCCAAGCAATATGGCTATGGTAAAAACAATATTAACCAGTTTGTCCAAGGGATCTTCAACACACGTCATTATTTAATATAACAATAATAGTAACATTATTCCCGTCCATCTCTTATAATTTCCGTTTAACAACGCAGGATAGGTAAAACTTATAACGTTTATTTACGCGATTTAAATAATGGAAATACGTATACGTATTGTATGTAAGTTTGAAAGAAGAAAATATTGGAACAATTTTGATTAATTATTGCTTATTTACTGCGCCGATGATTAATTAACGGCTATATTCAATATTTCCTTCCATCTTATTTTGTTAGTTTTCCTTCTATATCATACAAATAATTTAAAATAATTATATTTAATAATAATTATACAATACCACACAATAAGATTAGGACTACTAAATAAATTCAGCTTTTTGATTTTATTTTTATTAAGAAATAAGACAAAATAAAGGCTCGACATGAACAACTGCTTATTAACATTATGATATAATAATTAATATATATTTTTAGATAATATGAATTATTATTTTGATCACGCCGGCAATGCTCGATATATAACGAAGCCAATTCCTTCAAATCCTGATTATTGCGCCAAGTATCTTCAATATTTTATTTTACAGCAGCTAAGGTCGGATTTAACGTTGAGTAAACAATCCGTTTTAAACTATTCCATACATTTTCAATTGGTTTTAGATCTGGAAAATTACCTGGCCACGGCAAAACCTCCAGTCATCAAATCTTTTATTGATTTTGCTCTGTGGCATGGTGTACTATCTTGCAAAAATTTGTAAACATCCCAGAGCTTAGAGATTTGTACCGTATTTCGTTCATCGTGCCCGTGATCTAATACAAAGACCCTGGGTTCTTTCTTAATACGCTGGAGGATATTTAACTGTTCTAATCAGTGCAGCTTCACGGAAACGCTCATGTGGTCTACTCCCAATTAAAGTGATATGGAAACTTTCCGTTACCATCTCTAAGCGCGATTGTTCACTAAATACAACTTTGAAATGACGAAATATTCTTTCAATTTTTAAGTTTACTAAGAATATGAACAGTTTTATGAACATAAATAAAATAACAATGCATACCTTTTCCCAATACTCAATCGTGAGGTTTTTATGCTATTTCGCCCATCGTAATCTCATTTTCTTCATCCTATCGGTCAATCTTGTTTCTTTCGCTGGCCGGCGACTATAAATTTTCCCGTATAATCGAAATTGCAAAGTTCGTCTCGATATTTTAATGTTATCTGCTTTTAAAATACATAGTACCTCCCCAATAGGTCGCTGTGGCTTCTCTAATGATCTTTTAACATTTAATCTGTCTCCACGATCCATTGTATTACTTTTCTTCTGCAATGAGTGAGGCCACGAAGTGGATGGCAAGTTTTCTGCAATTATCTCTGCCACTCTATCCCCTTTTTGACGAGAAACACGTTTTCGTCTTGGTATTTCTCAATGAGAATAATTCTCAATTTTTAATAAAGTCTCTATTGCCAACTTTTTTTACACCGGTAATGTCTACGTTTCCTCATTGTTCGAAAATCGTGATCTTACAACACACAAAAAAGACTAAAATGTCAAAATTTTAAAACTAATTTAATATCTGTAATAAAAGTTTCATTTTACCATACAACCCTGCACTCAGAATAACGAAAAGCTGGTCAAAGTAACGCCCCCCAATTGTGTTTAATCCCCTAAGGGGTGTTTGGTGGTGATTAGAATACTGAGAATTTTATAGTTGTAAAGGATTATTGCCATTACTATAAAAGAAGGTACCTTAATAACAGAAAATATGGTATTCATTCTACTTTAAAAATAACTAAATATTTCTAAGAAATGCAAGTGGCCATAATTTAATTGCGCGGTACTGTATTACGATACATAATTTGACCAAAAAGTGTTGATTTAATTTATATGATCAAAATCGATAGCGTGTGTTGATGGATCCACCGAACAAACTGTAGATATATATTTTTTTATTTAATTATTAATGTTTTGCAGGTATGTCAATGTTGGAAAGATTGATGACAACAGTAGATATTTATAAAAAAGATGCGAACGGAAAATATAATCCGGGGGCGTTAACAAAACTTTTACACAATTACAGATCACATCCTTCCATTTTACACATTCCTAACAAAATGTTTTATGATAATGAACTAATTCCAAAAGGAGATGATTTAGTTAATATCGCACTGAATTGGGAAAATTTGCCAAATAAAAAACTTCCAATTATTTTCCATTCTGTTATAGGCTCAGATCAAAGAGAAGCAAATTCGCCTAGGTTGGTGGATAGAAAATGTCAAATTAACCCTGTTTACCTATTTGTTCTTTCAGTTACTTCAACATTCAAGAAATTGAAGTCATTATGAAATATTTAACTGGCCTGATAGGAAGTCGATTAAAGGGTAGAAAAATAACTCAAGCAGATATAGGTGTGATCGCGCCTTACAGAAAACAGGTGCAAAAACTTCGTAAAACTTGCGAAAAGAAGAATTGGAGTGAAATCACCATCGGATCTGTCGAACAATTTCAGGGTCAAGAGCGATTAATCATACTCGTAACAACAGTACGATCTCAACCAAAATTGTTAAAATTCGACAACAAATATCATTTAGGTTTTTTGAATAATCCGAAACGCTTTAATGTCGCTATTACAAGAGCGAAGTCGTTAATTATTGTTGTTGGAAATCCTAACTTATTACAGTACGAAACTTACTGGAGAATTTTTATTCAGTATTGCATGGAAAATAATTGCATGACAGGTGTTCCTTTTCAATTTTCCAATAAAGCAGCCGATTCATTAGCCTTAGATATGGCAAAATTACGACTTAATGGTAAATATACTAAAATATAATTAATTTAAATAAATAATATATTTCTTTAAAGGCTTTACTTTAGATTGTAGTAATTACTGACTTTTGAGGTTTCCGTGGTCATTGTCGATAGCTTTTTTTCCGGGTTCAAACTGCGTCTCTGGCCCTGCTGTTTGCAAGGGCCATCTTTAAGACTGGTGTTTTTTTAAGATTGTTTCAGTATAGCAACTACAAAATTAATAGCAACCCTGAAGATGTTCCTTGCAAGAATGTACCTAACGCCAGCAAAGGAGCAACAGTGCCAGAGCCGTGATTCCAGACCGAAAGCTCAGAAAAAAACTTCGCCTATTTTAGTATCTATTATATTCGATTCTACTCGGCAAAAGCGGCCAATTGTGTAGTGAGAGAGGTAGCCCGTACATATACCCTTAACCAGTAAACCGCCGACAATCGATACGAGCAAATGCACGACGACCCGCTCACCCCTGTCGAGCAAACACGATTTTTCAGCTCTATTCATGAAATGTGTTTATTATTGTCTAATGTTGCAATCTTTAAAGTGCAGTGATTTTGGCTGTTGTACGCTACCAGTTCGTAAAAAGGAATTAGTAGCTCTAACTTACTTTTTTTCTGTTCGACATTTATTCGCATTGCGTATGTTTTATTTAAATATTGGGTCTGGGAAAAAGTTCGTGGCGTTTTTCCCGATAGATGGCATTGGTTGCCGATAACTAAAGAACAACAAGTCACAGCGACACCACCGACGGCTCGTTTTTTAGATGACCTTCCGAACGTTAGTTTGAGCGTAGAAACATTGTAATCGGTGCAGTGGTTGGAAAGTTATTCGCACTTGAAAATGGAGAAGAATAATGAGAAATTTCGCTATATTCTGCAATATTATTATGATAAGGGGAAGAACGCTGCGCAGGCTTGTGATAAAATTTGTGCTGTGTACGGTGAAGGTACTTTATCGAAATCTGTTGCGCGGAAATGGTTCGCTCGCTTTCGTTCTGGAAATTTCAATGTGAAAGATGAGTCACGCTCCGGTCGTCCAATCACTGAAAAATCTGATGAAATTCTTGAAAAAGTCCAACAAGATAAGCATATCAGCAGTGTCGATATTGGCATGGAGCTAGGCATTGACCACAAAACTGTTTTGAACCATTTACACAAAGCTGGTTACAAAAAAAAGCTTGACGTATGGGTTCCTCATGAGTTGAGCGTGAAAAACATGATGGACCGAATTAACATCTGCGATGCGCTGCTGAAACGGAATGAAATCGAGCCGTTTCTGAAACGTTTAATAACCGGAGATGAAAAATGGATTACGTACGATAATCGGAAGCGTAAAAGATCGTGGATAAAGGATGGTGAGCCGTCACAAGCGTTCGCTAAGCCAACATTGACGCCAAAAAAAGTGATGCTGTGTGTATGGTGGGACTGGAGGGGAATCGTCCACTACGAGCTACTTCCAACTGGTCAAACGATTGATTCTCAACTCTACTGTGCACAACTAGAGAGATTACGCCAGGCGATTGAAAGAAAACGGCCCGAATTGATTAATAGGAAAGGTGTTGTCTTCCATCATGACAACGCCCGACCCACACTTCTTTGATGACCCGTCAAAAATTGAGAGAGTTTGGTTGGGAAGTTTTGATGCACCCACCTTACAGTCCGGATATAGCACCCTCTGACTATCATCTGTTTCGATCTCTGCAGAACTCTCTCAATGGAATTAAGTTGGTTTCAAAAGAAGCCTGTGAAAACTACTTGATTCAGTTTTTCGACCAGAAACCACAGAAGTTTTTCACCGATGGGATCATGGATCTACCAAAAAAATGGCGAAACATTGTCGATAATAATGGAGCATATTCGGTTTAAATGAATTCGTCCACGCGCCATGCGGGGACCAGTTGAATTTTACTGAAAAAACGCCACGAACTTTTTCCCAGACCCAATATACTGCTGACCATAGGGATGGTGTTTGTACTGTAGATAGATGTTCATAAATATCGAAATGTTTTATATTTTTTTTTTATATTTTATCAAAATAGAGATTGCAATGTTTATATATTTTTGATTAAGTTAATTTGAATTACAGATGAACCCGATGATGTTACCGATTTTAGTCGTGCTAATGCTTAAATACAATGTGATCGAGGGGTTGTGTTTTTTAAAGAATGTCTCCTATTTTATTACTATTTTCATGCCAAATGTTCAGATTATTTTATCATAGAATGTTAAGAGATCTCGTGATAATGTTTACATTCCATTTTTATGTATTTTCTGTATTTGTACGTATTCGTTGAAATAAAATTATTTTGCATAATACATTGTACGCTGCTTTCTTCGTCAAGAGGCAGATAGCTCAGTGGTAAGTTGAAAACGGATATTTAAGCCGCTCCAAGAGCGCGACCGTAATAATTTATTTATCTGAACTCTGTGATGGTAAAGTAATTGGCAAGATGGCATACAGAATGTCTTGAAAAAGTGAAAAACGTGTTAATTATCACATTTCTTCAAGAAAATTAAGAACTCTGCGTAATGTTATTCGCCAGTATAACGAAACTAGAGATACGAAAGACCATATGCACACCAAAGCAATCGTAAATCGCTCCTCATTCAGATTATGTACTGATAAAACTGATTAAGGGAAATAGGAAGTTATCTGCACCCAAAATTAATCGCGGTCATGATAGAATAATATTTGTTAGTACACTAAAACGGCGACTTCAAGAAGCAAATCTTCATTGTCAGGTTGCCGTACGAAAACTAGCTACGTCGAAGTAACTAGCAGCTTCAGTAGGTATAATATAAGCACATACAGATCAGACAGTCTAAAAGTGGAAACGCGTTTTATAGACTGACAAATCTAAGTTCGAAGTGTTCGGTCAAACAGAGAGTTTTTATTAGAAGCCACCATTGACGCCATACGGCCAGATTTATTGGAAAAAGTAGTCAAAAATTGGACTGATTGAATGGACCATGTAACTCGTAGCCGCGGCGAACATAGGCCGGATACAATATTTAAAAAATTAATGCCATGAAATTATCTACCAGATAATTCCAACAATATTTCTGCCTTGTATTATCATTTTAAGTTCTTAAGCTCACCTGATACTTGTATATTCTAAACTATACTAGCGACTACCATATATTGTTATTGCTTATCCCTATTAGTCGAAAAATCTAAACACTATAGAATAAGATTTATAGATAAATAAAGTTTGAAAACCCAAATCGAAGTTTGATTCAATCGGAAATTAAGAAGAATATATAATGAAATCTATAATAAAACGAAAGACATTTATTTTTAAATTATTACAACAATACATTTTTACATCTAATTAAAAATATATAAGCTTTAACGACTTATAAATTAAAAAAATTACTTATCTGCATATACATATATATATTATATATTAAAAATATTTTAATTGCAAAAATAAGAAAACATGAAACAAAACAATATAAAATGTAAATGTTTTGGTAAAAAATACATTACTTCATCACATAAAGTTAAACAATTATCCATTGATAAAAGGAAAAAAGTAGGACTTTCTTCACTTCTTTTTTCAAAGTGTATGATGTTTATTAAAAAGTGCACCAACTTCTGATATATGTAATATATTCTTTTTCATCAGAACACTGTAGAGGCCTAATGACGTTCCTAAGTCAGGCGGGACTAATTGAACAATTACCGTAATTGATATGATACATTTGGTGTTTTGAATTTCAGGATAAGGTACATACTGAATACATTGAATTACATTTTTTTTACTTTACAAATGTGTGACGTACGTGGATACATTTAGTGTGTATAAAAATACTTTCGTCTATGTAAATTCTAATATTTTAATAATATGCATGGGTATATATGTGCATATTTTTTATGTTTGTATCTAGAATAGAAGAACAATTTAAAATAGCCATGGAATAATAGTAATATAAACGATTCCGGATTTATTCTAGGATAATTTTTAATAAAAGAGCATTTTGGGAAACAGGTAACCAAATAATTTTATTTAGATTTAAAGCAAGGATACCCTACAAAGAATGTGTAAATATACAAATAGGATTTCATGTGTTGTCTGCTATTTTGCCCTCAAAATAGAAATGAATAAAATATAGCAATACCTACAGAACATTGTGTTATATAGATGTGCTTATTATTTATTTATTAAAATAAAAAACTAAACTGTAAGGCTTTATAATTAAAGTAACTCTTACTTAATAAGTAATGGATTTTTATACACACATTGAAACAATATCTTTCTGCATATGTACCTCATATTTTTATTATAAATATTTAGGCTGTGATTATATTATGATATTGGTCGCATTTATAACTTTAAAAGATTGAAATCGTGTCAAATTCTAAGAATTATATTTTAATAGTCATCAGATAGTTTTAATTGGCTTCGCAAGTTGACGTATTTCAACATTAGAACTATAGATACTTGGATCTGTTCAGCATTAACAAAGAAAAATCTGAATAGAAACTTCCCTCGTTTTGTGTTCACAAATAACACCACTTTATAAAATTTTACCTTCTCTCTGTTGCCGCGAACTTCATAGCTGATAAAACTTATTTATAACACGCTATTTTCAAATCGACCGATAACTTTTTTTAAACACATAGTTCGACATTTTTTTTCGAAGCTTAGCTCATTTATTCGTTGATAAAGTGCATATTTTAACCAGTATCACTCTGTTAAGACTACTAACGGAAGTTTTTTCGCCATGTGTAGTTTAAAAAGATATTTAAGCAATCCAAAACATTTTTGCTATATATATGGAGATTATATATTCAAAGATTATAGAAAAAATATTTTTGAGTTCGTTAAAAGTACCCATTTGCTGTATTTCGACATGCTCCTGGATCAAAATGATAAGCTCTGTGCCCCTAAGTGTGTTTGATAAATTATGTGTTTAATACTTAAGATATGGAGACGCGGCGAAAGAATTAACTTTAAATTTGGAGTGGCAACTATTTGACGAGACCCTAAAAATCATCTAGACAATTGCTATTTTTATAGTGTTGACATAAAGAGGGTATGAATAGTCTGTGCAACATTCAGTTGACGTCTCAATTCCGTCAGTTTCGATTACTGAGAACATACCGGAACGTACAAGATGATTTAAAATCAAGGTCATCAAAAAATGAAAGTTTATGAAACAATAAAACGTTTTTCGCAAAATGAGCTGAATGATTTTGTAAGAGATTGGAGTCTTTCTATAGAAATCTATTAATTGTTAGTGTAACGACTGAAAGAAAAAAGAATTTCTTTCTGCGAACACAAAATTTACTTTTTATCGGAAAAGATTTATGGAGTTATTTTATTCAAGAAGACAATCTTATTTTTTGTACAGATATGAAAAGTTTGTTGATAAAAATAGAACTAACACAATACGAACCCAAGCGAATGGCGTTTGTTCATTAACAGTTCAAAATGTAATTTTAAATGCATTTTGTTACATAACAATAAATACGACGGGGTAACCATTGCTGACAGCACGAATAGGAAAAATATTAGCATCTCATCAGTTTTGAATAAAATAAGGTATCTTAAAAACGAGTGAGGAATTTGTGCTAACTTAAAAATGGCGAAGATTCTTCTCGGTCAACGAAGTAAGTTTCCCTATTTTATATGTTTCTAGGACCGCAGAGCTAAACAAGAAAATTTGATAAGTAATTGGCTCTTAAGAAAAAATATGATGCTAGGTAAGCAAAACGTAGCTCGCAATTTATTAGTAGCCGACAAAATTATCCTGCCGCTATTTTACATAAAATTAGCAATCATGAAACAGTTTCTTAAATCACTTTATAAAAATAAAAACTGCTTTATTTACATCGCCGAACATTTACTCGAAAGATACCAAATTTACAAAAAAATATACTTGGTAAGCAAAACGTAGCTTGCAATTCATTGGTGGCCGACAAAAATATCCTGCCGCCATTACATATAAAATTAGCAATCATGAAACAGTTTCTTAAATTACTTTATAAAAATAAAAACTGCTTTTTTACATCGCCGAACATTTCCTCGAAAGATACCAAATTTACAAATTCTATGACTTAGCTTGAATCAAATGCTTCTATCAATTTGATGTAAACTTTCTTGGAAATCGAAAATCAGAAAATTATACTAGCAGATTTATTAGGGACATCTGCAGCGCATGGAGGAAGAGAGGCCAGTCAAACAAATATGGAGAGCACGAATACAGAAAAATAAGAAGAGGGGTAGACCGAGACAGACCTGGAATGACGTAATAGCAAGAAGTATTGAGAAGAGGGGAAAGACAAGGAGAGAAGCAGAAGAATTGGCTAAGAACAGAAAGGAATGGAGAACATTTATACAAAGTTAGAAGACAAAACAAGATATTGTGAAGAAACAAAAACCCGACGCCATTATGTGGTATAAAGGATAATTGATTATATATATATTATTATCTACTTTTACATTTAAAAAATATGGGATATAATATGAGCATTAAACTCTACTTCCTCCATAATCACCTCGACAGGTTTTTTGAAAATTTAAATCTCAGCGAAGAGCAGGGAAAACGCATGCATTAGGATTTACGCGCCGTGGAGGAACGTTATCAAAGTTTTTGGGATGCGTATATAATGTCTGACTATTGCTGGTCTCTATTGCGTCATTTTTCAAAGTCTATATTTAAGAGAAAAGTTTTAAAACGCCGTTTTTCTAGAATTTAATAATTAATCTTATTTTTTAATAAATTTTTTCGTACTAAGTATGTGTTTCTTCTTTTCTAAACATAGATTATTTGTAAACTAAATCTGATAAACAAAATCGACTTGTATATTTTAAATGAGCATGTTATCAATAGTCAGCAACAGCTAAAATAATTCAGGCAACTGATATTGTGCAAACTAGTGTAATTAATATGTTTTGAACGATGAAATATGACACGATTTCATTACAGTAACAGAACAATAGATACTTTTAAAATTAAATAATTTTATACAAATTAAAAAATTATGGCTTGTTGCATAAACAAATATACAGTTTTATATATATTCATGTACTTCTAAAATTGGTGCCAGTCTGTTGTACTATCACAGAATGTGTATAAATATATTTCTACATCACTAAATTAATTAAATATTTTTATGCGACAGACTAGTAAACTAGTAGTAGTATAGATATGTGAATAAAAAATAAGAAATGCATTTAATTCAATTTTTTTTTAATTGCAATATTTGTACATTATGTATTTTACTAATACTCGATTTAGATATACTTGTATAAAAACTAATTTATTTCTTTACGTTTTTTTGGATTATTTAAATAACTGATTATATAAATTTTATCAAGTTTTAATACATAATTAAGAAAAATGTGTAAATTTCAATCATGCCATAGCTGAATAAGAATTTACTTTTTATTACATGACTTCTATAAGTGCGAACAAAAAGTAATTAAAAACTAAGATTTGTTTAATATTTTACAAGGGAAAATGACAAGTAAAAAAATCAAAACTTTTAGAGAGTAATTTTTTGAAAGTTTATATCTGAACTTATTAAATATAAACAAAATAATTTAGAACTATAGCAAACTCGAATGATTGTAAAGAACAAGTATACAAATTAACAGTATTAAAGCAATGAAAAGGTAGGCCAAATCAGTTACTCGATTAGCAATGTAACAAACCGGATTTGCAGTACAGCCTGGCCAGCAAGGCTGAATTTAATCACAGTTTCTGGATATTCTAACATAAAAAAACCTAAATTTTTTACACCCATCGCAGTTGACAATCCATCTGTGCGAGACATTTTCGTATCGTCACTGAGGCAAGCTATTGGCTGTACCTGTTCGTCTCCCATCGGTTCCTGTGTCTAGTTACCCGGAGAATTATTCTTAATCTGGTACGTAGACTTCCGCGGTCGTGGTCCATGCTATCTGCGTCTGGGCTGGAACCGCGTCACTTGTATATCTGCCGACGTTTCGTACCCATTTGTATGAAACATCTTCAGATGGGTACGAAACGTCGGCAGATATACAAGTGACGCGGTTCCAGCCCGGAAGCCCAGAAGCAGATATTCAGCCTTATTCATCAGTTAGATTACCTTAAAAATTTGTTAAAAATATTCACTGTATTTGTGATGAAACCTTACTCAGAATTCACCAATAAGTGGTATATTATTGGTAACTCTAGCTGTGAAACCTTACTCAGAATTCCCCACTAATAAATGGACTATTTTAAACAAATTTTTAAGATAACCTCACTAATGAATAAGGCTGAATTATTCTACGGGTAACTAGCGACAAGAATCGATGGGAGCAACTGATTGTTTTGTAATATCATCGTTATAGTAATCAAGGTTTACTACGTTGATCATATTCTGGACTTTTTCAGATCAAAGTTATATTTGTCTTTCTTGATAGTTTAACCGAGATTCTACCAATAGTACCGAAACGTTGAGCGGTGAACGATGACGCCTATAACAAAAATTAAACTGGAAAATATAATTTTTCATATTCATTTTCCTTGACTCTGGACTACTGAATAAAACAGATGCATCTTCGTCGAGTTACTTACAGTGTGTATACATAAAAAGATGAATTAAATTGATTCTGATCGCGAAAGCATCAGACTCAATTGCATTGAAGAGGACATTTTATAACCTTCATTTCGATGATCTCTCTGTTATCTTTTTTTAAGGTTTAGAATATAATATACATTTTTAATAATAGAAAAATTTTTGTAAGATGGGTTCCTCACAAGCGAACAGAAACGCATGGTCTTTGTTTTAAGCTTTTTAGAGCACTATTCAAATGAAGAGAAAGGAGCTTCTCTAATAGGGGCACGGAAGCTATCACAACAGAAATTGTCCATCTAGAGATACTGTAAACATAGCTTTTTCCTCAACTGCAAGATGCCTCGGACATTTTTATTTGGAAATATGGTGAGCCGATTTAGTGGCATAATTTTGGACTGGTTGAATGATGTCTCCAAATTTTACATTGGTTGTCACGGACTGGATGACGAGACTTGTCTGTTGTATAGCATCTAAGGTCATCTGACTAACTTCGTGCTTTTTTTGAGAAATTTTGTAAAGGATCGTATACATATAGCTTCATTATCTACTGACTTACTCGAATTGGGGTACAGGATTGAAACAGTCATTGGATTTGATACTCCAAAGATGTTGGTTACAGTATGCTACTTGTTCATTTTATTTGTAATTCACTAGAAGTTATCAAATAGTTTTAAAACCTCGATATTCTTTTTTGGAACATTTGGAAATAATAAATATATTAAACAATCTCGAGCTTGTTTCGTATTTCTTTCACTTCTCTTCAATTTTAGATGCCTGTTATATATAATAACTTCAAAAGATTTTTCTCTAGAAGTTTGATTTTCGAGCTTTTGAAATTTTCATTATAAAAATTTAGGTAAAAAATATTATTTAAATAAGATGGCTTAGAACGTGCTTCTAATTTTTTTAAAAATCTATTTACTGAAATACATCATTCTGACTCATAAATGAACATTTTTAAAATAAGGACACACATTGTCGATTTACTAGTTAAAAAACCCTTTGTCTTTCTATTTTAAATACATAAAACGATATAAAAACACTACGAGCGTGAAATACAAACGGTAAAATGAAAAAATAATTCAAATTGTAAATTTTACGTTAATCAAATGTACAAAATAGAAGTATATTAATACAGTATAACAATATTATCAATCAGTTAATTCTTTGCAAGCACCTTAAACCTTCCAATGATCGCCCTTTTACACATCATCTAGTTGAAACAAACATACAAATGTATTGCCACCAATTTTAATTTGAATAAAGATATTAATACTGATTATGAAAGTTATGGACCTGTAAAGGGAACATACATATACATATATAGGTACATATATAATTTAAATATTACTAACAAGACATTTATGGAATGTGTGGACAGTTTATTTTTTTTTTAATATATATATATATATATTTGTAATTCGTTAAAATTCTTTGTGATAATGATTTTAGATATGTATTTAGTGCGTGCGATTTACAAAATAGTATATTTAATATAAAAAAATACTGTAATGAATACAATATGTAAATAAATGTGATGAATGAAAAATAGATTCATTTACAACATTTTTATATACTTAAGAAATTATAGAAAAAAGGATTTTAGATTAAAATTAAATGGCGTTATTATTAGATTTTTGATCGACTTTAGAAATGAAATAAAGTAATTATTGTTTGTGTGTAGACATTTATTGCTATGTTATTTTTCTCTTCACGAAAATGTGCACTGTCATCTCAACAATTATTAAAATAAACCCTGAAACTAGTCTGTCTAAAAAATAATTTGGTTTTTCTGTATTTATATTTACAAGACAACCTTGTAACTTTCCTTTAATTGATTAGTAAACCGACATTAAACGCTGCAATGAAATATTTTGGTATATAACGACTGCACAATTACAAATTACTGAGACATAAAAGTATAAAGATGTCCTCTCTTTCTTTAATGAACAGTTAGTAATACTAACTACGTAAAAATGATCAAGTTAGTTGTGGCATAATTATAGAAACGAAAACAAAAGGTAAATATTCATTGAACATCAATAAACACATAATAAACCTAATCTTTTATAGTTTTGGTTTAAAAGTTCAATTTTCAAATTAAATATTATAGAAAAATAGTGGCCCTTATGAACTTCAATATTTAAAAACGATGTTGTATCTTGTTGAGGATTCATTGCCGATGTGCATGAAGAGTTTAGAAAGCATTTACGCATAATCATTAGATCATTTCAAATAATACTTAAATCTGCTTTAAATAGAACGTTTCGTTTATCCTATGTATTTTTTCTTTTATACAACTTTACCACTGCTAAAACTAATATAACAAACATTATTTTAAATCTGGAGTTGAAATTAGACTTGAAATTCTTAAGTAATTGTACCAAGAAAAGAAAAATTTCTTAACATTAAATTTAAAAAAGTTTTTTTTTAATTTTGAAAACCTCGAATATATTGTATTGATGGCTGAGATTTAAAACTATGTTGTTTGATATCAGTCTCCCCTGGAAGCTTGTTAAGAAGACTAAAACAAAAGTCCGTAATGTTTTTTGTTTTTCACTCCTTTTTCTAAATATAATTGAATCCTATTTAAATAACAGGAGATATTATATATGAATTTACTCCTACTTCTGGGGTTCCTCAAGGCTCTAACTTGAGTCCACTTCTATTCATCTTTTACATTAATGATTTGTTCTCTAACTTGCCCTGTGTTGACTTATACCAATGATTATATTTTGAAGTTAATAGTGCCTGAATATTTTAGTTGATTGGTGTACTACTTACGAATTAAATATGAATGTGTCTAAATGTTGCTATGTTACTGTCGTTTACTTTTAAAAACAATATTCAATCATTGGACACTTTCACTGGCAGGTCTTTGCGGGTCATTATTAGAATTTCTCACTACTTTGCGAACATGTTTTCAAGTTTTTAAATTTTGCCTTGGGTTATGTGGTACCCCATGTATGTCTATTGAAACCAGTAAATCTCCTGAAAAAATTCGACGTAAGTTTTTGAAATTTCTTCCATTTAAAATTCATGGAGTTTATGCAACGACCTGGATTAAATATCACGTGGAATTACTCTGAAGACATAGTTGTAGTGTTTCCCTGGGATCTCATTGAGAATGTCAATGTTCTAGGTTGTTAGGAAGTCAACTTCATAACAGAGTTGATTTGGTGAATATTTATTATATATTTTATGTGCTATGACTAGTTAATAGACACAATTCCCTTCTCGTAAGAGTCTGAACTATAACAAATTTGATGAGGCCTTCCTTATTTGTGATGTTTATATGTACCAAGTGAAGACTGGATGATATGTTTTTGTAGTAAATACTTTTGATATTTTTCATTATTTCCGTTATATTTTACTTTACTTCTGGCACTTCCTCATCTTAACGCTGGGACACTTCACTTAACTTACATTTCTGGTTTTAACCTCGAACTGTACGCGACTGATTAATTTTATTATCCATCAGGGGTGCAACTCTAGCTCGCCTCCACGTGGTGCACCCTGGGTAACGCTAAAGAGCTAGAAACGTATGTAATTCAGACTCTTTTACTATAGGACCTCCTGCAAAGTACAGAATATATACCGACGATGATGCCTAACACAATTATTTTTTTATAGTAATTCAAATCGAAAAATACTAGAATACTTATATTAACAATCGATAACAAATTTAATTTCAACATGGCAGAATATGCGAATAACATAAAACATTGTGTTATATTAGAAAAGAATTTATTGGAAATGTTTAAAAGAAATATTATTTAGAACAATTAACTACACAAATATAAGCTAATTAACAACTGAACATTGTTCATTTTGCTTGTAATGTAAATATTTTTTTTTAGAAAGAAGCTTTCCTCAAATTTATGTGCCTTTGCCAAATAAAACCAAGGGGTATATATTTGCAGCACTAATTAGAAGTTGGAATAATTACCAATATTGTTGATAAAATATACACATGCAGTGTATATTAAGTTTGTTTACTAGACAATTTTAAATACCTAATTATTTCATTGCATTTTACAGTGTTACGTACATACTACAGTGTGTTCCTGTACACGTAAAATAAAATATTTAGAATCTATTAAGTTCATATAGTACAATACCACTATTAATAACTGTAAATTATTACGATTTGAATGGCAATTATTCAAGTATTCAAAATTATAGTAAAAGTTACAAGATGATCTATCATTAAAAGAAAGAACAATAATTTGAATATGATAATTCACACATATTTACACAATTACATTTACATACATACATACATTTATATACAAGTAAGTATATATATACTATACATTTTATGAATAAATAATAAAATATGAATATGTAAAACTGGTGTTTTCATAATAAGGATTTTAAGTCTAACATTTTTTCATTATTTATTTTTTTTCCATTTTATTAAATTGTAATAAACACCCGTAGAATCGCCTTTTTCACTCTAAAAAATTTTGTTTTAAAATATCGTATATTTTGTACTAAAAAACTAAAGCGAAATACGATTCAGTAAAATGTCGGAGAATGCACATGTAATAATTATAATTGTAATAATATATATGTAGGTATATGTATAAAATATTCACTCTTTTTAAGTTGAATTTTTGCGTTCCGAAGCACTTTGACTACGCAGTATGCTGCTAGTAACACTACCGATGCTCTGACGTTGCAGTCTTAGCTTTGGATGTTCCCTCGCCGTATCTACATCACTGCGGCTCATGTGCAACGCTCTCGCAAAGTTGTGTCTTAGGGTATTTGATAATTTCGACAAAGGTCCGCTTTGTCAAGGCAATATCTCGACGTAATTTTCTGGAATAAGGCCGGTTTTACCATTCAGTGTACCCTCTAACCAACCCGGTTCCTGTGACGGTTTTACTGTAAAAACACACAATAAATGTAAAAGTTGTACAGGAGTTACAAAGTGCTAAAAAATATTGCCGAGGTAGGCTTCTCTTATTTTAAAAAATTACAATTGTCACAAATTATTTATTTGAGTTTTGACACAGGTGAAAAGGTGTGAGATTGTCATTGCGCCCATAGAAAAACGTGATATATGAGATCTTGTGCTGATTTGGGTAAATTCGTAATGGAAACTTTTTCCAGGATTGAAACAGCTTTTAACAGCACGCTTGTGGCAAGTTTTATTTGTATTAAGTCGCTTAAAATGTTTAAAGGTGGTCAGAGACGCTACGAGTTGCACACGGTCCAGTTATAGAATTTTAACCAAGGAAAAGATCATCACTGAAGAAGTAATTATTCGCCAGATCCACGTTTAATTGTCTGGTAATTCTACCTAATCATGCTATAAGTTCTGTTACACATTGAAAGTCGTATGCCCAATAGAAAAAGTTTTATTTATTTTTTTCCAAAGAGTTAAAGTATGTTCTATGACCTAAAATTTGTAATTAACCTTATTCAAAATGTTCTTGCATCAACACAAGCGATCAAACCACTTATCAATAGAATTACGGATGACAACCTTTAGAATTTTGGTCATTGCTTGTTCTAAGTTCTTGAGTGGTTTAGTAGCAATCTTATGAAACTAAATCAGGACAAAACCCAACAGCTGGCAATAACAACTAGAGGAGTGGCGGGCGAGCCCAAAGTGAATATCAAGTTTCTGGGCCTGCTGATTGCGAACAACCTGACTTGGGAGTGCCACATTGATAACTTGTGTCGCAATTTGGCATCAGCAATATACTCAATACGAAGAGTGAGACTAGTGGCTACACCCGAGGCGGCTAGGACTGTGTACTGTGCAAATTTTCAGGGCAGGGTTTTGTATGGCCTATTGATGTGGGGAGCGTCTGGCGCGGCTGAGGCGGTTTTCAGGATGCAAAAGAGTGCAGTCAGAGCCCTTAGTGGTGTATCCAGTACTACGAGTTGTGTAAACTTATTCAGAAAACACAAAATACTGACCCTCCCATCCTTGTACATACTTGCTTGCCTGGAATTTGTTCACAAGTCGCCGGATAGGTTCTGCAAAAATGGTGATTTTCACAAATATGAAACACGAAACCAGAGCGGTTTGGTGATACCGTATCATCGCATTGGGAAAAGTCAGCTAGGTTCGAATTACGTGGCCGTGAAGATATACAATGCTTTGCCTTATAGGTTTAGGGACCTACCATGGATTAATCTAAAAATATTAATAAAAAAGGTGCTGATGGAGAACGTTTTTTATTCGGTAAATGACTACTTGAAGCATAAATTTTGACATAGCCTTTTTGTGTTTTTTATATTTTTATATTTTCTTTATATTTTAATTGGTACTCTGGTGTATTGTTTTGTATAGGTCTTGCGGTTTTTAACGTATTGTGAGCGCATTAATAGTGTTTTTGTTTATCCATGATTGTTCCATGACGTGTATATGTACATATATATCAATAAATTATTATTATTATTATTATTATTATTATTATTATTATTATTAAGAAGTGCTTAAGGGACTCCAAATTGGAATTGGCGTTTAAAGCAGGTTTTGTCCTTCAAAATGGACAATAATTTATAGTCCAGGGGTACAGGTCTGGATTGGAGATATCCAATCTTAAACAGCTTTGAAATCCGATTACTTTTTAATCAATCCTGTGCGGAATCTTGCTGAAATTCCATTGTAGATTGTTGAACAATGTCTTGCTTAAGGGATTCACCATGTGCTTCACAACAGTCTCCTGGTAAACTCCGACCGATATTTTCACTCCTTTTTCACAAAAATTAAGCTATGTCGCACCTTGGTAATAAGTACACTTCTCAGCAAACCATCACAGACGTGGGAGCAGCATGAGAAGCTTTTCTTGCATATGTCTTGTTTTTTGTTTATTAAAACGCTTCACAATTGCAAAAATTTTCAGAATTCGTCTGTACTTGTTTTTGTCATATCTCTTTAACAACCGCTTTGATTTGACCCGTCTGTTGACTTGTAAGTTGAGGTGTACTCATCGAGTATCAAAAAGCTTAAAGTCGCAAATCGGTTTTGATGATGCATAACACTGTCCTTATCGAAATCTCCATTCCCCGCGCCATAATTTTCTGTTTTCGTATAGAGTTTCAAAGAATTTTTTTTGACGTACATTGTTATAACTGCCGCTGCAGCACGTACTTGCCTGGTCGTCTAGGTCTTTCACGGTTGATTATTCCAGAGCCATGCATGGTTTAAAACACAAGTTTTCCTTAAAGTTTTAGAAATGCCCCATTTTTCTATTTTATATTTAAATAAAGCAATTACTGTTATGCGTTTATCTTTTACACCTCATCCTTTCATTGATCACACTCAACTGAAGATAAGAAAAACACTGAATTTGTGTCGATCTGATGATCACACCACTATTTCATAAATGCCAGCGGTTGAATAGCAGAACTCATGGCATGACTGGGTATAATTTTCTTAAAATATTTGCTCTCACACACAAAAATTTAAACATGTTTCACAGTTAGTGTTCGCTGGATTCTGCCTTTGCTAACACCAAATAAAGTGGTGACTTGTGTGTACTAGAAATAATGCGTTTAAGAAGAAAGTGAAGAATGGTGGATGATGAATGAAACTTGGATGTATTATGATACGAAAATGAAGGGCAGCAGAGTAGAAAATAGATAGAAAAAACGGACACCACAATACAAGGTGTGACAAATTAATTCCCAGGATACACCAACCAACTTTTAACTATCTCTTTCTGCAGTCATCTGTCACATCTCATGCATCTATGAATCATTTATTTCAAATACGTATCGGCATATTTCTTGATTTTCAAACAGAATTCACCAACACACATCTCTAAATGTCGGTCATCAGTTTTTACATTAAAATGCATTTGCAGATACGAGGGAGCGTTTTTATATTCGCGGAATGGGGGACAAGGGGTGGAAATAAAAAAACCAAATTATTTTTCTTTTTCAATATATTCACCTGCAAGACGGATACATTTTTCACATCTTTCAATTAATTTATTTATACCCTCATAAAAAAATGATTTCTCTTTATCTGCAAAATACGCCGAAACTGCCTCCTTGACTTCATCATCGGCAGTAAATTTTTTACCCCGCAGCTCTTTTTTCATTTTCGGAAACAGGTAATAATCACTCGGGGCCAGGTCTGGGCTGTAGGGTGGGTGATTCACAATTTCGAAGCCCACCTTATGCAGGGCAGCTAACGCAACGCGGCTCTTGTGGACGGGCGCGTTGTCGTGCAAAAGCAGAACACCTTTTGTCAATTTTCCCCGTCTTTTCTCTTTAATGGCTTCTTTTAGTCGCTCTAATATTGAAGCGTAATATTCTCCGGTTATAGAAACACCTTTATCTTTATAATCAATCAACAATATTCCTTCCGAGTCCCAAAATACCTTTGCCACGAGTTTCCCAACTGATGGTGACACTTTAAATTTCTTGGGAGGTGCTGTGCCCTTTTTATGCCACTGCATGGAGTCTTGTTTGGACTCAGGTTCATAATGATGAACCCAAGTTTCGTCTCCAGTAACAATTCCACTCAATACACCATCCTTGTCTTCATTACAGAGGTCCAAAAATGCACGCGAACACTCTACGCGCTGTTGTTTTTGCGGCGGCGTGAGCATTCTCGGCACCCATCTTGCGCTGACCTTAGACATGCCGAGATGATCGTGTAGGATTTTAAAAATTGTTGTATCGGATACTCCAACCATTTCTGCGAGTTGTTTCTTCTTTAGTCGAGCATCTTCGAGTACAATTTGTTCAACTTTTTGGATAAGTGCTGGCGTGGTCACCTCAATGCTCCTGCCCGGCCTCGGGTCGTCTTCAAGGGATTCCCTTCCTTGTTTAAATAAACTATGCCACTTGTACACCATGGTTTTTCCTGGACAAGAGTCGCCGTAAACCAATGAGATCTCATTCATTATGGTTGCGACTGATTTTCCTTGCCTGGTAAGGAACTTTATAACGGCACGATATTCGATTTTTTCCATATTTCACTTTTCACTCCTAATTATGTTACTTGGTTGACGATAGCTCAAAGACTAACTGTCTAATAACAATGAAACTTCGTATTTATACTAATCATGAGTCGCTGCACAGGCCACGCCCCCAATGCGCCGACTCACCCCTCTACAACCCGCTCATTCCGCGAATATAAAAACGCTCCCTCGTACCTACTTCCTTCCCAGTAGCTAAGTTAAAATTGACTGTATCAGTTTGGATTTTCGAACACATTAAAAGGCGATTGTTTTGATATAATTACGTCATCGATTAGACTAGCATTTATTTTGAGAATTAAATTGTCGTACCTCTAATATGTATCTAAGAAATAAACTAAGAACTTAAAAAGAAATTACCATTTGTTATTATTTGATTTGGTTCGAATGAGAGTTCTCCATCATTTTCACCCAAGCAGGCATATAAAGTCCTTACTCGTCTGAAAAATAAAGTGCGTCTTTCATATATGTACACAAAAATAGATTGTTTATTTCTATAGCAACAATTGAATTTCAAAAAACGATATTTATATCAGTACAATTCTACTTGACCACGTTATCTATGTATCAGAATTTACGTTCGCATAGCTCGTTTTCTGAATCAATTATTGCTATAATTAGTAATAATAATATCAAATATATTTACACAATAATAGATATATGCAATTAATATTCGTTAGTTTATAGAAGAAAGGCGAAAAATAATAATGATTTAATTTAAAATAAGCTACTGATAAACAGCCGGAGACCCTTACCTAACTGGTGTAAACGAAGGACTAGATCTACCGCTAGACGTCGCCGAAGTCGAAACACTAGGTTTCCATCCCGAATCGCAAGTTCTTCTTAATTAATACAATAAGGTTAATAGTGCTTCAGTATTAGAGGAAGTTGTTATTAAAGACAAAAAGCCCAAGCATTGCAAGAGTTACGAGTAGTAGCCTCACAACAAAATAAAAGTAAATATACTTACACGGCCCCCTGTGGTCTGTAACCTTTCGGGTACGACATACCGATGTTGGACCGCTTACTTTTCTCAGGTGATATATTCGTGTAGCCTATGTTATTTCCGCTATCTCTTGAATTTGAGGAGACCGATTCGTTTGAGCTGCTTGCGCTATTTTGATCTATAAAGTATATAATGTGAGATATTTTTTTGGGTAAAAAATACATTAATTCAATAATATTTGTTTCTAGCATTATTTCATTTATAAAATAAAGATTTATGAAATAAAAAAAGTATTCTTATAAGAGTTAAAAATGTGCATAACCTAAAATACAGTTTCTTATAACAATAAATTATGCTTTCGCTACATTTTTTTCAGAAATATCTTCTAAAGTAAATCGTAAATTGTCTTCTATGTATTTGTTAAATCGAGCGTTGTATGAAATGTGATTAAGTTATTAACATACATCAACTATATTACATATACCATGTTGGAGAATAATTCAGGAAGGATTTTATACAATATATTAAAGCGAAGCAGATCAATTTGTTTTGCAATGTTATTATGACAGACACATTTAGTTCGTATAGCATGTTAGGGACTTTCCACATTTACTTACATCTAAGTGCAAGAGACTCTTTCCACTACTTGGTCATTCTAAATCGATTTCATCATCAATCTCGTATAATACAATATAAAACAAATTTATCTACCTAGTTATAATATTTTGCTTGAAGTCCTGTATTTTATGAATTATTACACTGTTATGTTATTACACTATGAGCACCAAGAAATGCTACTGTATGACCATTTTAGTTCCCGTAGAAATATGTTTGTTACAGGCTGATAAACTTTCTACATAAAAATTGTATATTTCAGTGGCAAAATCACGGTTCTTATTGGTTTTACAAATAGATAGGCATCTACATTAATGTTGAAAAAGTATATGTTTGAAAGAAGCTAATTATGTCAAAAAAGAACAATTCATAATAAACCAATAGGTAGATAGAAGGAAAGTACATTTTATCCTATGTAAAATTTGACAAGCAAAGCTTCTCTGCGTTCGGTGAGTAGCCCAAAGTTGCAAACATCTTTAATCCTGCCATATTGCTTGTATTTATCATTTTATATTTGTTTTTGATGGGTGTTTTTTAACTCTTCTTAATTTTTTTAACTTCATATTTCATATTGTACTTATTTTATGTTCTTTTTTAAACTTTGATTAATTGTTTTGACTTATTTTAGGGTATATTAATTTGTATTACAAGGTAAGTTATTATAGTTTTTTAAATTGTATAATTACAGCGGATGATGTTTCAGAATGAATAATCACACTTTTATGGTACGTAATTGTTACTGCCAAGAAAAAAAAAGACCACATACTGTCTCCAATGCAGAAAAAATCGAAGTAGCGTGGATTACATAAAATGCATCCAAGAGTTGAATATAAGTAATAATAATCCATACTCTTACATTCCCCAACAGCTTAACGCCAATTACATGGGGCTTAGGCACCATGGATAACTATTATGTCGCGTTCGCCTTGTGCCTTTAGCGAAAGCATGTCATAAATGACCAGTTGAGCCTAATGGTGGATTCATACAAAATCCTGTTCCAAAAATAAATCTACCGATGCCAGATAATACCGTAAGTATCGATTTTTTCTAATGAATTATTCTTTCATTTAATTATTTAAACTTTCTTTTCAGGCAACCATTTCTTCGGATTTAGGAACAGAAAGAAATCTGACAAAGGAAAGTCTAATAAATACGGTATACGTTCAGCTCCCTGGAATTGTAATTCGTCCAGTTTCGTCATTGGAATTACTGACTTGTGAGATGGGGCCATTGTCCTGGTAATACAAGACTTTTTTTCTTTACCAAACGAAGCCTTTTAGCTTTGATTTCTTAATTCAATCTGTCTAATAAAGATGTATAATGTTCGACAGTTATTGTCTTCCCGTACTGAAAGTCATCGATAAAAATTATTCGGAAATTTAAAAAAATGGTAGCCATCACTTTTTCAGCAGACCGAAACGTCTTCACCATCTTTAGAGTTGACTCCCCATGTTTTGTCCGACTATTTTTTCTGCTCTTTGATTTGCGGTTTACGAAGTACAGTGATGTATTCACGTTTTACCGACGTTTGAACATATCTAAATATATTTAAAAGCACAAAAAACTTTCTCACGACCAAATATTGGTGTAAGATAAAATAATGTCTGCGTATATATAACATGCCTGGTGATTATCCATCATTATTTCATGGATTATTTCAATTGATTCTTCATCAGTAGCTGTTCTTGGTCTGCCAGAAAACGTGGTGCGTCCTGTAAGCATGCTCTTCTGCATTTAAATTCATACATCCGGTTGGCAACTATTACATACTAAGGAGAAAACCTACCATGAACTTCGTCTAACTCCGTTTCTATTTGTTTAGCATTTATACCTTAAAGAAAAGCTTTACCACTGCACCGAACTCGTTTTAAAGCTATATATATATATATATATATATATATATATATATATATATATATATATATATATATATATATATATATATATATATATATATATATAACTAAGAAAATACATACATTATCTAATTGTATCGATCGTAATGACGCGTGTGTATGCACAATATTTAAAATTTCATAATAAAAATTGATTTCTAAAACAGGTGATCAGCACGTGCGCGTAGCGCATGTTCTGATTCGTTCTAGAAACATTCCCATTTAGCTTTACATTTGTAAATAAACCAAGCTTCAATTTTACACGCTCCGATTATTCTCAAATTTGAATTGCAACAGTTATAAATGAATTTGAAAATAACTACATAAAACGTACAGTAAAGCAAAAGCAAATTTGTATCCGAGTCCACAGACAGAATATTTCTACATTCCAGAAAATACACATAAGAAAGGTGGAGACAAACTCCTTCACAGAAATTAAGATATAATTTAATCAGTTTGAAGGCAACAACGACAGCAAAAACAGCAGTAAAGCTCTGACGATGTCTCGTGTAAGTGAAGACGAAACGTCGGCAGCGCAAGTATAAATGATAAGGTTCCAACTCGGAAGGCAAGATGGAGATATAATTTACGTTTTTTTTTTTCGTAAAATAAATGTATGTGCGGATATGCGTACATTTTTAACCAATTATGAAATCATTGAAATGAATTTGTTTGAAACTGAACTTGCTTACTTCTGAACAGAAAATTTGGCGTTTAATTGCTAAGCTTTTTCGATTTAATATTTATTGATCCGTAAGCAAGTAAGTTGATTTTAAGGAAAAAAATTTATATTGAAATTCAATGAATCTTTCGGTGTTGTGAGGTTTTTAAATGTGTCGCACTTTTTATTGTCCACGAAGCCGTAAGGTGACATATGAAACAGTGTTGTCCACTCTATAAAACTGAAAATATTCTAAGGGATAATGGACATTTTCATTTTGCAACGTGTTCATACGTACATCTAGAAAAATATATTAAAACTCACCTCCTAATTTTCCATATATCCTAAAATTGGTGGGACTGCAGCTCTGCATTCCGGGAATGTTGCTTTCCGATTGACTCGATATTCCAGAACTACTCAGTTTCTGCATCTTCCGGTGATGGGATGATTGATGGGTGTTATTAGGCAATCTTTCACTTCTAGACATATTATATATCATGGAGATGGTTTGGGGATCGTGCACGTTACACAAACTGGAAGAGATATTGGGGGGAGCCGTTGATTCACCGTAAGTTCGTATCGTGCAGGTATAAGGTTGATAACTTCTACTGCTATTAATGTGGTTCATGGGATAAGTTTTTATTTGACTGTAATTGTTTTCGGTATTGTCGTTGTTTATATATATCGGTGTTACTGGAGATATGTGGCCACCGGAGGAACTGATTGACGTTGAATTATTACTCACGGTTGAAATGTGATTCACATTGTTCGCATAGCCGCTAGTCTGAGGCGATAATTTCTCTGGCGAGGTACTGTTTGCAGGTTCGTTATTGAAGATTTTGTCGTAGTTTTCAATCAGAATCTCCACGACGATATTGTAGAATTTCAAATCCATTATAGACGCTACCGTTTCTTCTTCCGGTCTGAGTAGAGTAGGCCCGAAACACACGCCCAAGTTACTGACAGTCATCAAATTTTTATCACTTTTCGAAGCCACCCTGCAATTAATTTTTATTGAAACAAAAACACTAATGCACTAAATTAAATACAATAAAAATATAAATGTGCCATGTAAAGTCATTGAAAGATAATAGCGACATTGTACCAATAAATAGCGGTAATAGTCGCTTTGAGTAATGGATATGTTTGTAGGAAGGGTAATGTTTCACTCGATCATAGTCTTTTTAACTTATTAGTGTTCACATCTCTCTTTAATCATCTTCGTAATTTATAATATAATATAAAAATGATGTGTACAAAAGCTTTGTAACACTCGATGTTAGAATATGTAGCAAATTCGTTTGTAGTTAGTGCAAATACTAACAATTTTCATATTGTTATTAGAGTTTTTTAAGGATGCTAAATGAGAGTAATTATGCTTTATTATAAACATCTGATGATATTCAACATTCACGGGATGTACGAACACTTTTGAAATTGATTGTATGTTTACATATTGTTTATTGGAATTTGAAGGTAATTTTGATGGTGCCTGTGGTTGATTAACTTAATCACTTAAGGTTGATATATAACCCGTTTCCACATTAATTTTTGTCGAATGCCAAAACGCATACGCGTTTTGGCTTTCGACGGTGCAGATCGTGTACGGAGTTTGTTTCGTGTAGGTTTCTGGCGTGGTTTTCCAGGTGCGGCACTGTTTAATTGTCTGCTGACGATGACAATTTAGTTGTCGAAATACGTATACAAAATATCAAAAATTAATGTGGAAAGGCGCTATATATCAACCTTGAGTGATTTATTGGAATTGATAATAAATAATAAAGTGCTTGCAATAATTTCTAAACAAATACATTAATAACTAACCTTGTTAAATGTTTTATCAACATTTTGAGGATCTCGAAGTTCAACTTTGGTATCCTGTACACTAATGCGTGCACATCATTCACTCGCATCTGTCTGGAGTCATTCTCTATAAGAGACCAATTAAAAATACTGCGCAAATAACTATTACGAGCACAAGAAAAGAAAATGGACACTTACTAACAGCCGCAATAAATCCGTTGTGATATCTGTAGGTCATAAGCGGTTCAGGAAGGTTGCGCAGGTAATTTTTCAGGGCGCTGGTTATAGTTTTCGTCTCCCATTCTTGCGGATCTTCTAAATTCGTGAGTTTATCAGGTTTTCTTCTGTCCAAGCCGGTATTTAATAATTTTGTTACTTTAGATGCTACTCCCACTACCCTATATATACCCTGCTCTTCCATCCCTCGACCTTCTAAAACCTCAACGCATCGCTTCACGAAATTAATTCCGGTCTCGTCAAGCACTCGTTCTTCGTTATTCTGCGGCTTTCCCATGGCTGTGTACATCTAAAATAAGATTATATAAACTATAGACATATTATATTGTTGACAGGTAACTGTCAAAGTGACAATGCAGTGTATTTCACAGTGTTTAGTTACATTCTTCCGCTCTGATCTTTTAACATCAGTAATAATGTAACAGTTTTATTATTCTTAATCGACAATATCGCATTATTACAAAACAAGTGACTATGAATAAATATGTGAAAACTTAACCATTAACTACATGAGAATTATATTATGACAGATACGAATTGTCTCTGTGCAAGTGTGAGTCAATTCGTCCACATAGTGCACGAAGTTTTCCTCCAGAAGATAAAGTTGTTTGTTCTAATGTCAGTTGTGTCAATAAAACACAGTATCAGGCGGGTGAAAGAGATTTTATTCAATATTTTTGAAAATGAAAAGAAAGAATCCCATATGGATGGAAACATGCATATACACCGTGATTAATTTGATCTGCCTATAATTGGTGGCACAAAAATCTCAAAATTGGAGCATTTTTATTAACGCATATTGTTGACATTTCGTATTTTATGTCAAATAAACATTTTAAGGTTATTGTTATCAATGAAAAACAAAGTAAACATTAAAGTTAATCTTACATTAATATCAATGTTGCCAACTGTGAACAGATGTCATTATTCACCCTGTACAACACCATTACTCAAGAAAGGCATTAAAAAAAACAGTGAATATTA
Source organism: Dermolepida albohirtum (assembly GCA_031893035.1). NCBI lineage: Eukaryota > Metazoa > Arthropoda > Insecta > Coleoptera > Scarabaeidae > Dermolepida > Dermolepida albohirtum. Next base: position 151,662 of record JAVIWB010005163.1, read on the forward strand.
CAAAGGGATAACTTACTAGCTACTTGAAATTCTACGGACGTATAATAAAAACAAAAGCTGAAAGTAAGTGGAACGATATTGAAAAACAAAGCGGCTTCTGAGAGACTAAATTGTGCACGGAAAACCTTCTGTATAAGCCTATTCAAAGTATCACGAAAGAAATTATGTGAGGACTGTAAAAGTAACATGAAAAGACAACATTAGCAGTTAAATTAAAATAAATAAAACTATAACCGAGAGTTTTCAAACCATGAAAGGCTTATTATTGGGATGCTGCATGTATCTTTTGCTATAGGACAACAGCAGAAAATGTTTAAAAATAAGAAGCTAGATGAGGAATTTTTTCATTAACATTTTCATTAACGGTTACAGCCAGAGAATGTGAAAAATGCAATCTTGAGGTTTGGAAAATAAGCCTCAAGAAAGCCTCTATCTTAACGTGGGGACAGATACAAATTATACACAAATCGAGACCAAGCAAGAAACGATTGTATTTCATCGACAAGAATCCAAACTGTGAAGAAGATATATGTAGATCACGGAATAAAACAAGATTGAATCGCAATCCTACATATTTCGCTGTTGAACTGCCTTACTACCTTGGTTGTTTTTTCTAATATTTGGTAGCGACCTTGTACATGTGGTGGAATTCGAAAAAGTCATCAATACTCACGGGTTCTTTTCCATCCATTATGTCCATCCACGATTTTCGGTCTGTTTCTGACAGGGCTTGAAACGTATAAACTATTCCAGGTTTAGAATCCACTTGCAAATCGAAACAGAACCGTTTATCAATGGAGTCTGACATCCTCCTCACACAAGATATCAAAAATAGTTCATCTTGTAACGCTAACTGTAATAAATGGATTAATGTTTTAATACTATATTAATACAAGTACCATCTATAATTCTTCTATAATATTTAATCGACAATGTATTTATAGTAGATAAAGTCTCGGAAATATTTTAGAATACAAAGCAATGAGAGAACTATACTTCCATTTTTCGGACATTAATGAAAGCACTTATATTCCTTTGTCCGCCATTTACTGCCATGTAGGCAGCGACGGGTATATATGAAGCAGTTATCTTCTTTGAATATTTCAGAATATTACTTTGTTAACATATTTATCAAGACTACTGTGTAATAAGTTAATACTTACAGACTTTGACGTTAATTGATTATAAGGTAACATGGTGAATTTTTTGGTTTCTTTATCGTAAGTGCAATAATATTTGGTCCAAGTTTGACCGAATGCCTCTGGAAAAAAAGAGATACAATTGAAAACACGAATGTTGTAAAACTATTGGCATATCGCATTACTTTTTTCAAGCAAGAAGAGATACCCTTCTTTTCTTCCTTTCGTATTACGCAACGGTTCCTCCAGAGCTTGCTTTTGTACTTCTGCCATGCGTTTCTTCAATTTACTACTGTAATCTTCGAAATTGTCGCGTGTTTTTTGTATCTTGCATTGCAGATCAAACATGTACGGTTGAAAATCTTTGGCTACTTCATAACCCTAAAAACAACATAAATTAATTGCAATATAGGTAGTGCTTTAGAAATCACATTGGGCACAAAAAATAGCAAATTTAGATACATTTTTAGGCTCTAATAATTTAAAATTCGGGTAAGGTTTATCAATAATGATATTCTTTTGTGTAATATTGAACTGAATATTATATTTTCTTCCACTTTTTCTGATTTTGGAAGCTGAGTCTTATTACGGCTATTCACAAAATTATCATCTCATCGTTCTGCTTGTTCTAACTATATATTAATATAATATAATATAATAATATATATAATATAATACAATGTAATATTCATTGATTACATTGGACAAACTGAAGGTATATTACTTTAGAAGATGGAAGTCCACTGGATCTACCTATTTTCACACTGAATTCAAAAGACTTCGCAGTCTGGTCAAGTTGGAGATTTTAAATGCTTATAGTGCGTATTGTTCGTGTATAGCAAAGAACATTTGTTCTGATTCTAAAGAGTTCCGGGGGTACATTGGCGGTGGGTCTGGTACATCTAGGATTCCTGGCCGTCTGTCCATTGGCAATGTTGAAATTACTAATCCCCGTGACATTGTCGAAGTCTTCGCTGGGATCTTTCGATGTTTTTCGACCGGGCACTGCTCATCCAAGCACCAGATCTGATAACCTGTATTTTAACACATTGTACTTGACTCCGTTTACATCGAGTAAGGTTCGTCAGAGTATTAAGCGTTTTAAGGCTGATTTGGAGTCGTGTCACTATGGACTTCCAAGTTTTTTGATTAGGGATTGTGCTTCAGATTTGTGCCAACCACATGCTATCATCTTTAATTTGATCATGGAGACTTCAACTTTTCCAGATTTTTTGAAAATCAGTAGAATCATTCCCGTTTTTAAAAAAGGTGGTGATCTGTGTATAAACTGATAATGACACGAAATATACAGCGCGTAAAGTGAAACAATTTTTAAATGATCACTCTATAAATATTTTGCTATGGCCTTCGCAGCCCTTCCCAGACCGCCGCACCTAAACGCAAAAAATCTTGGTTATCACCTGATGAAGCCGGCCCATCGACCCCAAGGTCAAATCGTTTTGGCCGTAAGACAATATTCTGTGCTTGGTGGGACCACAGTTAATATTGATCGCTACCGACAACAAATTATCAATTTGAACCATGCATTGATAGAAAAATGTTCAGAATGGGCCCGAAGACACGGTAAAGTGATTTTTACAACACGATAACGCGTTGTCTCATATAGCAAAATCAGTCGAGAAAGCGTTGAAAGCACTTGGTTGGGGCATAATATCGCACCCACCGTACTCTTCAGATCTTGCTCCGTCTGACTATTACCTTTTCGCATCAATCAGGCACGCGTTTGCAGAGTAGCACTTCACCAATTTCGAAGAAGTTACAAAATGGCCCGATGAATGGTTTTGCTCAAAGGATAAACAGTTTTTTTTGGTATAGCATCCATAAATTGCCTGGAAAACGGGCAAGATGTGTAGAATCAGATGGCCAATACTTTGAATAAATTTTTCCATTTTCTTGAAAATTATGCAGTTTTTTTTTACGAAAAAACTGGTAATGACTTTCCGGTACACCTGGTATGTATATTTTGCGTTGCGGCATGGTCAAAATAATACAAAGTCTTATTTTGTGTTTTAGTTTTAATTATATTTACTAGTAGTAGTATTTTGAAAATTTTATCAACATTTATCTGTATCCATGTTGAATATTGACAGATAATACGTTTTTTATTTAAACAAATTAAATTAAATTTTTCCACATAAAGGGAGGACAATCAATCAGAATAAAAAAGAAATTGCTTATCTAAATACACATTTGCGAAATAAGGTAATTACATTCCGTTGAGTGATGCATAATAGAAATTTCAATAAAAAGTCAGTACTTTTTCGGTCTTATAACTGATTAACAAGCAGAGGAGAATCCATTTATAAATATACACAAAATGTTTACCCACCAACGAGATGTTTAATTCCTTTCATACATACATGTGCAGGTGGTTTGTGGGATATTTTTAAAGAAATCTATGAAATATAAAAGAATTAAGCGCGATATAATTACTAACCTGGTGATAAAACGTCAGCCAGCTGAACATGAAACTTAATAAAGTCTCTACGAACTCGAACTTCTTACGTTCGTGAACCTCCTGTATAAGATAAACGTATTCCATGCTGGCGTTGTAAAAATGGCGTTCCGCCATGTCCACTGAGGCATCGGCCTGCAAAATATTCCATTAATTCCAATACATTAATATATAAAAAAGTAATTAATAAAAATGAATTAAAATCAGCGATAAACATGATTATTGCGAAACATATGTTTTTATTGGTATTTTACCTGCTTCCCTGGTACCCTTTATCGTAGAAAGGCGAGTGTTTGCTTTGATAATTTTATTTTTTAATGATTAGAAAATGTTTATTCAAAGCGTATAATAAAATTTAATAAAATCAAGGGTATGTTGTACTTGCTACGAACTGTCGATGCAATATGTGCTTTCGAAACTAAATTTGTAACATTTTAGGAAACGCGCTGGGTATTGATTAAGGCTATTTTAAAGACAATTTCTAAATGTACAGTTTACAGCTAACTGGATCACGTGTGTAACTACTTAGAACTATATATACATATATACATACATGTATATATATATACATATATACATACATGTATATATATATACATATATATATATATATATATATATATATATATATATATATATATATATATATATATATATATATATATATATATAGTGGAAAAGGGAGAGGGAGGTAAAATTACTTTTCTATTTTAAAATTATTCACAATCTCTTCGAGTATCACTAAAACGTCCATTGAAACACACGAAATGCAGACAAAAAAAAATACATACGCATTCTAATATATGGGGAGAGTATCCAATTCATTGAGGGAACTCTTCCAATCGAAACACATTTCACAGATGATCAGTCTTTTCAAAAATAGAAAAAACTGTACGGGCGTTTTGCGCGATTGAATTAACGAATAAAAAAAACAAAAAAAAACCCCGTCGAACAACGAAAAGATCTTTGCTCGCCAATTTTCCGATTAATATTAAAAAGGTGTGGGAAATTAGGGAGAACGCGAAAGCTACCAATGTGAATGCCTTGTCCTATATTAAAATGTCAATCAGGGACTGTTAGTACGTGACATGCAGCAGATGCGCAGGTTTCCTCCTGAATTACGTCACTAATCGATAAAACTGACACTTCGGTCTGACGTGTAATGATGTCATCGTCTGCCTGTGGCGTCATGTATTGCACCCGATGGGGAAAAATTAAGAATGGCTAATTGTTGGGAATTCGAGAAGAGGAAGGGTGTAGGGTGAAATAAATATAACTTTTCATTGATAAATTCGATGAGTGTTGTTAAAAGTGAATTTTATGAGAAATACACGATTCCATGAATGCACTTGTAATACAGTCTGCGAGGAAAGTTTTCATTCACCTCGTGAATGCTAAAAATTATCAAATACAAGCATCCGATTATGATACATCATATTGATTTCCATTTAATAATGTTAAACAAAACTAATAATAATATGAAAACTCATTATTTAAAAGTACAAGAAAATTCAAGAAACCAAAATGTTGGTAAAGAATACATAGGATTCAATAAATTAACAGCAGTGAGGCAATCAGTGATTGCTTTTGCTGACTATCTGATGGTGTGTGCACCAAAGAGAAATTGACCTCCAAAAGAATTTGAAAATGTGGGAAGAAGAATTATGCCAGCGAAATCTGGCAAAATAAAGTTGGCGATTACAGGAAAGAAAACCAAACAACTTAATATAGTATAGGCGACGAAAAACTAGGGCAAATCAATAACTACAGATCTACAGGAGATAAGAAGGGAAACGTCGAAGAGAAAATGAAAGGCTTTATTGGAAAAAAGCCGAAAACCCAAAATAACAGTTTACAATACGGTATTTACAGCAATTTTAACATACGCCAGCGACTCATAGATCCTATTAAATAGACAAAAACGAAGATACAAACTACTGATGTAATAATAACAATAATATTTTATTGTACAATAGATGACAGACGTACATCCAATTACAGGACAAATTAAAGTATATAACGGCATAATATAAGGGCGGATTGATATATCCAACTCTATGAAATAAGAATAAGTAAAGACAAAGTAATGAAACCAGTCTCAGAACGAAGTAAGTTTGTTGTACTACCAATGTACATAATTATTTTCCGCGTAGTCACCATTTAGTGCAATAAATTTCTCCAAACCCTGTATCATTTCGTCCATAAAAAACTATCTTGTTTACTTCAGTGTCTGATGAAAAATGTTGATCAGCTATGGTAACAACCAAAAAGCAGAAGGGTGCGAAACAATTGTGACTTTCAGGTTAATCTCTGTCTTCATCGTTTTGTTGTTGCAATACGGTTTGACGTTGTCGTACATGTAGGGAGTAGGGGCGAGGATATTCCATTAACAGGCGCTTGTTTTCGGGGCTATGATGATGAACTCAAGATTCGTCTCCGGTGGTTCATGAGAAAATTATCTCCTTTACGTCGATGCTGGTTAAGAAGTTCTTGACAAATGTTTTTTCTTTGTTCTTTCATAACATCTGTTAATTGTCGCGGAACGTATCTGGTGCAAATTTTTCTGTAATTCAGCGATTGCACAATTAATTCAGCGATTGCACAATGACTCTTTCTTAACTACTGCTTAACTGACGAAAAATTTCTTATTATGTAATCCGGCGGTTTCCTTGAGTCAGTGTATTCACTTACCTTTAATTTTTCTTATGCAACACTGATACTGGTCGTCTTGATTGCTTTTCGCCACTCTCTATGCAAATATTGTTTCAGGATTTCGTAAGCATCAGTCTGATTATAAGTTCTATTGCCCAGAATACTAGCAATAAAAAAAAAGAGAAAACAACTTTTCGAGAAAATGCCTATTAATTTCAACAACTTTAGCGTTTTCTTTTTATTTTTACGCAGCTTTTAATCTTTGTGTCCATTCAAGCTACGTGTATAGCATTGATATCTAAATCGGCAACAGATTTTAATATGGACTTCTTTAAACTGTCCAAGTTACTGTAACAGAGCAAACTTTCGCCTTCAAAATCTTTATAATGAAGAGCGTTTAAATCCGGGTTAGATGATGGTCAATCTTCTTCTCTAATGAAATTGGGCAAGTTTCTTCTTAACCAATCCATGAGTTGGTGCTAAATTCTGTTGAAATGGCCATCAGGATTCAGCATCTGCTCATGGCGATACAAAAAAATTAAAAACTGTTAATATTTAGACAGCATTCTCAGGAACTATTTCTTGGTACACTTTGCTCGTGTTTTAATATTTTTCTCGGAAAAATTATTGTGTAGCTCTATACTATAAAACTCCTAACCATACCATCGTTGAGGCAGGTTGGTGGCCTCTTTCATAATTAGACACCAAACGCACATATGTAAGTCCGGCGTGATTTTTTCAGGCAAGCGTAGTTTTCTTTTCATAATATGCTACAGTTTCGATAATATATTATGTACATACTGTATGTACATACTGTATGTATATACATAAAAGTGCGCCTGATAATTTGTTTAGAAGTAATCGCTTCAAATTTAAACAAACCAATACAGTCATTTATACCATCCAAATTGTATATTTAACTTGTAACCACATCCTTATAATCGCCTTGCATACTAAACTTTTGTATTATGTACATATATTGAGCATCAAAAACATTTTTACAACGTACTTAATAATAAATGTTATGAATAATATTCTGTTTCAGTTAATGTAGAAGTTCATTTATCTGAAAATACCTAGATATATTTTCTAAACTGTTGTCTTTTATGTAGATATATTGATTTACAATTAGTCTCATTCAATATCTCACATTTTTACCTACAAATACTTCGATATTTTATTAGTGTAATGTTATATGATTTCCATAAAATTGAAACGGTTTTTAAAGTCATGCATCATAAACACGTGAACTTAAAAAATACCAAACCGAATTGACGCGGGAACCTTCAAAGTAATTGACATTAATAGGTTAATACACAGGAAACGTTAATTCTGTTCATTTCATTTGCATATTGTAGCTATGTGTTATAAAGGTACTTACATGCCCAATTTAGAAATCGTTGTTCTTGTCGGATAAATTTGTTTATAGATTTATTCATGTCAATGTTAACACAATTTATATATATTTTTACTTCTTTTCTAATTAAAAAAAAGATTGTACACCAAATAAGAGTACGAACTTTTAGGAAATCGTTTATAATCAAAATAATGGGTTAATTTTTTAACTATTTGATTGATTGAATATAAAGAGTTCTAACCGTAACAATTAAAGATTGAAATGTCTACTTCATCCCACGAAAAACAAATTGTTAAATCGTCTTAACCTAGCTATTTCGATATAACGAGCTTTTTCATTTAGCTGCAAGTTCAAATATAGTATTATACTATTCGAAATTGGCATTTGTTGCATGGATGATCTCCTCGTTAGAGTCTAATCTCTTTCCGACGAGATATTTCTTCAAGTTCAGTAACAGGAAATAGTCACTGAGGCTAAATCTGCCAACCAACCATAACAAATGTACGTGTATTAATTTACATTGTCTTGAAGGAAGAGAAACTTTTTCCCTCGCCGAATTCGTCACCTTTTTTTTAAAAACGTGGTTGGAACAGTTTTTTAATAAGTTACAATAATATACGTCGTTAATCGTTTTTCTCTTTGCAAGGCAATCGATGTGGATTATGCCACGTAGATTCCAAAAAACTGCGACCATGATCTTGTTAGTAGATGAAATCTTTAGCTTTTTTTTCTGCGCAGATTCGTCGATAGAAATCTACTGTTTAAACTGTGTTTATTGGTCTCCGGTGTATAATAATGGTACCATATTTCGTCCACAATTATAAAAATTCAGAAGAAGCGTTTTTTATTATACTCAAACATGCCTTTGATAACCGTGGCACCATATTTTTCATATCAAAATGTTCATACATTGATTATTATATTCCTACCCCATCTCACAAAAAACAAATTGTCAAATCATCCTAGCCTGTTTCGATACAACAAGCTTTTTCATTTAGCTGAAATTCGAAATATGGTTATTATACTGGAGCGAAGTAAAAGGTCTGGTAAAAATGAAACAAGAAATAATTTGTTTGGCCAAAAAACACTTAGTTCATCGGTTTTCTAATTTTTCGATCCCTTCCAGGGATTGTCCACCTTTCGGGGATTTCCCCGTTTATAAATTTGCAGCTGTGTATAGAGACAAGTGTACATTATTACTTGATATAGCGTAAAATTTAGTTTTACTTGTTAAAAGAAGCAGTGTGATACTGAACAGTATTTAGCAAAATATCACCTTATTTCCGGCAAGCAAATTTCTAATTATATCACCGTAACTGTATACAGGCCAAAATTGTAATTAATCAGGTATTAACTTACCTCTTGCAACGTGACAGTATTCTGTTTTTTAACTGTGAGATTTAAATATCTCTCCTGACACTGGCAAAATTTCGCAGTTTGCTTATCGAATTTCTTCTTACCCGTTTTGACACCACCAATTTGCTTTTTTCTGAACTCTTCTAAAATTAATAATACCTGAGAGTAACCATTATCCAACTGAAAATAAAGTATGTATTAGTAAAATTGTTTACTTTAACATAATGAAGGAATAATATTTATGATTTTTGGTCTTTCAATATTTTTTTTTTTTTAGATTTTGATGAAATCCATTACTATGGGCGGAATAATGCCCGCGCCCACGAGCGTTACGTACATATAAATAAAATACACCACCCACAGCGTCTACATTCATTCATCAAGCGATAAAATATAATTAATAAACGTCCAGAATTGTTTAATATATTTAAAATAATCTCGTGAATGTTGCAAGGCACACAAAAACTCTTCCATACTATTTAAGGACATTGTGAAAGATTGTTTCTTCTACGTCATTAGTATATGGGTCGTATTAAATAAAGATATTCAGCATTGAAAAAATGTTAGTAGCTTTGTGTTTTTGTAATAAAATAACGCCTATTCAAAATTAAGTTCCCGTAACTTTGCTAAATTTTTGGATTTTGCAAAAATAAAAATAGCAGATTGTTCGTAAAGACATTTTTAAAAGGGGAAACAAGGAAAAATTAAATATACATCACAGAAATAAGGCCCTATTAGAAAATTTAACGTAAATTCACAGTAAATATTCCCCCTATAACACGGTAGAATGGTTCCGCGTTATAGGAAAACGCGTTGTAGGAGGATTTCCGTATAACGCGTTTTTACGACCCCATATAACGCGTTTTTACGACCCCGTATAACGCGTTACGTATAAATTATTCACGTTTAACGTTTCTCGCGAAAGGGAATTTAAGTCGAATATTAAGAAAAAACTATATTACGGACGAAATATGTACGTTTTATTAAAATCAAATTAAACTAAGAACATTTTAAATGAAAAACTTATGCATATGAACTAAAAAATAAATTTCTTTTTTAACTAAGGTTTTGCTTCCTTTTCAGTTGTCATGGCTTAAAATTAAATATTTTATTTAAAATAAAATTTCTAAATATAAAATTTCTACACGTTTTAATACACAAATTTAATAAAATAATTTAATTTAATTTTATAACAACACAATTGACACACGTGCGAAACTAATTATGAAAATCCCCGCGTCATATAGGGGAATGCCCGTGTTATACGGGGGATTAAAATCGCGTAATATGAAAATGCGTTATAAGAGTACCGTGTTATAGGGGGGATTACTGTAATAACTTTGACACCATGTAATTCTTAATGAATAATCGCATTTGGATTATTTTCTGTACATATCCTGCAGTTGTGTGTGTTGTTAAAGGAACTCTCTGTTTTCAAAGCCCTTTGTAATTGAAATAAAGCACACAAATATTTTAAACAACTTTATTTTGAACAGCAAAGTGTTAGGTATGTGAAGATACATGTGCATATAATTCTACAAATATAAATATGTACGCATTGTAGGAATTTTTAGTCGTAATTTCTGCTAGAGCTCTGCAAGTTGTGAATGCATTTTTTTCATAACATCACGACGACGAAGTTGGCTTATGTCCTAATATGGAGGCATTGTGGCAATATACGAGGGAGCGTTTTTATATTCGCGGAATGGGGGACAAGGGGTGGAAATAAAAAAACCAAATTATTTTTCTTTTTCAATATATTCACCTGCAAGACGGATACATTTTTCACATCTTTCAATTAATTTATTTATACCCTCATAAAAAAATGATTTCTCTTTATCTGCAAAATACGCCGAAACTGCCTCCTTGACTTCATCATCGGCAGTAAATTTTTTACCCCGCAGCTCTTTTTTCATTTTCGGAAACAGGTAATAATCACTCGGGGCCAGGTCTGGGCTGTAGGGTGGGTGATTCACAATTTCGAAGCCCACCTTATGCAGGGCAGCTAACGCAACGCGGTTCTTGTGGAGGGGCGCGTTGTCGTGCAAAAGCAGAACACCTTTTGTCAATTTTCCCCGTCTTTTCTCTTTAATGGCTTCTTTTAGTCGCTCTAATATTGAAGCGTAATATTCTCCGGTTATAGAAACACCTTTATCTTTATAATCAATCAACAATATTCCTTCCGAGTCCCAAAATACCGTTGCCATGAGTTTCCCAGCTGATTGTGACACTTTAAATTTCTTGGGAGGTGCTGTGCCCTTTTTATGCCACTGCATGGAGTCTTGTTTGGACTCAAGTTCATAATGATGAACCCAAGTTTCGTCTCCAGTAACAATTCCACTTAATACGCCATCCTTGTCTTCATTACAGAGGTCCAAAAATGCACGCGAACACTCTACGCGCTGTTGTTTTTGCGGCGGCGTGAGCATTCTCGGCACCCATCTTGCGCTGACCTTAGACATGCCGAGATGATCGTGTAGGATTTTAAAAATTGTTGTATCGGATACTCCAACCATTTCTGCGAGTTGTTTCTACTTTAGTCGAGCATCTTCGAGTACAATTTGTTCAACTTTTTGGATAAGTGCTGGCGTGGTCACCTCAATGCTCCTGCCCGGCCTCGGGTCGTCTTCAAGGGATTCCCTTCCTTGTTTAAATAAACTATGCCACTTGTACACCATGGTTTTTCCTGGACAAGAGTCGCCGTAAACCAATGACATCTCATTCATTATGGTCGCGACTGATTTTCCTTGCCTGGTAAGGAACTTTCCATATTTCACTTTTCACTCCTGATTATGTTACTTGGTTGACGATAGCTCAAAGACTAACTGTCTAATAACAATGAAACTTCGTATTTATACTAATCATGAGTCGCTGCACAGGCCACGCCCCCAATGCGCCTACTCACCCCTCTACAACCGGCTCATTCCGCGAATATAAAAACGCTCCCTCGTATAATATAGCTATTTATACACGCTATATTTAGCAAGGCATAGAAAATGTACATTGGCCACCGATTCGTTTTTCTACTGCATGGCATTACTGAGCTCATTGGGTCAAATGAATCTACTCCACGTTTAGTACCATTACAAAATACTACCATGTGTGGCTTTTTTGTTTCATTATTGAATGTACTTCTTCACCCCTGGAAGGTAAAAGATAAAACAATTTTTGCCGGCTGGGGTTTGTACGAAAGAAATGTGAGAGGGTCATCATAACAGAACATAACAATGCCAACTTTTCTCGGTCGAGCATTCTTCATCTCGTCGGGTATTTTCTTTTATTTGCCCGCAAAGTCCTTATCATTGTCAACTTCTAATGTTCTTGGATCAACTGCTTCGCTAATGGTTTTAACATAAACCAATTGTCTGTAGTTACATACGTTTCAGTTTGTACCATGTATATTGCGAGTTAGTTTCTTGAGGAAGGACTCTCCCAAAGGCACTCCTGCTGTATCAGTCGCTTTTCCGAGATAAGGAACAGAATCAGTCATATAACTTGTGCCCCTGTCACACATCATTTCTAACTTGACGACGTACTTTGCGAATTTATTCGGAACATACATTCAAAATTTACATCTATGTACATCTGAAAGCTAATAGTTGCTCATCAATAGTAACGTTTGGTCCAGCTTCGTAATTTGTTCGGCACTGAGTAATAAACATTTCCCAGATATTCCTAATAGGTGTAAATGAATCAATATTTAATCGTTGTAATCTAAATGTCTTATTATCGAATCGAAGGCATCGTAGAAGGAAATCAAATCTCTCTTTGCTCATAATACATGCCACGTATCTTATACCAGAATACTCTGTATTGAACAGTTAACTAAAGGTCAGGTGGTTGTCTTTCATAGTTGCACTTAACACCAGAATACCAACGAGTGCTTTTATTTCTTCTGTTAGTGAAGTTTTGCATAAATAAATCTTTCTCATAGTTTGGTTTTTATCTCAATTTCAGAGTTAGTCCATTTTACAATTTCTTCAAATATCTTCCGAGTCATAAGTTTTGGAAAAAGTATCAGAGGATCAGTAATTAATACCTCTCACAATACGAGTTGGACCCCTAGCAACTAATTATATTTATTCCTGCTACACTCTCTGATTTGCTTGTAGCCCAAACATGGCGACTGCGACTGCGTAGATTTCTTTGTGTCAAGATCAATACATTTGAATTAGTACCAAAGTTCACTTCCAGTGAAATTGACAGTCTTTGTGACTCCGAATCACGCTCCCGTGAAACAGAAGAGAGGAACCCATGTGAACATCATTCTCATTGTCAGATGGATCTTCTTGAAGATCACTTTGCACGTCATCAACCTCCACAGTCTTCTGTTTCGCTATCAGATGGCACCTGTGACTCATTTATTGTTTCCTCTTCCAACATTAAACGCGCTATCACTGCATTCGATAAAGTTTTTCGGGAATCCATAATTAAAAACTTAAAAGAAAATCACATCAACATAACCAAAAATAACACAAAACCTTGCTATTCGTCACGTTATGGGCGTAATATTTCAAAAAGTAATAAACTTATCCGTCCGAAACGACTGCCTGCTGAGAGAGTGCGATGAGTTGGCAAGTTAAGACACGATCATATGCACACACGTTACAAAGACACAGTTGTTACTGTAACACGTCTTCATCGAATAGAAGGTTATATATGTATCTAGGGTTAAACACTAGGTTACTGGCTAAATGTTCGCGTTTATGGCAGTCAAATGTGAATAAAGATAAACGAGTTAAGACTTGCAAGTAAAAACTCACTTTGGGCAAGTAAACTTTTGTAAGTATTGTCTTAGTTTTGTTCACTTAATGACAGGGCTTGCTTCTACTTTCAGGTTAAAAGTATACTCGCAAGTAAATTCCTATAAGTAGTTACTTTCAATTCACCCAGTGTCTTCAAACGCATTTCTTCAAAGATTAAAAGTCTAAGCGCTGAAACTTTAAACATGGGATACAGAATTTCCTATTCTTAATGAATTTAACGATTTCGTAAAAAATATTAAAATCCTTTCGTACTTAAATAACCATTTCTTAATATTTCTATTTTCTGTGAGTCCACACACAAAAAATTGTATGTCCAAAATGAAATGCGATATAAAAGAATTTGAATAGTTATTGATCAAGTTATGAACGATTTACTGACAGATGTAAAACGGAAATAACATGACTTACACCGTCAATTGTTTTAGTTAAATCAACAAATCATGTACGATTTTTATTAGTATGCATATAACATGTTATGGTAGACGTGACGTAAATGGACGTCATCTGAAGAACAAGAAAAAAAAGCGATGCTCACCTTGTTAATCGAGCATGATTCATGACTACGCGTTCCCAATCAGAACAAAAAAGAAGAACAATAATAATCCGTTTGCGTACAGTACGATGATAATTTATAATAACGAGGACAAGAATGACAACGACAACAACAACAATAATATAACGACAATAGCGAGAAGAAAATAGACGCCTCGTAGTTGCTTCAAGCCGCCGTTTGCACCAAAGGCGGTGCAAGTTACTTTACAATTCATGAAGTAATAAATAATGTGTAGAGCTTTAATATCCATAGGCACTCACCAATGTATATAGACTGACTCGTAACCTACATACATACATTCACGATGTGTGTTCTCTCATATGGTCTTTTTTTATTTATGTCCTGCCGTATAATAGAAGCAATTTTAAAACATGTATGTGCAACAATATGTATGTACGTATATACCATGACGTTATTTGTTTATTAACTATTATTATCAATTCTTTTGTTATGTAATTTCTTAATTATGTGTAGAGGTAAAAATCTTAAACACCACGTTAAATGCCAAATTGTTAAAAATTATAATGACATAAAATAAATTTAATATATATATGTATATATATACATACACAATCTGTCGCAGACAAAACAGAACTTTTTTAAAATATTATTAGTGGCGCCATCTATTAAAAAAAAATATGCGTCGGTAAGGTAGATCTTTCACCAATGTTATGTCAAAATATCATGACATTTGCATCATTAGACGCAGAGAAATTGAGCATTAAGTAACAGTGTGTATTGGCATTGGTCGAAAAATGAATTTTGAATAAAGAGCAACTATCAAGTTCTGTTTTAAACACGGTAAATCGTTTACTGAAACGTTTAATTTGGTGAAACAAGTGTATGGTGATGCGTGTTTATCACGTACGAGTGGTATAAACGATTAAAGACGATCGTACGGACGTAAATGATGACGAACATCCTGATGCAAAAAAATCTGTGGTTACGAGTCGAAATCCTGATTGCGATACGTAGGAATGGAATTAAATATTTTCAAAGATTCAATTCATCGTATTTTGACACAGCATTTGTAACTGAGAAAGATTTGTGCAAGGTTTGTGCCACACCAGCTAACTGAATTCAACATTGTCACAGACTTGATTAAAGATTCAAAAAAGGACGAAAACTTTTAGGTATTCTATTGTAACTTGCGATGAGACGTGGTGTTTTCAATATGATCCAGAGACCAAACATTAAAGGTCTGAATGGAAGCATCCAAATGAAGAAAGACCTAAAAAAAGCCGTTTGGAGAAGTCAAAAAACAATGTTGATTTGTCTTTATGATTCGAAAGGCCTAGTGCACAAAGGGTTAGTACCAACTAGTCAAACAGTTAAGTTAATGAATTAAATGCTTTTGAAAGTAATTAAAATGAATATAACAAGGTGAATTAAATATTAAAATTTTATACTTTGTTTAAACTAGCGTTCTTACTATCAAATTTTATATTATATATTACCTCGGGGATTTTTAGTTCTTTTGAAAAATTTAAAGCTCCTCTTGAGACAATAATCACATTTATAGATCCAAAGAAATATTAAATTACTTATAAAAATATATCTGCTAATAGGTTAGTGAATGTATTATTTATTCTTAACTAAATAAATGTATCATTCTTTATGAATCACTTCTTTAAAGATTAAAGACAAATAATTACTTTTTAATTGAGTAAGCCATAACTTAACTAAACACAAATCAAACAATTAGTTTATAATAAAATTTTATCTTTCGAATGAAATAAATAAATATCAAATAAGTATACATATATATGTATATTATTAAACAGTGTTCTTTATCAAATAAATTATGATTAAATACAAATAAATACATAGTACCAGGTTGTTCGATAAGTTTTGTCGTTCGATAAGAAAAACACGATTTTATGGATTGAAATACATTTTGTTATTCAATATAACCTCGCTGAAGTTTAATACACTTGTTCTGGTGATCTAATTTATGGATTCCATCCCTGAAGTGAGAATCCAGAAGACTGTTGGAATACGCTTCCACGACTGCTATTACCTCTTCGTTAGATGAAAATCGTTTTCCACGCATGAATTTTTTGAGATGTGAGAATAGCCAGAAGTCAGAGGCAGCTAAATCTAGCGAATAGGGTGGATGTTGTATCAATTCGTACTTTAAATCACTGATATTTGCGATGCTTTTTTAGCTGTGCATTGTCTTGATGAAAAATAATTTTTTTTCTTCTGTACACCAGGTTTTTTCTCACGAATTTTTGCATCCAGCTGGTATAAAAGGTTACAATAATAATCTGAGTTTATTGTTTTACCAGTTTGGAGGTAATCCACGAACAAAACTTTTTTTGTATCCAAAAAAAAACTGATGCTAACACCATCTTGGCCAACAATTTTGACAATTTCTGGACCCTAGCTTACTTCGGAGCTGAAGTACTGGGTTCATATCATTCCGTAGTCCTTAGTCTTTTGTTTTGATTGAGAATCATGGTAGTAGATAAGTCTCATCCGTAATGATCAACGACGCACAAAATCGTTTTTATTCTTTCTAAAACGCTTCAAATGTTGCTGAGAAAGTCACATTCGAATGTGCTTTTATTCCACTGTTAACGAATGTAGCTTCCATTATGCACACAACTTTCTGAAACCCAAAGCTTCAACCAAAATATTGCTCACACTGCCTTATGAGATAGCTAGGGCTTCTATTAAATATCTCTGGGTTAATTGACGATCTTCCAAAACCATATCCTGTATTTTTCCTACGATTTCTGGTGTTGATGCATTTCTTGGACTTCCTTCACGTGGATCATCTTCAAGACTTGTACGACCACGATTAAATTCAGCAACTCATCTTTCTAATATTCTAATTGAAGGTGATGAGTCTTTATACACTTATAACAATCTTTTATGAATTTGTTTTGGTGCTACGTCTTCCAAAAATAATAATTTTATCACTGCACGATATTCAATTTTTTCCATTGTAAAAAAATACTGTGACACTGTAAATATACGAATGATAAAATATAAAATGAGAAAACTTCACACGTATTCATAAAATAGTAGTACAATTTTTAGAAAAATAAAACGACGAAACTAATGGCGTCATCTCTTATCGAATGACAAAACTTATTGAACAACCTGATATTATCCCTTTTCGAATTTTAGTAAAGTGTACCATACAATTTTATAGAAAATATTCTCTTGTATGTAGATTTATGGGGCTAACTTATATTTTTAGTTTGTTGTCGACATTTATTTTTATTTTTCCTATAATTTAGTTCTTCGTTTAAATTAATGGTTAAATTGTCGAAAAAATAGCTTTTTTAAGATTATAAAATATATAAAACCTAGACCGATAATTTGCTTGTATTTCGAAATCTAATCTTCACTGTTCATTACTAATCAACACTCTTACGAGTAATATTTCTAATGTATTAGTGCAATATATTACTATTTCTATTGACAAGTTTACGAAAGCGAACTAAAAATTATCAGTACTTGGCCTATATCCATGTATTTAAACAAAGAATGACATGTATATCTAAAGAAAGTATTATTTTGTTTAACAGAGAATTAACTATCGGAATCTACACGAAATAGCCACGTGTAGGGAGCTTAAAAATCGCTACTGAACAAGTTCGGAATTACATGATTCATTTTGACGTTTATTTGATAGTTTATCAATTGGTTTCAAATGCACATGGATTCAAATGTGGTATATAGCGCGACGAAACATTCTTTACATTAGTTTCTCTAATCGAACGGAATCCTTGGAATGAAGAACTTGTATACAATATCTGTGTGTATGCATAAACTGAAATATTATTTATTCATAAATGAGTCAATACTGTTATTTACTAAAAATCACTTTATTAAATGATAATTAATACAAATTAATATCATTAATTGGGGCAGTTTATATGCACGCGTCGCTGTTTGCATGTTAGCGGATGTTCTGGTATATTACAATAAAGGCGATATATGTACATAAGTGTCTTCACTGTCATCCGAGAAATGGACATACAATTCTCTCTCATTATTTTGTATCATATTATTTTCTACATATTCGAATATATCTAAATATATAAAAGATTTAAATTCAATTAGAATGAAATTTCCGTTTATACCCGTTATTTACAAGGTATGCGATGACATCTGCCTACATTTGGTAACAACATATTCAGATTGACATTAATGTAAAATGATCTCTTCTGCTCTCTCTTTACTATAGCGTTTATCATTCATAGCCATGATCTAATTACTTAAAACGTCCATTTGACACATATAAATACAAAATAGTGTTACCAATATACAAAGATAAAAATATTTCAATCTAGTGATTTTTATGCTGCCAACTACAAACGAATCAAATTGTTCACAATGTATTTATTTATTTGTTTATTTACTGTGCATCAAAACCTGATTGCAGGTTATAACTATTAGATCTGTTTCCATAATATGATTTATGGGGTATTAAGAGATTTGGAACTGTACCACTAGGTGGCCGAATTGGTAAGGCAGCCGTCTAGTAAACGGCAGATACAGGTTCGAGTCCTGCCCCAGCGTAGAAACTCTTAATTAATTTCTGTGATTGTAATCAACGATGGTGTAGCAGAAAATACTAATTTTCATATATGTATACACACACAAAAAATAGAAAATAAGTAAATAGATCTATTTTTTCCTGTAATTAGGTAATACCTTTCAACCAAAAAAGACATAATAATAAACGATCGTGGTAAAATTAACGTGTCATCTTCGCTTGGGATTCACTGGTCTAATGAGCTAATGATGCTAGTTTCCCCTTCAATAGAAAAAGAAAAGAAAAATATCGTAGAATGTAAAAGAATGTATAGAAATTATATTTAAGATATGACCACAATGTGATCTAAGTGATTAAGATGTCGGCAACTCAGCACAAATCATTTAAATGCTTGTAGATTGAAATAAAAAACGAGGAACACTATCGCGCGGTTTTTTTTAAGAATAATTAAAATATAGATGGCGCACTGAATTTGTCTGGGTATGTGGGCATTTAAAAAGTGTGATGTATGACATTTATAAAAATGGCTTCGTACACGGTACAACAACGCGTTCAAATTGTTGAATTATTTTATGAAAATCAGCGTTCTGTGAAAAGAGTTTTTAGAAAATTACGTGAATTCTATGGTTTACATAATCGTCCATCTGAAAGCACTATTGGTCGAATTATTAAAAAATTTCAAGCGACCGGTCCCGTGGAAGATCAAAAAAGTTGTTCGCAAGAAAATTTTGGTTTGGTTCGTGAAAGTGTTGCTGAAGATCCTGAAATGTCCATTATACGTACACAACAACTTGGACATAGCGTATTTTACACAAGGATTTAGCTCTGAAGGCATATAAGGTTCAAGTAACACAGGAACTGAAGCCATTAGATTATTTAAAACGTCGTTCATTTGTCAATTTCATCGATGAACAACCAGCTGATTTTTCTCAAAAAATGATGTTTTCCGATGAGGCACATTTTGAACTTGGTGGCTATGTTAATAAACAAAATTACCGTATCTGGGGTGAGGAAAATCCACGAATTATTCAGTTCGAGTTACTGTTTGGCGTGCATTATGGTCAGGTGGTGTAGTTGGACTTTCCTTCTTTGAAAATGCTGCTGGTGAAGCTGTAACTGTCAATGATGATGAATATCGTCGCATGATAACCGAATTTTTGTGGCCTGAATTAATGAATATTGATCTAGAGGATATGTGGTTTCAACAGAATGACGCTACACCTCACTTTGCACACGAATCAAGTGATCTATTGAGAGAAAAATTTCCTGGACGTGTAATCTCAAGAAACGGTGATGTTAATTGGCCACCGAGATCATGTGATTTGACACCGTTAGACTATTTTCTTTGGGGTTATGTGAAAAGTCAGGTTTATAAAAACAATCCACAATCAATTCCTGCTTTGAAAGATAAAATTATTCGTGTCGTTGGTGAGATAGAGCCTAAATTATATCAAAATGTCATTGAAATTTTTAACAAAGAAATGGACGTCTGTGGAACTCCAAGAGGAGGCCATTTGGCAGATATTATTTTTCGCATATAAATGCCATAACTGATACTTCAATTACCAATAAAAAGGTTTTGAAAGTGAATGCAAATTATGTGTTTTATTTATTCTTTAGAAAAACCGCGAAACTTGAAACACCCTCTACATTTCGCCTTGCGATATCCCCAGGAGATTACGAAAGTAAAACTGTTTCACTTTTATAATCTCCGGATTATTCCGTAAGGTGAAATATACATAGAAAAGTAAAATATATATTTTGTGAAACTATACCAAATATGTTTTTATTTTATTAGCTAAAAATGTTTTACAAAGCGTCAACAATACAATCAACTAATATTTTACTTGGGTGCTTGACCACAAAAAACATAAAACTTGTCTGAAAATCTCTTTTCTTAAGGATTTATACTGGAAATATGTATTATATATAAACTTATAATAATAATAAATGATAATTATACAAAGAATTTCCTAACATTGGTACTATTAATAGCATTTATATAAATACGTAGTAATCTGAAATATTTCTATTAGAATTTTACAGTGTTGGAGTTATTTTCTACAATAATAAACAAAATATTCCACACTTTCTGTTTATGCGTATTTTCCTAGACATTTTAGAATAAAAAAAAACTTATCTTAAACCATTTCCTGTTATAAAACCAGTACAGATCTTTAAATCTTAATTCTGACATTTACATATGTTCACATATAGATACAATCGAAAGCTATAAAATATGCATTAAAACATCTTTAATGTTATTACAGTCTTAAGAGTATAAAAAAATGATATAGGTGGGACCCACTAGGCATTTCAAATATTCCATTTTATTTAGTCGTTCGAATTTATTAGAAGAATAGAAAATTTCTTTCAAAAATCTAACATCACGTCATCGACTAGTTTATGTATCGAATAGGGTCGGGTTCTTTATCGTGAAATGTGAAGACGAGACCGGCATATTCCGTAGTTTACGTTTTGCAACCTCGTTAAATGATGAGGATGAGCAGTGAATTCGTAATTTAAATGTCAATGCGCCGGGCCGTGTATAATCCTTCAACTTTTACCAAGTGAAATGGTATAGCTGAGAAGATCCTGCTAACGTGTGTAAATCCATCTGTTAGAAACTAATAAACAGATTGTAAATCATTACTTTGATCTTACTCATTAGATAAGAAATATCTAAGAATAATTCGCGAAAGGAGAGTTAAAATTAAATATTGAATATGGTATTTTAGTCTTCGCAAGATGTTGGTTTACTATATTAATATCAAATTCAAATAGGAAAGTATAGTTTCATACATATACATATGTATAAGTATGAAGATCAATATTAGTTCAATCATTTCATAAATAAGACTTGGAGTTCATTATCAATTAACGTAGATAATCAAATTAACAAGTTTAAGTAACGTTACCATACATTACAAAAACCTATTTATAGTTTCGTATTATGATTAATGAATTAAAAAAGAAAGACAAATAAAGGAGAAATAAGTATGTCCTTTCATGATCATATGAGAGTACCAGGTATACCGGAAAGTAATTACCGGTTTTTTCGTAAAAGAAAACACATAATTTTCAAGAAAATGGAAAAATTTGTTTATTCAAATTATTGGCAATTTGATTCTACACATCTTGCCCATCAGTCAGACAATTTATAGATGCCATCCCAAAAAAACTCTTTGACTATCTGCTTCTGGGCTTCCGGGCTGGAACCGCGTCACTTGTATATCTGCCGACGTTTCGTACCCATTTGTATAGGATATCTTCAGGGCTCAACTACTGCACTGAAACAGTTTCAGTGCAGTAGTTGCTTCTCCAAGTGATAGCCATGATATTTTGCGCTTAGGGTTTTCGAAATAAATCCATTTTTCATCACCCGTCACTAATCGATGCAGAAATGACTTCCAAGCATACCTTTGAAACAGCATTTCACAGACAATTTTTTGATTTTCCATTTGCCATTCATTCAATTGATGTGGCACCTATTTGCCCATCTTTTGGATTGTTCCCATTGCTCGTAATCGATCGCTAATCATCTCTTGCGCCACATTTAACGCTCTCAATTGATTTGAGTTCCTATTCGTCTTGCCGAACCATAGTTTACCTGAAGAGAGTTGATAACTAGAAACGCGTTGTAAACATGCTATGATTAACATTAGAATTTATTATCATACGATTAGCTATGGCGAGTTTGCCAAGTTAAATGTTCGTCTATTATGCATCGTGATAACATAGTTATCCTTTTGGTAAGAGAGGGAGGTACTGTTTTTTCATGTATTTTTATATTTTAGATTTTTTAATAACGAAAATCATCGTAATCTACACCATTAGTGTTTCAAGGTTTTAATATACTCTATTTGTTTTTTCTCGTTTTATATTTTTTTTAAATTCGCTCCTGTCTTTTTACGAAGCAGTTCCACGTTCTTTTCGGTCTACTCCTCTTATTTTTCCTTATAAATCTCGATTGCTAAAGTCTTCAGATTTGTCTTTCCCCTCGTACTCTTACTAAATGAACGAATAAATATATTTTCTTTTCCATTACTTCTCCAACCGACTTTACTTATGTACTCTAATTTCTTATATCTTTTTGCATCCATTTTTATTATATTTAACACCCTCCTGAGATATTTCACGTCCACAGCCTGACTTCTTTTTCCTTGTCATCCTGTTAATATCCATTCTTTTTCTCTGTGTAATAATAATACAAACAAATATAATGTTCTATAGATTTGTTTTTAAGTGTTGTTTTAGTCATATTCTTATATTCAAGATTTTTCTTCTGCAACGAATAGTAAAGTCTACTGACTGACTGTTCTTTTACTTATTCCTTTTCTCTCGTTCCCGCGTGTTGTTAATTATACTTCTTAGGTATTATTTACAGTTAGTGAAGGCATGGTTCCATTTCCTAATCTTAAGTTTCTGCCTATATTCTTGTTGCTGATTGCTATTATTTTTGTTTTATTCTATATTTAGGAATGAATTTAACGACACAAATACATCTTTCCAAATTTTCAGATTCTTCTGCAAGCTGCTTTCCGAGTTAGCGAAAATGACTATGTGATCTGAAAAGGCACATACTTCCTTTACAGATCACATGCTGTTAGTTATTTCAGTTACAAAATACATTTTTAGATCGAATGATGAAATTATTAATCTTCATTTTAGAATTTTAAGCAGAAAATTACTAAATTTTTAAAGCTTGTCATTACACAATAAATAAACATTTTTGTTAAACGATAACGGCTAATACAAGAGCTTCATATGTGTACACATACACATACACACAATCTACGTATCATACAATACTTAGAATACCACCGTCGACCTATTATTATGATTACTATTTAGTTTGGATTTATAAACATAGATATACGTGACTTTCACAATGAAACTGTTCCGCTTGATGTATACATAATATAATCTTCATATGCAAAATAAGATATAAAAGTACAAGGTTATCATATTGTTAAATAATATACAAATACTCGCGAACCTTGGTGTATAATATAAAGTTATATGCAATCACATTCGTACAGTCAATCGAGTAAACGTGCATAGTTACATAAAAGGATTTAAAAAATCAAAATTAAGGATTTTTTGACAGCAATTTATATTTTGTGATTCCTCTATTTGAATAATAATGTTTTACGATCAACGAAGTATAATTGGATATCAAGTTTTCGATAATTAAGTAATATTTTGTCCATTCTTTCTTCTATTACAATGTCTTCTAATTACTGATCGGTAAGAATGTTATGATTTCTCTATCGTTCGTTTTAAGTATATCCATAAATTTTCTATGGGATTAATGTTAGATAATTGGAAGGAAGAGATGTATACACAACAAGATAGGATGTGTTAACTCATTTTACGGACGGTGTTTTGGATCGTCAATATGCTGAAATTAGAAATCTGTAAGATTACACTTTTTGCACTTTGTTTTATAATATGTTTAGGAATATGTAAATACAGATGATTTGATGTATAAATACGAGTACTATGCTTTCATTACCGGTTGTTAACATGCAAGCCCATTTATGGACTGTAGAACTACACTATTTGCTGCGTGGTTCTAGTATGAAAGGCTTTCGCGAAGTCAATGTCATCGACCTGATCTTTTGAATCAATGCTAGAACTGGTATACTGGGTAATTTCAGATAAATTAGTGAAAGTTGATCTTCCAGATATAAAACCATGCCGATGTGTTCAAGTAAAACATCGAATAGAGTTGTATAGCCTGTCGTAAAGCAAGTATTCAAAGATCTTAGAGCAACTGGACAAAATACTGATAGGTCTGTAGTTCAAAATATTTGCTTCTTTTTTTATATATGGGTGAATACAATGAATAGAAGCATAATCATCGATTATAAATTGGATAATCCATCATCAGTTGTGTAGTCAGCCTTAAGGTGGTTTATAGCTGTCAGTGTTTGACTCTCTGAGTATATGTATGATGTATTTTTCTAGTGTTCAAAATTTGCAAATTTTACTACTAATATCAGCTACTTTTGTAAAAGATCCTCCTTTTCAAGTCTTTAATAATTTCTCTTTATCGTATTCTGAACACTTTTTGATTAACATTGTTTATGAACAAATTTATTGTGCTAACACCATCCCAAAGTTGCATATATACAAAGAGCAGAATATAATTGCTCAATTTAGGCAAATATTAGCCAATAACGTCCGGGGAATACCAACTATATGCAACGTTTTGCAACAGGCTAAACCAGTATATTCACATATTTCTTTATGATACTAAAAGCATTAATAAAGAAACTAACTTTTATAGGTGGTGTTTTTCATATTTTAACATAGAATTTGATGAAGTCACTGTGTAGTTAAACAATCGCCATGTACACTAATTAAAATATAAATATAATTAGAGGAAATTATAACACCGTGTACTTATAAATTCTCTTATTTGCGGATGGATCAATCTTCCGGCTCGGTTAGTTGGTTCGAAAACAACAAAAGACCAACTTATCGGCTGTATTTTCTTTATTTAACAAAAACATATACAAAAATTGCTTTTGGAAAGCTCTTATAACCATTAGAATTTGAATTGAATTTGCACTGAAAATAATGCTGCATTTTTAAAAGAAATAATAAACATAGAAAATTTAGTCAAGAGTGAAAGAATTAATTTAACTAAATGCTGATTTTTGCAATTAACTGTTTATATATACAATCTGACAGTGTTATTATTAATAATTTTAAGGTCAAATCATTAAAAGTTTATCCCTGACAATACGAATAACAAAATTGTTTACTACATATACAGTATGCGAGAAGCTATATGATTCTGGGTCTAATCTATATACAACCATGCTCAAATGTATTAGACACCTTACGAATTTATGTACATACATACATACATAGTTTATATAGTTTAGTCAAAAGAGAGGTGAGGAAAATAAAACTGTTGTGAAAATTATGTACAAAGTGTTATTTAGTAATATAGTACAATTTATCAATATTTCGTCGCTCCGCCCTTGGCCTTAATGACAGCTCGCACTCGTCGAGGCATACTTGCTACTAAATTGTAACACTCTGCCGGTGCTATTGCAGCCCATATTTCGCGAATTTTTGTTGATAATTCTGCTTTTGACAGGCATTTATGTTCCGTGATCTTAGTTTTTAAGATACGCTACAAATTTTCAATGGGCGACAAATCGGGACTTTGTGGCAGCCAATCCAATACCTCCACTGTGTTTTCCTCGAACCAACGCATTACAGCTCCCGATTTGTGGCAGGGCGCATTATCTTGCTGAAAAATGTATTGTGGAATAGCCTGGTCGAATAGTTTTAGCACAGACGGTTCTGATACTTCCTCCAACATGGCTAAATAGCGTTGGCTATTCATCCGTCCATCGCACAGGTACACTTCTCCAACACCGTATGCAGACATACAACCCCAAACCATGATACTACCACCTCCAAATTTTACTGTGGGAATCATACATTGTGGTTCATAAGCTTCCCCTTGCCTACGTCGAACGTATAGAGTCCCAGGTAGTCCCCAAAGCTACCAGGCAAAAGAAGAAAGTTAGCACTTAGACAGGATTAATTTTGTTTAATGTTACATGTAGACTGAATTGTATACAACGATAAGAATATTAGTCATGAAGATGTACTTACATACCTCGATATTCGATCCATCAGACCAAAGAATCTTCGACCACTTCTCGATTGTTCAATTTTCATGTTGTTTGGCCCATAAATACCGCTTCTTTTTATGAGTGTCAGTTAAAAGCGGTTTACGTCGCGCTTTACACCCTCGTAAACCAGCACGCTGGAGACGCCTTCTCACTGTTTGCGCAGAAACTGTTACGCGATAGCGCTGTTTCAGCTCACCGGCGAGCTGTTTCGACGATTTTTTCCTATCACTGAGAGCTAGTCTTTGTAAAATTCTGTCATCTCTAATCGAGGTACAGGGTTTTCTGCCATTTTTTGGTCTGTTAACAAACGACCCACTCTCCTGAGAGCGACTAATGGTTGTACGGACTGCACATTGCGAACATTTTTTTTTTGCAATTGCAGCTATTGATAACTTCTGGGAATGCAGTTGCACTATTTGGGCGCGTTCCCCTACCGACAACTCGCGTGTTTTAGGCATTTTTCTTCAAAAAATAACTGACACAACGTGAAAAAACAGGATAATCTAATTGATCTCTACCACAAACTCACAAACGCACGTTGCTCACACACTGCTAGAATGACACTAAATTTCTAAAATTCACAATTTCCCCTTTCCACCTATTCTTTTCAATAGGGGATTAACTAGGGTATTCAAAAACGCATTTCTGTAAATACCATTAACTATTTTTACGGTTAATTTCCGTCAGACTTGGATAATACCGAGAATAAGGGTTTTTACCTGGGGTGTCTAATACATCTGAGCATGGTTGTATATAAAAATGAATGTTTGTCTGTATGTCCTTTATAGAATCGTAAACTATGCATATGATCATGTGATGATCTTTAGCAAAATTGTTGTGCATGAGCCCACAAAGGTTTCTAAGTTGGTACGACCAATTTTAATTAATTAATTAATTAAATTAATTGAATTAAATAATTAATTTAATTAATTTTAGCACTTCAATAAATATCGAATCGAAACGAAACGCTACAATGTCACATTTTTTTCAAAATGAACGAAATCAATAAAATGAATTGAATATTTGTGTAATGTCTTTCCTTCAAATTTATTTTAGTTGGTGGCGTAGCAACGCGCCCAGGGTACAGCTAGTGACTAATAAAACAAATACAAACATTTTCAGCCTAATCGAATATTTACTATTATAATGAAATTACATTACGCCTTTAGAGTGTAATAATTGTTAACATTTAAAATTCTTCATTTACATATTGAATATTCAGGTTAAAAAACTTGTTATTAAAAAATTTAATTAACAACCCGTGAACCATCCAACATATTTAGAAAAAGATTATTGAAATTTAAAAAAAAATTAATTTCTTAAATATCAGTATATAAACAAGCAACTTGTAACATATTCATGCAAATTTTAATTGTAAGTAAATAGCTTAAAAGGAAAATTTCTAAAAAAAAATTACGAAATGAAAAATGTTAATTGGAAGAACTCTAAAGGGAAATATTTTTTACTACTACAGATGTCTATAGATATACGAGGGAGCGTTTTTATATTCGCGGAATGAGCGGGTTGTAGAGGAGTGAGTAGGCGCATTGGGGGCGTGGCCTATGCAGCGACTCATGATTAGTATAAATACGAAGTTTCATTGTTATTAGACAGTTAGTCTTTGAGCTATCGTCAACCAAGTAACATAATCAGGAGTGAAAAGTGAAATATGGAAAAAATCGAATATCGTGCCGTTATAAAGTTCCTTACCAGGCAAGGAAAATCAGTCGCAACCATAATGAATGAGATGTCATTGGTTTACGGCGACTCTTGTCCAGGAAAAACCATGGTGTACAAGTGGCATAGTTTATTTAAACAAGGAAGGGAATCCCTTGAAGACGACCCGAGGCCGGGTCCTACACGATCATCTCGGCATGTCTCAGGTCAGCGCAAGATGGGTGCCGAGAATGCTCACGCCGCCGCAAAAACAACAGCGCGTAGAGTGTTCGCGTGCATTTTTGGACCTCTGTAATAAAGACAAGGATGGTGTATTGAGTGGAATTGTTACCGGAGACGAAACTTGGGTTCATCATTATGAACCTGAGTCCAAACAAGACTCCATGCAGTGGCATAAAAAGGGCACAGCACCTCCCAAGAAATTTAAAGTGTCACAATCAGCTGGGAAACTCATGGTAACAGTATTTTGGGACTCGGAAGGAATATTGTTGATTGATTATAAAGATAAAGGTGTTTCTATAACCGGAGAATATTACGCTTCAATATTAGAGCGAATAAAAGAAGCCATTAAAGAGAAAAGACGGGGAAAATTGACAAAAGGTGTTCTGCTTTTGCACGACAACGCGCCCGTCCACAAGAGCCGCGTTGCGTTAGCTGCCCTTCATAAGGTGGGCTTCGAAATTGTGAATCACCCACCCTACAGCTCAGACCTGGCCCCGAGTGATTATTACCTGTTTCCGAAAATGGAAAAAGAGCTGCGGGGTAAAAAATTTACTGCCGATGATGAAGTCAAGGAGGCAGTTTCGGCGTATTTTGCAGATAAAGAGAAATCATTTTTTTATGAGGGTATAAATAAATTAATTGAAAGATGTGAAAAATGTATCCGTCTTGCAGGTGAATATATTGAAAAAGAAAAATAATTTGGTTTTTTTATTTCCACCCCTTGTCCCCCATTCCGCGAATATAAAAACGCTCCCTCGTGATTATATATTATAGAACATCTTACATTCGTCATTTACATGTCTTTTTTTGATTTTTATATTTTAAAAATGTAGTAATTTTTGTTTTGATTATAATTACAATGTTTATTTACATAAATAACAAAACAGATTGGTAATATGGAAAATTGCACAAGGTATCGAATGTATTACACATGTGTACCATTGCATTATTTATCAATTTATATTATATTACAAGTGTGCGGTTTTGTTACTTTCGACGTGAAAATAATATCGTAATTTTATTTGTTTACAATATTTCGTTATTCTATCGTAAGCGGCCAAAGTATTGCACAAATTCTTTAAATTTGATATGTTCCTTTGTAGAAGTTTATAATATCATAAAACACTTTTGTTACGAGTGTAGTCTCGGAAGTATCCGATCTGAAATATAGATTGCGGTTGTTGTTTGAAAAGAATGAGTGTGAGTACTAACATTACAAAGCATACGCTACGTTATTTGGTATTTGTTCGGCAGCCATCAATAGTGACCGCTGTGAATTTGTAAACACAGAATTGGTCATCCGTATGTGACACAATACTTTCATTTCAAAAGCATCAGTCCAGCCAATATCAAAACATAGTTAGATTGTACGCTTAGGGAGCCTGCTCCTTCATTTACAAGAGTAAAATATTGGGTGGCAGAGCTCAAACGTGGGCGTAAAAGCTGCCAAGGGGAACACAAGGTGACTACATCGGAAATTGTGAAAAAAATGCACAAAATGATATTGGATGAAAGTGTGCGAGCTAGAAGACATGGTAGGCATTTCAAAAAGTGCTGTACACCGCTTGTTGACTGAAAATTTGGGCATGAGAAAGCTACTCGTAAGATGGGTACCGCGATTACTCACAGAGGAACAAATACAGGGTTGTGATGATGTTTCAATTGAATGTTTGGCGAAGTTTCACAGCAATAAAGACGAGTTTTTGCATCGATTCATAACCATGGATAAATTTTCCATACGCTATTTCGTATCGAGAGGATACATCAAGGTAGCAAACAGAAACTATATTTCTATCTTTTGAATAAAGTCACTGTATCATTAATAAGCATGATTTTTTACGCTTGGGATTTTCGAAATAAATCCCTTTTTCATCACCCGTCACTATTCGATGCAGAAATGACTTTCGATCATGTATTTGAAACACCATTTCACGGACGATTTTTCGATTTTCCATTTGCCCGTCATTCAATTGATGTGGCACCAATTTTCCCATCTTTTGGATTTTTCCATTGCACGTAATCGGTCGCTAATCATTTCTTGGGCCACATTTAACGTTGTTTTTGACTTTGGGTTGGGTCTTCATTCAATAACTCCTTCAGTTTTGCATTTTCAAACTTTTTCGGTCAATCAGTCTTGGACATTAATCAGCGCTTTTGAATTGTCGAAACCACGCCTTACATGTTTTTTATGGTTGAAGCATGCTCACCGTAAGTTTCTATTAGCAATCGATGACTTTCAGCGTCTTTTCTCTTGTGATATATGACTTTGAAGCTTGATGTCAGCAGTCTAAAATGGCTATATGTCAAATCATAACATTGCATGCTTAACCCTAGCAATATCTGTTGGTAAAAACGGTGATGACTTTCCGCTACACCTGGTATCTATGTACTAATAATCGAACGTGAGCGAAAGGAGTATTAACAAACAGCAATGCACAAAATAAAGAAAAATAACTCATTTTAAAATTTCTGAAACACTTAGCTTGTTTATAGCAGTTGGCGTGAAGTGAGTAACTTTCGTGAAAAGTTTGCACCACCATTAGGTACGTTTCTACATTTGTATCGATCAACAATATTCGGAGTTATGAAAAAATGTTCTCTATCTTGAAAAAGATCGTTCGGCATTTACTGACTCGTATAATTAAAATAATCTTTTTAAATAGATAACGGATCTATAGAAGCGCCATCACAAACTTGTGTTAATTTGGTAAAATCAAAATCCTTGTTCGTAACACTCTCGTTTTTTAAAACACTCACATTATTTATATCATTTAGAGCACATAGTAGTGAGTATACATCGTTCAGTACTTGCACTGACTCCACTAACAATAGCCCAGTGTATTGAAATTTTTCTATTGCGTATGCGAAATTCGGGAGATTTGAGATACACTTTTTTAATATTTATTGTTAATGCATACACATCTGGAAAACATTCTCGTATAGTTTCTGCTGCAGGGTATAAAGCATGAACTTTACATGTCACATGTAAAAATTTCTGACAGTCGTCTTTAAGATATCGGCCTACAGAACGCATTGTCGCGGCACCATAACTCATAAACATCAACGTTGATTAGTTCAAAGTTCAAATTTTTGTAACGTATCCAGCACTACCCTCGTAATCGCTGCGTCTGTAAATTTTTCTAACCTTTTGCTAGCTACTAAAATTGCAAATGTCAGTTTAAGGGTTTCTAGTATACATATTTTTATATTTTCGATAGAATTTTTTTTACGAGTTGCCATCTCGTCAACGTATAACCACAGCTGTTTGTCGTTTATTACAGCTTTGATTCCATTTTCGATTTTTTCGCGTAGAGATGGTAGATGGTTATGCAACGCTATCCGAGATAAGGACCGAAACTGTTCTTTATTAAGTAAGTTTAATGATGAACCGCATGTTGTGTTCATTAAAAAGTAAATTGCATGAATTCAGGCGTCGGTGTCAGGCCGTTTTTTTTTATTTCTGTGCTTCTTGCTGTTAACACGTTCTCTACAGTCGTGCTTGTCCCAGCACATTGGCCGTTTATCGCAAACTGTACATATTCAAATCAGGATATTCACTGCTATATTTCTTGACCGTCTCAGTGGTAGCTTTTTCTCTACCGCGCGTTTGATATACTTAATTATATATTTATATTAAACGTAAAACAAATACATAAAACAAGTACCAATGCTAATTAATAGCACAATGATATGCATACGCATTGTTCGGGACAATCGACAATTGACGAAAATATACGTATGGACATAGACACATTGACAAATACGTATTTCATTTAGGCGACCTGTCGTGCCGGGGCAAATGACAAGCCTAGTTATGAACAATTTAACGGATCAGTTTCACGAATTAATACGGAGAAGGGGAGGTTGTCATACATTATTTCAAATAAATAAATTGACTTTAAAAGTTACATAGTTTTAAAAACTTACCACTCTTTTGGACCACCCAGTATATTAGTTTTTTAATCTTAGATTTATGTATTTGCCCTAATTGCATATATTTTCATCTCGACAAATAAAAGCAATTAATTTTACGCTTACAAAAGTAACTTTCTTACATCAACTTTATACCGTTAATTTTCCAAAAATTGTTTTAGTTGTGATACTGCATCTAATTGAACTTTATTTTTGCAATATCGTAAAACAAAAAACAACTACCTTTCATATTCCTAAACTGTTACTAACTGTTGTATTGCACGGCGTTGTCCGTTATTTTTAAATCAGATACAAAACAGATGACCGAGTGTAACCATGTAATAAATGTAAAAAAAATCAAAGGAAGGAGGCATCACTTACCATACGACCTCTTTCATCTTCAATGGCATTTATTAATCTACCGAACTCTTCTAGTGATTTACAGATGACCCTTTCGTCATCGGTTTGCGTGCTGCCTATGCACTCGAACTTGAAGGCTTCCAGGCACTTGGCGAACGACCTTTGCGCTTGACTTAATTCTGTAATAAGAGAAAAACGAATCAACGTACAATAATTAATTATATAATTGATTGCCTATGAGATTTCCTGTGTACGAACTAATAAGTCGAGATATGTAATTATCAACATGTGTATACGATTCAATATCTCCGGAAGTACATTCAGTGAATATTTTGATATTTGATGGTTAAATCTATCAATAACGAAAATTATTGCGTAAATATTTTTTAATAATACACTGCGTGATGAAAAAACGAATTATCTAATAAATGTAGATAATTACTAAATTTTCATTAAACAATTCATAGCATTTACAGAGAAGATTTAATAATGAGTTGCCGCTCCATGTAAACGAATACATTTTGTTTTTCGCCCAGGCATACTTCTAATATAGACTATGTACGATATTGGTGGGCATAATTAATGACATTTGTATTAGGTTGCCAGATATATACTTTTATTTTACAAATTATTAAACCTTATTCCTTAAATTTAAATCCGCAAGATGCTCAAGCAATTTCAGTAAGACAGCGGCTGGTTTCACATACTGAAATCCATACTCAAAGCAAATTTCCGAAAACTATTCCATTCGTTTACATAGTTTTTCCAAATTAGTGAACACCAAGCTGTCATTACATGAAGCGCTAAATATAGTATATTACCTCAAAGCCTCGTTAGTAAATTAACAGATAGTACAGGAAGATTAACAACCGATAAATTGTGTGCAGTTATAAATAAGAATCCCGATTTTCCAAATAAATTCGCGAACATCACATCATTAGACGCAGAACGCTCTTTTCACAAATACATAAATATATTTTCACTTCGCCGTAGGAGTATGACTGAGTCAGCACTGGAAGGCATTACTAATGACACAATACTATCACGATTTTTTGCGTCACTCTACATCAAGCACTCGTTTCTGCAGCCTTATTGATGATTTAAAAGACAAAATACGCACAGAAATACAAAATATTTCATCTCAAGGCTTTGAGAAAGTTTGGCGTGTTTCTGCAGAGTAGGCTTTCGTCATGAAATCAATGGAGAACATTTTGAACATTTAATTCGCTAAATTAAACAAGGTGCTCTATAAAAAGATATTTTGTTTTAAGACTGTTCAATTTACCTATTTTTGCGTGTTCATTAAAACATTATTTTTATTATTTAAACAATAAAGTATGGTAAGTCGTTAAAGTCCAATAATCAATTAGAGTGAAAAAATATAAAAATATACAGGATGATCTATTTAACAAAACTTATCAATAAATTACTGCAAATACATGAATCCTCCAGTATATTCAAATGTTTACTCAAAAAACGCTAATTCAGTTTAAAAAATGATTTTTTCTTTAATATTACGTTAAAAGTAATTCTATTCCGTAAGTGCTATCAACATTGTACATTAATATATGTATGTATTTAATATAAGGCAATACATCTGTTTGTAAGAAGAAATATAATGCAACTTTGCAAATAAAGTTGATAAAAATAATCATTTATTAAGAAGTGATAAGATATATGTACGTACATATAAAGTGTTAGACAAATACGCATGGCGTTTTTTTACAAACATGAACAAGTATATTGTACGCAGCTAGAAAGTGAAACTCGGTACGTGACAATGAGGTGTCAAACATAAAACTGTCTAATTTATATACAACAGGCATTCCTAAAGTTTTAAACTTTAAGTCGCAATCAAGGAACTCTTTGAAAAGACTTTCACTTATTCCTCATTTTTTTTCTTTTAGAGAAATAGCTATTGTCTGTGTGTATATGTCACGTTTTAAAGATAAAACACATATGTATGAGAGGTCGTAATCCTTAGTAAATTACGATACTGTAAATATGTTTGATTGCAAATAAAACTAATCTTTATGGCGTTGATTAAAATTATTTTGAGTATGTACAAACAAGCTATTCCTTTTACCTGTATTATTTGCAAATTAAAACTTCATAAAATGTAGATATTTACTGTCAGTTACAATTAAAATTCTCTTTGAAAGTAAGAAAATCACGAAATTATTTAAAACATTAATTTGTAAGGATGGCTCTACTGTTTACTTATGATGTGTATTATTGGTAACCATATCCTGAAAATGTTCATTAGACACATACACAAAAAGTTATCACCAATATACGAAGATAAAATGCTCAAATCTCGGGATTTTTGTGCTGCTAACTACAGACAGATCAAATTTCTCAATGTATACGAGGTGTGGCTATTAAGTAATGAGACTGACGCTGATATAGAAGAAGTGCACATGCGCCAAACGCCAACAACTGACAGCTATTTATCGTGAAGCCTTCTCTTTCTAATGCAAACAAATCAGTCTAGCCGTAGCCTTCGTTCCCATTAGAGTTATTTTTTGTTTCGCCGGAAAAATGTTAAGTACCTATTAATCAACATTACTATTTTCACGTTCTTGCTCAACTCAAGAATAAGGAAAAAACGACCCGAATTGTTGAAGGACAAGTCATGGTTTCTCCACCAAGACAATGCACCGGCTCATTCCGCATTGTCAGTCAAGACGTTTCTAGCCAATTACAGCATCCCAGTATTAGACCATCCGGGTGATTCGCCGGATCTTGCGCCGTGCAACTTCTATCTGTCTCCTAAGGTGAAATCTGAATTTAAGGGAACGAAATTTGAGCCGTTGAAGCTGTGAAAGCGAAAGCGGCACGCGCCCTGAAGGAGATGACAGAAGAAGACTTCCAGCACTATTTCGAACAATGGAAGATTCGCATGGAGCGTTGTAGGGATAGAGGAGCGGTGTATATTGAAGGTGATAATAAGAAAATATGTATAAAATCAAAATAAAATGTTTTACAGGGTCAGTCTCGTTATTTAATAGCCACACCTCGTATAGGACTTTATTATCCGGTATTGTGAACGAACGATAATGCTTTTAAACACTTTCATAACACTCGCATTGTAAGTTTACCCGTAAAATATTTTAATATTAAATCGTATATAATCCAACGAATATCTCTGTAACTGATAAGAACTGTTTAAAATTTCTTTATAGGTTTAAGAGAGGCATGTACGTAAACATTCTGAAAACAGTTAAATCGACTACTGCGTCTAACAATTATAGTCGGTTTGGTGTCAGTTCCGTACGTCTTACCTAGTATTAATTGCGTTACACTCAAGCTGTACTGAATCCAACACCTATTATGGCAAGTATTACAATTGTATATATGTATATACGTACATACTACATAGGTATACGTAGATCCATTTCTACAGATGCAAAGATGTAATGACTGCTGATATGAGGAAGTCTATATTTAGAACTAATACTAAAACGTTGAAGAAGGCAGTATTCTCAAAAATTAAATGACAATTCTAATACATACTAGTGTTCAGTATTAAGATTAATTATAAATTTAGATAATATTTGGGTGAATATAAAGTAATTATACAAATAAATTATAATATAATCAACGATCTATTATTATACATGTACAGTATCTGATAATTAAATTAGCCCAGGTCTTAGTTATGATGAATAATAAATTTTAAATACATACAAAAGGTACTAGGAAATTTTTGCAATATGACACAACAATGAATCGTAAGAAGCTGCTTGTTGGTGCATGTCGAGACATGTGCATACGTGCATAGTAGCCGCCGCGCCATGTCGATGGGCTCAGGTTATTCATTAGCAGTGAGAGTGTAAAGTGCTTGGCATCGTGATCACGAAATGAGATAAGGGCAGTTTTGCGTTATAATTTCATGCGTGGTTTAAACATAGACCAGTGCTTCGAAGAAATTACTCTTGCACTAGGTGATGTTTGTCCACATCGCACAACGATATGCAGGTAGTATAGAGAATTCCAAAGGGGAAAGTTAACTGTGGAGGATGATGAGACGCCGGGAAGGCCACGAACGTCAGTTACTTAGGAAAACGTTACTACAGTGAGGAAAATACTTGGCGAGGACAGGCAAGCGACCTACCAACAGATAGGGGGTACTTCAGGCCTAAACGCACCAGCAATTCGTTCGATTCTGCATGATCATTTTCACGTGAAGAAACTTTGTTCTCTCTGGGCGCCGCATCGACTGACTGAAGAGCAGATGACACGACGTGTGACTTAGTGTCGGGAGATGCTAAAATAGTTTATTAAGGTATGTGAACAACATCGTGACAGGTGACGAGATTTGGCTGTACTATTACGATGTGCCGACCAAAGCTCAAAACAAAGTTTGGGTCTTTGATGATGAGGACACACCCGTAGTTGTCAGATAATCCTGACCTGTAAAGAAGAAAATGATAGCTGTATTTTTCAAATAGAATGGAGTTGTGGAACGCGTCGTTTTATACACACAGAAGACAGTCACAGCTAAGTGAGCTACCGAAAGTCATTGGATCTATGAAGAACCTGCGGCCAAACTCGAAGAATGGACACCTCGTTCCTCCATCACGATAATGCCCCAGCTCACCGCGCCAAAGCCTGCACCGAATATTTGACCACGACAGGATTGAAACTTCTCGAGCACCCTCCCTACAGTCCAGATCTTGCTCCCTGCGAGTTTGCACTGCTCCCGCATGTGACAATGAAGCTAAAAAGGAGGCGGTTTTCCAGTGATGAAGATCTTGTGCGGGCTTAGGACAACGAGTGTGCTTTACTCCCTAGTGAAACTTAGCAGAACTGGTTTAAAGATTGGTTTCGGCGGATGGAGAGGTGTATTGAGTGTAGAGGAAATTACTTTGAAAAAATTAAATAAACAAAGCTGTATTGCAAAACTTTCCTAGTACCCTTTGTGTTATTGAACTATTCCGGAAAGACAAATGTACGTATTTTTTTAAATGCACAGACTGTTAGCCTACAATATACATTTATTTATTACATTCATAGTATTAAGCTTCGGGGTCGCTAAACCCCTACCAAAACTTATAAACTTTATCTGCGTCCGTTAAATTCTACAAGGGTGAAGGAGTGGTATAATGCTTTTATACAAGTAAAATTTATTCAGAATTGTTAGAACTCTTGAAGATTTTTAATTTAGTGTATTATAGTTAGATTAGTGGTGCACTAATTTAACACTTCATATTTTGATAACGAACTCATTTGCAACTGGCATGACAAAAGATATTATAAATAGTGAAAAAATTAGAATAAAAACTTTATTAGGCACTCGTTTACAAATTCTCGAAACGAAATTGCTAGAAAGGTAAAAGTTTCACGCCGAATAGTGGCAAGAATTACAACGCTTATCAATAAACATTTACCCTCAACATCAAGTGGTTGACAACATTGGTACGGTCTAGGCAAAACAACCGAAAGGGGGGACAAAAAAATTATTAACATTGCTTTGCGAAACAATCTTTCATCAGAGAGTTGTTAACATCTTCTGCAGTCCTGAAATATAGAAGTATCGGAGTGGACTTTCTGAAATTGATTATGCGCTGCTAGATTAAATGTCGCTGACCTGCTGAAAAAACATTTAACGCGTTTAACCAACATAATGAAGAAAAATCGTCTATGGTGGGCCAAGATGTATCAACATTTTACAGTTAAAGAATGAAGAAAGGTCTTTGTATGAAATTATGTACCAAACATTTTAAAAATATTTTCTTATATTACGTGTTTGTTATTGTTGTTAATTTCTCAATCACAAATCATATTCAATGACGAGTCACGACTCGAAGCGATTACATAATATATCAATTTGCGAGGCGAACACCTTCGAAACGTTATGGAAAGGATGGTGTAGTACAAAATGTTAAAAATCCTCCGCTGTAATGGCATGGTCACGCATTACTATGGCTGGAACAAGACCTTTCTGCTTTATCGAAGGGACAATGAACCATTATCAATACAAGAATATAGCAGAAGTTTCTCTTCTGGTGCCCTTTATTACTCCACTAGATGGATCTCCGTGCCATACGACGAAATCTATCCAGATTGTTTTTCGCGATTTTGGTACACCAGTATCGACCTGGGCTGAAAATTCACAGAACCTCAGTCCAACCGAAAGTATTCGAAATGTTTTTAGATGTATTATTTACTGGACAAACAAGCTAAGGGAATCCTGATCAAATATTGAAACAAATATATCCTATAGTTGCAAATATGTATTCAAAACTATACTAGCATGTGTATTATAAAATTATACGTTTTAAATTTCATGTGATTGGATTTTATTTCGTTAAAACTGTAACATTGTTGGGTGGCCTAATTTAACTACCTGGTACAGTACACACGCACGCCCACTACCACTCAGTTTCACTCATCCTGATTTTTATCTGCTTACATCTAATTTTATTTTCCTTTTAAGTCAAGATAATTTATATTAAAATCATATTATAAGAACTGCAAGTAATTACTCTGAGTAGATTATTTATTGGAGACCATTTTGTAACAAAGAAATCCCAAGACACCAGAAATCTCACAAAAAGATTATGTTATGACATAACCGGTAATGATCAATAACATAAAAGTTTGTAATTTTTTTGTATTTATCGTAAAATTTGTTTGATTTTACGAGAAACAGACATGTTTAAATGTAAAAGCGAAATGGAAGGTCCAAAATTACAAGTTGCGGCTAAAACCTGTAGATTCTGCAGAGATTGCAAAAAAGTCAAATTGCATTGACGAGTAGCTGTAAGAAAACCATTTTTACATAAGTCAAGTAAAAGAAAACATTTAATTTTGTTGGAAAGTACATTTTTTTGTCTACGCTTCAGAACAATAAAGCAATATACGTTGAACAGAATAGTCCAAATTTGAGATTTTTGGAACAAGATGTGTGGGTATGCCTACAACTTTGCCTATGAATTAAATATTGATCAGAAAGGAGCACGCCGATGATGCGAGATAGAAGAATGTTTGTTTATTCATGCGTCAACCATTTATAACATTGTGCAGGAACATCTTTGAGTGAGAAAAGTTTGCTTACTTTGCCTTAATCGAAGAGCAGTTCTCGCAGTAGTATCGCAAGATGCTTGAATAGTTTTAAAATAAATGCTAAGTTGTATGTACATACATACGTGTTTTGTCTACACGAATATCTAGTTTCACTAAGAGAAAGTAATGATCGTCTCTTTTACCGCGAAGGGAAAGGGAAGGAAGGGGAAAAACGTGTGGTATTTGTAATAAAAATGACAATCATCAAAAAGTAGTGCACCGAAGAATGCCTACCCAAAGTTGTTAAAGCATTCCAAAATATTCGTTCTTGCTTGAGATCAAGCACTGGGCTTTTCCACAATACTGCAGTCCATTGCTTCAACGTCTGTAGCGATCATTTAATAATAACCGGGTTGAAGGTGCTGGAACCATCCAACCCATATCTCTCGTTCCATGTAACTTCGCGCTATTTCCCATGTGATGCACAAAAAAATAAACTCAAAAAGGAAGAAGTTTTCCAATGATGAAGATCATCCTAGGGTGTAAGATGAGGAGTGTGCGCAGCTGTCGGAAGAAAGGCGAAGGAGTTAGTTTGTTGATCGATTTCAGAAAATAGAAAAGTGCATCGATGTGGTGGTTCCATTTTTAATTGAATTCTTTCTTTTTTCGCTAAGCAAGCTAATATTTAACTTCATTTTATTCCGTTTATTGTACAAGTACGTATATTCCTTTAGAGAAATCTTGTTTCAGGGTTACTTGCTGTCACTGCTTTCAACAGATTCTATTATTAAAGTAAGTATATAAAAATGCGATTAAATAATCGAAAAAGTCTTTCAATGGTATTTTTAATCGTGTAGGTTTGTTTTACTTTTTTAATTTTTATATTTAATACTTGATAAGCGAATATCAACTTTAACAAAAACATTCTATATTGTCATACTGACCGATTTTCTTTTTTGCAAATTTGGTAGCGGCTAGCATATATTTGCGTTTCTAAAAGATTTAATTCGCGTTCGTATTCATAAATTCAATGTAAGTGGAACATTATTAGTCATAAGGCCTGTTCATGCACATTTTGAATTTTATATTAATGTCATGAGAACTAACTATATACGTACAATACCACGCTTTTGAGCAGAGTGTGGGCTTTATAATTCGTATAATGCCGTTAGACGTAATTAAGGCATTTGAATAATGAATTGGATGACTAGGAAGAAGACTGCCCGACGTATTATAATATATATTAGTCGTTATTTTAGTAACTTTTATAATTCAGTCCACTGAAACGAAATAAGATAAGGTAATCTTTTACTTAAAAGAATTCAGCGGACTCTTTATTAAGCCAAATCGGAGGAATAGAGCGCAACGATTAGTTTTAATGATGCTGTCACAATTCATTTTAACATTAGAATCGAATTATAATGCTTAGTAGATAGTACAACTAATCACGTAAAAGATCGGTCATCTTTTGTGAAAATCCACTTATTTATTTGTAGTTTTTGCATGTTATGCGGTTGTTAATTAAGAAAAAAAAGAAAATGCCGTATTACCCCAGAACCTTTGTAATATGGCAATACCCACCTAGGTAAAATGGCAACAGGGCAATATGAACAATAAAATTCAAAATATTTTTTTGTTGTCATATATGTTAAAAAATACAGTGATTATTGTAATAAGTTGGTAATATACCAAGTGTACCGGAAAGTCATTACCGATTTTTCTTAACAGTATATGTCATTTTATTCTACTGACATCAAGCTTCAAAGCCATATATGTATTATTTTGCGAAAATAACATTGTCATAGACTTACTATATACCCCTTTAAAAATGTCGAGTTTAGTGCTTGAAAAAGTGCATTACTTTTCTTATTTAATCAAAAAAACAGCCACTGAAAGTCATCGTTTGCGGGTTGACACTTACGGTGAGCATACTCCAACCATTAAAACAACCAAGAACGTTCTGGTAGCCCGAAAAATGTTAAGATGCGAAACTGCAGGAGTTATTAGATGAAGACCCAATGCAAACTCAAAAGCAATTGGCAGAAGCGTTAAATGTGGTCTAAGTAAACATTAGTGAACGATTACGAGCAATGCGAAAATGAGTGCCACATCAATTGAATGACAACAAATGAAAAATCGAAAAATCGTCTGTGAAATGCTGCTTCAAATATATGATCGGAAGCCATTTCTAGAAAATGGATTTATTTCGAAAACCCTAAGCGTAAAAAATTATGGTCACCTGGCGAAGCCGGCCCATAGACTCCAAGGCCAAATCGCTTTAGTCGCAAGACAATGCCCTGTGTTTGAGAGTAATATATAAAACAATTGTTCGACCAACGGTAACTTACTCCAGCGAATTATGGACTTTGAGAAAACAGATGGAAGTAAAGCTGGAGGTATGGGAGAGGAGAGTGCTTCGTAAGATACTGGGAGGAGTGAAGACAGAGGAAGGTGAGTGGAGGCGAAGAACGAACAAGGAAGTTCAGGAAATTTATGGTGAACCATCCATATCGGCCTTCGTAAGAGCACAGAGAGCACGATGACTGGGGCACGTCAGCCGCATGCCGGGAAAAAGACACGCGAAGAGAATGCTTGAGGAGGGGACTGGTGGGAAGAAGAGGAAGGGACGTCCTAAGGAGAGATGTCTGGATGCTGTAGTGAGTGATATGGGGAGAGTGGGAGTGAAAGATTGGAGAAACAAGGCGGGCGATAGAGACAAATGGAGGAAAATTGTTGAAAGGTTGAGAAAATGTAATTGATGTATGTTTAGAATAGTGATGAATGTAATATGAAATAAGCCATAGGCCTAAAGGCCCGTAGATCTGAAATATATATATATAACTTCTTCAGTTTGTGCAAACTATCTTTATCCTTTATACCTAATATTAACTCAATTAAAATGATTACGTCATTATATTATGATTTACTAACCTTCTTTCTTTCATTTTCAGATAAAACTATATGAAAACTGCAATTAAAAATATACAACTACTTTATATACTTCAGTATTATATACATTTCTAGATGCATTTTCAAGTTTATATATATATATATAATTTATATAGTATATATGTAATACTTATGTATATAAAGTAGTTTGAATATTTTTAATTGCAACTTTCATAGTCATTATTATATGTATGTATATATAAATAAATATATGTATATATATATATGCATATATACACACACACACACATATATATATATATATATACATGTGTGTGTATATATGCACCCCAACTGTGAATATTATTATATTCGTAATAAGTTATTTTTCTACCTAATATTCTAAATTACAATAAGTTTTAATACATATTGACACTTAATAACTCAAATATCTTATGTAAATCTTTTAATCGTTATGCATTTTAAATAGTACTATATTATTTATATATTTATTAACTTGTATCTCAGTACAAATATGATTTCTTAATATATTTACATCTCTTCAATAATGCATAACATAACAATACACATGTATATATGTTTACTTTCGAGCTTTAATTGTAGAAGATACTGTTACTTAGTAGTCACGTGATATAGGTTGACATAAATATCAAGCAATGAATTAACCTGAATTTCTTGTCAAATTTTGACAAGTCGAAATTGAAGGCAACACTGATCGTTTTTTTCGATATCGAGGGTGTTATCATCACTGACTGAGTACCTGAGGATCAAACCGTTAATAGAAATACTATAAAAAGGTCCTAATTAAGCTGAGGGAAAGAGCAAGGAAGAAAAGATCGGATTTGCGAAACAACGACTCGTGGGTTCTGCATCATGACAACGCACCAGCTCACAAAGCCCTATTTGTGACGCAGTTTTTAGCGGACAAGCGCATTACTGTGCCCCATGTGACTTCTACGTGTTCCCAAATGTGAAAAGTGCATTAGAGGGAATACATTGTCAGTCTATTGAACGTGTAAAAGCAAAAACGGAGTTGTTGTTTAGAGTCTTCGCTGACGTTTGAATAAAATCCTTTTCATCTTTTTTCTTAAGGTATGAGATGAATAGGATTTCATCGAAACTTCAGCAAAGAAACTATCCTAATGGTTTACCAATAAAACATTGAAAAAGATGAAGACATAGGAAGGTTCTTCCTTTACCACTGAGACACTCTAGCAAACCACGATATTTTGTTACAAAAGCTAAATAAGAGTGATAGCAGGAAAATGTACTTGTATTTTTAAAGTAAAGAAGCCTAAAATAATCATTTAAGGAAATAAATTGGGTATTTAGTGACAAGTCATGTTTCTTGACTACTCTATGTGATGGTACTTTGAATTTCTGTAGTCTATTTTAGTTTCAAGTTATATTGGTCTTGTTTGAAATATTATTTATCATCTGGCATGTTTCTACAAGAAGTACTCAAGAAATCTTAAAGATTAACATTGAGGCTACCAACATTATGTTACACAAACGTTAAAAGCCCGTAAGCTTCGTTACCTTTGACTTCAGTTCAAAAACATGACCGTGTAAAATTATACAAATGTACACTAGATCGCGTTACCATCGCTTCGTTTCAGGTCATGAATCCTGAATTTATTACTATGATCCTGTAAAAAGCAACAATCGCCAGTTTGGATTTTTGAAAATGAGTCAGCTCCAACAGAGATTGTTCGATTAAAGAAGCCGACACATTTTTTGGAATTAATAGGCATACTTTCACTGTAAAGTTCAAAGACTGTTGTTAATGCAGAATGATATACTGCAGTTTGATTAAAGTTCTCCAAGGTAGCCATGAAAATTGTCCAAGAGAAAGAACTAACTTGCACAATGAAGCTGTAAAAATTCATATTCGATTCAGAATACCTAAAATATTGAAATAATCACCGTATAGTCCACACTTGGACTATTCTTTTTGTTTTCACGTGTAAAGGATACGTTATGGGATTTACATTTCCAATGCATTCAAATTTTAAATAAACAACAAGTTTTAAACATCAGTTTTCACGGATGTAAAATTGTATTAACTGTAAAACAAATTACTTTGAAAAATTATAAATGAATATGTTTCCTCAAAAACTTACTACACTCAACAGAAAGAAAGAAGTCTTCGCATGCAGTATTTGCTATAAGTTACTTATACATCGGCCCCTATTTTCTACGTTTTCTACCTTATTAGCTTTATTTTCTACTTTAAATTTTGTAAGTAGTTTGCGGCAGTATCCGTTTGCAATAATAATGAAGTGCATCTGTACGTGAAAAATATAATGTATTGACTCATGCATAGTAAATAATTCTCACTTAATGTGGGTTTTCAACTGAGCTCTTATTATT
The DNA here is from genome assembly GCA_031893035.1 of Dermolepida albohirtum. NCBI lineage: Eukaryota > Metazoa > Arthropoda > Insecta > Coleoptera > Scarabaeidae > Dermolepida > Dermolepida albohirtum. The sequence goes on from JAVIWB010005163.1 coordinate 196,606, forward strand.
GATGTTTCTGTAAATTTAACTCACATAAACAAGATTGACAAATGCAATTTATTTGGAGTGAGCAAGGTCGATACATTTACCTTACCATTCAAATTTCTCATTTCCTGTTTGGTTGGCAGACACTAGCAATAGAACGGTTTTTTTTCTATCGATACATGACCTTGATAACAATAAAATCGCGCCATTATAGCGGTGTGAGATGAAATTTTGTTGTTAGACACCTAACCATCTATTCCATTTATACGCACCTATATACACATGTACATGGTATATCCCTCAAATGTTTCATGTATATATCTATACATATTTGTTGTACATATACAAGTACGGTATTGGAAAAGAAAATTCTCCGTCTGTGCAAACCGACAATTGCCGCATGATAGGCTATCAGCGCCACTTTGCGAATGATTCATGTGCTTATCTGGTGAACACGCGTTATCTGAACGTAAATCATTTATGCACTACGATATTTATTATTAGCAAATTACAGTTCTAATACATTAAATATAATTTTCTAATAGTAGACTAACGTTTAAATTAAATGTTTGAAAGACAATAGGTGTAAAGCTGAAAAACCGGATGTATGTATACACATAATTGGGCCTTCGGTTCGGAGAACAATTGTAAAATACATACTTTGGACTAGATAACATGAATTGCTTCTTAGAATAGTACTAACTTGACATTCTACATATCAATTAACCTAATCGGTCGTAGATGTATTTAACTCCAAAAGTATTAAGTGATATTTATCGCGCATATCATTAATATGTATATGTATACGGAGGTTCTGCTATTATAATTGAATGCTTCTATTCCCCTTTCGTGCAGAAATAGGATAAAACCAAACAGTGTAAAATGTGCACTTGTTATCTGATAAATACACATCTGACAGGTAGACGATTGTATAATTATCAATAATTAAATATCAAGTATGTGAGACATACTACGGTGGGCAAAAAATAGTAAGACTGTGTTCATAATTTTTAAATTCTTAATTTATTTTTTAAAACCTATTTCGTCCCCCTCAAAGTAATCCCCCCTGGCCCCAATGCACTTGTGCCAACGTTTCTTCCAATTCTCGAAACAGTTGTTAAAGTCAATTTCAGGAATAGCCTTCAATGCGCGTAGCGGTTTCCCCGGGGCGGTCGTTTGAGTTTGCTGAATAGCCAGAAGTCACACGGAGCTAAATCAGACGAATACGGTGGTTGCGGCACGATATTGGTTGAAAATTTGGCGAAAAACTCACGAAGAATTAATGCAGTATGCGACGGTGCATTATCGTGGTGCAAAAACCAAGAGTTGTCGGCCCATAATTCTGGCCTCTTTTTACGAATAGCATTGCGCAAACGACACATAACACTCAAATAGTATTCTTTGTTGACAGTTTGGCCGGTCGGAAGGAATTCGGAGTGCACCACACCTCGATAATCGAAGAAAACTGTCAACATAACCTTGATTTTTGACTTGCTTTGACGTGGCTTTTTGGGCTTCGGCTCACCTTTGATACGATATTCGGCCGATTGATCGTCTGTTTCCGGGTCACAAGCGTAGGTCCACGTCTCATCTCCAGTTATGATGCCTTTCATTTTGCCTTGATAGTCGGAAAGCATCGTTTCACAGACGTTTTTCGAAAAAATTGAGTGATTTTGGAACAAATCGTGCTTTCACTTTTCTTAGGCCCAAATGATCTTTCAAAATGGTTTTCGCTGATCTTTCCGATATTCTAACGATGCCAGTAAGGTCTCTGACTGTTAATCGTCGATTTTCAAGCACAAATTCCTTGATTCTATTGACGTGTTTATCATCAGTTGATGTTGATGGCCGTCCTAGACGTTGTTCGTCATCAACGCGTTCTCGACCCTCTTTGAATAATTTGTACCAATCAAAAACACTTGCTCGCGACAAACAGTTATCACCGAAGGCCTTTTGCAACATTCTGAACGTTTCGGCACCAGAAATTTGATTCCGTACACAAAATTTAATGGAACTTCTTTGTTGAATAATTTCACTCATTGCAAAAATCGCCGAATGCACTTTTTGTACTTCAGAAAGACAAGCGTATACTAAACACTAATGATTATTTTGATGTGACATTTGGCACAGATGTCACTGACAGTCATACCAACATAGAAAAAAAATATTTCGACGAATAGGTTTTCGCGCGAAATTTAAATTAAAAAGTCTTACTATTTTTTGCCCACAGTAGTATGTATATAAAAGTTGTTTTTTTTTAAGCGGAGAACTTCAATTCAAATAAAACACAGAAAAATGTTTTTAAGAAGAGAGAGAAAGACAACGGATCATAGAGACAGATTAATTGTTAAAAGATCATTAGAGAATTGACAGCGGCCTATTAGAGAGGTGGAGAGGTATAGAGGTGCTACGCATCTTAGAAACAGATAACATCTAAACATTAACACGAACTTTGCAATCTCGTTTGTACATGATAAGGTTTATTTATAGTCGCCAGTTAGCGAAAAAACCAAGATTAACTGAGGGGATGAAGAAGATGACATTACAATGGGCGAAACAGTATAAAAACCTCATGATTTTATTTGTGTTCATAAAATTTTACACGTTCTTAGTAAACTTATAAACTGAATGAAGATTTTGTCTCTTCAGTGATGAATCGCGCTTAAATTTCCGCTTCGTTAGAAGATTATCACACGAGCGTTTCCATGATGCTGCAGATTAAAACAATTAAATATCCTCCAGTTATTATGATTTGATCCTCAATATAAGGAAAGGAGCTGGAGCCTCTGTATTGTGTCACGGATACAATGAACGAAGTACAGGTCAAATCCGCAATGGAACCAATACTATTTACATACATTGATTCTTTAAGTTCTGGAGATGTTGTTTACGAATTTGTGCAAGATTGTGCACAGCTTCGTATACCTTCAGCATTTTAGTAATGAGATTAGAAGGAAGGTTCGCAAATACGACATTAAAAACAAAAAACAGGTTAAGACGATAATATTGCAAGAATACAATTGATTAGAAAGTGACCAAAAATATGGTACAGGGAATGCCAAAACGGTTTTGGGAGTTCTACGTGACAAAGGCGGTAGCACAAGTTATTAAAGAATCAAAAATAGCCAAGTATTTATGACATATTTTGTTATAAATCTCTTTTTGGCTATATTTTTGTAATGGAATCAATACTAATTCCATACATTGATTAAGTTCTGGAGATGGTGTTTACAAATTTATGCAAGATTGTGCACAGCTTCGTACATCTCTATCATTTGAGGAGTGAGATTAGAAAGTTTGCAAACAGGACATTAAAAACAAAAAACAGCTTAAGACGACAATATTGAAAGAATACACTTGATGAGAAAGTGACCAAAAATATGGTACACGGAATGCCAAAAACGATTATTGGAAGTTTTACGAGCTAAAGGCACAAGTTATTAAAGGATCAAAAATAGTCGAGTAGTTATGACCTATTTTATTATAAATCTCTTTTTGACTACATTTTTGTACCTGTGTAACATATTTGTCGTTTAGGCCTTGTAGAATAAAATTTTATTTTTGTGATACTTATCTATTTCCCTACTTATTAAGGGTAACGGCAAATTTCCATTTCATTAAGTGAAGACCACACGAGCGTTTCCTAGAGCATCCTCCAGCTTTATGATTTGGTCCTGCATATCAGGAAAGAAACTAGAGCCTCTGTATTATGTCAGGGGTACAATGAACCACGTACGGCACAAATTCGAATCAATACTAATTCCATACACTGATTCTTTAAGTTCTGGAGGTGTTTATAAATTTATGCAAGGTGGTGAACGATGCCACAGAGCAAAATCAATAAAAGATTTATTTTCTGACAGCAGCTTGCAGGTCTTGCCGTGACCAAAGCAGTGAGCTGCCCGATATGAACCCTAACGAGCATTTGTGGTATGAGGTTGGAAGGAAGTTTAACAAACACGACATTAAAAACAATAAACAACAGACGGTAATACTGTAAAAATACAATTGATGAGAATGTGATAAAAAAAATGGTACACGGAATGCCAAAACGCTTATTAGAAGTTCTACGTGCCAAAGGCTGTAGTAGTTATTGAAGGATCCAAAGTAGCCGAGTATTTATGACATATTTTGTTATAAATCTCTTTTTGACTACATTTTTGTACCCGTGCAACATATTTTTCGTTTGTTTTGTGGAATAGAATTTTATTTTTGTGATACTCATCAATTTTCTTACTTATTTACAATATTTCCTGCAATAATATTTCTGTCTAAAACAATATATTAGGTGAGCTAGAAGCATAGTTTGAAAATGCTATGATTTGTATGGAGATTCTTTTGACCCAGTGTACTTTAATATAGTAACAAACTGATAAATAAATTTCTTTCAAACTACAAAATACTATTGCTATGTATGCATAGACATTGAATGTTATTGCCGGTTGATTGGCTGTGACGCTGTAGCCTTCAAAAAATGATGGTATATAACTCAATTTCCTTTATTCTATTCCATCCATTGTATTTGCATGTATACGTACGTATAAAATAAAATCCGTTTTATGCCATTAATCTTTTATAAATATCTGCATTTCTTTGTTCTCTTTACATAATATTACACAAATGACGTGTGTACGTATGCATTATCACTTTCATATGCATATTCCCATCGATAAACAGATATAGTTATACATATACGAGTATATGTACATACATGATACGAACGGTAAATCGAAAGTAAAAAAAATCTAGGGATACAGACAAACAGGTACGACAAAGAAATCAGGTGTAAAAGTTGCAACCTTTGTGAGTTAGTTGTCGTACTGTTGTATTTACACCAGTGACCTTAAAAATTGCTGCTTTGTGTGACGCAATATGCATGTAACACAATATCATTGCAATGAATTTGTTATGAACATGATGTGGCGTCGCTTAAAAGTGGAATTGCCAGTGGGGGCGTTCGTAACATGGAGGATTAATTGACGATCGATAAAATTAACAAATAACCCAAATAGATAAAGTATGATGTAAATAATATATCAATAAATATCACAACGTAGAGTAGATAATATTATTTTTGAAGAGATTATGAACTGCATTTTACACATAATATTCAGATGATTGTTTGTATTGAAAATAAGTAATACTAAATATGCCCATGTTGTTAGTTGTATAAATATTTATACACTTGGAATTATTCAGAAAAGGTAGTGTAAAATGGAGCGAACGATATTACGATATTTACATATTCTTTTCTTTTTTATTGGGTTGGCAACTAAGTACTTTCGGTTTTTACTGATAGAGAGCGTTGCTTTATTTTTTGTATAACGTATGTTAGTGCTGTACTTTACCGTTTGTCGCGTGATATTAGTCACATTGACGTAACTTCAGAAGCAAGTAGTGCGTGATTTTTATTAAAGCTATTAGTTGTGGGTTAATTTTAAATGGAGTGCAGAAACGAACATTTTCGACATATTTTACTATTTTATTTCCGTAAAGGAAAGAAAGCTGCTGCGGCTCACAAAAAGATATGTGAAGTTTATGGTGTTAATTGCTTAACAGAGCGCACGTGTCAGAATTGGTATAAAAAATTCCGTTCTGGAGATTTTTCCCTCAAAGATGAGCAACATTCTTGTCGGCCTACTGAAGTTGATGATGACCAAATCAAAGTCATAATTGAAGAGGATCATCATATAACTGTTCGAGAGGTTGCGGAGAGGCTACATGTATCGCACACAACAATTGAAAAACATTTAAAATGTCTTGGGCTAGTTAAGAAGCTTGATATTTGGGTACCTCACGAATTGAAAGAAATTCATTTAACACAAAGAATCAACTTTTGCGATATGCATCTTAGACGAACTGAAACCGACCCTTTCTTAAAAAAAATCATCACTGGTGATGAAAAATGGGTCCTGTACAGTAACATAGTTCGAAAACGATCATGGAGCAAACACGATAAACCAGATCAAACCACATCGAAAGCTGAATTGCATCTAAAAAAGATCATGCTGTCAGTTTGGTGGGATTACAAAGGTGTTGTGTTTTTTGAGCTGCTTCCAAAGAACCAAACGATCAATTCTGATGTTTACTGTCAACAATTAATAAAACTGGATGAAGCAATCGAAGAAAAACGGCCAGAATTGTCAAATCGGAAAGGTGTAGTTTTCCACCAAGATAATGCAAGGCCTCACACATTTTGGCAACTCGTGGGAAACTATTGGAGCTTAGCTGGGAAGTGATGCCACATCCCCCATACAGCCCTGATCTAGCACTATCTGATTACCATTTATTTCGAAGTTTGCAGAATTCTTTGAATGGTAAAACTTTCACAAATGACGATGACCTTCACTCGCACCTGGTTCAGTTTTTTGCTGATAAGGGCCAGAAATTTTATGAGCGCGGAATCATGCAGCTGAAAGAAAGATGGCAAAAGGTCATTGAGCAATATGGAAAATATATAATTGATTAAAAGCTATTCTTTGTTTAAAAAAAAAGTGTTTTATTTTATACTACAAAACCGAAAGTACTTAGTTGCCAACCCAATAATATGTTGGTCGTTTTATTCTAGCTATAAATTTTATTCCTTTGTGTTCGGGTTTTTTGGCCAGTAGGGGATAATAAAACACTTAGTTTATAGTAACGAAGTCTCAGGATTTTTGTCCCCCTTTTTAAATTATTTATTTTTTCTTTTAACCTGCAATACATCGATTTTTATATATACATATTTACCTATTTTTATTTGATGAATGTTTTATAGTAGTTTTTAAAAATATATTCATATTTACGAGTACTTACATTTTTTCCATGCTAAATGTTATTAATTTACAAAAACACGAACATTTTTTAACAATATTACATCGTGTTTTTGTGTGTTTATAGTGTACAGTTGCTATACAATGTTTTTTGTACCGATATAGTACGTGGGTTGTCTTAGCATATAAAGTTGGTTGTTTGCATATTAAGTTGGAATAAAACAGTGGATAGCTTTTAAAGACTTGATTGTTTTTCGAAGTATTCTCCACCAATGCACTTTTGCATGCGCTCGAACCAACTCTGGAAGCAACTGTTCCACTCGTTTGTTGGTACAGTCAAATTTTCGTTTTTGAAGGCATCGACTGGTCCTTCTGACAACTGGACCCTTTGACCACGGAGTCCGTTCTTGATTTTTGGAAAGATAAAGAAATCGCTGGGGCGTATGTGCGGACTGTACGGAGGATGATACAACAATTCAACGTATTGTTGCGTTAAAAATTCAATTGTCTGTGCTGTGTGCAAACTTACGTTGTCTTGGTGTTTGGATTGCTATGTCACGCACATTGTGGGACCAGTATTCTTTTATGATACAATTAACACTGCTAGATATAGAGACCATATATCAGATCGTTTCATTTATAATATAGATGAGGAAGAACTGTAAGAACTTCATGACGATTACCTCCAATAAGATGGAGCTACACCACATACAGCATATGCTAATTTAAACTATTTAAGAAAACTTTTTGATGAAAGATTAACTAGTATAGGACGTTGGCCAGCAAATTCTTCCAGATTTGACTCCACTAGATTTCTTTTTGTTCAGATTCTTGAAAGAGCACTCAATGACAGAAGCAATACACAATATAAATGTGGAGGTAATACAAAATGTTTTTACCAATATGAGGAGAGGAGTAGATTTGTGTTTACCGGTTGATGATGGTCATTCTAAACACTTGCTATAGTTGTACAACAATGTGTATTTACCTGTTTATTTTATATAGTACTTATAAATTGTTTTCAAATAAAGTTTATGGTAATTTGATGCTATAATAAATATTGCAAAAGTATTTCATTTTTTCTCCCTTCTTACATACAACATCCATTTATGTAAGAGCTGTCAAATTATCTTCGTTACTCAACAAATCCATACCAATTATTCAGTGTTGTCAATTTAATTTTCTTTTTCTGTTTTTCTTTTCCTCCTTGCACAATGTTTACTACAATGGCTACTTCAAAGTTTCCAAAGTTTTTAAACCTACCTCCGGAGTCCCTCAAGGTTCTAACCTTGGTCCATTATTATTCTTGCATTTTTTAAACGATTATTTAAATCGCCATAGATTATGGTGATGATAGATGATATTGAAATTGTCAGTGTAGTATCAACTAATGTTGACGTCCTGCGCTTAAGGAAGAATATTGATTTTATCAATGACTAATTTGTTGTTAATCTTTATAATGTGGACAGATATTTCGTTCTTTTATTCGTCTTTTATTAGAAAATAAACAATAAGAAATTAGGTAGCTCACTGAGGGGTGGCAAAAGATTATTCAGGAAAACAGGCATTATACATATAATTGACTGATCTTGTTTATATCAATAAATGCCTTATGAAAAACAGCAAGATACGTCACGATTTTTTGGCCATCTAACAAAAGAACAATTAAAAAAATAAGTTTAAAATATAAAACAAAGAATGAATTTGTAAATAAATATTAAACACGTCATTAATGTTCAAAGAATTGCTTTCTTATTCAACATATTTCTCGATAACACTTCGTGAAGTTATAAGGACTGTTCCGTCAGCAATATTATTTAGAGACCGTCTCGTCTTGTTTTCATGCCCTGTCATGTTTCAGTTACTTGTTAATCTCATCGGTATTATTCATATCTAACACAAAAAGGGCACATCCGTTGATGCCATCCACTCTTGTGATATATTGTGGTTTTGGCAAATAATACATCAGTTCTATACGATATCGCGCAACATTTTGTATAAATTGTTTATTTAAGATTACACTATTGCTCACGGAAGTTTGGCCAAATGGAAAAATTAGGAAGAATTAAAGAAAGACGCATGGAATGAAATTATATAGTAATATATATTATTCCAAATGTATATAAAAACATAATAGAAAAAGAAAAAATCATTCAAAGTTAGTAATAATATAATTAATAATCTTTTATTAATTATGCTCGCCTTTTGTCGAAAAATGCTCTCTTGAATTTAGTACTGCCTGAATAACAAATGGCATTTTTCTAATTAGGTTTCTAATTGTTTCATTCAATATATTACCCCATTCGTTTTGGAGTTTATTCGAAAGTCATTGCTTCGAAGTAGTACTAATTTATCTGACATTTTTATCGAGTTCGGCTTACAATACATCAATGAGTAAAGTCCGGGCTTTGAGGCGACCGCGTCATAATTTGCAAAACGTTTTCGATCTGTTTTTGTGCCAAATAATTCTTGTGTATTTTAACAGTGTTTCGGGTCATTGCCATGAAGAAATATAAAATTGTCTTCAATTAAGCACAAACCAGATGGAATTACATTTTTATTTCATCAATTTTCGTAAAATTTCCAGGTCCATAGAATGAAAAATAATCCCAGGCCAAAAAGGAAACACCACCACGTTTTATAATTTTTCAGTTCGGGATCTGACAAAAACTGGACGTAACGTTGACCGAATAACTAAAATTCAGTCAGAACAGAGGACGTTTTTGCACTGTTTTTCTATCCAGTTCCAACTTTACCTTTTTGTCGATTTCCTGGTTACAATAATGGTTTACGCACAGCTACACCACAGTGCAGATTACCTACTAAAACTTCGCGTTGTGCTCCGCGATTAAATTCTGTCGCTACTTCTGGTGTTATTTTTTCCTACAATTCCTTTTGCTAACTAATTGTATTTGCCTATCATCAGCTTCCTTGGTGATTCGAGACCGGCGTGATCGTGCACAGTATTCAACACCTCTGTATATTGATGACGACGAATAGTATTATTGACAGTAGATTTTGAAATATTTAGTCTTTTACTAATTTGCCGACGTGCATAGCCTTCCTCATGCAATGTACAATAATCAAGCCACGTCGTCTTTCAACACCAATTCATTTGCCATGGTATTGCAACACAAGTATTAAAAATGAAATTATAATTATTATTAATAAAACTTTAAGACAGTCCAATGCTAAGAAAAGTCACTTGCAAACTAATCACACGATGACAATAGGAGTATTTTTACCTGTTACCTGTTTTCTCGATATTTTTGACTATGTTCAACAAAGAGATACGAGGGAGCGTTTTTATATTCGCGGAATGGGGGACAAGGGGTGAAAATAAAAAGCCAAATTATTTTTCTTTTTCAATATATTCACCTGCAAGACGGATACATTTTACACATCTTTCAATTAATTTATTTATACCCTCATAAAAAAAAAGATTTCTCTTTATCTGCAAAATACGCCGAAACTGCCTCCTTGACTTCATCATCGGCAGTAAATTTTTTACCCCGCAGCTCTTTTTTCATTTTCGGAAACAGGTAATAATCACTCGGGGCCAGGTCTGGGCTGTAGGGTGGGTGATTCACAATTTCGAAGCCCACTTTATGCAGGGCAGCTAACGCAACGCGGCTCTTGTGGACGGGCGCGTTGTCGTGCAAAAGCAGAACACCTTTTGTCAATTTTCCCCGTCTTTTCTCTTTAATGGCTTCTTTTAGTCGCTCTAATATTGAAGCGTAATATTCTCCGGTTATAGAAACACCTTTATCTTTATAATCAATCAACAATATTCCTTCCGAGTCCCAAAATACCGTTGCCATGAGTTTTCCAGCTGATTGTGACACTTTAAATTTCTTGGGAGGTGCTGTGCCCTTTTTATGCCACTGCATGGAGTCTTGTTTGGACTCAGGTTCATAATGATGAACCCAAGTTTCGTCTCCAGTAACAATTCCACTCAATACACCATCCTTGTCTTCATTACAGAGGTCCAAAAATGCACGCGAACACTCTACGCGCTGTTGTTTTTGCGGCGGCGTGAGCATTCTCGGCACCCATCTTGCGCTGACCTTAGACATGCCGAGATGATCGTGTAGGATTTTAAAAATTGTTGTATCGGATACTCCAACCATTTCTGCGAGTTGTTTCTTCTTTACTCGAGCATCTTCGAGTACAATTTGTTCAACTTTTTGGATAAGTGCTGGCGTGGTCACCTCAATGCTCCTGCCCGGCCTCGGGTCGTCTTCAAGGGATTCCCTTCCTTGTTTAAATAAACTATGCCACTTGTACACCATGGTTTTTCCTGGACAAGAGTCGCCGTAAACCAATGACATCTCATTCATTATGGTCGCGACTGATTTTCCTTGCCTGGTAAGGAACTTTATAACGGCACGATATTCGATTTTTTCCATATTTCACTTTTCACTCCTGATTATGTTACTTGGTTGATGATAGCTCAAAGACTAACTGTCTAATAACAATGAAACTTCGTATTTATACTAATCATGAGTCGCTGCACAGGTCACGCCCCCAATGCGCCTTCACACCCCTCTACAACCCGCTCATTCCGCGAATATAAAAACGCTCCCTCGTAAATTCCCGAAACAATCACTTAATTACACATTTTCGGTAAATAGGGGTGCTTTCATTTACAAGACACAAGTACACAATTCATTCAAAAAAATTCAACAATATTGTATTATGTATTAGTTTTAAATATACTGCTCGATAAAAGTAACTTTGTGAACCTTTTGTGTAGACATTAAAGAAAGGTTACAAAATCAAGTTATTTTTCATCAAATAGACTCTACATCGCCCGGCACTCTAGAAACAATTATAAACTTGTGACGACTAGAAACATCTTCCTAATTTATAAAAACACTATATTCGTAGATCTTTGGCATTTGGTAATCCATTTTCATTCTAGTAAAGTTTGATCTTCATGATTCTGGTGTGTATAAGGTTTCCTGGTCTCAATCTTCAACAACTATTGAAAATCACATTTTTCTGTTGAGATTGATTCTATTATTCCAAATGTTTTGAGATTGTTTGGATTTTGATGCTACTAAAATAGCAATTTTCTATTTTTCTACCTATTAAAACGCGAGTACTACGCTACTGTTAAGCCGTCAATATTAAATTCTAATTTAGCACGTGAAATGTGACAAATTAAAATTTAATATTAAAACATGAAAATCATTTCAAAATATATTTTAAATTTCGAAATTCTAACTACAGTAATTAAGGTAAATACATAAATGCTAATTATACCTGTCGTTGTTCATGCTCAGTGCAAATAATGCCGGTGTAATCAACATTCAGTGTCACTTTTTCCGAGAATTCGACGTTTTCCAAATATGTATATACTGCAATTATAGTTATTTTTAATGCTTTAACACAAATATGACGCGATACATGGGAGGATTTCTCGTATTTGTTTTCTCATAAATCATGCGAGTTTTATTATCAGAGCAAACGTGGCGATTATCTGTAAATATTTTTTCATGAATTTATTTATATTTTAATAATTGTTTCGAAATTAATCGTCAAATTATAAAAAAAAAGTAATTATTCACATATTTCAGAATATCTGTCTTACTTTTAAATCTACGTTAAGTTTTTATTACTTTTTATTACTAATTTGTTAATTCGAAGCTAATTCCAAAGCAAGATAACATCGTAAGTCACACCTATAAGCCATCTATTCCTTTTCTATACCGGCTGATAACTCAGATAAGTTACTTACATATCGCGTGTTTCAGATCTGAATCCGAAACTACTGCCTGGGAAAGCTTTTATTAGCTTCCATTCTTGTTTAAGGTGAATACTGACAGTCAAAATCTTAAATCGCTTCACGAACCAGGGCCAATATTAAGTTATTGGGGTATGCGAAGGTATGAATTATTATGATCATCATTGCCGATATTTCTCGCACTTCCAGGGCCAATATTAAGTTCTTGGGGTATGCGAAGGTATGGATTATTATGTTCATCATTGCCGATTTTTCTCGCACTTCCAAACCTATCGTCGGAAAACATTTCTGTCAACCTATCTATTTACGTGGACTTGAGCTCGATTGAACACAGCTGCTCTTACGTTATATGTACATATGTATTACAGTACCGTAATTAGCCCCCGTCCCCTCAGTTTTAGAGTTTTAACGAAATAAAATCCAAATACATGAAATTTAAAACGTTTACTTCTATATTACACATGCTAGTATAGATTTGAACACATTTTACAAGTATAGGATATATTCACTTTAATATTTGGTGTAAACCTCTGTAGACTCTCTTGAGTGACCGCTTAAATTCGTTTCGGCATGCTGTCAATACAAGCTTTTATAGTGTCTCGCAACTTTCTGTTTACTTTCCAGGCTATGTCAATATTTTCTTTTAAAACGCTTATCTTCTGATTTGAAGACGAGTAAACAATAGATATAAGAACACTCCAAACATTCTGGGTTGAATTGAGGTCCGATGAATTTCCAGGTCGGAGCAATACTGGTATAACGAAGTCACAAAAAATATTCTGGCCAGATTTAGCCGTATAACATGGAGCAGCAGCTGGCAGAAACATGGGAGGATTTATCTCTGCATCTAGTAAAGTAATAAAGGGCACCAGAATAGTTACACTGCATTTTTATATTGATACAGCTTCATTGCCCCTTCGATCAAGTTTAAAGTTTTGTTTCAACTCCAGTAATGCATGACCATACCATCGCAGCTAGGGAATGTTTAGAGCATATCTTTCTATAACATTCCGAAGGTGTTCGTCTCATAAATTTGATAGATTCTATAAGAGTTTCGAGTCTTAGACGAAATTAATACGGACCTATAGTTACCAATAAAAGAAGCGTCGCCTTTCGTAAAGATTGGTACAATCCTTGTCCGTTTCCAGCATTATGATAAAGCACTTATAAGCACTAAAAGCAGTGAAGTTCCGCTTCAACAAATTCACCTCTCACTTAAAAACCACCTTCTCGCTAAGCCCTCGCATTGGTACTAGTACGTGGATCGCAGTTTTCTCATCTGCTTGGCGGAGTCTACGTGAGCATACATACATACATAAGGTTCCTTGTGTTAAGTTGATATTAATCATATGATTACAATGTCCTACTAGTAGACCCATACGTATTCTAATAGATTTTCAGTCCTTACTCACTAGGTTTCTGACATGGAGAGTTTTTCCGACTTTCCCAAGATTTATTGTCCGTCTACTTTTTCAAGGCTGTTTTGAGTTTATTTTTGTAAAACTATGGGAAAGCTCCAATCCTGTGAAAGCCACAGTCAAAGTTAACCGTGCCATTTTTATATTGAAATATAGAAACGTAATTAGAAACATAAATCTGGTACGTAGACTTCCGCGGTCGTGGTCCATACTATCTTCTTCTGGGCTTCCGGGCTGGAGCCGCGTTGCTGGCATAACTGCCGACGTTTCGTACCCACTCGTATGGGACATCTTCAGGGCTCAACTACTGCCCTGAAGATGTCTCATACGAGTGGGTATATAACATCGGCAGTTATACCAGTGACGCGGTTCCAGCCCAGACGCCCAGAAGAAGATAATATAGAAACATAAATGATAATAAATTAGTTAGTAAGAGTTGTAAATGCAAAAGATATAGTAGTGACGATAAAATAATGATCATGAAATTACAACCCTGGCTCTAATAGATAACTGAAACTAAATTTTGAAATGCTAATTATTGAATAGTACGCCCTTTAGCAAAATAAACGACAAAGATACAATTACTTATGTTTTCTAGTACTTACTATACAATTGATTAAAGATTCAATAAAGTAATATAATTTTCCACAAGGGGGGAGGGGGGGTTATAGAGTGTGCACCATTAGGTCCATTTAGAATAGTTTTCAAGAAGTCCACTGCATGTGCATCATATTTTCTGATAAAAAAAAAATATATTAAAAAATTGCATACGGAATAAAACTTTCTAAGAATAACTTGGATTGTTCATTCGTTGCGGAATCAAAATTGGAACGCGAAAATTTCCCCATGATTTTTAATCGACAGTAAAACATTTTCTTTTTGCCAAATTCGCTGCGACGATGCGCGGCCGGGCAACACAATTAAATAGAAACGAAACCAACAGGAGAAAGTGAATTTTACATTTCTCTTCATCGGGGATCGACAGAGACAGGTCGATCGTCTGGGTCAAGTCTAAGCTACGGTTCTACGATTCTTTTGGAGATTTCTCAGTTGTAAAAGACAGAGACGGAGAAGAACGATATAATTCAGTATATATATATATATATATATATATATATATATATATATATATATATATATATATAAAACAGCACGTTGTACTTGCAATATTCTGCAAGAGAATATCGACCAA
The DNA here is from genome assembly GCA_031893035.1 of Dermolepida albohirtum. Lineage (NCBI taxonomy): Eukaryota > Metazoa > Arthropoda > Insecta > Coleoptera > Scarabaeidae > Dermolepida > Dermolepida albohirtum. The sequence goes on from JAVIWB010005163.1 coordinate 211,693, forward strand.
GTTCTCCGCTTGGGTTATTGACCTTTGCCCTTCCTATCCACACCACCGATTCGCTCACAAAATACACATTTGATAAATAATATTATCTGCATGTCTCCGTACAGCTGAGATTAGATCCATCCGAAGGACGTGGATGACATATTTCTAGTGCGCTGCTTGTGCATGTACGTATGTGTAAGTGTGTTAGTGTGTGTGCATGAAGGTACTGCCAATGAATCATTCACCACTTTCACCTGCTTGTCTCCTTGATTCGCGTAGATATGGTTGTGTACATTTATCCGAGCATCGTTTATGTGGGCATTTACGATCGTTTTCTTTTGCGACAGTCGTCATTATTATTGTTGTTCGTGTAAAGCAAATTTTGCGACAAGTGAAATCGCGATACGTAGAAATTAGGTTCGTCGAGAAAAAATTGCATTTCATACAGTATCGAGGAATCAATGAGGTGTGTAAATTTCTAACGAATTCTGATTATAATCTTACCGTGATTCGATTACGAAATTTAAAGTTTGTTTGCTTAAGTTTTAGTTAAAAAGTACACAGGTATATTTGAATAGTCGCATTATATATACACAGAAAGCTTTAAAATACGAACTCTGCTGCGTAAATAGCAGAAAATGTTCGTTTAATCATGATATACAGTGTGAAATATTATTAAACTTTATAAAACTATTAGGTCTGTGGTCTACAAATAGAGAAATATATATTCCGATATACACTTTTCTGCATAATGAGAAAAGAAAAGAAAAGAAAAGTATTCCAATATTTAACATGGCGTCCAGTCTCCATTATTAAGAATTGCATCGCAGGAATTTCCCATACTTGAGACCAAATTTTCCGCATAATTCGATGGTAATCAGCGCCATATCTTCTTCTTATTGCGGCATAATTGGGAAGTTTTATATACACGTTCCCCGCGAAGTTTGTGCTTCATAAGAGCCGAAATAGTTTCAATTGGGTTGTCGTTTGGAGACTCCCTACACGGTTTGCTTCGATGTTTTGGGTCATTATCCTCTCTTGTAGGATCCAACCTACATATAAGTTAACTTTAAATCACACTTTTACAGATTAGGAGGGCTTTTGATACAATTTTCTCATTGGCTTCACGTTTAGAATAGCGATGAACACGCACGCAGTTCCGAAGCATCGCATACTGAAGTAACTTTAGGCATAGAGTACGCTGTACATACAGTATGCTGTATAATATGTCTTTCCAGGTGTGAACAGGTCCACAAGGATGATTCAGCAGCATCGGACCAAACTGGAATTTTCTTGTTTAGATCACAAGCACCTATTGATGTTTATCGGACAGCAACAGTTTAATAATTGTTCCGATAAACGGTATCACGTAATCTGCTTCTAATTATCATTCACTTCTAAATTCTAATTACCATTAATATTTATTGTTTTTTGACAAGTTCAAATTGTCCTTCACGAAGTTCTAATTTCGTTTTTTCCTTAAATAAATGAACCTTTATCTTGCCGCGCTGTTGTAGTGCGTCCTAGAAGATGATCTACACTTTTCATTTGTTGACAGCATCTGATGAAGTCTTCTGACCCATGTCAATTGATTAAAGCGAAATCATAATTAATATTACATCGGCATGCATCCTGGTAATAAGTTGAAATAGCAACAACTCAATTATCTTCGATTTTATGTTGATTTTTCATTTTATGGTAATACTAGCTAACCTCGGCCTCGCTTCGCTGTAACTCAGTCCAATATGAAATGATTGGGAAAGTAAATAGAAGTATTCTACTGAACATAGATTCACCGAGAAAGTACGAGGGAGCGTTTTTATATTCGCGGAATGAGCGGGTTGTAGAGGGGTGAGTAGGCGCATTGGGGGCGTGGCCTGTGCAGCGACTCATGATTAGTATAAATACGAAGTTTCATTGTTATTAGACAGTTAGTCTTTGAGCTATCGTCAACCAAGTAACATAATCAGTAGTGAAAAGTGAAATATGGAAAAAATCGAATATCGTGCCGTTATAAAGTTCCTTACCAGGCAAGGAAAATCAGTCGCGACCATAATGAATGAGATGTCATTGGTTTACGGCGACTCTTGTCCAGGAAAAACCATGGTGTACAAGTGGCATAGTTTATTTAAACAAGGAAGGGAATCCCTTGAAGACGACCCGAGGCCGGGCAGGAGCATTGAGGTGACCACGCCAGCACTTATCCAAAAAGTTGAACAAATTGTACTCGAAGATGCTCGACTAAAGAAGAAACAACTCGCAGAAATGGTTGGAGTATCCGATACAACAATTTTTAAAATCCTACACGATCATCTCGGCATGTCTAAGGTCAGCGCAAGATAGGTGCCGAGAATGCTCACGCCACCACAAAAACAACAGCGCGTAGAGTGTTCGCGTGCATTTTTGGACCTCTGTAATGAAGACAAGGATGGTGTATTGAGTGGAATTGTTACTGGAGACGAAACTTGGGTTCATCATTATGAACCTGAGTCCAAACAAGACTCCATGCGGTGGCATAAAAAGGGCACAGCACCACCCAAGAAATTTAAAGTGTCACAATCAGCTGGGAAACTCATGGCAACGGTATTTTGGGACTCGGAAGGAATATTGTTGATTGATTATAAAGATAAAGGTGTTTCTATAACCGGAGAATATTACGCTTCAATATTAGAGCGACTAAAAGAAGCCATTAAAGAGAAAAGACGGGGAAAATTGACAAAAGGTGTTCTGCTTTTGCACGACAACGCGCCCGTCTACAAGAGCACCCTACAGCCCAGACCTTATTATTACCTGTTTCCGAAAATGAAAAAAGAGCTGCGGGGTAAAAAATTTACTGCCGATGATGAAGTCAAGGAGGCAGTTTCGGCGTATTTTGCAGATAAAGAGAAATCATTTTTTTATGGGGGTATAAATAAATTAATTGAAAGATGTGGAAAATGTATCCGTCTTGCAGGTGAATATATTGAAAAAGAAAAATAATTTGGTTTTTTTATTTCCACCCCTTGTCCCCCATTCCGCGAATATAAAAACGCTCCCTCGTACATCATTCAATTCAATGCCCTGCCTTGCGTTGCTGTCGATATGTGGAATGAAAGCAAAGAAAAATATGTTTTTCACAAAAAAATCATTTTTTATTGTAAAACTAGTGGATTGACTATGTTCTATGTTTGCCGGTTTTCTGCATAAACATAAAGACCAGATGGGGTACCGACTCTCTGGAGTATACGACGTATAATTGCTCATGAGAGAAGTAATCGTTTTCTAAATTCAAACCGCACACTTACAAAGACTGCCTTTGCATTTTATTGATAGTCACGGAGAACACAAGGCGGATTGGAAATTGAAGTCGTTTGAACTCGAACGCCATGTCGATCGGGATGAGGGATATTCGTCGAAGTAGTACGTCTTCACCTTTATGAGGTCCGATCAGAATTGTTGCTTCAATTAGATTGTTCATCAATTTTTTACTAATCGTGTTTTATTGCATAACTATGGCTACCTGATGTTTCAGAGTAATATAAATGACACCCCGATTTTCAAATTCAAATTGTATGGCCCGACGATAAACTGGAAAGAAACGAAAGAAATTAATTCGATTTTCGAAAACACGTTTGTAATCGAAAGCAACGTTGTGTCAAAATTTCATTTTGCTATAAAAACATACGCGTATGCGAATGTAACGTGTCAAAATTTCATGTCGATCGATCGACTATTTTTGGAGCGAGCAGAAGTATACGCAGGCTGAATTTTTATATATAAAGATTAGATATACCTCATTTTTAGTAGTTAGAATGTTTTTCATATTCTGAAAGTTATGAAAAATTTACCATATCATCGAAGAGTTGTATTGAAATCCATAATTTTCTCATAAAAACTTTTTTATCAGTTGGGTGAACTTCAACTCAGGCAGGACTCGTATTTACGAGGCAGTAAATTCTCATTCTGTGGTATATCTGGTCTTCATTCGAAAACGAAATCAAAACAGTCCTTGAAAATTTGAAACCGTGCCTGGGTTAGTTTTATAAATCATTTAATTTTCATTCATTGACGTTCATTTAAAGTTTGAAACTAATTAGGTGTATTTAATGAACTTTCGTTATAAATAAATTTTAATTTATAAACACTAATGTAAATATTATGCAAACCGCTTTATACAAAACGACATCAAAATAAATATATAAAAAAAAGCATTAATTAAAATGAGTAAGGAGTTTTTGAAATTTTCAATTACCAGGTACTACCAGAAAGTCATTACCATTTTTTTCGTAAAAAACTACATAATTTTCAAGAAAATGAAAAAATTTATTTATTCAAAGTATTGACCATTTGATTCTATACATTTTGCCCATCTTTCAGGCAATTTATGAATGCCATCCCAAAAAAAACTGTTTGTCCTTTGAGAAAAACCATTCATCAAGCAATTTTCTAACTTCTGTTTCAGATGGCGCGTTATCGTGCTGTAAAATCACTTTACCATGTCTCCGGGCCCATTCTGGACGTTTTTCAATGCATGGTTAAAATTGATAATTTGTTGTCGGTAGCGATCAGTATTAACTGTTTCACCAGGTGTCAACAGTTCATAATACACGACACCAATCTGGTCGCACCAGAGTGAAAACGATTTGGCCTTGGAGTTGATGGGCCGTCTTCGAAGGGTTTCGCCAGTTTCGCATCTTCAAACTTTTTCGGTCTACCAGAACGTTTGTAGGTAGCGGAGACTTGTAATAATTTCTTCTACTAAAGAAATTCTTTCCGCAACATTGAATTCTTTATTTATATTTCGATAGAAGACCAACCACTTAACATTATTTTGCATACATTTCGAGATTAGTTATAATTATGAACCATGAGATTGCTTCATTTGAATTCAGTGGAATTTTATTTATGAAGAATAATGCAGGAAATTATTCTGTCCTGAAATTTCTTTCTATTAAGACTCTGGCATAATGGTGCATGTACTATCATACACACAAATAGCATTAGAATTTTAAAAAAATTTTGAGCAATTAGTCGAAAATTTAGAATAATTGTAGAATAAGTATGTATGTAAAGCATGATCTTTCATATTATATGTAAATGTACTTATGATCTTCGGTTTTCCGCTTAAATTGTCTTGACTTTCAGAACCCAATCTAGTACATAAGTATTAGTTATTTGGAAAATATCCAAAAAAAGAAAAGCATACCTAAATCAATAACAAACAATGTTCGAATTACATGTAACTGTATGTGTCTCAATTAATTTTGCAATTTGCCTGTCGCTACTGTTCTGTTCTATGCACTTCAGTATTTACAGTTCAAGAAGGTATACATACAATACAGCAAAACCAGGTTGACATTGTTATAACGTGTACGTCCCTATATGGCAATCGTGCACGCGAGCCGTTCTTTCAACGTGTGTACTGCAGGTTCATTGTTTGACATTTCCGAACGATATTCGTAATGAGTACAAACAGAAAGTGAGCTGGCCACAATCTTATCTCCCTTTTTTCGATGCGATAGTATCGACAAACATACATTTGTTAAGTATTATCTGCTCAAGAATGGCTTTAATGTTTGAACACGTATCCATAACAGATATAAACGAAAAATATTTGTTCTGTATCTCCCTTTGACAGAGAAAAATTGATCTGTCTAATATAGTAATGAATGTTTGAACGTAAGAAGAAACTGATGTATTGGATGTTGTGTAAGTGTAAAATTTACGAGGGGCGTTCAATGTATTCTCGATATCACCATGAAAAAAAAACGCAAAAATAATTAAATTTATTTGTATTCTTCAAAATAATTCCCCTAAACCACAACCTATTTATTACATCTCGAAATGATTTTCAAAAAAAAAGAGGGACCGCCACGATTTTTGTCCACATTTCAACATTCGATATTTAAAGAAATGAATTTTGATAGCGAATTACTATATTATTTAAAATATTAAAAGTGAGTTTAACATTACTCCAAATAACCAGTATGCAAGTGTATTTAAAGGCTGGAGAGAAGAACACTGCGCAAGAAGTTTGTGGATCTAGAAAATATTCCGCTGTTACTTGTACATAGAAAAGTTCAAAAAGTTAGGATGTTTGATGAGTCTGAAGATTCACTTTTTAACAGTCACCTTGATTTCCCCCGACAGTTTGGAAGATGTCAATGAGAGCGTTTTCATCAAAGTGATGAAAAGATGGTGAATGCTGAAACACCAATATGATGCGGTAATACTGTTGGTCACTTCATCGAAAAGATCAACAAGCGACTCACAGAAGAAAAAGCTATTACATCTTCTTGTTAAAGCTCAGAAGCTTTAACAAGAAGATGAAACGAAAATATAAGCCTATTGCCACGTAGTTTCATATTTATATTGAACAAAAGCTTTGCTTGTATTGTAACGTTAATTTATTTTTCATTTCTAGTTTACGTTCCGCTAATTTTTTAGTTTCTAACAAAGTAATTGTGGGTGATTAAAAAAAACTGAGGTTAGATATGGATTTGGCTACCCAAAAATAGTTTAAAAAAATTATTTTCTTTGTTGGTCTGTGAAATCATCAGCATTTGATACGTGACGATTTGTGATATTTCTACCTTGCTCGAACAGCAATGATAAATTGGAATAATTACACCCTATTAGCTTCTGCCTGAGGATTCGGATAATTTTTTTAATTTTTAGAGGTATGTATCGAATTGTTATCCTGGATAAACGTCAAGTTTTCTCCTATTAGGGACAGTCCTGAGCAAATACCGTTATGTTTGAGAATTCCTCTGTAGTCCTCTTTATGCATAACACTGTCTATTTTTACCAAGCCACCCGTTTCTGCTACACAGAAACATCCCCAGACCATAATTGAACAACCGCCGTGCTTTACCTTAGGCACGGTGCAATCGCGTAGTATTTTCTCATGCTTCGCTCTTCGCACAGATTCCCTCAAATTTGGACTTGTTTGGCCAAAGCATCTTAGCCCAATCATTTGGCGTTCAGATGCGATAGTTTGGCGCCCATTGTATGTGTTGCCAATTTCCTCGTCGCAACAATGGTTTGAACATCGGACAGTATTGCATATTAATATTCTGATTATTTAACAGGTGCACAACTATGTACGTTGCTTTATAGTATCATAGTAAGTGCCCCAACTTTCATGAACAGTAGTGTAACGTAGCTCCTTGCGTCTTCTATCCATAACACCAAAGAAAAAGAATTGGATGGTGTTAAAGATTTAGAGACGATTTTGAAAAAGCTCTCAAAAAATAGGTACCATCATGTCAACAATAGTAGTACCGCTCGGATGAGGTTATTGAACTACAAAGGCACAGTTTTAGTATTTATTGAAAATCGCACGTATATACCGTCCATGATTATTTTTTAAAATTAACGCGTGTATGTAAAATAACGTTAAGTGCAGTTCGATTCTGTCTGACGTAAATGCAGACATGTCATAAATTAGATGTGGCTTTAAGTTACTATCAATATACTCCAATACTTTCAGATAATACTCACGGTAAGATACTATAAAAACATTGATCGACTTACGCAAATGTAGGGTGCACAACCTATTAATGCGAATGTTGATTACGTTTCTAGGTTTATATCAAGAGGAAGTGCTTTCGCTGACGATACAATTTCTTTCTGTTGAAAGTCGAGTAGCTATTTTTATTTTTAGTTCGTGCGGCTTTATAAATCTCGATATCGAAACTATTGATACATGAGTAATATACTTCGGAAGGGTGGAAATTAGGTCAAACGTCAATCTGCGACCACTAAAAATAGAGTTGCTGGCAGGAAATACATTACAAAAATAAGAAAAGTGTGTATAGGTAAACTTGTACGTATGTAGACTTAAAGAATATGTTGTCTTATAAGGATGTTTATATATTGTTTTAATTAAAAATACGTTATTTTAATAACTTAAAGGAATTAAATCATTTATTTGTTAATATAGAATAAAGAACTAACGTTAACATAATCAACAGCATAAAAGTTTTCTGTTTCATGAAATAATATGATGAAATAATATACGTGTGTAATCTAAATAAAATACATTACCGTCCACTGAAGTGTGGTCAAGTAACAAAAATTTAAGAAACCAAAAAATAAAATACAATTAAAACGAATAAAATAGACCTAATACTAAAGAAAAAAATGCATTCCAAATTTATTTCTTTAGTATTAGGTCTAAAGAATAACAACTATCAAAAGCTAATATCATTTATTACTATTCACTATTTAAAAAATACTTAAACATTGTTTTCATCAAAAACTTCCACGTTTGAACAACTCCTTTCGATCAATTTTCTGAGTGTGTCGCCCGGAATGTTCTATCCTTATTGGACAATATTCCAGAGCCTTTCCTTGGAAGTAGTACCGATATTTCGGACTCTGCTGTCAAGCTCATCCCACAGTAACTCAATAAGGTTGAAATCTGGACTCTGCAGTGGCCATGTTACTCAGATACTATTTGTGTATTGGGGCTCTGTGCTTCAGATCGTTAACTTGCATAAAAGTAAGATTCTTACAGATTACTCGCAGTCCAGAAGGAATGGCATGGGATCCCAATATTTTGCGGTAGTGCTCTTTCAGCATAACATATCTGTAACTGAACCGCCACCGTGTTTTAACATTGATACGACGCATTCGGGAAGCGTTCCCTCATTAACGAACGTCTAACACAGGTATGGGCAACCTTTGACATGTTGTGGGACAAACTTTAATGTGCAAATACGTTCGCGGGCCGCGTTTAAAAGTAGTGCATTTTAAAGTAGTGTTCATAATTTTTAGCGATAGATATCTGACATGAAATAATACGACAATGTCTCGCGGGCTGGATCAAATCTTACAACAGGCCGGTGATTGCTCACGTATGGTCTAATAGACATTTTAAATATTAATTCGTCAATCCATAATACATATTTGACCACTGCTCTATCGTCCAATCCCGATGTTACTAGGCCTACTGTAGCCTTTCGATCGGTCACACGGCGTAACAATGGTTTACGAGCTGCTACGCGACCGCGTAAATTTTCTTCCGCGAGACAATGGTTCTCAGTGGTAAGTCGCATACTGACGTCGGTGATTGAATTCGTTGACTATTTCTGATGCTGTTTTTCTGCATTTCTGCATTGTAGGTGATCATCTGTTGAGGTGGTTATTCGTGACGGGCCTGGACAATCACGGTCCTCTATGTCACCTGCTTCTTGACATTGGCAAATGGTGTATTTCACTGTCGAGGAGGCTAGATTTAATTTTTCACCGATTAGCTTGCTGACATAACCTTGTTCGTGCAAAGTTGTTTTACTGAATCGTTTAGCAACAACTATTAATTTACTACGTGAAATTTCGAATGCTGTTATTCACTTACTGTACCACCACTATAATTTTCAAACAGAAACTTTTCGAGACCCTTAGAGAGAGAGAGGGAATGCAATAAAGTGTTCACCTAATAAATAGAGTAGGATAATCCGTTGCAAATGCAGTTGAATATTTTGAGTCATAAAATGTTTAGTTACATCGCTTGTTCGTGATACTTTCGATTCAGATGCAGATGTGTTTAAGACAAATATTATTATCGTTGAATACAATGACACTTATTAAATTAAGATATTGTAAAACTTTCTCCCTTGGCCAAATTTCCGAGAACGGCGGTGTATTTATATTTGCATTGTGTAGTTTTAATGTGTTTTTTTACACGTAAATTAGTTTCGGGAGAACAAAGATAACGTACTTTAAATCTGGAAATTCCTTTATATTTCCTTACATTATATTCTCTACTAAATGTAGCACCATCACAATCTTCTGACATTATTACACTATACATGAAAACAGCAGTACAACAAATACCACTACTGTTTTTACCAAGCTGACGCGATATACTAGATTCTGTCTATAAATTAACTACGCACATGTGCCAATTCTCGGCGACTCTGATGGACCACCAAGAACTATAAAGAACTTTTTGCCTAAAGAAAATTAGATGAACAGGTAATACTACAGTTAGTAAATAATTCAGAACATAAGAGGCATTGTTTTTATTTTGATAATTTTAAATTTTAAAACAGCAACAGTATTTGTCTTATGCACAGACACAACAAATTAAAACTTTATCGAGTCCATCACCGCTACAATAACGCTTGCATTACTTTAACACGCAACATAACCATTTATGAAAGATTACGTTAATAAACAATTATTTAGTAATCGAAAATATTTACTACTTTACAATTGGTAGATTCTGTATTTAACGCAGCAGATATGACAAAGAAAATAAACGTATTCTATATATGTATGTACAAATTGTTAACCAAATTTCCTGAGCAGCTAAATAAACGTGATAAGGTTTGTGGTCAAAGATTAAAAAATGAATTTATTAGGGAATTTATGGAGAACTATTTTACATATATATATAATATATATTGTTCTTTCAGTAAAAATGATGTCATATAAAAAATTTAAAAATTTTAATTATTGAAACGATCTTTTTTACACGTTAAATATGCATATTTAATTCTTATTTTGAGTATAATGAAAAATTAAGTAATGTAAGGCTATTTTTATACCTACAAATGTTTTTTCATTACTCCATCAATGAAATTTAAATTTCGAATCCCTGTCGGCCAGATCATCAGGAGTTCTTGCCGTATTTTAAAGTAGCTAAGAATAATTTTATAGTCACCAACTTTGCAGCTCTCACTGATAGTGCGTGCGTACGGGAAATAATGCTCTGAAGAAGCACGAGCTAAATCCAAAATAAGCTGTAAGATAACGAGCCAAAACTTATTGTTTCAGTTTCTGTGAATTTCTTGATTTCAACTCTTCAGGGGCCCTCATGGATAGTACGTAAGTACGCGAATTAATTCTTTCGAGAAATTCGAGTTAAACCCAAACTAAGACGTTCGATAATGTGCCCAAAACTTGCGAGATTACAGAGAACTGTAGTATTTATCGTTTTTCTCAGGGCACCAGGTGTTACATATTCAATCTTACCTTGTTCCTTGCTGCCCATGGGAAGAGTATAAAAAAGTACAGAGCAAAACCAATAAATAAAGAAAATGTAGAAAAGATGTGAGAGATTGTAAAGTTACAAGACACGACCCCTCTATAGGAAAAACAAGCTGTAAAAGCAAAGATGAATCAAGATCATATACCCAGAAAGGATACATAAAGTTATAAGAGTCAATACCGTAGAGGGAGTGTATCTGGTATCCAGCAGGAAAACCCGATCATCTATGTGATCTGTAATTTCTAAGTCTAAAGTGTAAAAGTTGGTAGAACATGGACAAGATTATATAGGAACTAAAGGAGTCGCAACCGAGGTCAATTTTAACAGGCATACAGACTTGTTCATTCTAGAATTAGATATGCGCTGTCCACAAGTGGAAAGAGTGCAGTTAGGTTAAAGCGCGGGAGAAAGGAGGATAGAATATCTCTCACTGGCAGTTTCGTTTTCTCCCACTTTTGTATTGCAAACAACTTCCCCTACTTTCTCGCGTGTTACGCGTGAGAATGTCTGAAATCAGTCTTCACCAGCGACATGATGTGTGTAGGTCGGGGCTGTAAATCATTATGCATTGACAATACGTACCTACATTTTTGAATTGTATAAATTATTTGATGCATTTTATTTGAATCTTTTAATAAAATGCAACATGGCTATTTTCTTGAAATGTTTTGCCGTTTGGCGTGAAACTAATAAAATATTCTTGAAATAAATGAAATAGAAAATTCTAAAAATTAAAAAGATTTTCAAACATGGCTATTTTCTTGAAATGTTTTGCCGTTTGGCGTGAAACTAATAAAATATTCTTGAAGTAAATGAAATAGAAAATTCTAAAAATTAAAAAGATTTTCAAACAATGAAAAAATTAAAAGAAACTTTTAAAAATCCTAGTGTAGAATACGACGAACTGTTAGAGGTTTTACGTCAACTACTTCAGATATTTGTTACTAGAATAAGAAGGTTCACGCGAGAAAGTAGGGGAAGTTGTTTGCAATACAAAAGTGGGAGAAAACGAAACTGCCAGTGAGAGATATTCTATCCTCCTTTCTCGCGCGCTTTAACCTAACTGCACTCTTTCCACTTGTGGACAGCGCATATCTAATTCTAGAATGAACAAGTCTGTATGTAAAGAAACCAAGAGACTCCACAAATACACAAGAACTATAGCAGATTGAAGAAGTCCCAGCTGAATACACATGTCTACATCAAATAATCTTTAACCTTAATTTTCTCGTCTCCAAATTTTTATTGAATTTATGCCAGACTTTTCCATCAGATTAAAATACGTTATATTATCTCTAATGAATATGACCTATCTTCAAAAAGTCATACAGCTTGCTCGTACATTTCTTCGTACATTTTCTACATTTTTTTGTTCTATTTCGCTAATAAAAAGTTTCTTTTTTGGCTACACGCTTATAATACCCCATAACTTTTTGCTATTCTGCTCCTGGCGTCTACTTTTCTCACAATTTTAGAGACAGAAATCTTTGTATAAACCTTTACATCTGATTATGCGTTCTTCCAGTTCAGTTACAATTTTTCTATTAAAGTTCCTCGGTTTATGTTCTATCCTAATTTTAATTTTTAATTTTTTGATTGTGGAATGTATGGTGGTAATTCGACTGTTACTAACAATTTTGCTAGTGCCATTTGCTAAACTTTATTTCACGCAATTCAATGGATATTTCCTTGTTTTTTTTTTGCACATGCTGATTGAGAATAGCTTGAAGGATGCTGATATTCTACAACGTGTTTTATAAACATTCAGTAAGAAACTCATCTTTCATTTGCTATAGACTTTTGTGGCAATACTCTTAAATTACTGTGAATGAAAAAATTTGTGTATGTATCGAAATGTGAACTAGAATCTATGTTCGTTATGTTTGAAATTTTCAGGTGTTTAAATGGTATATAAAAAAATAAGATTTTGTTTATAAATTGCGTTTCTGAGATTAATATCATTTAGTATCTACTAGAAACAAAAAGTCCTGTAATATATAATTTTGGTTTATATCATTTTCATCAAATTACTTGCGCATGAATACGTTTAGAAATAACTGTAACATCCGTTTATTATTTTGTATTGGACATTGCATATTTAACAAAATATATAACAATGTACTATGTATTAAAAGTAACTACAATACGCAGTTTATACATTCAACAAACGAACAAACCGACGTATTGTTTAACTTCGAAAAAATATTATGCAGACATTCCAACCAGTCTACTTCCTGATTAAGCATTATTGTATTACTCGCTGACTGCAAACAGTGGAGATAAAAAAAAAATAGATCAGCTACCTGAATTCGCATACTTCGATGCGCGGTTATAAATATAACATTACGTTGTAACTTAAGCAGGATGATCGCCCCTTTGTGTGCACATGTTGGATCATTAAGTTATCTTTAAACTGTGGAATTTCAGCGAAACTACGAAGTAGCAATTGCAATTGAAAATACTATTAATACTCTCTCAAATCAATTTTATACTATTCATTCTGCCGATATTTATGTAAGAAATAAAGTTGTATAATTCTTCGAGCTAAAGTTTAATAATTTTTAAGCTGAAGGAGAAGGGTTGCCAACCCTATTTTATGAGATTGTAAGTCGTACAAGTCTCATGGGCGCATAATTTGTTAGAATTTACGTCGGATGATTCAGCTTCGTTGAAGAGGGAGTTCATAACGATTTCTACCCTTTTATAATAAAGGTTATCAGCATGATAATATACTAGCTGTATGTTGTTACTTGTTTGAGAAAAAACAAAAATAAATGCGTAATTAATATTTCTATAAAATTGTATATTAAATTATATTTTTGTGTTTTCTGATCAAATTTGCGTTATGGGGTAATTTATATTAAAACTATTATAAAACTTCTTTCAGTACTTTTTTAACTTAAATTAAACAAAGGTTGAAATGATGTACACTACCGGTCATATTTATTTGCCCACCCTTAGTTTTAGCCAAAATTATTAAACTATCAAATGTGTACTGAAAATTGATTTATTGTACCAATACAATAGTGTAAAATAAACATAAAATAGTTACGTTTTTTTTTATATAAAAACTGTATCATTAATTATTATTAAATTTTGCTCTCATCAATGTGCCCACCTTTATTTTTGATAATTGCAGCACATAACCGCGGCATCCTTTCAATTAATTTTTGCAGTGTATCTTCTGTAATTTGTGCCCACGCTTCTTGAAGTTGTTCCCACAGTACAGTGGTGGATAATAGAGCACATTCTCGAACCTTTCGGTCCAATTCTTCCCAAAGAAGCTCTATTGGGTTCAGATCAGGACTTTGAGCTGGCCATACAATTATAGAGATTTGCCCTTGCTCTTCTAGTTGACGCAAGTAATCGCCACACAATCTAGAAGTGTGTTTCGGATCGTTGTCCTGTTGAAATACAAAGTTTTCGCCAAGAATCCTTAGTCCTGAAGGAACAGCGTTATTTTCTAAAATTTCCTTGTAGCCTTCTTTTCTTAGGATTCCCTCAATTTTGACGAGATTGTTTACAGATGTTCCACCAAAACACCCCCAAATCATTACTGAACCTCCTCCATGTATTACTGTAGGCGCAATACATTCTGGCAGTACTCTTTCTCCTGCGGATCTTCTTACGAATATTCGCCTTTTACTACCGAAAAGTTCAAACTTCGATTCGTCTGTCCACAACACATTATTCCACTGATCAATCGTCCAATTCTTATGTTCTTTAGCCCAATTTAGTCGTTTTATCTTGTTTTGCTTTCGTAGTAGTGGTTTTCGCAGAGCAATTCTTCCGTGTAAACCCGCTTGCCTTAACCTTCTCTGTACCGTGGACACACTAATTGGTTTAGCACGCGCTCTATTCATTTGATCAGCAATTTCTGGTGCTGTTTTTCGTCTATCGCGTCTACTTATCCGTATTAGATGCCGGTCATCTGCAGATGTCGTCGCTTTGCGTCGTCCAGATCTTCTCTTGTTGGAAAATGTACCACTTTCTTCAAATTTTTAAAGTTATAATCAACGGTTCTGCGATTTAATCGTAATTCTTTTGCAATTTCGCGATTACTTTTACCCGTACAATGATAAGCAATTATCATAGCACACACTTCAACAGATAATTCCTTCGTCTTCGGCATTGCATTAAAATATTCACAATAACTCTCTATTTCACTGTTTTTGCAACAAAAGATGAACGATGACTGACATACAATTTATTTTCCTTTTTGAATAACACATCCTAATATTGTAATTAGTTAGTGCAATAACACAATATTGGTAATACCTTTCGGAAATGCAGGTAAAACTGTTAATACTGTAGGGATTAGCCTATATTTTTCCAATTTATGACACCTTTACGATATCTCATTAACAATTTAAGATTTTCGTAGAAATTCATATGGAATTACTTCCACTAATAATATTGTTGAATAATTATAATACAGATTTTTCGAAAGATAATCCGCATTTCAGGAAACACATAAAATTGAGGTGAGCAAATAAATATGACCGGTAGTGTATATGTAAATTTTCTCTTTAAGGGATGGAATTATTTTCAGTTTACATAGTGATTCAAACTATTTAATTTCTAATTAAGCTATATTTGTTTTATATTCATTTTCTACAAAATTCCTCTTCACTAAAATATAATACATTTGTGGGGTAAAAAAATTAATGTTGCTTATGAAAACATAATAATTACAGACGAACCATCGACAAACAGTTTTCTGAAGAAAATAATTATATTTATTTAAGTAATAATAACCACCTCAATAATGTATTTGTTGGTGATAATTCTTTAAATAATCATTGGAAAAGTAGCACACCTAGTCAACAGAGCATGGATAATTGCACCTACTTCAAAAAACACATGGTTTTGTCTTCTCTAAACAGTTAATAATAAGCAGCGCAACAAAAATAGGAATAAAAATTACATTTCTTATAGCAGTAAATGGATTTTCACAAAAATGAAGGGATTTTTGTTATTTCGCCTAGAAAGGTCTGCAAGAATGATAATGAACTGTGCGCAAACACTTCAATTTTTTTGTTCAATTAAAATATTACGTAGTGAAAGGCAACTATGTGAATATGTGTTGTAAAATAAACAAATTAAAGAAAATGTAAGCATCTAAAAAAGAATTATCTAATATTTCCTGTTTGTGATTCGAAACCGTATATAGTCAGACGTTATATAAGAAAGGATGTGAAATTAGAAAAATTGCACTAAATTAAACAAATATTATACAATAGCATGAATGGTTCTTATGCTAAAAATTAAACACGGAAAATTTTAACGGATACAAAAAATGTCGGACTTAATCATAACAACAATCGACATGTGGATTCCATACGAAATTACTCTAAGAAATATTATTGCCATGAAATACTCATTTCAATGTTTTACATAATATCTAAATAAAATTGATATAAACACATCCCAAGTTATATTTATTTGATCATGAATTGATATATAGAATGTGATCAAAACTAAATAATACGCTTAAAAATCCTTCTACTTCACGTACAGGTAGTTTCTCATAAATCTAGGACACCAAATACGAGGGTGGTCCTAGAAGTACCCGACCCAACAAAGAAAACACAAAAATTTTGGAAAGAAATACGAGGGAGCGTTTTTATATTCGCGGAATGGGGGACAAGGGGTGGAAATAAAAAAAACAAATTATTTTTCTTTTTCAATATATTCACCTGCAAGACGGATACATTTTTCACATCTTTCAATTAATTTATTTATACCCTCATAAAAAAATGATTTCTCTTTATCTGCAAAATACGCCGAAACTGCCTCCTTGACTTCATCATCGGCAGTAAATTTTTTACCCCGCAGCTCTTTTTTCATTTTTCGGAAACAGGTAATAATCACTCGGGGCCAGGTCTGGGCTCTAGGGTGGGTGATTCACAATTTCGAAGCCCACCTTATGTAGGGCAGCTAACGCAACGCGGCTCTTGTGGACGGGGGCGTTGTCGTGCAAAAGCAGAACACCTTTTGTCAATTTTCCCCGTCTTTTCTCTTTAATGGCTTCTTTTAGTCGCTCTAATATTGAAGCGTAATATTCTCCGGTTATAGAAACACCTTTATCTTTATAATCAATCAACAATATTCCTTCCGAGTCCCAAAATACCGTTGCCATGAGTTTCCCAGCTGATGTGATACTTTAAATTTCTTTGGAGATGCTGTGCCCTTTTTATGCCACTGCATGGAGTCTTGTTTGGACTCAGATTCATAATGATGAATCCAAGTTTCGTCTCCAGTAACAATTCCACTCAATACACCATCCTTGTCTTCATTACAGAGGTCCAAAAATGCACGCGAACACTCTACGCGCTGTTGTTTTTTGCGGCGGCGTGAGCATTCTCGGCACCCATCTTGCGCTGACCTTAGACATGCCGAGATGATCGTGAAGGCGTGGTCACCTCAATGCTCCTGCCCGGCCTCGGGTCGTTTTCAAGGCATTCCTTTCCTTGTTTAAATAAACTATGCCACTTGTACACCATGGTTTTTCCTGGACAAGAGTCGCCGTAAACCAATGACATCTCATTCATTATGGTCGCGACTGATTTTCCTTGCCTGGTAAGGAACTTTATAACGGCACGATATTTGATTTTTTCCATATTTCACTTTTCACTCCTGATTATGTTACTTGGTTGACGATAGCTCAAAGACTAACTGTCTAATAACAATGAAACTTCGTATTTATACTAATCATGAGTCGCTGCACAGGCCACGCCCCCAATGCGCCTACTCACCCCTCTACAACCCGCTCATTCCGCGAATATAAAAACACTCCCTCGTATATTTATTTTTCAATATAATCTTCTTTCAGCTCTATACACTTTTCCCAGCGATGTTCAATAAGTTCGATGCCTTTTTTATAATAAGAACTGTTTTGCTCCTCAGAATAGCCATTAACTCCCGACATCACTTCTTCATCGTTGGAAAATCTTTGACCACTGAGTCATTTTTTCAAGTTTGGGAACAGAAAATAATCTGAGGAGGCTAAATCTGATGAATAGGGTGCATGAGGTAGCAATTCAAACTTTAATTCATTAATTTTGGCCATTGCAATAACGGATTTATGAGCTGGTGCATTGTCTTGATGAAACAACATTTTCTTCTTACCCAAATGCAGCCTTTTTTGCTTGATTTCTTCGCTCAAACGTTCGCATAATACTCGCCGTCGATAGTTTTTCCTTTTTCAAGATAGTCAATGAAAATTATTCCACGCGCATCCCAAAAAACCGATGCCATGACCTTGCCTGCAAACGAAACAGACTTCGCCTTCTTTGAAACCTGTTCTCCCTCTCGAGTCCATTGTTTTGTTTGTCCTTTTGCCTCGGGTGTGAAGTGATGGACCCATGTTTCATCTATGGTTATGAAACGACGTAAAAATTCTGCTTTGTTGCTGTGAAACTTCGCTAAACACTCAATTGAAATATCGTTACGACACTGTTTTTGCTCGAGTGTGTGCAAACGCGACACCCATCTTGAACACAGCTTTCTCTGTCCAAATTTTCAGATAATATGCGATATATCGCACTTTCTGAAATGCCTACTATGTCTGCTAGCCCAGAGTAGAATCCAATTCAGCTTTTATATTGGTTGGGCTTAGACCTTTCAAATAAAAGTATTGTATCACGTAACGATGGCCAATTTTCTCCATTTTTACAAATTCACTGGAAACGTTCATTATTGATTGCTGCCAAATAAATACCAAACAACGTGGCGTCTTCAAATTTGAAACATATGCTTTATAGATTGTGTACTTTCTAATACAGGATATTTTTCAAACAACTACTGTCATCTCTAGGTCAGGACGGGTACTTATGGGACCGTCCTCGTATTTTACACTGCAACTAATAATTCTTCTTTATGTGTCAATGTGAATGACAAATCTCAAAAATTTTTCAAAATTTAATGACTTCAGTATTTTTTAAACAAGTTATGCCTTGTCAATTAACTGAAATTATAAACGCCTATATAGTAAGTAAATAAAGATGGGACATATTAATACAACACAATAAAAGACAAAATTCTCCATAAAATTTCCAAAACAATAATTTTTTTAAAGACAACAAGTCATGCTTTATAAGATATTATTATCATAAGATTTTTCAGACCGATTTCGTTGCGATTTCACGACTAGATTAGGTTAGATTAAAGTTTCAGTTCAAGATTTGATGATGAAAAGTGGACAAGAGAATTGTAATTCTAAAAATCAATCTCGCAAAATGTCTTGAAATATAGCCCATTACAATCGTGCCCACTTATCTGAAACACCTTGTACTCTGTAAACGAAAAATAACTACAAAGATATTTACTTCCTCCTTAGTTAGCAGTTTGTTCTCATATCTTTGATTTATAGTAATTATATGTTCTTGACTTTCTGGCAATCTCCTACCTTGCATATTTATTGGTTTCACTTACAAAAATACAAATCAGATTATTGTCAAGAGATGTTTCAAAATACGTGAGTGTCAATGTACTTTCGTTTATATTTATAGTTACTCCCGGATTTAGAGTGCAAAGAAAAGCTTGTGGAGGATTACCAATCTCACTTAGACCGATTTTTTTCAACACACGTGGAAGGGTTAATCGTACAACACATACACAGTCTGTCGCAGAGAAAACCGAACTTTTTTAAAATAAAAAGCATACTATTTTGGTAAAAATCATTTATTTTATTCAAAGTAGTCGCATTCGGTTTCAATACAACATTTTACACGGTCAACTAACATGTCGAATGAGTTTTTACGAACATGTCGAACGAATTTTTAAGTTCATCTTTAGAGATGTCTTTCAAGATCGGTGTCGACGCCTTTTTAATGGCTTCGACGTCGGCATAGCTCTGTGCTTTCATCGGCAAATATAGTTTGGAGAATAGACAGAAATCACAGACGTCAAATACGGTGAATGACTAATGATTAAAATGCCATTTCAAGTTAGAATATCAGTGATAAGCGCCGAACGATGAGATGGTGCATTATACAGCTACCATTTTCATGGTATTAAGAGCGCACACAACGAATACGCACCAAAAAATGCTTCATAACACCAAGATAATATACAGCATTGACTGTTTGACTAGTTGGTACAAACTCTTTGTGCCCTTTCTAATCATAAAAACAAATGAACATTGTCTTCACTTTTGACTTCTCCAAACGGCTTTTTTTCGGTCTTTCTTCTCTAGAATGCTTCCATTCAGAGCTTTGACGCTTGGTCTATGGATCATATTGAAAACACCACGTCTCATCGCCAGTTAGAATAGAATACCAGAAGTTTTTGTCCTTTTTTGTGTCTTTAATCAAGTCTGTGCAATGTTCAGTTAGTTTGTATGGTACAAACTTTGCACTAATCTTTCTCAGTCCTAAATGCTGTGTCAAAATGCGATGAATTGAATCTTTAGAAATATTTAATTCCATTCCCACGTATCGTAATGAGGATTTCAGCTCATTTCTGATAAATTCACGAGTAAGTTAGATGTTACGTTCGGAAACCACAGATTTTTCTCCTCGTCGTCATTTATGTCCGTACAACCGTCTTTAAATCATGTATACCACCCATACACATTCGTCCGTGATAAACACGCATCACCACACCCTTGTTTCATCAAATTAAACGTTTCAGTAAACGATTTACCGAGTTTCAAACAGAACTTGATACTCTTTTGTTCAAAATTCATTTTACGACCAATTATAAATACACACTGTTACTTTATGCGCAATTTCTTTGCTTCTAATGATGCAAATGTCCTGATATTTTGACATAACATTGGTGAAAGATCTACCTTACCGACGCATATTTTTTTTAATTGATGGTGCCACTAAGAAGTACTATTATAAAAAAGTTCGGTTTTCTCTGCGACAGACTGTGTATATCGAATTTCTTAGGCGACGCCTGTTTGGGAAATCTTAGTTTGATCAAAATGTAAGATGCACTAGAGTCAAAAAAAATTCTCTCATCTAATTAAAAAAGGACTAGATAGCTTATGTAAATTGAATCAAAAATAGTGCAGCTTTCAATTACGTTTGTATAAATGTGCTACACAACAAAAAATATATCTGTGGCTTTCATTTAATTTATTCTTGTATTTTCACACAAAATTTTAAAAAATATTTGATGGTGCTGAATAATTTAATCGATTTTATAAACATATAATTTAATAATAACCGAAATGTATACACCCTATCCGCTTAGTAACCGTAAACAATATATAACACCACAAATATCAACGATCGAGCGTCGTGAAACATGTGTATACAAAAGTCGAATAGCGGCCCATCGAAAATTTGCTCTTCACGTGTTTTTATTAATTTGTAATGACGGTAATGGTTAAATATAGATTAATAAATTGAAATATATTGTTTATGCTTATCCAAGCGGATCCTCTTGCGAGCGCCCTGATTTATTAACCACGTGCAATTCGTCAGACGTATGTTGTGAGCATGAGATTCCTTCTCGACAATGTTCTTTTTGCGTTGCTCCTTCTACTGACAGAATCAAACGTTGACAGATTTAAAAAGTTTGAAATGACCATACTGCCAACACGAAAAGTAAAATGCAGTATTCTACATTATTGATTTACAAATATGCGTTATTATAAATTAAAAGCCGATCATTTACCGATGAAAGTGAAAGTCGTAGTTATTAATAAACAATTTGGAAGTGCAGCTTTATTGTGTAGACAGAAAAAGTAAAAGTAATATGCATTTTCTGTGTTCAAATAAACTGGTAATTATTTGTTCTTTTCCTTTTCGACTATAAGAGAAAACAAATTCTTTTAGCAAGAATTAGTGTTCGGAATTTTTTTAAATTATTGAACTTAATCGAAACTTTTTTGAAAGTAATAATTAAATTTAAAAATATATCAGCGTTGTACTTGTTTAAAAGAATAATTTTGTTTGACATAATCAGCCTCTTTTATCTTCTTTAATTATATCAAGATGAAATTACATAGCTTTTCCTCAAAGATGATCTGCAGACCTTTCTGAATTGATAAGACGAGCTTCAAATACAATTTGGCAGTCTGTCATATCGTTAGTATCGTCGGTAGCGTCGTTTTCTTTTCGTTATCGAATATTTCCACTACAAAATGGTTCCTTATTTATCTGAAAAGCAACGAATAGAAATTTTAATGACTTGTTACGATTACGTTGTTATCCTTCATTAAGTTGCATTTGATAAATCAAGACCTCGTGTTCAATCTGTATATGACAGTTTCCGTTAAATCTTATTATTGGTCGGTTTAAAAATCATCTTTACGATTTCATTTCTTTGCGTTCGTGGAAAACTTCTTTATATTTACAGTTGTTTATCAGTTTCAAGTGCTTTTTTGTTCGTTCTTGTATATACGTTTTTGAAAGAATTGTTTCTTGCGGTTACAGAAGTTTGGCCAAAGGGAAAAATTTTTAAAAATGTAAAGAAATACATGAAATGAAATTACAAAATGTATATATTATTTCAAATAGACAGTTACTCGCAAAATTGAACGTACATCGACAAGAAACTAGAATGATATATATTACTTTTAAGAAATTTTTATTTAATATAAAACACAAATAATATTTCAATGTTTCAATGTTCAACTTTATAATTTCAACAAAATAAAAGAAGTGAAATAAATACACTGCATACCACCGCAAAACTAAGCATACAGTAAACATTTTTTTTAATTTAGTATCTTGTATTGCCTTAGTATCTTGTATAGCCTCTTGTATTGCCTCTTGTATTGCCTCCTACTTGCCTAATTGAGGATTGTACTTTTGACGTTTTTATTAATAGTAGATCTTCCTTTGTATCTTTTCTCTCTTTGTGGAAAATTGTGTGTTTCTGTAATATGGACTTTAATTATTTCTTCTATACTATAAACTAAGAAAGTTTGCTGGTGTATCAATAACGCTGCAAAATACGAATATACCGGCATTTGCCTAATTCATCAGTAGTCACCTGTGTTGAAGAAAGAAAAGGCACAAACGTTTTTCTAGTAGTTACGCTCTACAGCTTGTCCAGAAATCGTGAAAAAAATAGAAACAGACGTATGCAGAGCTTGCGTATTATACACACGTGTGTCGCGTATAATACAGATAAAATAGTATTTTGACTTATGAAGTTTGCCTTTTCTAAGGCTCCGATATTGTTATATTCCGTGTATTTTACCGCTGTTATTTGTTATTGTTCTAAGAGCTAATTTATCGTATGTATTTCTTCATCCTTGTAAGTTTACACTTAGGTAACCTACGTAGGCAGCTTTTACATTTGTTATTTATAGGTTTACAGATTAAGTATATAGTATATTATCGCATCCGACAGCAATATAAAGTATTTAATTTGACATCTTGTTTCATATCGGATAACATTCCTGATTTAAACTATACAAAATGTGTGCATCATTTTTCGTAAAAATTTAAAGTTTTTTTAAACTATATTAAAACGCAATATCGCCTTAATTTTAGAACATAAACCCTATTTTCTAATAAGTAGAATTTTTGACAATTTAATAGATATTGATTTAACTCTTCACTGGCTATGTATTTTTATTCAAACAGACACTATTTGCCGTAGCAAATCATTAAGTAATATTTATGCAACGACCTCAAGTCGCAGATAATTCAGATATAACCTTGAAGGCCTTAAAAATAGAAATCTATTTATTTAAATAAATATTGAATAAGAATGTATTGTGTGCAAAAGCATTATTCTGAGTTCTTCCAATATCGCAATATTTACAAATTATACATAAGTGTGTATTTGTATGTATATCAAATATTTGTATTCAGCAATCGGGGATTTTAAATAAATTTATCAGCTCTTAAATAACCCATGCTTTCTATTATACAGTAACTTACTATATGTACCTATACATAAGAAAGCGAGTCAAATGCAAATGACAATGGCATACAACTAATTTTGACATCAACTTATTCTCCTATTTGCAGTGGAATTTAAAGTTCTAACTCACTTAGGATGCATCAGTTCCACTTTTTGTAATTACCAAATTAGTAAACTACTAACGTAGTAGTAGTAGTAGTAGTAGTAGTAGTAGTAGTAGTAGTAATTAACAAAAACAAATGCATTCATTACAGATGTTTCGAAATAATAACAAAGAAAGTAAATGGAGTACAAAAAATAAACAACAATTAGATTAAATACCGAGAAATATGTACATTAAAAAAATGGTTAAATAAACAGATATAGGTAAAATACTTTAAGAAGTTACAATACCAAAACAAAGCAAGGTCGGATTCGGGTACTCGGGAAGAAGAAATAAAGAATTAATAATCAAAATCGGTTCAAGAGATTAAACTAAGATGGTAAGATCAAGTGAAAGGAGTCATTGAAGCTTGGGAACACAAAATGTGAAGAGTATAACCAATAATAGAAGAAAATAGAACCAATTAGCAAAAAGCATAGAGATTAAGTTTAAAACCAAATGTATATAAAGGAACTAAGCGGAATGATTCACCAGTATTGCAAGAATCGCAGAGTTTACATTAGAGTGGCTTTATTTCGAATGAAATTTATAGGCGATATTATTGTTATTATAAAAACTAAAAGTAATAATAAGCCGAATTTCGTGTATGATAACTAGTGCTGGGCGAATCGAATCCAAAAACACTCGGTAAGGAAAATCGAGTTATAAATCGATTCTCCTGGAATGATCGAATCCGAATCCAGGATCGTTTCACAGCTCGGACTCGGAGAACCGATCCAAATCGGTTTTCACGCTGAATTCGAATCCAGAGATACATATATACTGCATTGAAACTATGATGACTTGAGGTGTATAGAGCGCATTGTATTCGGCGGAACTTATGTATTTACATAATATACATACTTATGAATGAACTATTTGATTTTTGGTCAAAAAGGTGTTTTTACGCATTAACAGATGTTTTAAAATTGATTTCTACGAATCGGAAGGTTTACAACTTATTGCGGATATCGAAAATATAAAACTAAAATGAATTGGTAGTAGATTTAGAATACGGATAATATTTAAACAAATATTTTTCTTTATGATCACCTATAATAGGGATATACGAGGGCCATTCAAATATAAATGAGAAATAACATTTACTATCTACATAAAACAACGAGTGGTACCTAGTAAATAAAATTTTACGTTAAAATGAACAATAACCATACTTTATAGGAGTGGTACGCAGTTTTGTTTATTTCATTGCAATCATTGCCTTACAGTACTTTCAAAAACATAAAGACAACCAATAAAAAAAGAACACAAAAAGGTCCCATTTTCTAAAAATGAAATAAATGAATTCAAATATATCGATTTCCGATAGATGTACAAAAAAGTTTTTAACAAGTTTTCTAAATATATCAAGTTATCTGTGCAAGTCAATCCTGTAGATATTTCCAGTTTTCTTTAATTTATTAAATTAAAAATACAACCGTGAAGATCACATGGAGCTGACTGTATTTGCTACAGTGGCTTGAAAGTAAAATCTTAAAAAAATATTTATGGCAAAAAAATCGAGTAAGCACTTTTTCTATCATTCTCATTATGTTTTGCAATTAATAAGAATTTCGATTGTCTTTAGTTATGTTACTTTTTGTACACACTGTATACAAAAATGTATTATTCAAAATCAAAAAAAAATAATCTTAGATTCTAAAAACGAGATTCATGTCAAGAACACGCATCCAGTTCTTCCGTTTAGGACCACTTTGTCCAAGAAGACGAGTATGTTACTTGCCGTTTGTGCCAACAAAAATACAAATATGTTAGCAATACCACCAATATGGGCAGGCATCTAACACGAAAACACGCTAATGATATTCATGCACCTTCAACGTCGGAAGCGACGGATACAGGATTAACAACGACCCCAGGATTAACAGTCATTCTCCATGGTAGAAAACATAAGTTTTAGACGTTTTTGTAGCAAAATGCAGTCAAAATATAGCCTACCAAGTAGGGGATGTTTAAGTAGTACTATATTACCCGACATGTATAGAGCAACTTACGACAAGTTTAAACTATTAATTGCAGGATCAAACCATATTGCAATTACTACCGATGTATTGATATCTGAAGACACAAAATCCTACTTAACGGTTACAGCGCATTTTCTTCATCATTACACGTTATTTGCATTGGTGTTAAATACTAGACAAATCTTGGAGCAGCATACCGGAAGAAATCTGGCTATTCTTCTAACGGAAATTTTTAACGAGTGGGACATCAGTGAAAAATTAGTGGCAATAGTAACAGATAATGGTGCAAACATTAAGAATGCAGTGAATGAATATTTAAAAAAGGTACATTTATCGTGTGTGGCACATACATTAAATTTAGTTATAAAGGAATCGTTAACAAGTTATTACCTCCTCCTTTTAATTAGGATGATGAAAAATTGATGATGAGAATGTAAAAAGAAATGAATAAATATATGAAATATATGACGGTTAATTCGATGTTAATGTAAGGAGTTAATAATTAATAGTTGTGTACAATGAGCGTCAAAAGTCCAGGACGTGTGCTAAGCTGAAAGAAAGATTATTAGTGGAAGAAAACGACAGAAATGCCTTTAAAATTTTATTCACAAGTTAAATGAATTCTTAAAGCTTGAATGTGTTAAATAGAAATAGTTAACAAGAACTAGAGCAACAAATAAAATAGGATGAACGTAATAGCAAAGCTGTAATAAAATATAAGTCTGGATGTACGAAGGCTGCTAATAAAATATAAAATAAAAGGTTAGATTAAATGTGCATCGGCGATGCATATACTTGCGTTTGTTCCTGGATCAGGAAGGTGTATTTATGTTCCGCGGTCGCGGAATTAAACACGAGGTCACAAGAAGCGCGAATAAAGGTTCGCGGCACAAACACGTGAAAAGACGCGTGTAGTCTTAATGACGACAGAAAGCGAAGAGCCTTGTTCTTTTACGGTTATGGCTTTATAAGGAACCCTTAGGTTGAGGGGCTATGTGTGCGTGTCATGTTTGAATTAACCAATAGCAAACAGGGACAGGCACGCTACCACTTGGGCGGGAAACGAATTAGCTACATTAAAATTGATTTTAATTTCAATATAAGCATTAAGCAAATTATCTACACAGAATAGTAGACGTGTATTCTGTGTAAAAGAAATACCAAATTGGGATTGGTATTTGAATCGCGAATTGCATTTAAAAATCAATATAACTAAGTTGATATCGAATTTAGTGAAAAGTTTTGTAACTTCGAGTACAGTTTTTGGTATCTGATTTCGGTGTTTTATTGCAGCTTGACCCTTCGTACGTGACTAACACAAAGGACTCTGCATCTGACTATATATACGAGTACCGGACAAATAATGACAGTATAATAATTTAGGAATTCAAGATCGAATTGTATTTTAAATTAAATAAATTAATCTTAAAAACGATACAAAAAATTATTATATATAGAGAGTGTAACAAAGTAATAGCGATTTAGTACAGATAATTAAAAAGTATCGTAGCATAGTAACATATTTTAAGCATAGTGTACTGGAATCAGATAAATTACGACTATTACAGACGCAACGCAATGTACCACTCCATCGTTTAAAACAAGATGTACCAACACTGTAGAATTCCACAGTTATAATGATAACCCGGTTAATAGTATTAAAAACTGTTTTAGCAGAAGTTGTAACTGATCTTCCCAGAGCACCTGACCCACTAAATGAAATGGAATGGACTGTATTAATGGATTTTTCACCACTACTAAATCCGTTAAAAGAGGTTACGGAGCAACTATCCGGTGAAAGCTTCCCCATTTTGTCGATGGCAATTCCTTTAATTAAAAGCGTGGTATATACGATAACACAACAATTACCAACAACGTCAGTTGGTGTACTCCTTCAAAGCAAACTGCTAAGCACAATAGAAAGAAGATTAGTAGTCTTCGAATAAAATAAACTTGCTGCAATTACAACCTTTTTAGATCCCAGATTTAAAAATGTGGCATTTGACGATTCGTCCAATGTTGAACAATGGATAAAAGATGTAATAGAAAGCAATACTTCTATGGCAACTGTTATCGATACCGAAGAACACAGTGTGAGCCACCCATCAATTTGGCAATATTTTGATAGCAAACTTTTAGAAAAATCTCAATATCGTGCTGCAACTTCTTCTGAAAGCATAATTAAAAACTATTTAGACCTTCCACACTTACAGAGATGTAAAAACCGTTGTGATTTTTGGAGAGACCACGCGTTATTACTGCCAGAATTAAATGCACTCCAAGACAAATATTTATGTATTCCAGCAACGTCGGTTCCAGCAGAAAGGATTTGTTCAAAAGCAGGCCAAATCTGCAACGGACGACGAAATTGTTTATCAGCCACAAACTTAGATAATTTTCTTAAATACGAATTTGGATGCCTGTTCTTGACACGAATCTCGTTTTTAGAATCTAAGATCATTTTCTTTTGTTTTTGAATAATTTTTGTATACAGTGTGTACAAAAAGTAACATAACTAAAGACGATCGAAATTCTTATTAATTGCGAAACCTAATGAGAATGATAGAAAAAGTGCTTACTCGATTTTCTTGCCACAAATATTTTTTAAGATTTTACTTTCAAGCCACAGTAGCAAATGCAGTCAGCTCCATGCGATCTTCACGGTTGTATTTTTAATTTAATAATTAAAGAAAATTGCAAATATCTACAGGATTGACTTGCACAGATAACTTGATATATTTAAAAAACTTATTAAAAACTTTTTTGTATATCTATCAGAAATCGATATATTAGCAAGTTACATTAGTTTTTGTATACACTGTATAATTGTATAATTGTCTTTATTGTATCTATGGATATATTTGAATTCATTTATTTCATTTTTAGTAAATGGGACTTTTTTGTGTTCTTTTTACGAATGAATAAATGGAAATTTTATATATATTTTTATTGGTTGTCTTTATGTTTTTGAAAGTACTGTAAGGCAATGATTGCAATGAAATAAACAAAACTGCGTACCCCTTCTATAAAGTATGGTTATTCTTCATTTTAACGTAAAATTTTATTTACTAGGTACCACTCGTTGTTTTATGTAGATAGTAAAAGTTATTTCTCATTTATATTTGAATGGCCCTCGTATATCCCTATTATAGGTGATCATAAAGAAAAATATTTGTTTAAATATTATCCGTATTCTAAATTAGTATTTAGTATATCTACTACCAATTCATTTTAGTTTTATACTTTCGATATCCGCAATAAGTTGTAAACCTTCCGATCCGTAGAAATCAATTTTAAAACATCTGTTAATGCGTAAAACACCTTTTTGACCAAAAATCAAATAGTTCATTCATAAGTATGTATATTATGTAAATACATAAGTTCCGCCGAATACAATGCGCTCTATACACCTCAAGTCATCATAGTTTCAATGCAGTATATATGTATCTCTGGATTCGAATTCAGCGTGAAAACCGATTTGGATCGGTTCTCCGAGTCCGAGCTGTGAAACGATCCTGGATTCGGATTCGATCATTCCAGGAGAATCGATTTATAACTCGATTTTCCTTACCGAGTGTTTTTGGATTCGATTCGCCCAGCACTAATGATAACCAAGTGAAAAATAAGATAAACTTAAAATAAAGTAAGTCAAAAAGTAACGAGCCAGGTTTAAGTATATCCATTGCAAGCGGACGAAATTAAAACATTTATTAACTTTAAGGATGAGTAGAGATAAATGTGGAGCAGAAATTATAGAGACAATAAAGTTATTGAAGGAAAAAAACTGTTATATATTGAATAAAACGAAAGTTATTGTAGAGTAAGAAGAAACGAACTAATAATGACTCTCGGCCATGTCAAAGTATTTGAAATAATTATTCTGACGATTAAGGAAAATTTGTAAAGCAGTGATTAAGTCAAGATTTTTTTTAAAACTTAACTCCAGTTATTACAATCCATCCAACGTTATTTTGAAAAGACGCGGATCAGGTTCTTCCAATGAAGAATTCTTTAAATTATTTGGTAACTAACAAATCACCTATACGTAACGAACATTTTAAAACATAATGTACGACTGATAAACTGATTGAAATGTAAGATTTACTAAAATAAAATCACTTAGGTGCACATCTGTCTAATAAATCGTTAGATTAAGCACTTCAACTTTGTTATTCAACAATTGGTTAACCAAAATACTGGAATATTTACTTATTCATTCACTGTGTTTCACATTATGATATTTAACTTTCCCCTTTACTAAAAACGCTCCTTTTCTATTGGCGATGATGTAACGAAGCATTGGGCTTTAACAATGGGTCGCAACACTTTATTCTGAAAACGTATTTCAAGGTTGGAAATTCTAGCTGCGCCTCGCAGCTGAACGCCATTGGCCAACATTGAGTTGAGGATTATCTTATACACGTATAATTTGTATGATTGTCTCAATACAATTTGTTTTAGCAAGGATGTGTTTTGCCAAGTTAAACGCCTATGTAAGTGGATATCGAATCCGAGGTGTTTTATTTCGATTGCCTAACTTTGATTTCATTTAGTGTTACTGGTCTTTACTCACAGTCAACGTTACATGGATTCACCTGGTCTCATTTGCTTTGATTTTCAATTCCTTTTAAGCAGGTGTATTTGACTTTACTTTTCGAGGGGGTTTCCCAAAGCCTTTACAGAATGTTAATGAAATACTAGGACCGCAATGTGTTCAATCAAAGTTTCTACTTGTATATTTTTGCTAAAGTGAATGTGTGCGGTGTAGAAGAAGTATAGTACAGGTCCTGGTAGCTAGATATTTTCTAAAAAATATCAGGTTAGTATACTGCACGAAATAATACAATAGTCCGGCGCGCCGTAAGGAAGTGTATTTCGCACCAGAGTTTATTGGAGACCTAACAGGCAACCGCAAACACTGATGATGCTGAAATGAAAGCCTTTCTTTTTAGTGCATTATTTCGTATTTCGCTACTCTGTGCACTTGTTCAATTGTAGTGTTTTTAAACTTTTCTACAAGTACAGGAGAAGCTCCTCGAAAACTTTTGAGGTTACTGATAACAAGGAAAAATTTTCTATGTTCCTCTATGTGTTTGTTCTTTACTATTAACTGCTTTTCAAACTTCGTAAAAATAGTGCACGTTATAATGGTGTTTTGTAAAACTAAGATGTAACGTTTACCTACTATTTCTATAATTATTTTTATCGCTACTCAACTTTTACTGTCTTTAAACTTGTGGAAATTATAGCCTTATACTGAAATAAAATAATGATTAGAATTTTTTTTTGAATTATAAAAGAATGATTGTCTTTCAAGTAATCTTCTATATTAAACCTTAATCATATATTCAATTAAAAGCTGTCAAAACGAATTTCATTTAAGTAAATCTACTTAATCGTTTCTTTTGTACAAATACTTAAAATTATCAACCATTTCTGACATGAATACATAACAGCTTCGTACATATGAACATACTTTATCGTTCGAATTAGATTCGGATCAATTGAAATTCAATGAGTGGAATTGGTAGCAGTAATTGTTTAGAATTTGATTTAAATTATGGTGGCACTTTAAAAATTGTAAACAACACATACATATTACACCCATAAAGCGATTTCATGCTCCAAATGAAAATGAATAATACATAAATTAGTTTGTTTACGTTTGCTTACTTGAGCAAGCATTGAAAAATTAAAATAAACTTTCATTTTTGTCTGTTAGATGCCCACCTTGTCATAAAGTATTAAGAGGTATTTTAACAGACTTGACAAACATATTTTACGAAATAAATACAAGGTTTACTTGCCGTTATCGAATTAGATAAAATAAATATTGGTGTCTCCCGTAAATTATAAAAATATTTATTTTCTTATTTAAGAGTATAATCAACAAGAAAGTTTCTCGTCATATGTAATTTCTAAAAAATGGAAAAAGCACAAACACAAACAACGTGGAAAGTAACGAAAATATTTCGTCTTCTTTCTTAGCCCACTTACTTTCCGGAGACCAGATTTTCGAAACATTCAAAGAAGTTATTATTATAACTTATTTATTATTTAATTACAAATTCAGAAATGTTATATATACATAGATATTACAATTATTTGGAATCTTGTCGCAATTAAACGATTACCAACATGTAAACACACATTAGACTATTGTTAATGACAGAGAACTGAAAAGAATATTTAATAAACTTATGTGTTGTCATATTTACATGTAATTATAATGCGACAAACGCTTCATATTGTGTTTTATACAGTACATCAATGGTGATGCTCTTCGACAAATTTGGGGCCAAACGTGATGGCATGTTGTTCAATCATTAGGCCGTCCTTCAACTTTTTACATTGTTCCCTTTATATAGTATGATTGGTCATGACAATTTTTTTTATTATTATAAAATTATTATGAATTTTGATGATCAAACTTATGATAATACTTATACGTGTCTCTACAGTCAATAAAAACAATCAGTTATTCGTTACGAGTCATTTCAGAGATATGTCCCAATATTCCAGCACCAATTTTAAAGAATAAATACAAAGGCAACAAGGTTATCGGATGTTTTTTAATTTTTACAAATTATAATCATGTCTACAAAAACATAAAAATTAATAACTATTAATACACATTCTGAAAGAACATTAAGATATTCTATCTCAAAATAAATAAATTCATAAATAAATTACAAGGCTACATATTCCACTATTTACAAAACCGTTAGCTAGATAGATACACTTGTAACTACTTATATATCCAATTTAAATTATTCATTTTGTAACACTGATCTACTTATTTAATCATGTATGGAAGATTATTTTTTTCCATTTCATACTTAATATTTTAAAAGTAGCACATAATTCAAAGCATTTTATAAAAAAAAGTGAATCAGCTTACGTTTCGCAGCATCCAGTAGTTCTTTAACTTCTTTTATGAGCCTTTTAATCGAATGATTTGTATTTTCCAGCTCTTTTTCATGTTTGTGTAAGTTTTCACGAAAATACGGACTGTCAGTAATACACTCGGTAAATTCTAACGGTGGTAATCTTACACTCATTTTCAGTCGTAATGTTTTTTGAATAATCACTGATAACAGCACACGCGAATGAATTCACGTCTTAAACAACATCTCCCACTAAACACAAACAGCGTATAACTGAAACTGACAGTTTTCAAGATTAGCGTTAACAAAACAACAACCTGTGGATGTTAAATCAATTTAATTCAGCGCCATCATTTTAAATATAATGTAACATTGCTATAGACTTCTGTAATTTCTTAATGATAACTAGCAAAAAAATTATGAGCGTCATCTATACAACTATTTATGGAAATATTTTAAAATTTTAATCCATATTGGTATTTTAGGAAAACTGTTTTACATAGAACGAACTTAAAACAACAAAGTAGTATGTTAATAGTTAGCTTATTTGTGTATTTACTCGCAAAAAATGTACTATTTAAGTTATAACAAAGACATTCTTCCCAGGCGTGCTGTAGACAAAGGTATTTTGGGTGTATCAGTTCAAAAGCTTTTAGGTTAAAAGTAGTAGTGCATGTAAATAAACCAAATGTTACCCTCAGAAGCTATTGAAAAAATACTCTCCTTTTGCGATGGCAAAACTTTATATAATGCCAGAAATGTAAATCATAATTGGAGGCAAATTGTAGATTTTTTAACAGTGGTAACAATATAATCATATGAATACTTCCTTTCTGTATCTTTTAATTACGTATCTTTTAGAAAACCAAAATATGGAAATATTGTTGTCATGAAGAAATTCCTGGAGATCAACTAGTTGAATATTTAGAAAAATTCAATGTTTCCCCTGCCGAAAATAAATTTAAGGAGATATATGAGAATTGGTCATCTTGGCAAAATATCACGAAGAATATTGATTTTGACATTATGTTATGTCCAGCTGATGTACCAAGAATAACTTGTTTAGCTGCAGCAGGTGGGGCATACCAGAATTTTCTGAATTAAATTAATATTATAAAAAAAAATATTGCATTTAAAATATTCCAATTGGAAAAAGTTTGTTTTTTTTGTGTCCTGAACATAATTCCAAACTATAACAAAGTCATGGTGTTCAGAATTATGTATATTTTCAATTGGTAAATATTTTTTCTTTATTTTCAAATGCAAATTCATACAGTGTATTTTTAAGAACATTTAGCATTTAATAATAAATTTGCAGGCAGGTTTATAGCTGTTGGTTCTGAAGATGGTAAAGTAAGAATTTACAATGATTCCTGGGACTTGCTTCATACAACTCGTCAGGTCGCAGTTAAGGTTCTAGATATTAAATTTTTTAATGGTAAAAATAAACTAAAGGCTTAAAAACAATGAGTTTGATTAACTACCAGTTTATATTCCAGATGATAGGGATTTATACATGGGTGATGTTGGGCCTTTCCTTATTATACAGTACAAATGTAGCACTTTGTATCTTATAGATTATGAAGATAGATTTGAAGAACCATTGATTGTTCATGATGTAAAGTTATACAGGTACATATAATACAAATATAAATATATTTATATTCTTAATTTAAGCTTCATCATAGATGAATAAATTTGCCATTGTTTGAGCAGCATTTTCATAACTTGAAAAATTATTAACCATGTTTGAAGTCTTTTAAATAGTACTGCTTAAAATATATCACTTCTTGTATATGTTATAAAGAGTATTTAATTTTATTTCTAGTGTATACAGGAAGTATTTATGTTTTGTTAAAAGTGGAGGCAGGATCTCCATAATGGAACTACTGAGAGAGCCCGATGGTGAGAAAAAGTTTTTCGAAATCACTTATGTGAGAATATATTCTCCAAGTGAAGTGACTGGTATATCTATATGGAATGGTGTATGTACATTCTTAATTAACAGCGACGTTAAAATACTAAGATATGATGGTAATGTCCAGCCCATTAGTAGAGTCGAAAATAAAACTAGTTTGAAATTTTGCATCAAAAACAACATTCGATTAGAGCAAACATGTCAGATTTTCAAAAGCAATATTATAATAAGCTTATGTAAGTAAAATTGTATATAGATAAGTATTATTCATTTTATTTAATTTGTCGATGTTTTTAAATAGTGTTTCTCTATCTGATACATATAAGTACGTAGCAAAAATATAGAAAAATTTGGCTATGCAGAACAAGGTGCAAGATTCAATTGCACAAATTTTATTTTCAATTGACAGCGTACTTGTAGTTTGTACATATCTACTAGTATCAGATACAGAAAGTTACACAGTGATTATATGTTAAAAATATTTAAAATAATGGAATTGATGTGTGAATGGGAAAAATCTATAATTCCTTTAATAATGTATTTAGTGTACTGTTTCTCAGGGCTATTGTTGTACTAACAAAATATTAAGAGAGCATTTAGTTTCCTTGGTTTATAAATTTTAATTATGATCAATATGTTTTTTCTGTTGTAGCACATGACAAAACCAGCCAGTTGTTAGAACTTTTCATATTAGGAACAAATGAGAAAAACAGCAAGAAACTGTTTCATCCATGGGAAGTTTTGCAGTCATACATAACATGTATGTTTTTGTATGGAAATACATTCATTTTAGGTGTAGATGTTGGAGATGTGAGTATTCATTCAGTTCTTCGAAAAAGTATAGCATTTGCGGCAAGATGTACTTTCTCGTCGATACAATCGTAATATCATTTCAAATACACTACCGCTGACGAAAGCTAAAGCCAAAAATTAGGAAGAAAAATCATCATTTTGAAGTATCAGTTCTGCCTGGACAACGTGTGCCATTCTTTTAATTAGTCTTCCAATTGTTTCATTCGATAGATTATTCCTTTTATTTTGGAGTGTATTGCAAATCTCTTGCTTCGAAATAGGACTAATTTTTTTGATCCTCTTTCGAGTTCGTCTTACAACTCGATGTAATTTAAAGCGACCACGTCATAATTTGCAAAATATTTTTTGTCTGCTTTTGTGCCACATAATTCTTGCACATTTTAGCAGTATGTTTTGGATCATTGTCATGCATCAATGTAAAATTTGAGCGCAAACCAGATGAAAACCAGTATTTTAAAAAATTGGAAAATAATTTTCCTAACGCATTATGCGTGCTATCAATTTTTGGTCAAGTTTTCAGTTTCCTAGAATGAAAAATATTCCCAAACTAAAATGGAACCATCAGCATACTTTCTAGTTCGTACAATGCAATCGCGGAGCATGTTTTCGGTTCGCAATCTCCTAACAAAAACTCGAGCTGAAATTTCGATTCTTCAGTCATTTTCTCACTGTTCTTCTATTCAGTCACTATACCGCCTACACGCCAGGGCAGATTGCCCTCATATAAACGTTGTTTTAGCGTACTTACTGAAATTCTGCTATTGAACTCTACCGCAATTTCTAGTACTGTTTTCCTACGATTCCTTTTATTAATTAGTTGTGTTTGCCTATCATCAGTATTCGTGGCATTTCGAGACGGACCTGGCGGTGCATGACATTGACTCTTATTGACTGTAGATTTCAAAATATTTAATCTTTCACTAATTAGCCGACTTGCATAGCCTTCCTCGTGCAATATAATAATGGCACATCGTTTATCAATCATTTGTTTTCCGCGTGGCATTACAATACCAGTATTAAAAACTGAATTATTATTATTAATAAAACCTA
Organism: Dermolepida albohirtum; assembly: GCA_031893035.1. Taxonomy (NCBI): domain Eukaryota; kingdom Metazoa; phylum Arthropoda; class Insecta; order Coleoptera; family Scarabaeidae; genus Dermolepida; species Dermolepida albohirtum. The sequence continues at coordinate 248,282 of JAVIWB010005163.1, forward strand.
ATAAGACAGCCCAATGCTAAGTAAAAACACTTGCAATCACATCATGATAAGAACAGTACTCCTATACATTATTCTATATAAATCCATTACCTCTATTTTCGAGTTTTTATGGTTTTATTCAACAAAAAGAAATTCTTGGAATAATTACTTAATCAGATATTTCCAATAAATGGGGGTGCTTTCATTTAAAAGACAAAAGTACACAAAAAATTCAATAACATTGTATTTTCTTAAAGAGTGAGCAACAATGATTGACTTGATCTTTTACTACTTTCCACACGCCCCATATCAGTACTTACTTCCCTTTTTCTATCTGAAGTTAGCAGTTTAGTAATTTCTAGTGTTTCCCTACTCTATGCTTTATGTCATTAATAGAGCGGCGACGAAAGCGGCAATACCATAGGCGGTACGGTAGAACGGGCAATTGGTGCGCAGTGAATGAGATCATTCACATCAAATACAATACGGTTCACGGTTAGTGTTTATAATAACTTCACACAAACATGTCGCGAAAGTCTGTGCCGTTTGCTACGTCGGTTAGAAAATACATAGCAGAATTTCCCGATTTAAAGTATGATGGATGTGCAGTATTGTGTTTGGTTTGTAATAAGCGACTTATAATACGGAAGAAAGACAATTGTACAAAACATGTGAACAGTGCAATACATAAACTGAACAAAAGAAATGAAATACCTTATGCAACATTCCTTTATGATTTTTTATTTATGTTGACTGCATGTAATTTGCCGCTTCGTTTAATCAGCAAACGCCCTTTTCAAGTGTTCTGGAATAAATATCTGCCAAATTATAAATTACCTGCAAGAAGAACTTTACAGAAACATTTGCCGCATTTAAGAGAGAGGCTTGAAAATATAGCAAGAAGAGAATTGCATAATAAAAATGTGTGGATTACTGTAGATGAGACTACTGATTTTAAAGAAAAATAGTATAATAAACGTAATCGTACGTATTTTATCAGCCAACACATTTTCACAGCCCTATTTGTTAGCCTGTAAACGTATACAAGCATGTACTGCGGCAAATATTCGGCAAATAATAATGAACACCTTAAAGAAATTTCACATTCATAGTACTCAAGTCTGCATGCTTGTAACGGATGGTGCTGCTACTATGTTACTACTCGGACGTTTACTAAAAGTAACTTTTCCTAAATTAATACACATAACTTGTGTTCTCCATGCTCTTCATTTAGTTGCTGAAAATGTTAGAAGTAGTTATAAAAACGTTGATCATTTGATTGGATCCACCAAACAAGTGTTTCTTAAATCCCCTAAACGACTTAAAGAATTTCATAAAACTTGTCCAGATATTTCGGAACCACCGGAACCCATTCTTACACGATGGGGCACGTGGCGAAATGCAGCTTTTTATTACCATAAGAATTTTCACAAAGTTAAATCCGTTATATCAAAATTTAGGCCAACCGAATCCCAAGCAATCAGAGACAGTCAACATCAATTTGAAAATCCCCAAATTCTGGAAGATCTGCATACAATATATAACAATTACCATCCATTAGTAGAAGCAATTACAAAACTTCAAAACGAAAACGATTCGCTGCCCTTAGACGCATCACTATGCATAGTGCAAAATGTAACCGCCCATTTGCATAGTTTAACTGACGCTGCTGGTGTACGAGCTCATCAAAAATTATTAAGTGTTTTAGAAAAAATCCGGACTTGCATGTTTTACGAACTATTTATGACAAATGTGCAAATAGTGAGCCCTGGAATGATTTTGAACAACAGCTTCATTCTGCCAAAATTACATCAATAGACGCCGAACGATCTTTTTCTCTATACAAAAACATTTTCTCGTCGCGAAGGACGTCATTTACAGAAGCAACCGTAGAGACGTATGCAATGATGCAGATGTACAGTTACTTCCACAACACATTACCAGGGTTATGAAATTACATATTACTAGGTAAGCACTAATTGTGTAAGAATAAGTCTAGACACGGCACTGCTACGGACACTTTCGCCGCAGTTTATAATTTACACTTAAACACCAACCGTGAACCGTATTGTATTTGATGTGAATGATCTCATTCACTGCGCACCAATTGCCCGTTCTACCGTACCGCCTATGGTATTGCCACTTTCGTTGCCGCTCTAGTCATTAATCTTTCATTGACGTGCAGTGTACAGAACAAAGTATTTATATATATATATACAGCCTTGGCCATATGTCTGAAGCACCCTCAAGTTTTGGATGTAAAATGAAATTAGGAGGTATAAAAATTAAACTACAAGTGTATATACATTTTGAATGCAAATTTAATAATATACATTAATATTTTGTAGCACCACCGCGACATTTGATAACGGCTTGTATCCGTTTAGGCATTGTAGCCACTAATTTGCTACATATCTCGGGTGAAATCTTTTCCCATTCTTCAAATATCCTCGCTTTTAATTCGTTTTTGTTTTTATGTCTATATTTTGCGACATTTCTCTTTAAAATACGCCACAAATTTTCTATGGGCGACAAATCCGGCGATTGTGCCGGCCATTCGAATATGGGCACGTTATTTGCGCTAAACCACTCGATTGTACGTTTGGATTTATGGCAGGATGCATTGTCCTGCTGGAAAATGTAGGCCTCTTCATCGGAATCGAACAGCTTTACAATAGACGGTTCTAGTACTTCTCCTAACATATCGATGTACCTACTGCTGTTCATTCTGCCTTCACAGACGTACACTTCGCCGACACCCTTAGTGGTCATGCATCCCCATATCATCACGCTACCACCCCCATACTTTACTGTAGGCACAATACAATGTGGCTCAAACGCTTCCCCCGGTCTTCTACGAACAAACTGAGCCCCAGGTGTTGGCAAAATCTACGTAAGATATAGAAAAATTAACAGCTGTTCAAAAAATTCCAATTCACTATTCAGCACATTCAAAATATCATATTTATGTAACACAAAAGTAAAACTGCATTAATTTATCATACCTCTACATTGGATTCGTCGGACCATATGATTTTGGACCAATCCTCAACTGTCCAATTTTTGTGTTTTTTTGCCCACAACAACCGTTTTTTCTTCTGCTCCTCGCTCAATAAGGGTTTGCGGCGAGCTTTACGACCATGTATATTTACTTCTACCAGTCGTCTTCTCACTGTTCTCGCTGATACAGAAGTTCCTTGGCGCTCATTTATTTCTGCAGATAAATCTTTTGATGATTTCATACGATTTTTCAGAGAAAGTCGCGTTAAAAATCGATCATCTCTCTCCGTTGTAATACGTTTTCGTCCACTTTTCGGTCGATTTTCGTAAGAACCTGTCTCTTTAAAACGTTTTATTGCCGCTTGGATGGCATAGCGCGACCGCTTCATTATTTTCGCGATTTTTGATTGCGATAGTCCTTGAGTATGTAATAACACTGCTTTACTTCGCTCTATTACATCTAACTCCCGTTTTCTAGGCATGTTGTCACAATGTACAACACTATACAAAAACACATACATGTATTCAATACAACTGGTTAAATCAATTTTATAACACAATATCGTTTCTAATACACCTCACTTATTGAACAGTAAAGATCAACTAACAGCAATAAACCTTAAAACTACAGAATATTTGTATACTTCTTGAGATTTTCCTGGTAAACAGTCATTATATACACATTAGTAATGGCCCCTTTCATTACGTTCTTAGGGTTCAGGTAATATTGCACGTTTATGGGGGTGCTTCAGACATATGGCCAAGGCTGTATATATATATATATATATATATATATATATATATATATATATATATATATATATATATATATATATGCATACACTTTAATACATACCAAATGTATTTTTATTAATATTACAGTTTAAAGTAATTTGCACAGTAGTATTTGTTGTTTCCATAGCAGCTAGCATATTTTTATTATAATTATTAAAATTGCGCGAGACGTTGTCTAATTTCACTTTTAAGAGGAAGTAAATATTGAGGTGATATGTATGGAAAGAAGTGTAGGATCAGGTCACTCATTGTTGCTGACACTGTATTGGTTTTTGATCTACAGTGCTATTTAAATATTAAATTTAAGTTTAATTTCCATTATATTTTCTTTGTTTCTCTATGTATCTTTGGTGGGAACTTCCGTGAGTGGTAGTATATATATCTGGCAATATAATACAAACGTTATTTTATATGTGCATCGATTCTTATCGTGAATAACCTCTAATAGCTTAATTTCATGGCAAAGGCTGCATTTTACTAAATGAATTTTCATTTCTTCTTTCGTATATGTTGTAGGTTTACTTATACAATGTAGATTCTTGGAAGAGTTTTGATATTAGAAAATATCAAGAAAAACTAAGAATTGGCAAGCATCCCATAATAAGTATTAACGTTTTGGAGAAAATGGGGGAAAGAAAATTTCTCATTGCTTCTAGTTTTAATGTACATCGCGTTGTTGGTTTTTCAATTGTAAAATAGTTTTAAAATATTTAAAATAAAATTATTTGTTTGGTGTTCTAAATTATTTCATGTTGTTCTAAATAAGTAATCTTATTGTTTTCTTAGGATATTTACTGAAAAATGTATTAATATTATTTTCTCGATAAACGACTTTTGTATCTAAGTATATATGATATGCATTTTATTATTGCTTCCGTTTGTGTTAATTTATCTTTGTCTGATTTTTAAATATATTTTTATATATTTTTTGTTCTGGTTTTACTATACACAATTAAGGGGTATACGTAGTTGGAGTTACAAGCCCCTTGATAAAAGCTTGTTATTATATAAATGCGCTTTCCTCTTTTGTCCATAATTAAAATTTAATTGTCTTCAGGTAATTAGATGGTATAGAGAATTCCAAAAGGGAAATTTAACTGTGAAGGATGCTGAGAGGTCGGGAAGGCCACGAACGTCAGTTACGGAGGAAAACGTTACTACCTTACTACTGTGAGGAAAATGCTTGTCGAGGACAGGCGAGTGACCTACCAACATACTTCAGGCCTAAATGTACCAGCAATTCGTTCGATTCTGCATGATCATTTGCACGTGAAGAAACTTTGTTCTTTCCGGGTGCCGCATCAACTGACTGAATAGCAGATGACATGACGCGTGACTTGGTGCCGGGAGATGCTAAAAAAGTTTAATAAGAGACAATCTCGGTATGTGAACAACATCGTGACAGTTGACGAGACTTGACTGTACTATTACGATGTGCCGACCAAAGCTCAAAACAAAGTTTGGGTCTTTGATGATGAGGACACACCCGTAGTTGTCAGAAAATTCGGATCTGTAAAGAAGAAAATGGTAGCTGTATTTTTCAAATCGAGTGGAGTTGTGGAACGTTTTGGACACACAGGAGACAGTCACAGCTAAGTGGTATACTCAACAGTGCCTGCCTAAAGTCATTGGATCTATGAAGAACCCGCGGCCAAAGTCAAGAATGGACACCTAGTTCCTCCATCAAGATAATGCTCCAGCTCACCGCGCCAAAGCCTGCACCGAATATTTGACCACGACAGGATTGAAACTTCTCGAACAGCCTCCATACAGTCCAGATCTTGCTCCCTGCGACTTTGCACTGTTCCCCACTGTGAAAATGCAGCTAAAAGGGAGGCGGTTTTCCAGTGATGAGGACCTTCTGCGGGCTAGGGACAACGAGTGTGCTTTACTCCTTAGTGAAACTTGGCAGAACTAGTTTAAAGATTGGTTTCGGAGGATGGAGAGGTGTATTGACTGTAGAGGAAATTACTTTGAAAAAACAAAGCTGTATTACAAAACTTTCCTAGTACCCTTTGTATAGACATTAAATTTTGATAAATATACTTTAAAAGTATCTGTAACTATTATTGATCAAATAAATAATTGTCACCATATTTTGTCTCAGAATAAGGAGCGATTCAAATATCCCGCTAAAACCCGGAACACGGCTGGCAATATAACACCATAAAAATTAAACATAAACAGTTGTGAAAGTAGTAGTATCTCAACAACATTAAATTTTATTTTTATTCTAAGTGAAATGAATTTATCTTAATAGAATTATGATTGTAAAAACTCTCTTTTTTTTATTAATATGTACAATCTATCCAAAATTAAGATTAAATACTAAGCTTGACATAACCTATTTCTGGTAAATTGCAGCTTATAAACATTTCATGAAATTTTTGCTTCAATATGAGAGTAATATATTTATAAATCATAAATTATTGATATTTATGTCAAATTTATCTGTAAAATTCAAAGTAAAGTGTAGACTTTCCACTCTGGGTAATTAATATAATTTGTCCATCATAACAGCATTATCTGACAACTTAGGCCAGGTATGGGCAACTTTTGACATGTGGGCCAAAGTTTAATGTGCAAATACGTTCGCGGGCCGAGTTTTAAAATTAGTATTCATAATTTTTAGATATCAGACATGAAATAATACGACAATGTGTCGCGGGCGGGTTGTTGCCCACATATGACAGGCAATACTTGTCCAAACCATTCTTCAAAAATAATACTATTCATTTCGTCATGGTAGTCGGCTGCTTTTCTAGTTTTGAAAAGCAACATCCAGATCCTATCTGAAGTATTACCTGTACCACTAAGGTTTTTAATCTTTCCAAAGAACGCTTATCATGCACTTGTTACGCTTGCATTAATCCAAACTTTTTTTTTGGGTGTTCCTCATTTAACAATGTTTCGCCTACGTAAAATATTGGACGACCCACATCACTACAATGTTTTATTGTTGTCAGATATTTTATTCACCTGATATCTTCGTCTTTGTCTATTAGTATATTTTTTTTGTTATACTTGACATATCTAAAATATAAATTGAATATTAATATGTTGTAATATGATCAATTTTTCATTCACACTTGAAATTAAAAATCTGTGTAAAGTTGCTCGACTCTTTTTTGATTACTTCTGTTTTGATATTATTTTGTGTTGGGTGTGTTGAAAGGTTTTTCAAAAAAGAAGTGTGCACCATCTGTTGTACAATACTTTCAGCAGATTCGAAAGCCTTACTTGTTCTTTAGGAAGTTTGAGTTCACCAGTTTGTTTATACTCTTTAATGATGCGATACACAATTGGCTTTGCAAGCCTATAATACATTCTTTATAATGTATTGGTATGGAAGTAATATCTACAACTTACTTAACGTTTCAGAGATGTTCATTACAATTACTGTCGTTAGAATTGTAGTTTGCAGAGTTAACATTTTATACATATTTAAAACGGCATCGTTTACGGGTTTATGAAATATAGCGGATATTTGGTATTTATTTTCCCATATTAAACTTGCCTGCTCAAGAATTAATGAAATCTCTTAAAATCATGTACCATTTGAGTGAAATATTTGAAGCACTCCTTATTCTGAGACAAGGTGTACCATATATGAACTTAACTTTGATCAAATTGAACTTGGGATAGTTCTGTTCTAACGAATAAAATAATTCGTGACCAATTCCGATTTTTTTTCATTTATACAATAACACAGTACACGGATCTTGCCCCCAATAATTTGCATGTTACCTTTGATTAAAACTTTTATGGATGGCAAGAGATTTTCTGATATGACTAAGGTGGCTAATAAATTTTAGGGACATTTTGATATAATGCTAAATGAAGAGCTTTCTGCTTGTTTCGATAAGGGGTTCCATAGAATGAACAAACATATTTTAGTTAAAGAGAATTATTTGAAAAATCCCATCAGCTTTTTTTTACAATTAAAATTTTGCAGAATAGCCCTCGTATATGCATGTACAGTAGTGTGCATAAGTAATTTACCACTTGTAAACTTCCATTCTTTAACAATATTGTTTTCTTATTATAATATTATTCTACTTTTACGCTCATAACGTAGTTCTAGGAATTGAAGATCTCTTGTTAAATGAAAGAGAAAAATCGAAAAAAAGCCGTTTGGAAAAGTCAAGGGTAAAGTATTTGTTTTTATGATTCGAAGGGCAATTAGTCAGTCAATGCTGTATATTATCTTGATGTTATGGTGATTCTTATGGCGCGTATTGTGTGCGCCCTCAATATCCTGAAAATGGTAGCTGGCATTTGCTGCATGATAATGCACCATCTCATTGCTCAACGCTTATCACTAATTTTCTAGCTACAAATGGCATTTTAACCGTTAACCGTTCACCGGATTTGACCTGCTGTGATTTCTATCTATTCTCCAAACTACATTTGCCGATGAAAGAACAGCGTTATGCTGACGTCTTTTTCTGATTATTAGAGCGGCGACGAAAGTGGCAATACCATAGGCGGTACGGTAGAACGGGCAATTGGTGCGCAGTGAATGAGATCATTCACATCAAATACAATACGGTTCACGGTTAGTGTTTATAATAACTTCACACAAACATGTCGCGAAAGTCTGTGCCGTTTGCTACGTCGGTTAGAAAATACATAGCAGAATTTTCCGATTTAAAGTATGATGGATGTGCAGTATTGTGTTTGGTTTGTAATAAGCGACTTATAATACGGAAGAAAGACAATTGTAAAAAACATGTGAACAGTGCAATACATAAACTGAACAAAAGAAATGAAATACCTTATGCAACATTCCTTTATGAATTTTTATTTATGTTGACTGCATGTAATTTGCCGCTTCGTTTAATCAGCAAACGCCCTTTTCAAGTGTTCTGGAATAAATATCTGCCAAATTATAAATTACCTGCAAGAAGAACTTTACAGAAACATTTGCCGCGTTTAAGAGAGAGGCTTGAAAATATAGCAAGAAGAGAATTGCATAATAAAAATGTGTGGATTACTGTAGATGAGACTACTGATTTAAAAAAAAAATAGTATAATAAACGTAATCGTACGTATTTTATCAGCCAACACATTTTCACAGCCCTATTTGTTAGCCTGTAAACGTATACAAGCATGTACTGCGGCAAATAATAATGAACACCTTAAAGAAATTTCACATTCATAGTACTCAAGTCTGCATGCTTGTAACAGATGGTGCTGCTACTATGTTACTACTCGGACGTTTACTAAAAGTAACTTTTCCTAAATTAATACACATAACTTGTGTACTCCATGCTCTTCATTTAGTTGCTGAAAATGTTAGAAGTAGTTATAAAAACGTTGATCATTTGATTGGATCCACCAAACAAGTGTTTCTTAAATCCCCTAAACGACTTAAAGAATTTCATAAAACTTGTCCAGATATTTCGGAACCACCGGAACCCATTCTTACACGATGGGGCACGTGGCTAAATGCAGCTTTTTATTACCATAAGAATTTTCACAAAGTTAAATTCGTTATATCAAAATTTAGGCCAACCGAATCCCAAGCAATCAGAGACAGTCAACATCAATTTGAAAATCCCCAAATTCTGGAAGATCTGCATACAATATATAACAATTACCATCCATTAGTAGAAGCAATTACAAAACTTCAAAACGAAAACGATTCGCTGCCCTTAGACGCATCACTATGCATAGTGCAAAATGTGACCGCTCATTTGCATAGTTTAACTGACGCTGCTGGCGTACGAGCTCATCAAAAATTATTAAGTGTTTTAAAAAAAAATCCGGACTTGCATGTTTTACGAACTATTTATGACAAATATGCAAATAGTGAGCCCTGGAATGATTTTGAACAACAGCTTCTTTCTGCCAAAATTACATCAATAGACGCCGAACGATCTTTTCCTCTATACAAAAACATTTTCTCGTCGCGAAGGACGTCATTTACAGAAGCAACCGTAGAGACGTATGCAATGATGCAGATGTACAGTTACTTCCACAACACATTACCAGGGTTATGAAATTACATATTACTAGGTAAGCACTAATTGTGTAAGAATAAGTCTAGACACGGCACTGCTACGGACACTTTCGCCGCAGTTTATAATTTACACTTAAACACCAACCGTGAACCGTATTGTATTTGATGTGAATGATCTCATTCACTGCGCACCAATTGCCCGTTCTACCGTACCGCCTATGGTATTGCCACTTTCGTCGCCGCTCCACTTATCACTAATTTTCTAGCTACAAATGGCATTTTAACTGTCAACCGTTCACCGGATTTGACCTGCTGTGATTTCTATCTATTCTCCAAACTACATTTGCCGATGAAAAAACAGCGTTATGCTGACGTCTTTTTCTGATTATGTAGAGGAAAGTTTAGGTGTTATTGTTTTGAAAATGATGCGGGACGATACATTTTCTATGCTGGTCACTGCTTCTGTACACTGCTGTATGCAATATTACGGAATGGAACTTCTTGTAGATCAGATTTATACACAATAAAATTAAAAATAAATGGACTACAATAAAGCAATTTTTTTGCTTTATCATAAACTTGTCGTTAATAAAAAATTAAGCACCTTTTATTTTTCTTTACAATATTATCCATAAAATTAATCAATATACTATAATATATAATTATATATCACAAAGTAAGTGTCTTCGGTGTATATCACAAAATAAATAACGCGTATATATATAAGTATATAAACTATACATTCCGTTTTTTTAGTAAATTATTTTCATTTTGTATAGTTAAAGTACTAGCGCGCACAAGTCATATTAAAAATTATTGCACAGCAATGTTATTATAACGGCGATAAAAGTTTATTGTTCATTATTGTTGCACTTGCGCACTTTGGTGATTGTCATCTACCGAATGATGGTCGACTTTGTCCGAAAAATCTGGTAACTTTTCCGATTGATTATTGACTAGGACATTCGTTGGCGTTGACGTGGCCGCTATGCAACTCGCACAAAATTCGGATCGCAGTGGAAGATGCCTACTTGACGAAGCTAATGTAGGCGTCAGTTCATTGGGAGTGGAGGAGCGACTGCAATTATCCTCGTCTATGGAACTATCGAATGATAACTGTAAACAATGAGAAATGTTATAAATTAATAAAATTGTATGGACCACAGCAAAAATAAACATATTAATTTCCATTGCATGCTAATGAATTCACATAATTTTATTTCATTAAAATTTATGTTGAACATAAATGAAAATAAGTATACAAAATTGAAAAGAGAACTACTGAAGGCAAAAGTAATGCCTGTGTGTAAATTTACAATAAAAGAATTACTCGAATTTACCACAACGTAATATACTATGATTGCCGAGTTATGTGAGGGTTGTTTTCTTCCAACTAACCGAAAATTCAGCTTTTGATGAAACTTTAGAGATTGAAAAAAGTTCAGGCTTTAGCTTCCTTTAAAAATGTGCACGACATTTAAATTTTTTTAAATACCTCAGAAACGATAACAGATTATGCATGCTTTCACCACTTTTTTATTATTGAAGTAAATGGAATAATTCATATATTAATAGCTAAATCAATTTTGACTTCAGAATCGTCCTTAGGACCTTCTAAAATATGAATATACAAGCAATCGTTAACTTACGATGAATTTTGGTAAATGCCAACTTTTGCAAAAATGCTAATTTAATCATAAATTGAAATTTTCATCAAAATGGAAAGTTTTGAATTTCGGCTTCATAATACGTAAAACAATAGTTTTGGACTAGAAGAATATGAATTTCTACTTTTCAAAGCAAAATCATGCAAACTTTGAAGATAACATATTCACACGTTAAAAGTTGACTTTTGCTACGATTTTTTAAAGTTTCTTAGCCTCTCACGACTAAACCAAAAGAGCTAAATCAATGTTGACTTCGGAATCGTTCTTAGGACCTTCTAAAATATGAATATACAAGCAATCGTTAACTTACTGCGAATTTCGTAAAATGCCAACTTTTGTAAAAATTCTAATTTAATCATAAATTGAAATTTTCCTCAAAATGGAAAGTTTTGAATTTCGGCTTCATAATACGTAAAACAATAGTTTTCGACTAGAAGAATATGAATTGCTACTTTTCAAAGCAAAATCATGCAAACCTTGGAGATAACATATTCACACGTTAAAAGTTGACTTTTGCTACGATTTTTTAAAGTTTCTTAGCCTCTCACGACTAAATCAAAAGAGCTAAATCAATTTTGACTTCGGAATCGTTCTTAGGACCTTCTAAAATATCAGTATACAAGCAATCGTTAACTTACTATGAATTTCGAAAAATGCCAACTTTTGCAAAAATGCTAATTTAATCATAAATTGAAATTTTCTTCAAAATGGAAAGTTTTGAACTTCGGCTTCATAATACGTAAAATAATAATTTTCGCCTAGAAGAATATGAGTTTCTACTTTTCAAAGCAAAATCATGCAAACTTTGGAGATAACATATTCACACGTTTAAAAGTTGACTTTTGCTACGATTTTTTTAAGTTTCTTAGCCTCTCACGACCAAACCAAAAGAGCTAAATCAATTTGGACTTCGGAATCGTTCTTAGGACCTTCTAAAATATCAGTATACAAGCAATCGTTAACTTACTATGAATTTCGAAAAATGCCAACTTTTGCAAAAATGCTAATTTAATCATAAATTGAAATTTTCTTCAAAATGGAAAGTTTTGAATTTCGGCTTCATAATACGTAAAATAATAGTTTTCGACTAGAAGAATATGAATTTCTACTTTTCAAAGCAAAATCATTCAAGCCATGGAGATAATATATTCGCACGTTTAAAAGTTGACTTTTGCTACGATTTTTTAAGTTTCTTAGCCTCTCAGGATTAAATCAAAAGAGTTAAATCAATTTTGACTTCAGAATCGTTCTTAAGACCTTCTAAAACAGGTATGGGCAACCTTTGACATGTTGTGGGCCAAATATAGTGTCTATAGTTTTTAGCGATAGATATCAGACATGAAATAATACGACAATGTGTTGCGGGCCAGTTGTTGCCCACATATGATTTAGATTATTCGCTATATAGTCCAGACCTGGCACCTATATGTCATAGTGCTTTAAGTATTTCAATTCACATACAAAATAAATATTCTAATATACAATGATATTTCAAATGGCCCCCAGTTCTTAGCAATTTGCTGAAGATACACCTACGTCAGTATTGTCATGTGGATGAATATATTCTTAGATTATTCGAATCGCAGCTCGAGAAAAACTGGTGAGGTTCCGATAGTTAGTTGATGATTTATTTTTGTTCCCGGGTATAAAAGTTATAGAGTTACGTTTATGTTGAAGGTCTTGCTATGGCTCGGTAAAACCTAATTCGGTTGAAAACGTCTATAGTAATCTAAAATGGATTGTTTATTCGCCTTGACATCCATCGTTAGATATACTAAGACAAAATATGGAGAAATAATCCAAATTTGCATGTAGTGCTGCCATAATTTAGATGAAGGGTTGATTAACTAAATATTAATTAAAACTCGTATAGGTATATATGTAGCGTAAATACTATTCACCTGAGAAGTTGTTATTTTGTTTAATTCACTATAAAAAGTGAAATTTACGAGGGAGCGTTTTTATATTCGCGGAATGAGCGGGTTGTAGAGGGGTGAGTAAGCGCATTGGGGGCGTGGCCTGTGCAGCGACTCATGATTAGTATAAATACGAAGTTTCATTGTTATTAGACAGTTAGTCTTGGAGCTATCGTCAACCAAGTAACATAATCAGGAGTGAAAAGTGAAATATGGAAAAAATCGAATATCGTGCTGTTATAAAGTTCCTTACCAGGCAAGGAAAATCAGTCGCGACCATAATGAATAAGATGTCATTGGTTTACGGCGACTCTTGTCCAGGAAAAACCATGGTGTACAAGTGGCATAGTTTATTTAAACAAGGAAGGGAATCCCTTGAAGACGACCCGAGGCCGGGCAGGAGCATTGAGGTGACCACGCCAGCACTTATCCAAAAAGTTGAACAAATTGTACTCGAAGATGCTCGACTAAAGAAGAAACAACTCGCAGAAATGGTTGAAGTATCCGATACAACAATTTTTAAAATCCTACACGATCATCTCGGCATGTCTAAGGTCAGCGCAAGATGGGTGCCGAGAATGCTCACGCCGCCGCAAAAACAACGGCGCGTAGAGTGTTCGCGTGCATTTTTGGACCTCTGTAATGAAGACAAGGATGGTGTATTGAGTGGAATTGTTACTGGAGACGAAACTTGGGTTCATGATTATGAACCTGAGTCCAAACAAGACTCCATGCAGTGGCATAAAAAGGGCACGGCACCTCCCAAGAAATTTAAAGTGTCACAATCAGCTGGGAAACTCATGGCAACGGTATTTTGGGACTCGGAAGGAATATTGTTGATTGATTATAAAGATAAAGGTGTTTCTATAACCGGAGAATATTACGCTTCAATATTAGAGCGACTAAAAGAAGCCATTAAAGAGAAAAGACGGGGAAAATTGACAAAAGGTGTTCTGCTTTTGCACGACAACGCGCCCGTCCACAAGAGTCGCGTTGCGTTAGCTGCCCTGCATAAGGTGGGCTTCGAAATTGTAAATCATCCACCCTACAGCCCAGACCTGGCCCCGAGTGATTATTACCTGTTTCTGAAAATAAAAAAAGAGCTGCGGGGTAAAAAATTTACTGCCGATGATGAAGTCAAGGAGGCAGTTTCGGCGTATTTTGCAGATAAAGAGAAATAATTTTTTTGTGAGGGTATAAATAAATTAATTGAAAGATGTGAAAATGTATCCGTCTTGCAGGTGAATATATTGAAAAAGAAAAATAATTTGGTTTTTTTATTTCCACCCCTTGTCCCCCATTCCGCGAATATAAAAACGCTCCCTCGTATATGGAGGCGCTAATTCGATTGCACGGTACTGTAGGCTAAATAGAAAGAAAACACCTTCCCTCACATACTTTTTAGGCATAAACATTTGGTAAACTTTAGAAAAACAAAAGTATAACTATCATTCTAATTAAAATTAATTTATTAATCTTTGTCTTGAATATATACTGCTTTGGATAAAAAGTGTTCTTCGTACAATCGAAACTGGATAATATTTCAACATAGAGGCAATTATAAATCTACTAGTTTTAAGAATCTCTCGTGTATTATTCAGCAAATATGTTTATAATTGTCTGGTGTTGATCTTCTTGAACAGGTATAAATTATACACAGGCCGTGTTCGAAGCAGATTCCTTTTTAGCAAACGTTTACATTGTACAGAAATATTAATAGTTCATTTTACCAGCTCCGGCTCAATTTAAATCAGTAAATAATTTTTTTAGTTAACTACGTCAGAGTTGTAAAAATATTTTCTCGACAAAACATCATCGATATTAAAACTAAAGCTGAAGAGAAAATACAATCTAAAATATTATAGTATAAAAGTTTAGACCAATTGGTAGGTCTTGCATTATTTCTATTATAATATTAAGAAGTGCATTTTTATGTAGTTGGTTGTATAGGTCTGCATTACTGTTCAGAAAAAATAGTGTAAGATTCGTTACGTACCCGTAACACCGTAATTAAATTTAGTTTTATCTGACCACATTTTCTTTATAGAGTCGTTCATTTTGATAACATTGATCTCAGTCTTAGCTTTTCTTTTGTTATTGCTAATATTTTTAAGTCCCCTATTAATTTTCCGTTTGTATTAGTTATTACTAACTAACTTTTGCAATATGACGCAACGATGAATCGTAGGAAGCTGCTTATAGCTGCATGTTGAGATATGTGCATACGTGCATAGTAGCCGCCGCGCCATGTCGGTGGGCTCAGTTATTCATTAGCAGTGAGTCACGAGATTAGATAAGTGCAGTTTTGCGTTATAATTTCGTGCGTGGTTTAAACATAGACCAGTGCTTCGAAGAAATTACTCTTGCACTAGGTGATGTTTGTCCACATTGCACAATGATATTCAGGTAGTATAGAGAATTCCAAAGGGGAAATTTAACTGTGAAGGATGATGAGAGGCCGGGAAGGCCACGAACGTCAGTTACTTAGGAAAACGTCACTACTGCGAGGAAAATGCTTGGCGAAGACAGGCGAGTGCCCTATCAACAGATAGAGGGTACTGCAGGCCTAAATGCACTAGCAATTCGTTCGATTCTGCATGATCATTTGCACGTGAAGAAACTTTGTTCTCTCTGGGCGCCGCATCGACTGACTGAAGAGCAGATGACACGACGTGTGACTTGGTGCCGGGAGATGCTAAAAAAGTTTAATAAGAAACAATCTCGGTATGTGAACAACATCGTGGTAGGTGACGAGCCTTGGCTGTACTATGACGATGTGCTGACCAAAGTTCAAAACAAAGTTTTGGTCTTTAATGATGAGGACACGCCCGTAGTTGTCAGAAAACCGCGATCTGCAAAGAAGAAAATGATAGCTGTATTTTTCAAATCGAGTGGAATTGTGGAACGCACCATTTTGGATACACAGAAAACAGTCACAGCTAAGTGGTATACTGAACAGTGCCTGTCTAAAGTCATTGGATCTATGAAGTACCTGCGGCCAAAGTCAATTATAGACACCTAGTTTTTCCATCACGATAATGTTCCAGCTCATCGCAACAAAGCCTGCACCGAATATTTGACCACGACAGGATTGAAACTTCTCGAGCACCCTCTCTACAGTCCAGATCTTGCTCCCTGCGACTTTGCACTGTTCCCGCATGTGAAAATGAAGCTAAAAGGGAAGCGGTTTTCCAGTGATGAGGACCTTCTGCTGGCTTGGGACAACGAGTGTGCTTTACTCCCTAGTGAAACTTGGCAGAACTGGTTTAAAGATTGGTTTCGGCGGATGGAGAGGTGTATTGAGTGTAGAGGAAATTACTTTGAAAAAATTGAATAAACAAAGCTGTATTGTAAAACTGTCCTAGTACCATTTGTATGTTTCATTTGTATGGTAAGTTACATTTTTAAGCTATGTATTCCGCGTTTTAGCGGGATATTAGAATCACTCCTTATTCTGAGACAAGGTATAATGAAAAAGCAGCACCACGGAATACCCAGTATGTAGAATTTTATAACTTATTTGATCCAGTGTAATTACCTTTTTTTTACATAACAGTTCATTAGAAAACATTTATTGTTTCAGAACATTTGTTTATTATAATTTTTCTAATATATTTATATTACAACTCTATTAAAGCATCGAAAACAGTATGTTTATAGATTATAAACGCATTGTTTAAGTCTAGTGCCATTTAGTTTTTCGAGAGTGGTGAATTGGAATTTCAGGTCACGTTCAAACGTCAAAAAAATGTGAAGTCGAACTGTCAAATACAAATGTAATCAATTAAATATCAAATAATTACAAACTATTGAACACAATAATGTGTTTGTGTAGTAAATAGTATATTTAAAATATTGTCATTGAAAATATGCAGGTAAAACATTTTCTGATACGACATGTTTGTTTTCCTTGCACCATTCTTCAAATTTTATAAATTGCTTTTCATAATTGATACGAGATTTAACTAGTACATTATTTACGATGTATTCAACAATTTCTCTAATTTCAAGTGGTATATCTGAAGAATTCTTATTAATTTTGCATTAAATTTGATAAGTAGAAGATATTCAATAAAAATTGACAAATTAAAATCTTTAATTGACAAATATCATGTGTATTGCCAATCACCACGAAAATTCCCTAGTTTTGATTTACTATTTTCTAGAAACGTTCGTAAATGACAGAAATTAGAAAAAATAACCAAGAATTTGTGTCTTAAAACATCGCTCTCGGTCATTAAGACATTTCTCAGTTCATTCGTAGTGCCCTAAACTGGTTTGGTGCGATAAAACCTTTTTATTACATCATTCTTTTATATACTATTAAAATTTTACATATCTCAAGTTTTTTTTCCTGATTTTAGTAAAGTATGCAGTAAAATCAGATTGATACAACTAACTGTACATAAAAATTGCACTTGTGTGTCAGAAATAAATTCAGATATCTAAAGCTTAGTATATGATAAAAGACGAAAGGATTTAGATTGTCATCTAATAACAAAATAACAAAACAGCAATAACAAAATATATATTTAAATAGTCAACTAATCAGCGTCTGTTTAAATAATTAATGATTATATTGATTTGCAATGATTACTAATATGTTAACAAAAAAAAGAATAATTTTTAAAATAAATACCATAAATGGATGAAGGGGAAGTAACCTCATTTTTACTTTTTCTTAAATGTTTGTTAACATTTTAAAATTTAATAACAACAACAAAACAGCATTAACATATAAACTGTACACTAAAAATTTACAAACCTGTCGATTAGAAATAATTTCAGCCCTTATCTGCGGTAAAGGCGTAATTCCCTCCGTTCTCAACTCTGTCGATAAAGTAGGAGAGTCTAAAGTTACGCCACCCATGTCCTCTATTTCCACTTGCAAAATACTTTCCTGACTATCAGTAAACTGCATAAAAAGACATTCACATTTATACAAGAATTATTAATTAAAACACAAAATAATATGGACACTTTTTGAAAAATATATCGTAGAATCATTTAGCACTACCGATATGCCATCATTACGTGTATAAATACGAGGTGATTCAAGATAATAATAAAGGTGTAGCTTAAGAGATATTGTAAAATAATTCAGTTTTTATGAATATGAACATACGAGTTCAACACGTGCTGATTCTGATTTTTTTTCGACCCAAGAGAAAATGTAAGTTGTAACTAGTTGGTTGAAACTATAAAAAATTAAATTATGCCGCTAATAGCTAATTGTAGAAAGAAATGTAGAGCTAGTCTTCACTGTTTCACTAAAAGTTAATCTTACATAGATTGCAAAGCTATATTTTATTTGAAATTGAAAATTATAACTCCGCCATAACTGGTCCCAAGTCCGGTTGAAAAAGGAGGAGGGTGGAAGAGTGACCTAAGACCTTACGGTATTCGCTAAATTACCCACAAGAAATATTGAGAAATGTTAAACATTAGATGACCAGAGGCAAGGTGGCCAAATCCTACTTTAGATGGAAGTGGATGAAGGCTAGTTGCAGGTACTTATAAATCGGGATGCTTTGCTTCAAGAATGAAGACAGAATAACTACAGATGTAACTCCTAGATGATAGAGTGATAGATTTGCTCACAAACGTTTATAAAAAATATTACTGCATTAAAAACTGTATAGATAAAGAATAACTATACTCATTATAAAGATAACAAGGCTAAAGCTGGACTACTTACTATGTTGGGTAATGAAGTTTATATTCAAAGCTGGGAAACTATTAATGAACATCTAATCACGGTGGAAATACCAGGTCGGCTGAAAAGTCCCCGGTCTGACACATAGATGGCGCTACTTTTATTAAATCCATATGTTTTTAGATAGTACTAACCTTCGAACGTAACGTTTCAAAACTTGACAGCAATACGACCATTAGTTACTGAGATATTGCGTTAAGAGTGAAGCTACTTTTGTTATTTAAAAAAATGGAAAAAAAAGAATTTCGTGTGCTGATAAAGTACTGCTTTTTGAAGGGAAAAAATACCGTTGAAGCAAAAGCATGGCTTGATGAGGAGTTTCCGGACTCTGCGCCAGGAAAATCAACCATAATTGATTGGCATGCTAAGTTTAAACGTGGTGAAATGAGCACCGAAGACAGCGAACGCAGTGGACGACCAAAAGAGGCTGTCACCGACGAAAACATCAAAAAAGTTCGCAAAATCATTTTAAATGACCGTAAAGTAAAGTTGATCGAGATAGCTGACATCCTAAAGATATCAAAGGAACATGTTGGACACATCGTGCATGAATATTTGGGCATGCGGAAGCTCTGTGCAAAATGAGTGTCGCGCGAGCTCACATTCGATCAAAAACAACAACAAGTTGATGATTCTGAGCTGTGTTTGAAGCTGTTAAATCGTAATAAAACCGAGTTTTTGCGTCGATATGTGACAATGGATGAAACATGGATTCATCACTACACTCCAGAGTCCAATCGACAGTCAGCCGAGTGGACTGCACGCGACGAACCGGCTCTAAAGCGTGGAAAGACGCAACAGTCAGCTGGAAAAGTTATGGCGTCAGTTTTTTGGGATGCGCATGGAATAATTTTCATAGATTATCTTAAAAAGGGCCAGTCCATCAACAGCGACTATTATACAGCGTTATTGGACCGTTTGAAGAACGAAATCGCAAAAAAACGGCCCCATATGAAGAAGAAGAAAGTGCTGTTTCACCAAGACAATGCACCGTGTCACAAATCAATGAAAACAATGGCCAAATTAAGTGAATTGGGTTTCGAATTACTTCCCCATCCACCGTACTCTCCAGATGTGGCCCCCAGCGACTATTTCCTGTTTGCAGACCTCAAGAGAATGCTCGCCGGGAAGAAATTTAGCAGGGATGAGGAGGTGATCGCCGAAACTGAGGTCTATTTCGAGGCTAAAGACAATTCGTACTACAAAAATGGTATCGAAAAGTTGAAAGAACGCTATAATCGGTGTATCGCCCTCGAAGGCAACTATGTTGAATAATAAAATCGAATTTTGCCAAAAAACTGTGTTTTACTATGGTAGACCGGGGACTTTTCAGCCGACCTAGTAAGTATATGGAGACACAAAATAGTAACGGTAGTTAACGAATGTGTTAGTAG
Organism: Dermolepida albohirtum; assembly: GCA_031893035.1. NCBI lineage: Eukaryota > Metazoa > Arthropoda > Insecta > Coleoptera > Scarabaeidae > Dermolepida > Dermolepida albohirtum. The sequence goes on from JAVIWB010005163.1 coordinate 268,714, forward strand.
GAAGAATAAAAACTATACTAATAAACTTTATTTTGATAATGAGGTAAATGACAATGAGAACAGACCTATTGAGGTACATGAATAGTATAATAGGAAAGAGTAACAGTAGAAAAAGTTTCAGGAGTCACCCAAAAGCTTAACCTTTGACTGTCAGCTTTAACTTAAACGGGAAAAGGAAACCACGAAAACCCCTCCCGGGCAGCAGTAGAATAAAATGAAACATAACAAAGCAGTCCAAACCTGATAATAAACATCTTTATGCAAGTGCTCAAGCACTCGCAACTGCTTATACAGATAAAACGTGTAGAAGAATATAATGTAATTCATTTAGTCTTGATTTTCAAAAAGTATAATTAAAACAAATATGGGATATAAATGACATCCTTGGGATGATTATATGAAAGAATAAAAACAACACTATCGAAAGCCAAAGTGATTTTAGGTTGGGTAGACCATTCATCAATAATACAAATTGCCTCTTTTTAATTAGTTTTATTTGACAACGGGTATCAGTTTCCGGACGGACCCTCATATGTAGATATTAAATTATTAAATCAATTTATTTGAATCACCACATACCTTATACATATAAATTTTGGAATAAATTTGAAAAAAAATAACCAAAATAAATTGCACTTTTTAAAAATATTAAATTATGTAATTCTTTAGGATTACAGAAGAAGGAATGTGCGCTTTTTTTGTACTAAATTAGATTTCATTTGCTTATGTAAAAATGGCCTTTTCACTGTACAGGATAAGCAAAATATAATTTTGGGGAAGATTCGGTACGTACTATTACGACAAATTTTTCCTAAAAATTTAAATTTATGGAAACTTAATTCAATACAATATTTTCTATTAAAATAAACTGTAAATCTAAATTAGTTTTAATGGATGTAAACCAACAAGAAAATAGAAAAATATTAGTGATAAATAAAGTTTAGTTATTCATATTTAAGTCCAAGTCATGAACATAGTTTTTTTCTTTTTCCATTAAAGTAGATAAACAGTGTAATGTGCATATATAATTGAACAGTGTGGACACCTTTATAGTATTAAAAACAGGTTTATATCAGGGTTTAACTGCCTCGTCTATGCAAACTTGATTCTCCACGCTCGGAGAATTGAAGTCAAAACGTTGTTCCCACTTACCCTTTTATTCATCCATTACGACTAAGGTTGGACAAATCTGCGGGTAACCAGCGGCAAGAACAGATGAAGGACGAACGAGTGCTGGCATTGCTGATAGCCAGCATCATGTCAGTGACGCGAACATGCCTTGCGAAAATGGATTAACTGTGACGAATGTAAATAAATTTCTAAATCGTTTTCCCACGTTAAAATAGACAGGAACTATAATAACACTATTTATTTCATTTATTATCGCACCTATCCAGCCTTCTCGGGAGTCTGTACGCCACTGGGAACCCGAAGGTTTGCTCAATATCATTTATGACTTAACAACCTGTCAGAAGGTACAACACATTTCTCCTTTCCAACCCTAATCTACATTCCAGAAATTCTGTGGCGTGATCAATGTCCAAGCAAAATCCCAAACGAAAAATTAATATTATGATTGTTTCTCACGATTTATTCCTTGGATGTGACGGACTACTTAATCGTAGCGATCACCAGGCAGAAAGTAGATCGGATAACTGTCATCGGAGTAAGTTTGTCATCTGAGTAAGTTTGAATAACCAAGAAACCATTTAAAACCTATCAGAACGAACCCAACCTTGTTGAGTGAAAGAGTAAATGAAATAAGAATTGAAACAGAATACTATCGAATGCTACAAATGAAAAGAAGTAGTTCAGAAGAAATAAAAATAAAATTGAAAATTATAATGAAAATAAACTACGATAATTGTAAAAGAAAATAGCAACAAACCTATAGATGATAAGAAAAACCATCCTTAAATTAAGAAAAGGTGGAAGGGAAACTGAATGAACAAGAGACCTTAACAATAGTTACGAAATTTTACAATTTATTCCTAATATCAAATCCATAGAAAATATAAATATGAGATTACGAAAGAATTAAAAGCACAGAAGTATAGCCATCAATAAACAACCATCATCATCAATCAAAATTGATTTCACCTAGATTCTATCCCGCAGTCCCTATTATTACAGCTATAAAATCCCAGAATCTATAGATTTAGTGAAAAAAGACCCTTAACCCATACTAATATTTGTGTTCTAAATAAGTATTTTGCCAACTAAGTTGTCATCATGAGCAGAAAATTAAATACAATGTCGTACATTGGCCCAGGTATCCAGGACGCAAATTATTTGAATGAGTTTTTAGAATAAGTCTTTGTTTTGTAACTCTTTTGATTGCTATGCGGTATCTCTCTTCGGGAAGGAAGAGTCGAAAACAAACTCTCGTTCATGAAGGACGTGAGCCTGCATGGTGGTAAGCAAATTCTTAATTAAATTTAATTACATCACTCTAAACAGAAGGAATTCATAGATTTAGCTTATAACCCTGTTCCGAACTAGTGGGTTTTCAGATTCAGTGTAGCAACGTCAAGAACAACAATAGCCCTGTAGATGTTCCTGGCAAGAGTAGACGAAACGTTAGCGAGGGAGATTAGTAGTGCTGAAGACATTGCCCTAGCCGGGAACAAACTTTGAGAATGCTATTCAATAAATGTTTAAAAGCGGAGGGTGTACGAAATAATTGAAAGATAAACATAGGCAAAAGAATCAGATAAGATGATATGCTATCAATGAAGCTACCGACTTTAGTTTTAGAAAGTGCATTCAAAAAGCTGAATGGGTGCATGGACGTAATTATCGGTGATAATCAATATAAAAGAGAGTTGATCACAATATCAGAACAAGAATTGCAGATGATGATGATGATGAAATAATTGCAGGTACAATCTGATGAAATTGGTCTTAATATAAATAATAACAAAATAGAGGTACTTGTAAGCTTTGAATTGACAAGTTCATATCACAAAACAGTTAGAACGAATAAAATAGGATGTCGTATATATGTACATGTACATATGTATATACACTTCGGGATAATCTATAAGAATGGTAAAAGAAAACTTAAAACCAAAAATATGCAGGATAGGTCTTGCCTGAATGAACAATTTTCAACAAGCTAGTTTACGTTCTGAAATCAACGATTTATCTAAGAAGTAAAATATAAGATCCATACTGCCAATTTTAACATATGGTACGAAAATCATATCGATAAAGAAAATAGATAAATTGATGGAACATAAGGAAGAATAGAACGAAATATGTTGGAAGCAACACTGGATTAAAATTGGCTTGGGCATGTCATGTTATGAGGACAAAAACGAGAGTGGTAATCTATGGAAAAGAAACAGAAGATCCTCCTTCGCGCTATTTTTTATATCATTTCAGCAACCCGTCTTTCTTTTTACATTAGTTATACGATGAAATCTAGTATGTAAAAAAGTAACTTCAGAGTAAATATCACGACAAATTTTTTTACTTTACTGCCCACATCTGTCTCAAAATTTTCATTATGCATCTTCAGTACACGTATGCGTATTTTAACTTGTTAATGACTAGCACTCAAATTGTAGTAAAAGTTAATTGTAGTGTATTGATACCACCGACTATATTAATATTAATGTGAATAAAAGTTCTCTTACCAATTTTTGTTTATTTTCAGTAAATTAAGTTCTATGCAGGAAACACAAAAGAAAAATTAGGAGTTGAAGTGTGGGTTAACAAATAGTAACTAAATATTGAACCAAAAAATATAATAATAATGGATCATTGTAAATGTCTTATTATGATTTTACGTATGGTAAATAAAATAATCTATTCAAATTTCGATCATCTTTCTCCGATTATTCCAAAATTTTTTAGCTAATTTAATATAAAAAATCAAGTTCAAGCGATGTTGTTTACCTTTCCTAAGATAATCATACAAGAAAGATAAAAAACTGACAATGCAATATCGGAAAAATAGAAATAATTAGTGAATATTTTAATTTACTTCTCACAACTCTTTTTCGATTAACCAAAATTGAGCATCTATCTGAAGACAGCACGTATCTATTGGGTTGGCAACTAAGTACTTTCGGTTTTTACTGATAGAGAGCGTTGCTTTATTTTTTGTATAACGTTTGTTAGTGCTGTACTTTACCGTTTGTCGCGTGATACTAGTCATATTGACGTAACTTCAGAAGCAAGTAGTGCGTGATTTTTATTAAAGCTATTAGTTGTGGGTTAATTTTAAATGGAGTGCAGAAACGAACATTTTCGACATATTTTACTATTTTATTTCCGTAAAGGAAAGAAAGCTGCTGCGGCTCACAAAAAGATATGTGAAGTTTATGGTGCTAATTGCTTAACAGAGCGCACGTGTCAGAATTGGTATAAAAAATTCCGTTCTGGAGATTTTTCCCTCAAAGATGAGCAACGTTCTGGTCGGCCTACTGAAGTTGATGATGACCAAATCAAAGTCATAATTGAAGAGGATCGTCATATAACTGTTCGAGAGGTTGCGGAGAGGCTACATATATCGCACACGACAATTGAAAAACATTTAAAATATCTTGGGCTAGTTAAGAAACTTGATATTTGGGTACCTCGCGAATTGAAAGAAATTAATTTAACACAAAGAATCAACTTTTGCGATATGCACCTTAGACGAAATGAAACCGGCCCTTTCTTAAAAAGAATCATGACTGGTGATGAAAAATGGGTCCCGTACCGTAACATAGTTCGAAAACGATCATGGAGCAAGCACGATAAACCAGCTCAAACCGCATCGAAAGCTGAATTGCATCCAAAAAAGATCATGCTGTCAGTTTGGTGGGATTACAAAGTTGTTGTGTTCTTTGAGCTGCTTCCAAGGAACCAAACGATCTGATGTTTACTGTCAACAATTAATAAAACTCGATGAAGCAATCAAAGAAAAACGGCCAGAATTGTCAAATCGGAAAGGTGTAGTTTTCCACCAAGATAATGTAAGGCCTCACACATTTTTGGCAACTCGTGGGAAACTATTGGAGCTTGGCTGGGAAGTGATGGCACATCCCCCATACAGCCCTGATCTAGCACCATCTGATTACCGTTTATTTCGAAGTTTGCAGAATTCTTTGAATGGTAAAACTTTCACAAATGACGATGACCCAATAAATTGATAGTTTCATTGGGGAAAAAGTATCATATAGAAGACTTTTCTAATACGCAAGGCAGCCTTTAAATTGTATTGCATAAATTCGTTGAAAATCCAAAAGAAAAAATTGCTTGCCAACGTTTATGATAAAAAATTTCATGATGATACGTAGCACATTTCATTCATTTTATTCATCTTGTGAGACATCTATATATTCAGCTTTAAAATGTAACTATGTTTCTTAAAATTAGCAATTGGCATGCTACAATGTAATCATTTAGCACCTTCTTCAGTTTATATTCGTGTATGGTTTCAAAATGTTGTCAACAATCACAAATATCATCCAGAAGAAATTTTATAAACGTTTTTGATGATTTATGTTTTTTGTAGTGAGTACCCACTGGACTGTAATTCTCTTCAACATGTCACGACCGCGGGGTGAGGGTATGTATTTAGTACGTGTAAAGTGTTTCAAGTCATTTTTACTAACCTCTCCTCGTCTTAAGAGGGGAAGGAGTATTGATTATCGTCCTTAACACTGAAGGGTGCCGGAGAATGTATCGACCACGTACAAGATGAGAACGATTTAAAAATCACACGATTGCGAAAGGGGTTCGACCTGCGACTCCTCTAAGTAACTAGTTCCAAATTAAGTACTCCTACCACCGTGCTGTTTCTAAGTGCACTAGATTAGACTCCTTTAATATTTTAATGTAAGGTGTTCGACAATTACAATGAACTCATTGTGTTTATTGAAATCCGAAATAACGCTTCAAATTACAAGAAATGTTATGCATATGCAACTATTATGGACTTCTTACAAAATTGCAAAAACTGCAGCCTACATGCAATCATATTAAGGCATTTTCATGATCCATATTCAATACAAAAAATAATTCCTCGTAATTGTTTTTCACCATTTTATAGTAATTTTGTTGTTAAACAAGTTTTTCCAAGTTATATTTAGTTCAAAAATATATTCACATTCTAATATAGTCAGCGATATTAATGTACCAAACTATTTTCAGTTCTAAATTAAAAGTAGGTATATGTTATTTTCTTAAAGATATTACAAGCAAATAGTGGTTTAATATTTTAGTTAAATAAAATAAAATATAAGCTTAAAGTCGGCTACAAACGTTGAACAATAATACAATAAATGAGAATAATTTAAGGGCTGTAAGTACCATGCCTAGTGGCACTAATGAGATCGAAGTGAAATAAACAAAAAAGACTCTAAATAAATACCATTATAAAGCTAGACAAACCGTTGAGAAAATATAATAAAAAGACCAAAAACATCTTTTTTGGCATTTTAAGTCTTAGACTACTTATTTATTACTAGTGGATTTAATACCGCAGGGTGTTAACTGCTTGTGACTCATGTCAGAATCAAAATCAAAAATGTGACTGAAGAATACAACTATGATAAGGAGAAATATTTTTTATTTTTAAATTATTAAGCATATGGTAAGAAAGAACAATGAAGCAGTATCAAATCTAATAATTATTTTGTATGGGAGAAGATTTCTTGGGGATCAATCATCTGTTAAAAGGGTATTAACTTGGATGAATAACAATAAAAAAAATTGAATGCTTTATTGTTTATTAAATAGAAATTAATAAACAAACTTATTCAACGCTGATGTACGTATATCTTGAGCCGCTTCGTTTTTTATCGTAGAGATTATGAGACTAAATGACATATGCTAACTCACTGTAGATCGCAGGCAGTTCCTCAATGAGCTGAGTGTATTGAAGCCCCTTTCGCAACTAGCTGACGTTGGAAAATCTATACAAATTCTATGTGCAACACAAAGATTGAGAAAAGCATCTTACAGATTAACCAAAGGTGGCGCTCAGATTCAATTTTGCCAGACATTGTTAAAACTTAAAAACGTCGGATTCTTCAAACCGCATTATTTTGCAAATCATGCGTCAACACAAGATCCATTGCGAAATATTCAGGAAATAATATTAAAAGAACTGTTCCGATGATAGTGTGCTAAATTCATCTTCCAGACACACTATTGCAAACCTTTTTTCTTTTTGAACCGCTTTCTTCTGTAAGATCGGTTCTCACTCCTAAAGGATTATCTACATTTTTGTCTTTCTCTAACCAATCTTTATATAGTGTCTGTGATATTCTTTGAAATACCTGAACTAATGCTTTCGTCAGTTGCACACGTTTTAATTAATTAAATTAATAATAAATTGAAAATCCGTTAAAGATGATATGATGTTATTGTCTTCCATTTTCATTTCTGAAGTGTAAGTCTTTTTCACGAATTGTGTGCATCACCCTAGAAAAATTCTGTACAGAGAATGAAGTAATCTTAAATTTTTAAGACCATCAAGTTTGACCAGAACCATTTAAACTAGTTTTCATGCTTTTCCTAAAAAGACCCCATCAGCATGTCCAATTCACGAAAAAGCATCTTTATAAACAACGTCAAAAATGGTTGTCGAAATTAGTGACTCGCTCTGTATTCAAGGACTTGTATTCATATAATAAATTAATTATTGCTTGGACGCCCTCTCAAACTATTACTTGAGAGAGCGCCTACCACTTGCCCCCTTCGCCCTCCAGGCAACTGAAACAACCCAGCATTTAATAGAGTTCAAAAATAAGGAAACATTCGTGAAAATAGAACACGTTCTTAAGAAAAATAATAACAAGCTGTAAGTAAGATGCTACAACGTTTTTAGAGTTATAATATACCTCAGGTCTGAAGTATATATTATATTATTGCCCATCATCCGTAGCCAACTTAAATAATTAATAAATAAAGGCTAAAATAACCAAATATTCCTAGCTAGTTAACTATTATAATCCGATAGACTAATGTTATTTTTATAAGAGGGGTTAAGTACAAATAATATAAATACTATAAGTTAATAATGTGCAAATGAGTATGGTGCTAAAATAAAAGAAAGTATTACCTCCACCATGCGAAAGTGCAACGCAAAGTAGATATTACAAAAACTAAGGGTAGAAAAGTGTTTGTGTTGTGTTTTTGTGCGCACTCTACTAAAATGTGACTGACTGAGTCAAGAGCTTAGTAGTCGTAAACGTTCGGAGGATATTTCGGAACACTGACCATAAATCCGTAGTGCTTTAGGATGTCCATTTTGCACATTGGACACGTGCGATGTTCTAACAGCCAAGGATCGATGCAATTTTTATGAAATTCATGCCTGAAATTTAAAAGAAAGCGTAAGATAAATTAATTGCAGTCCCTCAGTGTACTAAATCAAAATACAATTTAAAAGTTAGCAGCTATTTGCCAACTAAGTTATGATTGTAGCGTGTTTCGTTTACTACAGGGCTCATCAGGTGATCTGAACTTTGTTAGCACATAGTGGTTCGTATCGAAAAGGTAAAATATGGTAGTATAGTGAAAGCACTAATGTCGCATTTTAGCTACTATGTACAGGCCACTACTGTCGCTGAAGCAACTACCGACGTGTATATATAAGCGACCGTTGCCTGCTATAACGTAATCATTATCGTAATGGTATAATAAAATAAAATATAATCTTTTCGATACGAACATATGTATACATACTACTGTGGGCAAAAAATAGTAAGACTTTTTAATTTAAATTTAGCGCGAAAACCCATTCGTCGAAATATTTTTTTTCTAGGTTGGTATGACTGTCAGTGATATCTGTGCCAAATGTCACATCAATAATCATTAGTGTTTAGTATACGCTTGTCTTTCTGAAGTACGAAAAGTGCATTCGGCGATTTTTACAATGAGTGAAATTATTCAACAAAGAAGTTCCATTAAATTTTGTGTACGGAATCAAATTTCTGGTGCCGAAACGTTCAGAATATTGCAAAAGGCCTTCGGTGATAATTGTTTGTCGCGAGCAAGTGCTTTTGATTGGTACAAATTATTCAAAGAGGGTCGAGAACGCGTCCAGGACGGCCATCAACATCAACTGATGATCAACACGTCAATAGAATCAAGGAATTGGTGCTTGAGAATCGACGATTAACAGTCAGAGACCTTACTGGCATCGTTGAAATATCGGAAGGATCAGTGAAAACCATTTTGAAAGATCATTTGGGCCTAAGAAAAGTGAAAGCACGATTTGTTCCAAAATCACTCAATTTTTTCGAAAAACAGCGTCGCGTTGACGTCTGTGAAACAATGCTTTCCGACTATCAAGACAAAATGAATGAGATGAGACTTGGATCTACGCTTATAACCCGGAAACGGACGATCAATCGGCCGAATATCGTATCAAAGGTGAGCCGAAGCCCAAAAAAAACATGTCAAAGCAAGTTAAAAATCAAGGTTATGTTGACAGTTTTCTTCGATTATCGAGGTGTGGTGCACTCCGAATTCCTTCCGACCGGCCAAACTGTCAGCAAAGAATACTATTTGGGCCGACACTCTTGGTTTTTGCACCACGATACTGCACCGTCGCATACTGCATTAATTCTTCGTGAGTTTTTCGCCAAATTTTCAACCAATATCGTGCCTCAACCACTGTATTCGCCTGATTTAGCTCCGTGTGACTTCTGGCTATTCAGTAAACTCAAACGACCGCTCCGGGGAAACCGTTTCGAGTCAATTGAACACATTAAACGTGAATCGCTACGCGCATTGAAGGCTATTCCTGAAATTGACTTTAACAACTGTTTCGAGAATTGGAAGAAATGTTGGCACAAGTGTATTGGGGCCAGGGGGATTACTTTGAGGGGGACGAAATAGATTTGGAAGAATAAATTCAGAATTTAAAAATTATGAACAAAGTCTTACTATTTTTTGCCCACAGTAGTATATGGTGTTTACGAGTGTCAATAAGGTACAGATTGCCTGATAAGCCTTGGATTGGGTGAAACGAGTCGCAATCATAATTTTGTTGGCAAATAGTTGTTTATTATTATGTTATAACTTTTAACAGAAGTGTTTTGTACATAGTGGCTAAAATGCATTTAGTGCATTTACTTCGATCCGGGAGATAGAAGTAGGGTTCTCTTACTTATATTATTTTAATAATTTAAAATTTTCTTATAGAGCTGTAGAGTTTAATTTCTTAGTTATATTTTCAATAATTAAAACGCACGGCAAAAAATATTCATCAATATGAGTTCATTACTTTTATTTTTTTGGCAGCAAATATGTAAACATGTAATATTTTTGGCATACTACATGTGTATTTCAAAATTATTTAAACTTTTTTTCTGTATAGCAATAAGAAATACAATTAAAAAAAATTAAGTGCTATATCAATCACTGACTGATACTTTAGCTTCTTACGAGTGGAGATTTTATGTAATCAACCATAAAAGAACAGACAGCAAATAAAATTTTTTTATAATGTTTTTCAATCACTGTTTACGGGTAACTTTCTTAGTATTGAAGATACAGAATCAGTTAAATTAGTAAATTACTTAGAAGTTCGGAAACTATTTGATACCATTTTCGGATTTGTCATTTATTGTCAGCTTTTTACGATATCTAAAACAAATTGAAAATTACCGAAATTTTCAGTCTTAAATATAAATAACCACTAAAGACAGAACAAAACGTAAAATGGCATCTGGTAGATATTTTTACGCATAATTTAACAATTTCAATTAAAAATTCATGGCACACTTTGTTTTCAAGATATAAGAGCACAAACGTTTTTTTAAACGGCACACACTGGTGGCTATGACTTCATCAAAAGCCTTATTTTTTCTAATTTCTAATTAAGGAAACAATGCACAAGTAAGGAGTTAAGAAAATAATCAAATAAATGAGCAAACAGTAGCTAAAGGTATTTCAGTAAAAGTTCAAAATCACCAATTCCATATGGACATTTCAGACCTCCTCACGACTTCGGAATGAACCTTTCGTAGAGTTTCTGAAGGCGGATGCTTCTTATGTTTTTTTTGTATATTTCATTCCTTACGACACCACATTTTCTTGGCGAATTTTTGTCCTGACTTGTTACCGTTCTAATGTGAGGAATCTGGGCATCTATCATACTTCGGTGTCACTTTGTTCATTCCCAAATCTTTATGTAAAATTATGAAAACTATCATCTCTGACATCTAAACTTTTTTTGCAATAGCCGGATCTATCAACACCGAGCTTCTGTTTATAGTCCTTGTGATCAGATTTTGGACCATGTTCAATGGATTTTCGACCGAAACGAAACTGTGTGCATAATTTTTGTAAACAGCAATGGATAAATCTTGTCGTTATTTCATTCTTTGGTAAACAAATTATGACGTTTCGGCACTCAAGTTTTAAATTCCTCATTTTTCACTATTCTAATATCTAGTTTTTCAATTTAAATACTATCAGGGTAACAAAAGTTGGTACTTGACATTTAAAAATCAGATATAACTTGAAACTGTTTTTACAAGAACCAAGATGATTTACTTCGTTTCAAATTGTAATCTCAACAACTGTCTCAAAAAAAAAAACAAAGAGACAAATTGAAGAGAGTAATTTCTGAAATACAATCTGGAATTTCCCATAAAAGAGTTACTACGAAAGCGCGCCTGAATTACTACGAAAGCGTGCCTGCGCAAACCAGTCAAATTAATCGCCAAATTTTTAAAATACACTTGGGTAACCATTATATTGCAGTGCCAATACAATAATTACTTCTTTGTGTACATAGCTTTTATATTAACATGGGATGCAAAGCTAGTTCGCCTCCTCGTGGTGCATCCTGGATAACGCTAAATGAACTAGCAAATACTGACAGTTATTATGAATATAATCGACTAAAATTTCAGATTGTCTCGTCTGCTCTGTTGACGCCAGTTCTAGCTAGAAATGACTCACTTATTTCCCATACTTAAAGATTTCTTTTCTGGAAAAAAGTTTTGGTTGAATGAAGAACTTATTGCAGCAGTAGAGCAATATTTTGAGGACCTTGAGAAAGATGATGAAATTGGATGATGGCACGTCGACATCGTTGGTGTAATTACGTTGAAGTTAAATATGTTAGAAAATAATGATAAATGTAGTGCCTTAGTTCATTTACTTTATTCCGAATCTTCCTCGGAAAGTAAATACAATTAGTAAACGATTAGAAATGTGAAGAGATTGGTTTACAAAATAAAATCGTCAAATCATTATTCGAAACAAAATAAGTTGCAACTTAATTTATTAATCGAAAAAGATAAAAAAAACTCCTTACCTAATCAATGTTCGTTCTTGTTCTGTATAAGTATTTGGACAACTAAGTTGCCACCATCAGTAGATAATTAATCACAGTGTCACACGTAGACATGCGATACAACTCGCACAGAATAATTACGCGCTAACCACCAATACACACAATGTGTATTTGGTAGTTAGCATGTATTCTATGCGAGTTTCACTGCGCATGCAGACGTGGCACTAGGATTAATTATCTGCTGATGATTACAACTTATATGATTATTAACATTGATGTGGCAGAGCGATTTATTTTCTACTTTCGATTAATTCAATTGTACGCAGTAGTAACCTGTGGTCTTCCTGATTCAATATTTTTTGTTAATCTTGGTTCATTAATCCTTGGCCGCTGCTCCAAGCCCAAACATTTACAGAAAAACATCCACTTCTTTGTAATTAGTGAACATATTCATTTATAAACTTGTTACTGTCGTGTGGTCTATATAATTTTTATTCGTCCATTATGACATGATCAGACGTCAGACGTCATTGTTGATCGACTTAAATTGGAAATACTTTTGTAGCAACAGAATAGTTGATTAAATTAGACTTTTTAATTCGACGAAGAACTATTCTATGCCTCGCAGGAAATGCTGTATACTTCTTTTCCTGCTATGGCGGTAGAAAAAGTTATATAACTATAATTATAATTGATAAGTGCTACATCGTTGTGCGCAGTACTAATCTTTGGTTTTCCTGATCTAACAATTTTTGTTAATCTTGCTTTATTATCCCATCTCTGCTTAATTCAGGGGATAATACTTTTACCCTCATTAAACTCTTATTCAACTCGTAATGATCAGCCTTTCTCCGTCACCGTCACCATTCTATCTCTGTTAACAGAGCTTAAATATTGAGGCATTTTTAAGTAGGCAATCTGAATTAAGCAGATAAGTCAAAATGGCAATAATTAAATGAATAGAAAACAATTTAAGTAAATCAATTTTTCCCGTCATCGATGGCACATTACATTACAGTTTTAATTGACTTTAATTGACTAACGTTAGTTACTTTTCTAAAAAAAAACATAAAAAATATAAACAAATAAATTAATAATGAAATACTGAGAAATACTCGTAATTTATATAATGGTTTAAAAGCTTAATTAGTTAATTGAAAAATATAGTACACTGACACAGCAGCGTGCGACATCAAAGCGTATAAAATTAAAAGAGTGTCCTTACGTGCATGGTAATATCCTTAATACCTCCAATGTTTTATATGGCTCTATACAAACAGCGCAACATTCTCCGTCTTTTACTTCCTGAAAGACAAAAATTGTTTAATTAAAGTGATAAACACGTATTCCTCGACAATATTACCTTATCCTCCGACTTGATATTTTTTGTCGGGATTTTCGATAAGGCTTTTTTCGCCGCATTGCACAGTCTTCTCTGGAAAAAAAAGAGCAACAAAGAGCGGTCTATTATTAAATTAGAACAGAATGTGGAGTATATTAAAATTGATTTTCGGTCGAGAGGGAATCCTTTCAATGTCACGTAATTCTGAAGGTCGAACCGTACATACATAGTTTTGTATTTAGAAAGAGGAAAATGTTAATTTGTTTTCAAAATGAAATCTACGAGGGAGCGTTTTTATATTCGCGGAATGGGGGACAAGGGGTGGAAATAAAAAAACCAAATTATTTTTCTTTTTCAATATATTCACCTGCAAGACGGATACATTTTTCACATCTTTCAATTAATTTATTTATACCCCCATAAAAAAATGATTTCTCTTTATCTGCAAAATACGCCGAAACTGCCCCCTTGACTTCATCATCGGCAGTAAATTTTTTACCCCGCAGCTCTTTTTTCATTTTCGGAAACAGGTAATAATCACTCGGGGCCAGGTCTGGGCTGTAGGGTGGCTGATTCACAATTTCGAAGTCCACCTTATGCAGGGCAGCTAACGCAACGCGGCTCTTGTGGACGGGCGCGTTGTCGTGCAAAAGCAGAACACCTTTTGTCAATTTTCCTCGTCTTTTCTCTTTAATGGCTTCTTTTAGTCGCTCTAATATTGAAGCGAATATTCTCCGGTTATAGAAACACCTTTATCTTTATAATCAATCAACAATATTCCTTCCGAGTCCCAAAATACCGTTGCCATGAGCTTCCCAGCTGATTGTGACACTTTAAATTTCTTGGGAGGTGCTGTGACCTTTTTATGCCACTGCATGGAGTCTTGTTTGGACTCAGGTTCATAATGATGAACCCAAGTTTCGTCTCCAGTAACAATTCCACTCAATACACCATCCTTGTCTTCATTACAGAGGTCCAAAAATGCACGCGAACACTCTACGCGCTGTTGTTTTTGCGGCGGTGTGAGCATTCTCGGCACCCATCTTGCGCTGACCCTAGACATGCCGAGATGATCGTGTAGGATTTTAAAAATTGTTGTATCGGATATTCCAACCATTTCTGCGAGTTGTTTCTTCTTTAGTCGAGCATCTTCGAGTACAATTTGTTCAACTTTTTGGATAAGTGCTGGCGTGGTCACCTCAATGCTCCTGCCCGGCCTCGGGTCGTCTTCAAGGGATTCCCTTCCTTGTTTAAATAAACTATGCCACTTGTACACCATGGTTTTTCCTGGACAAGAGTCTCCGTAAACCAATGACATCTCATTCATTATGGCCGCGACTGATTTTCCTTGCCTGGTAAGGAACTTTATAACGGCACGATATTCGATTTTTTCCATATTTCACTTTTCACTCCTGATTATGTTACTTGGTTGACGATAGCTCAAAGACTAACTGTCTAATAACAATGAAACTTCGTATTTATACTAATCATGAGTCGCTGCACAGGCCACACCCCCAATGCACCTACTCACCCCTCTACAACCCGCTCATTCCGCGAATATAAAAACGCTCCCTCGTAAGTAGGGAAATTTGATCTTTAAGACAAGTTATTTTTTAATTGTACAAAGTAACAAACAAGTTTTTTATTATTTATTAAAGTATTAAAAAATGAAAAAAAGGTATTCAGAAGAAGTAGCATTGGTCAGATATAATAAGTAAGTAACAATCCTTAATGCCACTGTATATGAGGGTATTAATGTCTAGCTAGCCTAGAAAAGTTCCTAGTAGACAAACTGGAATATTTTTGCTGTAGTTAGAATTGTGATGTTTTATAAATGGGCCATCAAAGCATGATATGCATAGGAAACGGCGGTAAAACAGTGAAATTTGAAAGCAGCATATCCGAGGAAAAGCTAAATTTTGAAAAAATCGTGCTTATGAAGCATTTATTTTGTAAAATGTTATCGGGAGCGAAGAAATTTTTGCCGACATAACGAAAATTTTAAGTGTTCAGTGTCCTTCGTGTGCCACTATTGAAAACTGAGTTGCGGAATCTGAAAGAGGAAGATCAAATGTCAAAGATGAGAACCGTGATGGAAGACTAATTTATGCAACCATTCCGGTCAATATTGCCTCTGTCTATTATATGATTATAAGATGACGAATTGGGTTCAAACGTATTGCAGAAGCACATTCTGGGGTAAAATTTTAAGTGTTCGGTTTCCTTCATGTGCCACTATTAAAAACTGAGTTGCGGAATTTTAGAAAGGAAGATTAGATGCCAAAAATGGTACTGGAAGATTAATTTAGGTGACCATTCCAAAAAACATTGCTTCTATCTATGATATGATAATAGAAGATCGACGAATTGGATTCAAACGTATTGCAGAAGCACATTCTTGAAAATTGGCTACAGGAAGAACGCCGTGGCGTAAAAAATAATGTTCCTGGTCACAAATCGTTGACTGCACTGCAATAAATTAATGAAATTTGCTTTGAATAGGTTGACCAGACACTCTCTTCCCCTGATTTAGCACTGTCAAACTATTATTTGTTTCCGAAACTCAAAAAACATTTGAAAGGTTAAAAATTATTAACAAATGGCGAAGCCATATGTGTTATTGAGAAGTGGCTTGCAGATCAAAATAAAAAAATTCTTAGAGGGTTTAGAATTACTTCACGAACGTTCTACTAAATGTGCAAATCTAAAAGGTGATTATGTTGAATAAATAAAATTTTGTTTCGAAATATTGTGGTATTTTATGGCAAGTTAAGTACTTATTAATAATCCCTTATATTTATTAGATTGTTCAGAAAGTTCTTAACGATTTAAGTACTATATATTTAAGCGTGTATAACACATTTAAAATGCTTCGCTGTGCAGTTGTATTTTAGATATAACTTGAAAGTTTGGCTGCTGTCTGAAATGAATGAAAATCAAGAGCATTTAATGCCCTTTTATTACCAAAAAGGGAAAAATTCTTCATAAACGGTCAGAAATACTATTTATAGCGATGGTATCGTAGCAAAATCTACTATGAGCATTAGAAGTTTGCTAAGAGCAAGAATAGATTCCATCGTTAATCGAGATAAAATAAAAGTCATGGTTGAAAGGAACGCCGCTACATCATACAGCAGGTAGTAGAAATATGGAACATTCCAAAGAGTAATGTATTTGACCATTTGTAAAAGCCTCAGTACGTCGACGGATGCAATGTTTGGGTTACTTACAAATTTTAATGAATCGCATTTCAATATGTGATACTAGAATAGCAATGGTATTTTTTATTGTCAATGATTATCGGGTATAAGAAGTGGGTCTTTTGCAGTAATGTTAAACGTAAATGATTGTGTAATTTAAAAAACGATCCACAATTAACATCACCTGAGGTTGACTACACTCAAAGAAGATCATGCTTTGCATTTGGAAGAATTGGAAAGGAGTTTTGTGCTATGAGCTTTCTAGGTCTAATGAAATTATTAGGTCTATAAATGCAACGAATAATTCAATCGACTAAAAGTGGTAACTGATGAAAGACGAACAGGAGTCTTTCACTGTAGAGCCAAATGCTTTTTTGCAGATACAAGATCTTCGCTAGGATATTTTATCTCACCTGCCTATTCATATATAAATAAATACATAAATCAAAGGTTATCAACAGTTATCAAGAATAGCACTGATTAGATTATTGATTAATTGTGTTAATAAATTGTTCGAGATGACCTTTTTTTTAATCGCTGAGAACATTATGAATAACCTGATATATAATCTTGATGTATGTATGTATGTACGAGGGAGCGTTTTTATATTCGCGGAATGGGGGACAAGGGGTGGAAATAAGAAAACCAAATTATTTTTCTTTTTCAATATATTCACCTGCAAGACGGATACATTTTTCACATCTTTCAATTAATTTATTTATACCCTCATAAAAAACTGATTTCTCTTTATCTGCAAAATACGCCGAAACTGCCTCCTTGACTTCAACATCGGCAGTAAATTTTTTACCCCGCAGCACTTTTTTCATTTTCGGAAACAGGTAATAATCACTCCAGGTCTGGACTGTAGGGTAGGTGATTCACAATTTCGAAGCCCACCTTATGCAGGGCAGCTAACGCAACGCAGCTCTTGTGGACGGGCGCGTTGTCGCGCAAAAGCAGAACACCTTTTGTCAATTTTCCCCGTCTTTTCTCTTTAATGGCTTCTTTTAGTCGCTCTAATATTGAAGCGTAATATTCTCCGGCTATAGAAACACCTTTATCTTTATAATCAATCAACAATATTCCTTCCGAGTCCCAAAATACCGTTGCCATGAGTTTCTCAGCTGATTGTGACACTTTAAATTTCTTGGGAGGTGCTGTGCCCTTTTTATGCCACTGCATGGAGTCTTGTTTGGACTCAGGTTCATAATGATGAACCCAAGTTTCGTCTCCGGTAACAATTCCACTCAATACACCATCCTTGTCTTCATTACAGAGGTCCAAAAATGCACGCGAACACTCTACGCGCTGTTGTTTTTGCGGCGGTGTGAGCATTCTCGGCACCCATCTTGCGCTGACCCTAGACATGCCGAGATGATCGTGCAGGATTTTAAAAATTGTTGTATCGGATACTCCAACCATTTCTGCGAGTTGTTTCTTCTTTAGTCGAGCATCTTCGAGTACAATTTGTTCAACTTTTTGGATAAGTGCTGGCGTGGTCACCTCAATGCTCCTGCCCGGCCTCGGGTCGTCTTCAAGGGATTCCCTTCCTTGTTTAAATAAACTATGCCACTTGTACACCATGGTTTTTCCTGGACAAGAGTCGCCGTAAACCAATGACATCTCATTCATTATGGTCGCGACTGATTTTCCTTGCCTGGTAAGGAACTTTATAACGGCACGATATTCGATTTTTTCCATATTTCACTTTTCACTCCTGATTATGTTACTTGATTGACGATAGCTCAAAGACTAACTGTCTAATAACAACGAAACTTCGTATTTATACTAATCATGAGTCGCTGCACAGGCCACGCCATCAATGCGCCTACTCACCCCTCTACAACCCGCTCATTCCGCGAATATAAAAACGCTCCCTCGTATATACTCTTTATAATACGTACTAGTCATTTTGAAGTATGTCTTGCATAACATGATTTGTTACTGGGTATAAAACAATTTATGGTTTCCGTTGAAGTTTTCTCCCAACCTTTGATACATTAGTATATCTCAAAAGTTTTAAGACTGAATCTATTTTAGCTAAATAAATAGGACCAGCTATTTAATATCGGTGAAGCTTTTTACTATCAACATCACACACAATACCTGTGAACTACATTAGTAGAAGAACAGTAAGAAAACACATTTTTACGTCGCTGTGAACCAACGAATTTGCATGAAATTTTGTTAAAACTGCCACAAAAAGTAAAAAAAACTTTCTGTCACAAAAACTTTTGAAATGTTTATAATTGAATTTGGTTATGATACTCTATCTTGTGCATGGTGCTTCATATACGATATTTACACGAAAAGAGTCACCCGCATGAGCGCGCTTAAAGAAACTAGACCAACAAACGTTTGTCAATAAAAAACAAGAACAAAAACAATGTTAATCGCATTTTTCTGTCCTTGGGGATTGATGAATCATGAATTTGCACCTGTGAGCCAACCTATCAATGTATAGTTTTATTTGTAAGTGTTCTGGAGCAGATCGAACATGTAGGAAAAAATTTACACACGTCAAAGAAGTACCCAGTTGCTTCTTCACGATAATGCATCGGCTCATTTCATCGGTTTCACGATTTTTGGCCCCAGTGATACATAGATATAGCTGCAGCACTTTATTTTGTTTTCGAAATCAATATACTAACGAAAGGATAAATTTTTAATACTCCAACAGTTTTAACAGTTTAACAGTTTTAAGGTTGCAACAAGTGTATAAAGAGAGAGGAGGGGAATTAGGTTGAAAGTTGAATAATAAATAATTATTAGTCTTAACTCGTTCATTTTTCATAACCTCAACCTTGAAAGTTTTTAGATACACTATGTATATGTCCAAGGAGAGCAATGACATCTGTCCGCAGTTGGCAATAGGATACTTAGATTGGCACCAATACAACTGCTTACTTTTAATATTCATGATTGACAATCACGATGTAATTATTTAAAATGTCCTTTTGGCATATAAATCGAAAACGTGTCATCACACGAAAACAAAAATGCTCCAATTTAGAGACTTTTGTGCTGTGACACGGTGTATGAATCGGAACTGCAGTGATTAATCTATTATTGAAACATAAGTATTTCTATCTACCTTTTTAAACAGTTTTACACATATTGATTTTGTTAATATTAGTGTCCTTCTTTCTAGTGAATTATATATCAATAGTAAACATTATAAAAATCTAATAACAAAGAAAAAAAATTATATACCAGGTGTACCGTAAATCATTACCGGTATTTCTAACAGATGTCGCTAGGCTTAAGTATGCAATGTTATGATTTCACACATATGTCATTTTATTCTACTGACATTCAAAGCTATACATGTTACATTTGGCGAAAGAGTTTCGTGCCTGAAAATTGCATGTGCATTACTTTTTTTATTTAATGAAATGAAAAAAACCGCTAAAAGTCATCGTTTATTAGTAGAAAAACGTTGAGCGTGCTCCAACTATAAAAACATGTGAGTCGTAGTTTCGATAATTCAAAACTGGTAATTTCGATGTGCAAGACAAAAAATAGTAGACCGTAAAAGTTTGAAGATGCGAAATTGCTGGAGTGATTGGACGAAGACCCAATCCAAACTCAAAAGCAACTGGCAAAAGCGTTAAATCTGGTCCAAGAAATGATTAGCGACCGACCGATTTAGAGCAATGGGAAAAATCCAAAAGATGGGAAAATGGGTGCCACATCAATTGAATGACAGGCAAATAGAAAATCGAAAAATCGTCTATGAAATGCTGCTTCAAAGGTATGATCGGAAGTCATTTCTGCATCGAATAGTGACGTTTGATGAAAAATGGATTTATTTAGAAAATCCTAACTGTAAAAGGTCATAATTATCACCTGGCGAAGCCGGCCCATCGACTCCAAGGCCACATCATTTTGGTCGCAAGACAATGCTCTATGTTTGGTGGGACCAGAGTGGAACAAACTGCTGAAACTTGATGTAACAGTTAATACTGATCACTGCCGACAACAATTTATCAATTTGAACCATGCATTGATAGAAAAACGTCCAGAATGGGCCTGAAGACACGGTAAAGTGATCTTAGAGCACGACAACGCGCCGTCTCATACAGCAAAACCGGTCAAGGAAGCATTGAAAGCACTTGGATGGGACATAATATCCCACCCGCCGTACCCACCAGACTTTGCTCCATCCGACTATCACCTTTTCGCATCAATAGTACACGCGTCTGCAGAGCAGCACTTCGCCAATTTCGAAAAAAATGTCTCGATGAATGGTTTTGCTCAAAAGACAAACAGTTTTTTATAATGGTATCTATAAATTGCCTGAAAGATGAGCAAGATATATTGAATCAAATGGCTAATACTTTGAATAAATACATTTTTCCATTTTCTTGAACATTAAGTAGTTTTTTCACGAAAAAACCGGTAATAACTTTCCGGCACACCTGGGATAAAGCTTTTCTCTGAAAGTAATACAAAATTTTCATTTCAATTTGATCAAATTCTGTATTTGAACAGGTGCGCTAAATTTATTCAATATCAATTTTTTTTTATCAATGAAATCTGAAAACATGCGAGTATGGTTTTATATAATTTTTTAACCTGTGCTTATTTCTTTGAAGAAATTCTATTTATATAAAATAAACTACTAAATCGCTTAAAAATTAATATTATAGAAGTGTTATTAATTTTGACATTTTGAGATGAATTATAATATATAAATTGAAATCAAATTTCCCTCCATTGTATTAGTTCAATCTATGACAAGCACTGTCAGAGACATGTCATTAATAGCTTTAAATTCATACGATTTGAATTAGGTCGATTTAAAAGAAATCTGATATAAGTAACAATAAAAATACTTACCGAAAGTTTATCTTTAGCATGTATATGCCTGAGTCGTTGAATATAGTAGAAAACCAACCAGGCAAGAGAAATGATCATCAACACGATAAAGGTTATGGAGACAAACAGAACCGACGTACTGAAAGGACAAAAGCACCACGTTAATTTCGAACAAAATAATTGGAAAAACATAATGTCAAATCAATGTACATTTAAATAAAATCTCGCATACTGTTTAAGATTTCTTACTAGAACAAAATAAAATAATAAAATGCAGGAGAAAATATTGGATTTTTTCCGTGACAATTTAAGTGATAAGAATAAAATATGACATTTTCGTAATAAGGTAAATATCTACATACATAGGTGCGTTCTAGGCTCATAAATGGTGATGATTGTAGCTGTACTTATCAGTAAATACTCACATCAAAGACTTACTTATACTTTTAGCAAATACACCGTTAAAAATTGAATATTTCATCGATGTACAATACATACCTCAATATTTTGTTTGGCATAAGCAACAAATAATGAAGCTGCTTTCCTCTTGCGTTTAAATAAAAATAGAATAATTACTAAATAGTATTTTTTATACCATACACAATTTATAGACTTGTCTTTTCCTCTGTAGAATTTAGATTACGTATATATACAAGGGTCATACAAAAAATTATCGTTGAAAAAGTGACATTTAAATGAAAGAGTTGACATTCGTTTTTTGCGTAACCAACAAATCAAGGAATTATAGCGATCTTTTTTAGAAATCAACAGTGTAGTGACAACATTTTAACGAGTCGATCCTACACACTAAATGGAATACCTTTCGCGCATGTTTCCATAAATTTTGAGTTAAGTATACAGGAAAAACATGAGTGTTTTTATTTTTTGGTTTGGTAAAAAGGAAATAAAATTATTGTAAACTACGAACTTGTTTTCTTATTATATATAACTGGTTAATAGAATACCTTTGCAGCCATTTACCCTATCAAATATAGAAATTTATGCACAGCATTCCAATACAAAAAGTTATGGTAGAAGCTTTCTTGAACTGGTAATAAATATTTATATGAACTGGCAGTCGAAGGGAGACGTAGAGCTAATTCCTCTGTATCATTTAAAATTTATTGTGGTTTTTATGTATTGTTAGAGTTGGGACTCTAAGGTGGTTGTTCTGAAACTCTCCAAGGCATACGAACAAGCAGATCTTGAATGGTTTGGACTACGTGAGGACGAATATTAAAATGCAGAAAGATAATTCTTTTTGTAAAGTTTCCGGAAGATTCATTTTTAATTCTGGCATGTACATAGTTTACATATCATTTAGTATTTGTTAACATCAGTTTCTTTAAGAGTAGTGCACCTTGGCAATCGAAAAATATGTTCAAAATTACTTTTCTTGCTAAAGGTTGAGAATGACTCTTCTTTGGAGAGTCGATACACTTCCGCTGCATTCTTAGTTATTCAGATTCTGGTCCATGTGAAAGCAGGACCTGTAAATAGTTTAAGATATATGCATATCTTTAGCATTCTTTTTAACACCATGTTCGCAATTACTTTTTCTCCTGATGACTGAGGAAATCCTTTGGAAATTCACTTTCACTGGATGCTTAGCCATTCAGATTCTGGTTCATGTGAAAGCAGGACACGTAACTAGCTTATTAATGTTAACACCAGGTCCTTTAGGAGCAGTACACCTTGTTTGCCAAAAATATATTCACAATTACTTTCACTACTGGAAGTTGAGATTGACATACTTTCATTTTAGAAGATTTTATACACTTCCACTGTATGCTAAGCCATTTATATTCTGATCCGTTGAGAAAACAGGATTCGTCACCAATAACAATTTTTAGTGATAAAGCTTAACGCAAATTCTTCCGATCATCAATAAAGTAATGATAGAATCGACCGAGTAGCAACTTTGTGATATCCAAAACTATGAATATTGGAATGAACACTTTCCACACGCCCCTATTTGTACGTAAAACAATTTCCAATTCATATTTTCGTTTGATACAGCAATACGAGCATATTCCGAATGAGGCAGTTCTTTAGTGGATTCCCTTCCCTATTATCGTGTCATAATAAATATTATTACCATATAAAGCTATCGTTCGTGAATGAGTTTCCATTGGCTGTCCTTCTTCAGCGGTTAAAAATAGAATAAAAGCACGCGAATTATGTTCAGACGGTTTTTCGTAAAAGCCGCTTTCCTACTTAATTACAGCACTGGGAACGAAGTAAACAGAAAATATTTTTGACACTAGTATGTAAACAATCGACGTAAACAGTGAATTTCGTTGTCACGATGATTAGTTCGAGGCTGCGCTATCTAAACGTGTCTCTGTTAAACAATCTTAATACTGTAATATTATTCGGGTGATAAAATTACATTGCCATATCAAAGGCGTGAATATGTTTTTAATAAAATAAATAAAATGCTTTAAATATTTACGAGCTTTTAAGAGTTAATTAGGAATTAGAACGAAAACAGGAATGTGTGAAGGTGACTTTGAATGTTTAAAATGTATATAAAAGCCCGGTATGGAATATAATTGAATCTCTTCTGTGTTAAAGGCCAAGAATTATTTATAGTAATATTCATTAATGCTAATATATTGTATGTACAGTGAAATACTAAATAAATTTACGATAATCTGGTACGTAGACTCCCGCGGTCGTGGTCCATACTATCTGCTTCTGGGTTTCCGAGCTGGAACCGCGTCACTTGCATAGTTGCCGATGTTTCGTACCCATTTGTATGGGACATATTCAGGACTGAACTACTGTACTGAAACTGTTTATGGGACATCTTCAGGGCTGAACTACTGCACTGAAACTGCTTCAGTGCAGTAGTTCAGCCCTGAAGATGTCCCATACAAATGGATACTAAACGTCGGCAGATATACAAGTGACGCGGTTCCAGCTCGGAAACCCAGAAGTAGATAGCATGGACTACGACCGCGGAAGTCTATGTACTAGATTATCGTAGATAGATTTACGATATAGCTGTTAGCACTGTAATTTGAACATTGGTAGATAATTCCTGGAATTTCTTGCATTTTGGTTAATGAATTTAATTTTCTTCTGCACTGTTCTTAACTTATTTCCTAACTTGTGCAGATGTCAAATCCATATTTTTCTTTTATATTGTCCTATTCCTTGGTCATTCTCTCTGCATCTCTTCAATCTAGTTTACTCTCTTCTAGGTTTTTACTTATTTGATCGTTCTTTTTCACGAGTCTTCTTCTTCTTCCCATTTCCATACTCTTATCACTAATCTGGATGTTGGCATTTTGACAATGTGTCTAAACTATCTTAATTTGTTTTCTGCGATCTTCTGCTTAGGTAATTTTGCCCTAATCTTTTTCTTAATTCTACGTTCCTTATTTTGTCTATCAGCCTTAATCCTACTATTTTTGTCAAGGTCTTCATTTTCTTTGCCCTCCTTGTTCTTTATTTAATGCCCATATTTCGGACTCAAGGGACAGTGTCGAAAAGAACATCTTGTGGCTCGTATTTCTGTCTTCGTTGTCAGTTCCTTAAGTATTTGCTAACTTTAGCAAAATCAACCTTAAACTTCGAAGACTACCTAAGTTTTTTAACTTGAATGCAGACAAAGGTCTCCATACGTTCATGTATTAATATATGTCCAAGTATGTAATATCATTATTTTAGAGCTAAATCTATAAAGAGTTGCTTAACTGTTGATTATCTGCATGTAATTGATTGGTTTGGAAGTTTTGTAAATCTTAACCCAATAGAAAATATAAGGATAGGGCACGATAAAAACAATTGTGTCATCAAAAAATACAAATAAAGCAGATTTAATCAATCGACGATGTAAAGATAACTATACTTCTATCTATTGAACAAACACTAAATTATAGTTAGCATTGCGCTTGGCGGGCTGAATACGAACAATTATACACGTCCCTCTTTCTAACAATTTAATTGTTTAATAGATGGAAGTACAGTTTTTTTCTATACTTTTGCTCTATCGCAAAAAATTCGTTAACTCAGATGGTCCATAATAAAATCAGACTGTCTAATATGAGAATTTGGTACTCCGAACCCGTCGCAGTAACGATCTTGTTAATATTATTATTATTCTCTTGTTCTGTCAATTAATAATATATGACCCGGAAATGAAACGTAGAATTAATACTGTTACATTGAAAGCTTTCGGGACAGAATAGTAGTATGTAAAGTTGCTAACAGTGGTGTTAGCGGCTAAATATGTTAGTTGAAATGTACTCAGTAGTATTTGTGTATTTTTAACAAAAATTCTTCATTGAAATTTATTTTTTATTGTGGTATTATCTAATAAATTCAAATATTATATATCAAAATTTAATAAAAAGAGACTGTATTTGAATAAAAATACAAGAAAATCTATGTTTGTGCGATAAATATTTAAAAGCAATATGCGTCGTGTTTTAAAATCATATGTTCACATTATCTTGTAATGCCTATATTAAAATATTTCGGTTGACAATATGCTTATCTAATCAATTAAACCATGAAGAGCCGGTAATATCTAGATTAAAACCTCGAGCAAGCATTATGACATTAAACAAAATCGCATATCACATTACCTTGGGGAAAAGTTCCTTTTCTTAAAGTAAATAATTGTATTTTTAGTTAAGAAAGTCTAGATGACTTCCTATTTGTTTTTAGTACCATTTACAGGAAAATACATTCCATGGCCAATAGGAAATTTTGTAATATACATGAGTGTAAAATTCAAATAGAAAGTAATTTCTTACTTCCTTATAAGTATGCTTCAAAGTGCTTATATTATATACTTATTTTCTTAATACTTTCAATCGATACCACAATTTTCTTTAGGCTTGTAATCAAATATATTCTTTTGAATTTTTTGTGTCGTCTTTCGCCAAACTCTTAACTAAAAAATTTCTTTTTCTTTTCTTTATTTTGGATCAGTATAGATTGGTTATTCAATTGTAAGAGTCCATAGTTGGAAATTAGTGTATTAAAATGGTAAAATTTGAAAACAAGCAAATCATCGTCGACTAAGTGGTTTTGAAAGGTGACACGTCGGGATACATGAGGCATTTAACACCGTATTTATTCGTTTAAATTGACACATTTACAACAAAAATCTCATTTTTGCTGTAAATGTGTCCGACGTCGAAGAGAAGAAAGGTAGGTTTTGATCGGTAGAGGGTGAAACTACATTGAATAGAGAGCTGACGGTTTGGGGTGGAATTAGCATAGGAAGTAGGACTTCTTTAGCATTCTTTTGAAGCCATTTAAATGCTTGAAATACATTTATGAAGTTCTGGAACCATTCGTTTTGTCATATTACGATTCCTGCAAAAGACCAGGAATCGTAATGTGCCAGATCCATCGCCTAGAGGACATGATAGGTCAAAGGATTCCTAACCCTTAACTGAATTTACGACAGCTACATATATAAAACTGTACAAGTTGCTTGGAAGGAGCTTCCGCAGGGGTCCGTAGAACATCTTATTAGAAGCATACTAAGACGAATAGCAGAATGTATTCTTCTTTTCAATGAAATCAATTTTTCAAAGAAAATTTTCATTTCATTTATTTTTCTCAATTTAGTAAATATTTGTGCAAAATTTGGTTAAAAAATATATCATGTCTAGGTGATTCGTTTATTTTTGTCGCATGGTATATTATTGTGCCAGTGTTGACAATTTTCTCAACTAACACTACTAGATCACCTAGATAGCTTTGTAACATTCAACATCTCCAATATTTAAATTCTATATGCTATCGAAAATAAGCAGATCCTACAGCAGATGATTCCATCTACATTTTGCAGCAAATTTCTTTTCGCACACATGTTAAGAAGTCCTTTTTGATTTATGGTAATTGTACCAGACATAAATCGATTTGAATTTCATGCGCCCGAATACCGTACTTAATCGACATGTTATATTTGAATTGCTAAATTCGCGATGTCATATGGCACAAATGCCAACACGAGCAACGAGTTCCTTGGTGTTTTCATTATCACCAACCGAATTATTTATTAATGAGAGATGCTTTTCAACAATTTAAAAGTGTTGATATTATTTTCATTTAAGAGGCAATTTATCATTTGGTATTTAATGTGTTGTTCATAGTCTATATAATGCTTGCTCTTAAACATACGCTTATCAGATAAATTTTAATGGAGAATGTGGTTGATTGAATTAATCAAAAATAAAACCCCTTTTCACAATAATGTTGCATTCTGTATAAGCATTTCGACAACTAAGTTGTCATCATCAGCAGATAATTAATCACAGTGGTGAATATCTCGTACGAATTTGTTTCTGTGCGATTTTTATCGTAAATCCGGGTGTGACACTGTGATTAATTATTTGCTGATGATGACAACTTAGATGCCGAAATGCGTATACCGAATACAGAACGCGAACATTGTGGAAAGGGGTTTTATTTATCCTTTTTTTAATTAATATGCTTATTTGAAAGTATGTTTAATACTTGACAAATGTAATTGCAAGTTTCGGTTCGTGCAGATGCCAGATCGGCACCGCAGAGGTGTCAGGCACTCGCATAGACAAAAAAACACATTACATCTATATTACACAGTCTGTCGCAGAGAAAACCAAACCTTTTTAAAACAAAAACAAAAGCTTACTATTTTGGTAAAATTAATTTATTTTATGCGAAGTAGCCGCCTTCGGCTTCAATACAACGTTTTGCACAGTCAATTAACATGTTGAATGAATTTTTAAATTCATCTTTAGAGATGTCCTTCAATGTCGCTGTCGACGCTTTTTTAAGGCCTAATGATGCAAATGTCATATTTTGACATAACATTAGTGAAAGATCTACCTTACCGACGCATATTTTTTTTAATAGATGGCGCCACTAAAAATTACTATTTTAAAAAAGTTCGATTTTCTCTGCCACAGACTGTATATAAACTAGTTAAACTAATGTTTAACTACTATTATATTAAAAGTTTGAATTATTTCTATATTTATACATTCTGGAAACAATTTAATTCGTTTAAAGAACAATTATTACATTACCAGAGCATTTTATCAGTGAATTGTCACGTTTTGAATAAGTTGTGTCACCCATGCAGAATTAACAGTCAGTACCTTTTAATAACAAAATTCAACAAAATTAGCAAATTTAGAAGTTCGGTACGATTAGATTTAATCTCACAACATTTTATCTTTACCGTAATACGCGCAGAAATGTACATACGTGAGGCAAAACTTAGGGTACGGTTAGAGGGCGATGCAGATAATGTAGTGGTTATATATAATTAAGTGTAATATATAATTATGTATATAACAGTAATATTTAGCAATCTTTTAGGCATTTTTTAAATGTCCTAACTTATCGACATTGGTGTATATTTTCAGATAAACTGACAGTTCGATTATATTGCCTGGAATAAGCAAACACAAATATACATATTTGCAACACACTGTGTTGTACAAGTAATTTGTCAACAACAGCACTGTTTGCACGTATATACATACAACACAATATTACACATACTTATCTAAATGAATAAACAATACTTCGTTCCCCATAGTCACATCCAATAGGTAATAATTCATGTACATCCAAATTAGACACCACACTCCTACCACCGTACTTCGTTTCTTGCTATTGCTCTTGATTAACTTTTACGAGCACAGTTACACTCGATACACGAATTTTAGGCATTCGAATAGAACGGTAAAACTTCGTATTGTTATAGTGGATCAAATTAAACTGTGAACTTTAATCTTATACGTTTGGAGGAACGTTAGCTGAGAGATAATTAATGAAGTTCCTAATTATATTCTTATCATATTCGTTCTATAGTGCGCATTACAGGCTTAATATGTTGGTTTTTATGTATCATGGAGGAGATAGCATGATGTGATAATGTCCTTTTTTATGTAAGCAAGGAGAAAATCAACAAAACATCCACCAGTTATTTCTAGTGAGTAATTTGCACGTATGCAGGTAGTTTCGCCTTGGATACTATGTAGCAGCTTATCAGTCAGTTTTATCTTAGCAATAAATAATTCCTAATTTGCATATGTTTATTTTGTATATACGTATTATGTAAGTATTATTAACTAGTTTATTACTTAAAAAAACACTTGAAAATAACTGGAAGTAAATTTTATAATGTCCAGTGAAGAGTGAATTTCCTTAAATATTAATTACTTTAAAAATAATGTTAATTTCAGTATACATGTTACAAATAGAAACGTAACCACAGTCAATTGGTTTACGTCAATGCCACCAGCGAAGTAGTTACTCCAACAATTTTATAAGTTGACAATGGTAGGAACTTTGTAGGCAAACAAAAGAGAAATACCCGACGAGAAAGGTTGGAACTGCTATCTTCTATTATAATGGCTCTCTAACACTTCTTTCGTACAAACCCGAGTCAGTAAAAATGGTTTATCCTTTATCTTCCTGTGATGAAGAAGGTGCAATCAGAAATGAAACAAAAAAGCCACATAGAATTTTATAATGGTACAAAAGGTGGAGTAGATACATTTGATCAAATGTGCTCGGTAATGTTATGCAGCAGAAAAATGAATCAGTGGCCAATGTGCGTTTTCTATGGTATGCTAAATATAGCATGTATCAATAGCTATGTTATACAGTGTGTATCAGCCAAATGGAATAAATTCGATAATAATTAAATGGAAGGGTGTTCGAAAAAACGCTCGAACATGTCGATTGGGATTTTTAGTTGGGTATTTTTTTAAATAAAAAGTTTATATCCAGGGTGGGTCATGTAAAAGTGGTCAATACCAACTTTCTTATTTTAAATGCAACACCCTATCAAATATTAAATTTTTGGATTCTTTAGAAAATTTCATGTACAATGTCCTATACCTATCTTCGACTGTTTCGGAAATATTAAATGTTTTCAGATTAATAATTTTGTTTACAATTAAAATAAGATTTTCACATAATAGTTTGTTTACCGAACTATTAAGTGAAAATCTTTAATTGTACTTCATTTTAAAATACCTTGCCTTAGCAAAGTGTTGTCAGTGTCACAATTGTTTGAATTTCGTTAACTACATTTCAGCAAAATGGTTCATTTAACAGAAATGCACAAAATAACAATTGTGCAGATGATTGGTTATGGAGATAACACATGGACACAAATGGAAGTTGCTAACTTATTTCATGAGAAATTTCCAAATTTGCCGCCTATATCCCAAGGAACAATTAGTAAAATAGAAAAGCAGTTTCGCGAGTTTGAACATGTAAGGCAAATAAAAAAAGCAGCTGCGAATGCAGTAAGTAATGATATCAAACTGGATATTGTGCTTGAGTTTGAAGAAAACCCGCATACGTCTAGTAGACAAGCAGCGTCAATGTTCGATGTTTGCCATTCATCGATTACTCGCACATTAAAGGAAAATAAAACGCATCCCTATAAAATTATACCAACTCAGGAGCTCATGGAAGACGACTTTGATAGGAGAACGTAGTTTTGTGAACAAATGATGACAATGTTAGATAACAATGTGATCCAATTAGAACATATTTTATTTTCTGATGAGTGTACCTTTACGCTTCACGGTCATGCTAATCGTCAAAATTGCCGCTATTGGTCCAGGGAAAATCCTCACTGGATGAGGAAAGAACATACGCAATACTCTGAGTAGGTTAATGTTTGGGCAGGAATTGTTGGAGACCATATCGTAGGTCCTTTTTACATTGATGGAAATTTGAATGGCGACAATTATTTAGCATTGCTTCAAAATAATCTCGTGCCAGCTTTGACAAACTTATATCCTGATCTACCAAACCCACAAGTTCCAGCAAATACGATGTGGTTCCAGCAAGATGGAGCACCACCTCATTACCAAATAAATGTCCGGCAGTACCTCAACCAAATATTCCCGAATCGGTGGATAGGTAGGCGAGGATCGATGGAATGGCCAGCACGATCCCCTGATCTAACGCCATTAGACTTCTTCTTACGGAGATATGTCAAGAGTATAGTAACCAAAACTAAACCCCTTGACTTAGCTGACTTAAGAAGACGAATAATAGTTGTGATTAGATCGGTCACACCTGAGATGTTGAGCAACGTTAGAAAAAATTTTTATTTAAGATTAGGATGTTGTCAAGACGTTTGCAGCGAACACTTTGAACATCTTCTACAGTGACATTAATGTTTTTCTTGTTATTTTTTATATTATCAAAAAATTTTCAAATTAATCTGAAAACATTTAATATTTCCGAAACAGTCGAAGATAGGTATAAGACATTGTACATGAAATATGTCTGGAATTTTCTAAAGAATCCAAAAATTTAATATTTGATAGGGTGTTGCATTTAAAATAAGAAAGTTGGTATTGACCACTTTTACATGACACACTCTGTATATAAACTTTTTATTTAAAAAAATACGCAACTAAAAATCCCAATCGACATGTCCGAGCGTTTTTTCGAACACCCTTCCATTTAATTATTATCGAATTTATTCCATTTGGCTGATACGCACTGTATATTGCCACAATGCCAAACGCATCCATATTAGGACATAAGCTAGTTTGTAGTCGTAATTTTATGAAAAAAGTGTTACGAACTTTCCTGACTTGATAAATTCATAATATTTAGTAAGTTATTATAAAAATGATTTAAACTACTTGTTATTGCTTTCGATATGTACTTTTAACTTAATTAGCAATAATACAAAAGATAGTGAACTTAATATAACTTGTAAATAATAGTCATACGTCACTAAAAATACATTATAAATAGTATTTTTAACGGTACACAATACACAACTTGATGTAAGGTTCAAATAATTCACACATAATTTATGTTAATAAATACAAGTCGAGAATTTTTAAAATAGAAAAAAGCATAAAATTGTAATATTCCTATTATGTAAATATTCAACTTATCAACACTTTTTATTTTGATTATCTGGCCTAATGTTTATAGGTTTATAAGAAAAATTTAATCCAAACACTTCATTCTCTCATTCTTATCATCACATCAAGTCCAAGAAAACTACAAAACCATTACTCACAAAAATTTAAATTCCCCACAATTTTGTTTATATAATGATTAAATATAATAGAATATTGTTAAAATAAATATACATTTATATTTCCAAAGAATACTTTTCCAGTACACAAGGATTTCTCGATAGCTCATTAGTTATACTGAATTTAATTTATATTATTTTCTTAATGATAATCATATCAAAGCTTTTTAAAACTCGCTGTTCATGGCCAAAGAAATTAAATTGAACTTTTTTTTTCGAAAAACTGCCTTGTTTCTTTAGTAGCTACTAAAGATGTCAGTCGTGAAATTTTTAAATTCAATAGATATTATATTTAGCGTAGAATAAACAAATTGTTAGAGCATTTTCTAATGTTATTGTCAGGATCGTGCCGTGGATTTTCTCACTATGATATAAGTCTTCGAAATGCCGCCCCTTAAATATGTTTTCTTTAAAATAACTTTCGACCGTTATTTAAATAAAACTTCGCGAAATTTACAAATACTATTATTATTTTGAAAATATAAACTACTTTAAAATAATGATGTCAACTACAACAACCTACTACAATTTTACCCTTCTAACTTTAACTTTAACAAATTCGTTAATTATGGATGTGTAGTCCAGAGTGATAGCCGAGGTAAATTCAATAGAAATTCATGACATATTTCTAAATTTTATTTGAGTTATTGAACATCTTAAACAGTGTTTTATTAATTTTAATTTGGAAAAACTTCTTTCCCCACTAGCCCACTAGTTACAAAGACAGGGAGTGTTAGAATTCTCAGAGTTACAATAGTATTCGAATAAAAAGTAATTAAGTTATTTGGTCACAAATAATTTAAAACATCTAAAGGTGTCATAGAATATGGTAGCTTTCGGAATATATCACATAATTCTTCATGAGAATAATTTGTATTTACATCTGATTTATTTTTGATCGAAAGTATTGATTGGAGACTTTAGACGATGAATTTCGTGAAGGTCATCCCATAAATGTTGACCAGCGTGCATAAGATCCTGCATGAACATTTAGCCGTTAAGAAGCATGTTCACGTTGGGTACCACATAATTTGACAACCGCTCAAAAAAGGACTTGCGTCGATTGGTGCCAAGAAATGCACAAGAAATACAATAGCGGTGCTTCAAAGAGCATTTATAAAGTCGTCATAGGTGATGAATCTTGGATCTGTACGTATGAGCCCGATAGTAAACAGCAGTCGACTGAGTGGGTATTCCAAGATGAGCCAAAATCAACAAAAGTTGTTCGCGCTCCAAGCACATGGTCGCCTGTTTTTTCGGAAAAAAACGGTCACGTTCAACCGTTCCCTTGTAAAACGGTCAATTCCGAATGGTACAC
This sequence comes from Dermolepida albohirtum, assembly GCA_031893035.1. NCBI lineage: Eukaryota > Metazoa > Arthropoda > Insecta > Coleoptera > Scarabaeidae > Dermolepida > Dermolepida albohirtum. The sequence continues at coordinate 302,701 of JAVIWB010005163.1, forward strand.
AACTATTTTGCCAAAAGTTTTTAAAGAAATAAGGAAAACAAACCGAAAACGACAGACCATTCTCCACCATGACAATGCAAGCTCTCACAAGTCGATTGAAATTATTGAAGATTTGACCGGGAAAAACATTGAATTGATGAGCCATCCGCCGTACAGCCCTGATCTAGCACCCTGTGATTTCTTTTTGTTCTCAAACGTGAAGAAAAAACCTCGTGGTCAACGGTTTTCTACGCCGGAAGAGGCAGTTGAGGCATTCAAAACTCATATTTTAGAGATACCGTCTTCACAGTGGCAGCAATGCTTTTCGGATTGGTTTAAACGAATGCAAAAGTGCATTGATTTTTTTAAGTAGAATATTTTGAAAAGCAATAAAACTACTTTCGATAATAAAAAACTTTTTTTTTGTTTGCTATTCCCGAAATATAAACGGCTACCCTCGTATTTATACTTGCATATAAATAAAACTGTCAACAAAAGACGTATTTGTCTCTGTCAATCCCGATTAATTAACATTTATATGTGCTTTAATATAGTAAATACAAACATATATATCTCAAGCTTGTATTCTTCTGTTAAGTATCATTGTTTCCATGAAAAGTAATACAAATACTTACTGTAAAATAATGAGCGTAATTTAGTAAAACAAATATGATAACTTGATGATGAACATTACTCATTTATAAAATGCATTTAAAACTGTTTTATTTAATTTACAAACGACTTATATTTTATTTATGATCAAAATATAATTGTCCTTTTAACGCACAATCTTTGCGAGAAAATACAATTTTTAAGGAAGTTAAATTAAATATTAATTTCCTCCAATCTCTACATATGTAGCTGTTTGGTATAGTTGTCTTAGGTCAAGTGAATAAAGTTTACAGAATAATGACCTCGATATCGCTTGATAATTATTATGTACACATACATTTTTGCTAAGGTCGATGAAGTTTAAACAAGCGCCATTTCGAATATTTTGGTTCACGCAATATATTCAACTATGTAATACTTTAAGATTTAGGTGCTTTTAATATTAAACTGACGACAATCTTTTAACCGAAAAGGTAGAGAAGCCCTTATCACATTAATACTTTTATCATTCTAGTACAGATTCGAAAATTACGTTGTTATCTTCAGTAGTAATTAAAATAGAGTGCTTAATACGGGCTTCACAGTGGAGCTATACGGAAAAACTGCGAAATACTCTACTAGACGTCTATACAAACATTTAATATTTGTATGGACGTTAACCATTTTTGTCGAAAGACGTGTCTAGTAGGTTATAAATATTAATATTATAATGTTTTATGCCACTGCCTCCAATATAAGTTGCAAATTATAGGTGGCGTATTATAATTGATGGTTGCTACTTTCGGCAATAAAAGATACAGTAGTAACATCTTTTCTCTATTTTCGCAAATCGTGTTTCTTCTTAGACAAGTCTAACTTATCCGACTATTAACCAATCTTATGCCGATAGCTCAGTAGCAAGTTACTGATCTGTCACACCGATGTTTCGGGTTCGAATCCGTCTCTGTCATCTGGAAAGGTTTTCTTCTCATTCAAAGTGAAAGTCTACAGCCAAAAGATCTTAAATCGCATCACGAACGCAAGTGTAGTAACTCACGGTCTACTATTTAAAGATGGTAAGATGGATTAATCGTTTTGCACTTCATGACATGGAAGCATAGGATTAAGAAGAAGAGGGTATGGGTTAGCATATAACATAGATACAGAATCGCGATGGCGAAAGATTTGTTTAGCAACAGAAGAGACTTGTTCAAAATTGAAGAAAAACTAGTAAAAAATTCTTTGAAATATTTCGCGATGGTTCGATGCTGGGTGAAATCTACTGTACGAAAGTGGATTTGTTTTTCGCGAGGTCCCAAAATTGTATAGATTTCTTGAATAGGCAGCAGGAAGACGAAATTTCAGTGAATATAATTAGGTGAGCCTCAATTACCAAAACTTCACTCTTAATGAAGCGAATCAGCATATAAAGCTAAAGAAATTAGTGTTATAAATCGCTCTTCCGCCCACCTGGATTATTACTTCTAAATGCATATCATAAACTTGGACAATATACATAATACATTCAATAATTAAACTGCAAAATTAAAACCTTATTTGGAATACATTAAAGAAAATACATAATAGATTTAATAATTAAAAATAAAAGTACAAGATTATATAAATTACCAGGTCGGCTGAAAAGTCCCCGGTCTGACACATAGATGGCGTTACTGTTATTAAATCCATATGTTTTTTAGATAGTACTAACCTTCAAACGAAACGTGTCAAAATTTGACAGCAATCTGACCATTAGTTACTGAGATATTACGTTAAGAGTGAAGCTACTTTTGTTATTTAAAAAAATGGAAAAAAAAGAATTTCGTGTGCTGACAGAGTACTGCTTTTTGAAGGGAAAAAATACCGTTGAAGCAAAAGCATGGCTTGATGAGGAGTTTCCGGACTCTGCGCCAGGAAAATCAACCATAATTGATTGGTATGCTAAGTTTAAACGGGGTGAAATGTGGACGACCAAAAGAGGCTGCCACCGACGAAAACATCAAAAAAGTTCGCAAAATCATTTTAAATGACCGTAAAGTAAAGTTGATCGAGATAGCTGACATCCTAAAGATATCAAAGGAACGTGTTGGACACATCGTGCATGAATATTTGGGCATGCGGAAGCTCTGTGCAAAACGGGTGCCGCGCGAGCTCACATTCGATCAAAAACAACAACGAGTTGATGATTCTGAGCTGTGTTTGAAGCTGTTAAATCGTAATAAAACCGAGTTTTTGCATCGATATGTGACAATGGATGAAACATGGATTCATCACTACACTTCAGAGTCCAATCGACAGTCAGCCGAGTGGATTGCACGCGATGAACCGGCTCCAAAGCGTGGAAAAATGCAACAGTCAGCTGGAAAAGTTATGGCGTCAGTTTTTTGGGATGCGCATGGAATAATTTTCATAGATTATCTTAAAAAGGGCCAATCCATCAACAGCGACTATTATACAGCGTTATTGGACCGTTTGAAGAACGAAATCGCAAAAAAACGGCCCATATGAAGAAGAAGAAAGTGCTGTTTCACCAAGACAATGCACCGTGTCACAAATCAATGAAAACAATGGCCAAATTAAGTGAATTGGGTTTCGAATTACTTCCCCATCCACCGTATTCTCCAGATGTAGCCCCAGCGACTATTTCCTGTTTGCAGACCTCAAGAGAATGCTCGCCGGGAAGAAATTTAGCAGGGATGAGGAGGAGATCGCCGAAACTGAGGCCTATTTCGAAGCTAAAGACAATTCGTACTACAAAAATGGTATCGAAAAGTTGGAAGAACGCTATAATTGGTGTATCGCCCTCGAAGGCAACTATGTTGAATAATAAAATCGAATTTTGCCAAAAAACTGTGTTTTACTATGGTAGACCGGGGACTTTTCAGTTCGACTGTTAAACATTTTTTCAAATGGAATCGACAATATACAAAATAGGAAAACATATGACGACCATAAATATATCAATAAAACATTTCCGGGATTACATTATGGAAAATACAAATATATAAATATATTTAATACGCAATAGGCATAATAAGTGTACCTAACAGAGATATGAGCTGTATTTAAAGGATTAACAATTATTGCTTTCTCTTAAAATGAAACCTGTAACACAAATACAAATGCATTCCAACAATTATTTATATACTTTGTATAATTACATCCTTTCTGAGAAATACATTAATAATACATTAAGGGAAAATATAGTACACCTAAGTATACTTAAACTAGATTAGTATAAATACCATAAAGTGTTAAGACCTTCCTTCTGAAAATTATCATAACACATTTACATTTGGAAATACCAATTAAGTAACATCTTTATTTGAATGAAATGAAAAAAAAAATTGAAAATAAAAATATTTTATCCAAAAAATTACCATTGCACTAACCTACATACACTACCGTCCATAAGTTTAATCGCACTACAGATAATTTTAATTGCAGAAGGAATTAAAATATTTAAGTTAATATATTGAAATTTTATCCAAACTAAAATCATTTTACATATTTTCACGTTACTTAAGTACTTTGTATAAACGAATGAAGAAATAATATTTAGGTAAGAAATGTAATGAGGGTGTCATGGAGATTATCCCTTACTCGGAATTGTTTATTATATGGTGTATTACGTGGACGTAATAGCCGGTCTTTACCTGATATTTGTGCGTTTGAAAGGGTATACTTTATGTCTATTACACAGTGAATACTCAGTGTCAGCAAGTGCTATCGAGTGAGCGTATTTTTTTTAAACGTGTTTAAAATATGGTAAGGAGAAAGCAACTAACTCTTGAACAAAGGGCAAGAATTACTGCTTTGCACGAAACAAAGCTTTCTAATAGAGCAATCGCCCGAAAACTAAAAGTTTCCGAGTATTGTGTTCGTCAAACTATAAAGAGAATGGCGGAAACTGACCAATCGGGGACCGAAAACGCAGTGGACGGCCGCTGATAACTACTAAAAGAGAATATGAATATCTGAAATTAATGTCCTTGCGCAATCGTCGCCTTACAGCCCCGGAAATAGCAGCACAATATAACGTACACCACGAAGCCATGGTTGGCGTAACAACAACCAAACGCCGTTTAGCTGAAACTGGACTTAGAGGTCGAGTAGCAGTAAAAAGACCACGTCTGTCTGCACAACATGAACAAAAAAGATTGACTTGGACGAGAACACACAGGTACTGGACTGTCGAAGAATGAAAACAAGTCTTATAGACAGATGAATCCAAATTTGAAATTTTTGGAAATAAACGCCGTACTTTTGTTCGTCGTCCTGTCGGGGAGAGAATGTTAGATAAATGTGTGGTTAAGACAGTGAAACATGGTGGTGGAAATGTGATGGTTTGGGGTTGCTTTGGCACGTCGGAAAATTGGTGCAAATCACAGAAACAATGACAAAAGAAGTCTATTTCGATATATTGCAAGAGCATGCTCTTCCATCAGCGATTGAGCTAGTCGGTCTCGGATTTGTTTATCAACAAGATAATAACCCCAAACACAAAGCAAAGATTGTAAAAAGGTTTTTCACCGACCAAACTAAAATAAGAATCCTTACATTAATGACATGGTCACCCCAAAGTCTTGACTGCAATCCGGTAGAGCCATTATGGGACTGCTTGGATCGTGAAGTGCGTAAAAATCCTCCTACTAGCAAAACAGATCTTTGGGGTAAGTTGCGGAATGCATGGAACACTATCGATGAGGAATATCTCGACCGACTAGTTGAACGAATGCCACGTGTTTGTGAAGCCGTGATCGCAGCTAGGGGTGGTTACTTTGACGAAAGTAAAATTTAAGCTAACTTATAATAGTATTACTTAGATTACTAATGTCAATTGCTTGAATTGTATGATAATTTAGTATTTTATAAACAATTTTGCCATGAAAATAAACAGTCTCTTTAATATCATTACGCAATTAAAATTATCTGCAGTGCGATTAAACTTATGGACGATAGTGTATGTAAATGTACGATTACAGTCTATGTTATATATGTATGTAAGGGTACATTCAGAAAGTTTTTCCTATGTTTATTTACGTAATAAAACATATATTTGTGCGACTATCTAATTTAGATATAAAATTTCTGAATAGCATTCATAATGACGAGGCATGCTTTGCATAATTATATTAAACCGGTTCCTTTTACGTATATATCACACCTTATCCTATCTTATCTAAATAAAATATTACTAGATCTATATATTTGTACATATTTACATATGTATGTATACATATACTCTATATACTCTATGACAAAAAAACATCTAGTCGAAGTATATATTTTTAAACCAAATATTTACAAATATTGACTGATTGAGAATAATAAATCATCAAATTTTCATTGAAAAATCTGTACACTTTATACAGAAAATTTAATAATGATTTACAGCTCCGAGTAAACGAACGCATTATGCTATTTTCCCGGGCATGCTTCTTATAAGACGATCTATGAATTCCTGTGAAAGTTATTTCCAAGCAACTTCTGGGGCATCGTGTAGCTGTTGTAAATTGGAGGGTTAAGAAGCATACCAACCTTTCAACCTATCATATTCCAGACATATTCTATTGGCGATAGTTTGGTAACTGCGCAGCATGAAGACGGGCATAGTCTTTCAGGAATATAACATTATTTAGCCTTTGGACACTTAGCAAAGCTAATCATCCCAAATCTTCATAAATGTATCTTTGAGCTTTTAAATGGCATAGAAGGAATATTGAAGGAGTGATATTTCCAATGTTAATTTCACCTCAAACGATCAATCCTCTACTGCGTGTCGTCTCACCTTCTAGGTACGCAGATGAACACGTCTAAAATGAATTCGTTTAAAAACTCAAAAAGGAGAACCAACTCCAAAGAAGGCGAAAACCGTTTCATCCGCAGGCAAGGTCATGGCATCGGTTTTTTGGGATGCGCAAGGAATAATTTTGATTGATTATCTTGAAAAAGAAAAAACTATCAAACGGCGAGTATTATGCGAACTTATTGCAACGTTTGAGCGAAGAAATCAAGCAAAAACGGCCCAATTTGGCTAAGAAGAAAGTGTAGTTTCATCAAGACAATGCACCAGTTCACAAATCCGTTACTGCAATGGCCAAAATTAATGAATTAAAGTTTGAATTGCTCTCTCATGCATCTTGTTCGCCAGATTTAGCCCCCTCGGATTATTTTCTGTTCCCAAATTTGAAAAAATGGCTCAGTGTTCAAAGATTTTCCAGAAATGAAGAAGTGATGTCGACAGTTAATGGTTAATTTGAGGAGCAAGACAGTTCTTATTATAAAAAGGGTATCGAACTTATTGAACATCGCTGGGAAAGATGTATAGAGCTGAAAGGCGATTATATTCAAAAATAAATATATTTCCAAAATTTTTGTGTTTTCTTTGTTGGGTCGGGTACTTTTGGGACCAGCCTCGTAATAATAATTTATGCTGTTACATCTCCCAACAGTTTAATGACAATTGTAGGTGGCTTGGGTAGACAATGAGTTATTATTAGAGCGGCGACGAAAGTGGCAGTACCATAGGCGGTACGGTAGAACGGGCAATTGGTGCGCAGTGAATGAGATCATTCACATCAAATACAATACGGTTCACGGTTAGTGTTTATAATAACTTCACACAAACATGTCGCGAAAGTCTGTGCCGTTTGCTACGTCGGTTAGAAAATACATAGCAGAATTTTCCGATTTAAAGTATGATGGATGTGCAGTATTGTGTTTGGTTTGTAATAAGCGACTTATAATACGGAAGAAAGACAATTGTAAAAAACATGTGAACAGTGCAATACATAAACTGAACAAAAGAAACGAAATACCTTATGAAACATTCCTTTATGGTTTTTTATTTATGTTGACTGCATGTAATTTGCCGCTTCGTTTAATCAGCAAACGCCCTTTTCAAGTGTTCTGGAATAAATATCTGCCAAATTATAAATTACCTGCAAGAAGAACTTTACAGAAACATTTGCCGCGTTTAAGAGAGAGGCTTGAAAATATAGCAAGAAGAGAATTGCATAATAAAAATGTGTGGATTACTGTAGATGAGACTACTGATTTAAAAAAAAATAATATAATAAACGTAATCGTACGTATTTTATCAGCCAACACATTTTCACAGCCCTATTTGTTAGCCTGTAAACGTATACAAGCATGTACTGCGGCAAATATTCGGCAAATAATAATGAACATCTTAAAGAAATTTCACATTCATAGTACTCAAGTCTGCATGCTTGTAACAGATGGTGCTGCTACTATGTTACTACTCGGACGTTTACTAAAAGTAATTTTTCCTAAATTAATACACATAACTTGTGTACTCCATGCTCTTCATTTAGTTGCTGAAAATGTTAGAAGTAGTTATAAAAACGTTGATCATTTGATTGGATCCACCAAACAAGTGTTTCTTAAATCCCCTAAACGACTTAAAAAATTTCATAAAACTTGTCCAGATATTTCGGAACCACCGGAACCCATTCTTACACGATGGGGCACGTGGCTAAATGCAGCTTTTTATTACCATAAGAATTTTCACAAAGTTAAATCCGTTATATCAAAATTTAGGCCAACCGAATCCCAAACAATCAGAGACAGTCAACATCAATTTGAAAATCCTCAAATTCTGGAAGATCTGCATACAATATATAACAATTACCATCCATTAGTAGAAGCAATTACAAAACTTCAAAACGAAAACGATTCGCTGCCCTTAGACGCATCACTATGCATAGTGCAAAATGTGACCGCTCATTTGCATAGTTTAACTGACGCTGCTGGTGTACGAGCTCATCAAAAATTATTAAGTGTTTTAAAAAAAAATCCGGACTTGCATGTTTTACGAACTATTTATGACAAATATGCAAATAGTGAGCCCTGGAATTATTTTGAACAACAGCTTCTTTCTGCCAAAATTACATCAATAGACGCCGAACGATCTTTTTCTCTATACAAAAACATTTTCTCGTCGCGAAGGACGTCATTTACAGAAGCAACCGTAGAGACGTATGCAATGATGCAGATGTACAGTTATTTCCACAACACATTACCAGGGTTATGAAATTACATATTACTAGGTAAGCACTAATTGTGTAAGAATAAGTCTAGACACGGCACTGCTACGGACACTTTCGCCGCAGTTTATAATTTACACTTAAACACCAACCGTGAACCGTATTGTATTTGATGTGAATGATCTCATTCACTGCGCACCAATTGCCCGTTCTACCGTACCACCTATGGTATTGCCACTTTCGTCGCCGCTCTAGTAATTATTATGTCCGCCCAATGCAATACCCGCCTCATGTAGTCCAACGATATAACCTTCAAAATCACTTAGCTGGTAGTAATTTTTTTAACCCTTGGTATTTTAATACATTAATTCCCAACTATGGACAGTTACAATTGAATAACCAAACTAAATTGCTCCCAAATGAAGAAAAGAAAAACGTAGTTTTTCGTTAGTTAGGCAAAAAACGGCGCAAAGGTTTATTGCTTTCTTGTTACTTTTTTTGTAATTTTTTTGTCACATAGTATATACTCCTTATTTTGTTAAGCGAGCAGTATTAGATAGAAAAAAAATTTATTCACGAACTCAAAAGAATGCTCATAAATGAAACTAACCTTAAGGAAGTGCCTAGAGCTTGGTAGAAATTATATATGTAAAGTACCTTTTGTAAATTTACCACAGAACCTCCTTCCAAAACATTTTCAGTTCCTTATGCGAAACGCTCAAGGTTTAAGAGCTCAACGTCATCAATATTTACTTATCAAGGATTTTAATTTTTATTGTCCACTGAAGTGTATAATAAAAGACGAGATGTTTTTGATTATTTTACAGGGGCATTGTTAGAATTATAAATTAACGCTGACGTGTGGAAAATATACATGTATGTAAATTAAGACAAGCAGCCATTAACATACATAATAAAATTATACATCGATAAATAAACAATATATATGAATATTAAAATGTTGATATTTACTTATAACTTAGGGATAATACGTAGAATACGTGGACTGTTCTAATATTTTTTAATTAAATTAAAACTGTAATTTTTTTCGACGAAATGTTTTATTGTTTTTCATGGTACTCCTTAGTTAGTATATATTTGTTTATTTGTGAAAAGCACCTATGAAAATGAGTCAAGTAGTTCCGAGAATTAATCACATAATTTTGTATTTTTGTGCAGATAAAGGGAGATTAAAGCTTCCTGTAATTTTTCAAAAATATTGCTAAAAGTACGGAGAACTCTTATGCATATGAGAAATGAGTTTTAACGAAGTAAAATCCAAACACATGAAATTTAAATATATTACACATGCTAGTATAGATTTGAAGACATATTTGCAGTTATGGGATATGTTTGTTTCAATATATGGGCGAATCTCCCTTAGCTTGAATTTGAATGGCCTTTTGCAACTTTTCGTTTTCTTTCCAGACTTTTTCGGTATTTACTTTTAAAACACTTAATTGGAATTTGAGGACGAGGAAATTTATTTTTACACTCTAAATATTCTTGATTGGATTGAGGTCAGGTGAATTTCCAGGGCAGGGCAATATTGGTAATTCAAAATCGAAAAAAAACATTCTGGACAGATTTGAACATTGAAGCAATAAAATGCAACAGAACAGTTTTTATTACATTTTTGTGTTGGTACTGGTTCATTGTCTCTTCGACAAAGTACAGAAGTTCTAATCTGGTACATAGATTTCCGCAGTCGTCGTCCATGCTATCTGCTTCTGGGCTTCCGGGCTGGAACCGCGTCACTTGTATATCTGTCGACGTTTGGTGCCCATTAGTATGGGACATCTTCAGGGCTCAACTACTGCACTGAAACTCAGTTTCAGTGTAGTAGTTGAGCCGGTTCCAGCCCGGAAGCCTAGAAGCAGATAGTACAGAAGTCCTGCTCCAGTTCCAGTAATGCACCATACCATCACAGTGGGTGGATGTTTAACATTTTGCACTACACATTCCTTTCTATAACTCTCATCATGAGTAAATCAACTGAACGCGTAGATCACATGTTGCACGTAGAATTTGACATGTCCAAGTTATCAGACAAGTGAGTGCCGCGACTTTTGAAGCGTGATCAAAAACGTTAAAGAATGTGAAAATCAATGGAGAATCGAATTAGATTTTGACGAAGATTTGCTACAGACAATAAAACCTAGCTTCGCCACTACATTCTTGAATGCAAATACCAATCTTTTTCCAAAAAAACCAAGACATTTCTATTGCCATGATTTTCTGAGATTCAAAGGGGATTCTTTTCTGATTATCACACAAGTTGGCAAATCGTTAGAGTATTATGCTGCTCTACCAAACAAAGTAAAGGAAGCATGACACGGCCAAAAAACAATGGGTACGATGACACTGGATAACAGACGAAATTGTAAACAAACAATAAATCGATAAGGAATTTTAAAAATAAATTAAAGGTATATAGAAGAAAATAAGTCAATATACATCAACACTGTACGCACAGTTTAAATATGATATTAATACTGGAAATAAAAGTAGACATACGACATAATAAATTACTTCAGGTAGGTAAAGATTAAATTACAATTCAACAAGTGCAAGAAAACAGAAGAGAATACTAATATTAATGACACAAGAAAAGAAGACTACAAAAAGGTAAGATTTCATAACATACGGGGTACAGGAATAAATACTATAAGGTACGACTACAACAAGCATTGAAAATAATAGTACAAGTATGTGAACCGAGAGCAAACCTAAATAAAAAATTAATAAACGTGTGATGTATTAACGTGTTACAACAAGTAATTTCTGAAAAAAACAAATGGCCCTCTCAAAAAACTGGATCAATTGAGATTTAGGGTTTCACCCACTCTATTAGCCAGATCTAAGCCCAAGTTTCCTAAACTCAATCCTTTGTTTGCTGGGAATAAGTTTAGGTCGGATGAAGATCTTATTGTAACAACGGAGTATTACAAAAATAGTATAATGGGACTTAAAGATCACTGGTCTAAGTGCGTTGCTACAGGGGAATTTGATGAAAAGTATTAAAAAAAGTTAATGGTCTCACTCATTTGTTTAATTCGATCATACTCATGTATAGAAAATATACTGAAGATACAGTGAAGAAGTTGAGTTGGTCGCATGCTTATCATATTAGTTAGGTAAAAATTCTGAGAGGGTACGATGTAACACTAAAGCTAATAAACATGTTACGAATTTTAATTATGGCAATTTGAGGAAGAAAAAATAACTAATAAAAATAGAAGTTATTTTTAAATAATAAATTGATATAATTTATTTATGTTACTATGATAAAACTATATATGGAAAAGATAACAATAAGTAAAACAAAAAACAGTAAATATCTTTCACCTTGAACTTTTAAACAATAGACTATTCAGCAATAAAATTTAAAGTATTGTATTCACCAGTATTTTAAGCGAAATTGTAGAAAGATATTTCAAAATTTTATTAGCATTTCACATATATTGCACCAAAACCAATGACTTCCGAATTTTAAGCTATTTATTTGATTTCTTGAATATTAGCTGCCCTCAGTTTCACGCTTTGTGGTAGCATTCTGTTATTTAAGTTTAACGGGAATTATTTCATGACACTTTAAAAAATTTAATTATTATTCCTATATTAAAGTACATAAACTTGCTAATCATACTGCAATCCAATATTTATTTCATAAAGGACTAAGTTATTTCGAAATTTTGGTTGGTAAAGCAAAGTTTGTTTCACCAAGACAACGCTCCTTCGCATACCAGCACAGTTGCGATGTCCAACGAGTTGCATTTCCAATTAGTACCGCATGCGCCTTATTCGCCGGATCTAGCCCCTTCCGACTTCCACCTTTTTCCAAAATTGAAAACGGCACTAGGTGGAAATTTTCGTCTAACGACGAGCTTATCATCTTCGTAAATGAGTATTTTGCAAGCCTTCCGGAATCGCATTTTAGAGATGGCATAGGGGCATTGGAGCACCGTTGCAATAAATGCATTGCTCTTTTAGGAGAATATATTGAAAAATATAAATTATTTTGTATTTAAAAAATTCGTTTTTCTTTTCCATTCTCACTACTTGTCAAACTACCCTCATATGTATTATAATCAGAAATATCCGTAAATTAATAGAATTGCTATGGCAAAAATTAGGCACTTTACTACTTTGTACACATAAAGCTTTTGTGGCACCTACAGGCAAAAATTCCTGGCCTTAACTTTACGTTATATCTTCAACATTGTACAACACCCATATTATTTGATATCTTTTATATTTTACTTTCTTAATTGTAAACGCAATCTAAAAATAATTCATATGTTTTGCTAATTTTGGACATCATATACGAACGTAAGGAATAACATAATAATACTCGGACAGAAGCAGTTGTTTTTAATAAAAAAAAAACACCATAAATTATTTTATCTTTAATTAGATATACGAAGCTGTGTTTCTGTTGGATTTTAAACCACACTTAATCTCATATTAGAAACCTAGAATGTAAATATTTTGGAGAAGTTAAAAGGTTAAGTACACAGTTCAAAATAAATTAATGTGCACCCATATGCATATTATTATTAGATATATGGTGAAGATGAAACTTCTTACCGATTCAATGCAGCGTTCCGGACTGGTTCTGCTCTGCCAATTGTTATTTCTACATAAACCTGACTGTCATTTTCCAAATAGCGCGCCATTTCTTCACCTTTCCATTTGAAGGTAAAAACGGCACTGATATTTCCTGTAATAAGTAGAAAAATTGTTTTAAAAAAATACGAAGAATAGCTAAAAAGAGTTCTGTTAATTAATATATGAAGTTATGAGTTGAATTAAGGAGATTAGACCTTGTTTCAGAGGGCATCATAAAAGTTATTTTGATTCCTATAAATGCCAAATTCGGCATTTTTACTAGGTGTACCGGAAAGTTATTACCGGATTTTTTGTAAAAAAAAAACTACATAATTTTCAAGGAAATGGGAAAATTTGTTTATTCAAAGTAGGGGGCATTTGATTCTACACATTTTGCCCATCTTTCAGGCAAGTTATAGATGCTATTCCAAAAAAGCTGTTCGTCCTTTCGACAAAACCATTTATTCCTCTTTGAAATTGGCGAAGTACTGCTCTGCAAGCGCATGTCGCATTGATGTGAAAAGGTGGTAGTAGGACGGGGCAATGTCTGGAGAGTACTTCGGGAGCGATATTATGTCCCATCCAAGTGCTTTCAACGCTTCCTTGACCGGTTTTGCTGTATGAGACAGCGCGTTGTCGTACTGTAAAATCACTTTACCGTGTCTTCCGCCCCATTCTGGACGTTTTTCTATTAATGCGTGGTTCAAATTTATAATTTTTTGTCGGTAACGATTAGTATTATCTGATTCACCAGGTTTCACCAGTTCGTAATACACCAGGACACTCTGATCCCATCGAACGCAGGGAATTATCTTGCGACCAAAACGATTTAGCTTTGGAGTCGATGGACAGGCTTCGCCAGGTGATAACCATGTTTTTCTACCTTTAGAATTTTCGAAATAAATCCCTTTTTCATCGCCCGTCACTATTCGATGCAGAAATTACTTCCGATCACACCTTTGAACTAGCATTTCACAGGCGATTTTTCGATTTTCCATTTGCGTGTCATTCAATTGATGTGGCACCCATTTTCCCATCTTTTAGATTTTCACCATTGTTCCTAATCGGTCGTTAATCATTTCTTGGACCACATTTAACGCTTCTGCCAATTGATTTTGAGTTCGGGTTGGGTCTTCATTAAATAACTCCTGCAGTTTCGCATCTTTAAACCTTTTCGATCTACCAGAACGTTCTTTGTCTTGCACATCGAAATCACCACTTTTGAATTGTTGAAATCACGCTTCACGTGTTTCTATGATTGGAGGATACTCATCGTAAGCTTGTACCAGCAAACGATGACTTTCAGAGGCTTTTTTCTTTTGATTAAATAAGAAAAGTTATGCGTGCCACAAATACACTTTTCCAGGCACGAAACTCGACATTTACAAAGAGGTATAAATCTATGACAGTGTTACTGTCGCAAAATATAACATGCATGCCTTTGAAGTTTGATATCAGTAGAACAAAATGACATATGTGTCAAATTATAACATTGCGTACTTAAACCTAGCGACATCTGTTAGAAAAATCGGTAATTACTCTCCGGTACACCTAGTATATAGTTAATCAACCGTGAATAAGTTAGACCTTGAAGTTTCGAAAATATATTTTTGTAAGCCATAACTTCCTACTATCTTAAAAGCATCTGCACGTACATTTAATTTTCATCAACCAACGATTTATAATCTTCTAAAATGGAAACAATGATAATTAACAAAATGTAATAAATAAATTTACGTGAGCAGAATGTTATCGTGATATGACGGGCAAGTTTTGTATATTCAAATATTGGTGTGACATCTTTCGAAAATCCAGGAGGAATTAAATGAACAAACATGTAAAATATTATAACTTATTTTTACGAAAACGTGATTATATTATAGTATATTTTTACTTATATGTAAATCCTTGTGAATTTGTGTACGTATCATATTCTCTAATAACTTTTCATACAAAAATTATGTACATGCTTCGAGGGAGCGTTTTTATATTCGCGGAATGAGCGGGTTGTAGAGGGGTGAGTAGGCGCATTGGGGGCGTGGCCTATGCAGCGACTCATGATTAGTATAACTACGAAGTTTCATTGTTATTAGACAGTTAGTCTTTGAGCTATCGTCAACCAAGTAACATAATCAGGAGTGAAAAGTGAAATATGGAAAAAATCGAATATCGTGCCGTTATAAAGTTCCTTACCAGGCAAGGAAAATCAGTCGCGACCATAATGAATGAGATGTCATTGGTTTACGGCGACTCTTGTCCAGGAAAAACCATGGTGTACAAGTGGCATAGTTTATTTAAACAAGGAAGGGAATCCCTTGAAGACGACCCGAGGCCGGGCAGGAGCATTGAGGTGACCACGCCAGCACTTATCCAAAAAGTTGAACAAATTGTACTCGAAGATGCTCGACTAAAAAAGAAACAACTCACAGAAATGGTTGGAGTATCCGATACAACAATTTTTAAAATCCTACACGATCATCTCGGCATGTCTAAGGTCAGCGCAAGATGGGTGCCGAGAATGCTCACGCCGCCGCCAAAACAACAGCGCGTAGAGTGTTCGCGTGCATTTTTGGACCTCTGTAATGAAGACAAGGATGGTGTATTGAGTGGAATTGTTACTGGAGACGAAACTTGGGTTCACAATTATGAACCTGTTATTACCTGGTTATTACCTGTTTCCGAAAATGAAAAAAGAGCTGCGGGGTAAAAAATTTACTGCCGATGATGAAGTCAAGGAGGCAGTTTCGGCGTATTTTGCAGACAAAGAGAAATCACTTTTTTATGAGGGTATAAATAAATTAATTGAAAGATGTGAAAAATGTATCCGTCTTGCAGGTGAATATATTGAAAAAGAAAAATAATTTGGTTTTTTTATTTCCACCCCTTGTCCCCCATACACAGTCTATATTAAAAGGGAGGTTAATATCCCTCGAAGGGAAGGTTCATTAAAGGGTGCAACTGAGAGAATAGACAGATATATCTTCCCTCCAATACACTTCGTCACTTTTAGTTCGATTATCCTTTGTACCAGGTCGGCTGAAAAGTCCCCGGTCTGACACATAGATGGCGTTACTGTTATTAAATCCATATGTTTTTTAGATAGTATTAACCTTCAAACGAAACGTGTCAAAATTTGACAGCAATCCGACCATTAGTTACTGAGATATTGCGTTAAGAGTGAAGCTACTTTTGTTATTTAAAAAAATGGAAAATAAGAATTTCGTGTGCTGATAAAGTACTGCTTTTTGAAGGGAAAAAATACCGTTGAAGCAAAAGCATGGCTTGATGAGGAGTTTCCGGACTCTGCGCCAGGAAAATCAACCATAATTGATTGGTATGCTAAGTTTAAACGTGGTGAAATGAGCACCGAAGACGGCGAACGCAGTGGACGACCAAAAGAGGCTGTCACCGACGAAAACATCAAAAAAGTTCGCAAAATCATTTTAAATGACCGTAAAGTAAAGTTGATCGAGATAGTGACATCCTAAAGATATCAAAGGAACGTGTTGGACACATCGTGCATGAATATTTGGGCATGCGGAAGCTCTGTGCAAAATGGGTGCCGCGCGAGCTCACATTCGATCAAAAACAACAACGAGTTGATGATTCTGAGCTGTGTTTGAAGCTGTTAAATCGTAATAAAACCGAGTTTTTGCGTCGATATGTGACAATGGATGAAACATGGATTCATCACTACACTCCAGAGTCCAATCGACAGTCAGCCGAGAGGACTGCACGCGATGAACCGGCTCCAAAGCGTGGAAAGACGCAACAGTCAGCTGGAAAAGTTATGGCGTCAGTTTTTTGGGATGCGCATGGAATAATTTTCATAGATTATCTTAAAAAGGGCCAGTCCATCAACAGCGACTATTATACAGCGTTATTGGACCGTTTGAAGAACGAAATCGCAAAAAAACGGCCCCATATGAAGAAGAAAGTGCTGTTTCACCAAGACATTGCACCGTGTCACAAATCAATGAAAACAATGGCCAAATTAAGTGAATTGGGTTTCGAATTACTTCCCCATCTACCGTACTCTCCAGATGTGGCCCTCAGCGACTATTTCCTGTTTGCAGACCTCAAGAGAATGTTCGCCGGGAAGAAATTTAGCAGGGATGAGGAGGTGATCGCCGAAACTGAGGCCTATTTCGAGGCTAAAGACAATTCGTACTACAAAAATGGTATCGAAAAGTTGGAAGAACGCTATAATCGGTGTATCGCCCTCGAAGGCAACTATGTTGAATAATAAAATCGAATTTTGCCAAAAAACTGTGTTTTACTATGGTAGACCGCGGACTTTTCAGTTCGACTGTTATATGACGCAAGTAGCGGTTTTTGTTGAAAGTGCAGCGTATGCAAAACGTTTCGAAGTAGTATTAGTAGGTACTTACAGAAGTCGGAAGACTTTGTCATACACAGGTAAATCTTTACCAACAAACTGAAAGAGTAGATGATTTTCCAGTATGCGGAGAAAGGCGCACTACAACAACGCAGCAAGATAAAGCTATTATTAGTTTATTTAAGAAAAATCTGTAATTAACTCTTCGTTAAGAACAATTTGATTTTACCAAGTAGAACATAAATTAGATTTTATTGATAATTATAAATAGATTAAGCAAACACGATGTTACTTATCCTAGCACAATTATTAAATCGTTGCTCTCCGATTAACATCGACAGACGCGCGCGATTTGGGCAGATCAATTATCTTTTCGGGTCCAGTCACTTAGAAGAAAAGCATGGTCGACAGATAAAGAACGTATTAAATAGCTTATGGGAAGCACCTGTGAAGGTTCATGTCTAGAATTACTGTAATAGGTGGGGCTTCAGGTGTTTACCGGTATTTTAAACCCAAAAGGAATTGTAAAAGACTTCCAAGGTCAGTAAAAATGTAAATTGGACCCAACAAGAAGACAACAATCCAAAACAAACTGTATAAGGAATAGAAGGTTGTAAATGGTCTTGCATCAATGGATTGACCTTCGCAATCCCCAGATCCCAATCCAATTGAAAATATTTGGCCTCTTATGAAGCAGAAACGTTGCGGGAAATATGTACATAAAATTTTCCAATTATTTTATACAGAAAAAGACGGTTGTGAAAGGGCTTTAAAACTAATGGAGACTAGACGCCAGAGTAAATACATATTAGGTTATTAGAATATAAGAAGTACAGTATAATCCCGATAGTATGAACTTGCGTTAATGTGAACAACGCAGTAATATGAACATCAGTATTGTTCCATTAGGTATCCTGTAACGTGAACAGTGTATATTATTCAGTAATATGAACATCATATATTGTAAGTGATACTTTCCTGTGAAATGAAATGGGGAATCCCGTATTTTTCCGGGATTCCCATTGTGTGAATATGGGTTGCTTTGTCCCTGTTTCACAACATGTAGTATGAGCTGAACATTACTATAATCCTGTTGTTTGTGCTAAGTGTATTGTAAAATGTCTCAGGTTAGGAAAAAGTGTTTATCATTATATGAAAAAGCCAAAATTATAGAAGAACACGAAAAAGGCGCGAGTGTAACAGCTTTATCCAAAAAATATGGAGTAGCGAAGTCCACAATTTGTTCAATAAAAAATAAAAAAGCTAAAATTATAAAAGTGGTCAGTAATACCTTAAAACCCAGTAAAAAATGTACATTAAGAACACCTGAATATCCAAAAATGGAAAGTGCTCTGTATAAGTGGTTTCTCAGGCAACGCGAAAAAAACCATCCTGTTACTGCAGACATATTTAAACAAAAAGCATTAAGTTTGCATGAGAAAATTAATGGAGGTCGTGGAAACTTCTGTGCGAGTCATGGCTGGCTTCAACGATTTAGAATGCGGTATGGCATACGATTTTTGAAAATAACCGGAGAAAAATTATCATCTCAACCAGAGCTTGTCGATCCTTTCCAAGAACAATTAAAACAAAAAATTACGGAATTTGGTTTAACTGAACAGCAGATTTATAATGCAGATGAAACTGGGTTATTTTGGAAGCTTTTGCCTGAAAAAACGTACGTTTCATTTTCCGAAAAAACTGCTCCGGGTTTGAAAATGACAAAACAGCGAATAACGTTTCTTGGTTGTATAAACGCAACAGGCACTCATAAATTAAAACCGCTGGTGATTGGAAAATCAAAAAATCCCAGGTGCTTCAAAAATTTCAATAATCCAGTTGTCTACAGAAATAATAAAACTGCATGGATGACAACAGAAATTTTTAAGAACTGGTTTTTTCAACAGTTTATTCCAGAGGTGAGCATGCAAAATTAAATTTCTGTGATGTATTTTGAAAAGTTGTAGGTTAAAATATTTTTACGTAGTCAAAGCCTTCCAGAGAATGCTATCCTTCTTCTTGACAATGCTCCCTCGCATCCACCAGCGCAAGAACTAAGAAGCAATGATGGTAAAATTTTTGTTATGTTTATGCCCCCGAACGTAACCCCGCTGATTCAACCTATGGACCAAAATGTATTAAGACTTACAAAACTTGGCTACAGAAATCGATTATTGAGTTCCATAGTTTCTAAAACGGAAAACATACCAGTTGCGCTTAAAGATCTGTCACTAAAAGATGCTGTCTTGAATTTGATAGCTGCGTGGGAACGTGTAGATCCATCGGTAATTGCCAAATGTTGGCATAAGATATTAAATAAAAACAACACCGAATTTAATGAAGAAGATGATCTTCCATTGTCTATTTTGCAACAGAAGTGGACCAAAGAACCTGATGAAATACGCAACACAATCACTTTGTTACAAGCACTAGAACCTGAACCAGTGGCATATACAGCAGCAGACATTGAAGAATGGAATATGGATAAATTTGACAATGAAGGCAATGAGAATGAATTGTCGGGAGAAAGCGATGATGAAATTCAAGTGTCTGAAAGGAGCGAAATAACCCACTCTGCTGCTGTAGAAGCTCTAAATATTGCAATAAAATGGGCCGAATTCAACGAATTAAATATTAGTCATATTATAAGTCTTAAAAATATTCAGGAAAAAGCTATATTATTAAATGTTTCTAATAAGAAAGTACAAACAAGGATAACTTCATTTTTTCCAGTAGTGCCATGTAATGTACTACCCATAAATAATAAAAACATGTTTTAAATAATTTCTTTTTAATTCGTCCTCGCTAATGTGAACCTATGCCGTAGTTTGAACAAGCCGAGATTTTTTGTGTTCACACTAACGAGATTGTACTGTACTTTGTAATAATACATCTGTTTTCTTATAAGCTTTTATTTATATATTATCATTTGTTTCTTATAATACACCCTGTAATTTAATGATATTGGTTTAATCAATGCTACATTTATTATGAAAAAAAAACAAGTACAGTCTACCAAAAAAGATTATGCAATTTAAATCTGAATTTATAATATTAAATTTAACAGCTACTGCTTTTAATTTAATATTATTTTAAAGGAAAAGTTTCCTGCAGCTATTTCTGAACGTTCCGTGCCACATGCTCAAGAAGAAGCAATACTTTATATGGTGGGTTAAGCGTCAACCATCTACTAATGTCTGAAGAATAGTCAACAGATTTAACGTAGGCTGTATGAGAGTATGGAGAACTTTACGCAATTTCGGTTTGTACCCGTACTATATCTTACCTATACAAGCTGTAAAATCTGTCGACTACGCTTCAAGACTTGAATTAGTCGCTGGTTAGTGAGAAAGCGAGGGTTTGGGTTGGAAAATAATGTTTAGTGGTGAAGCCTCTGTCACCAGAAACAGCATCAATAACACTACGAATTCACATTGTTAGGCAGTTGAAAATCCACGGCAAACTAGTGAATCCCATTTTCAAGATAACAGTTTCGGTGAATGTTTGATGTGGTACTACTGACGTTGATCCGTTTATAATCGAAGAACGTCGCAGTTCGTTATTTACGTTTCCTGGAAGATAACCTTTAGTTTTTCCCCAATCAAGCGCAAACCCAGATGGAATTGTAGTATTTTCTAAAATCGCAAGATATTTTTCTTGCACAATAGTCCATCAATTTTTGTTAAATGGAATTTGGAATGAAAAGCGGTACCAGAGTAAAATGGAACCACCGCTATGTTTTAGAGTTGGTACAATGCAATCGCGAAGTATTTTTCGGATTGGGATCTTCTGATAAAAACTCGAAATAATTAAGCGAATAGATCAAATTTCGATTCGTCAGTTCAGAGGTTCTACTGTTCTTCTGTCCAAATGCCCCTATAGATATCTAGTCACTATACTGCCGTATCCATTCCAACTGTCGATTTCCTCGAAGCAACAATGGTTTACGCACAGCTAACCACTCGTTTGTGCAGATTACCCTCTTGTAAGCGACGTTTTATCATACTTGCTAAAATTACGCGAATCAAATTACATTTTTTTTGCATAGTCTTCTTCGTGCAATACAATAATGGCACGTCGTTTTTCCACGCGGCATTACAACACAAGTATTAAAAATTAAATTATTATTAATCAAACTTTAAGACTAGTACTAAGTCTAGTACTAAATAAAAAAAACATTTGTAAACTAATCTCACACTAATAAGAACAGTACTACTAAATACTATTCCCTATAAAGCTATTACCTGTTTTCGAGATTTCAGGGTTCTATTTAACAAAGGGATACATTCTCGAAATAATTAAATAGGGGTGCTTTCATTTATAAGACGCAGATACGTAAAAGATTCAATAATATTGTATTTCATTATTAGTTTTAGATCTATAGAATTATTTAAATTTTAAATTTGAGTTTAATTTTTATTACATTTTCTTTATTTTTCTGTGTCTCTGCTTGGGCAAACTTCCGTGAGAGGTAGTGTATATAAATAACAATAATATTTCATGCCTAATATGAATAAACTTGAATCAGGTTTTAAGAAAGAAGTAGTAACAAAACGCATACTTCCAACTTTAGTGTGTGCATACGTTTACCAAGTTTCAACTTTCGTTGAAATTATGAATGACAATGATTTATACATACTTGGAATGTTCTTATCGCAAATTGAAAAGTAACACCGATTACAGTCATAAGAATAATCATCTCTTTCTTGGTACATATACTGAATAATAAGAAAAAAATGGTAACTAATTTCATGACGATATTTGAAACTAGTATCCCGATGATCGTACAAATACTTTGTTATATACTTCATCGAAAGCAATAACTTTAAATAAATTTTCGTAAATTTAATATCACTGTAGTAAAACACTTGCATAACTAAATAAAACAAAATATTCTCCATTGACTTATTAGCAAGAACTTAAAAGGGCGTCGGTAAATAAATACATGTCAGCGTTGATAGTAAAAATGGTCTTTTGAAAATTAAGTTTGTTATTATTAATTATCAATGTGATATTTAACGGAACCTCGACAATTGCAATTTTGATGATGATCGGTTACAGAAATATGTGTGGAAGTCAAGTGAAAGTTAACATTTTACACTCAGTGTGTATTTGGTGTTTGGGCAGTATAATTATGTGAGTTTTACGCGATTATTTATCTGCTGACGATGACAACTTAGTTGTTGTAATACATATACAAAATACGAACAGGTGAAAAGGGGTTTTATATACTTTTATTGATTAATACAAACAATCACACTCTCCATTCAAATTTAGCCTGTATGTACTTATATACTACTGTGGGCAAAAAATAGTAAGACTTTTTAATTTAAATTTCGCGCGAAAACCCATTCGCCGAAATATTTTTTTTCTAGGTTGGTATGAATGTCAGTGACATCTGTGCCAAATGTCACATCAAAATAATCATTAGTGTTTAGTATACGCTTGTATTTCTGAAGTACAAAATGTGCATTCGGCGATTTTTACAATGAGTGAAATTATTCAACAAAGAAGTTCCATTAAATTTTGTGTACGGAATCAAATTTCTGGTGCCGAAACGTTCAGAATGTTGCAAAAGGCCTTCGGTGATAGTTGTTTGTCGCAAGCAAGTGTTTTTGATTGGTACAAATTATTCGAAGAGGGTCGAGAACGCGATGATGATGAACCACGTCCAAGACGGCCATCAACATCAACTGATGATAAACACGTCAATAGAATCAAGGAATTGGTGTTTGAGAATCGACGATTAACAGTCAGAGACCTTACTGGCATCGTTGGAATATCGGAAGGATCAGTGAAAACCATTTTGAAAGATCATTTAGGCCTAAGAAAAGTGAAAGCACGATTTCTTCCAAAATCACTCAATTTTTTCGAAAAACAGCGTCGCATTGACGTTTGTGAAACAATGCTTTCCGACTATCAAGACAAAATCAAAGGCATCATAACTGGAGATGAGACTTGGATCTACGCTTATGACCCGGAAACAGACGATCAATCGGCCGAATATCGTATCAAAGGTGAGCCGAAGCCCAAAAAACCACGTCAAAGCAAGTCAAAAATCAAGGTTATGTTGACAGTTTTCTTCGATTATCGAGGTGTGGTGCACTCCGAATTCCTTCCGACTAGCCAAACTGTCAACAAAGAATACTATTTGAGTGTTATGGGTCGTTTGCGCAATGCTATTCGTAAAAAGAGGCCAGAATTATGGGCCGACAACTCTTGGTTTTTGCACCACGATAATGCACCGTCGCATACTGCATTAATTCTTCGTGAGTTTTTCGCCAAATTTTCAACCAATATCGTGCCGCAGCCGCCGTATTCGCCTGATTTAGCTCCGTGTGACTTCTGGCTATTCAACAAACTCAAACGACCGCTCCGGGGAAACCGTTTTGAGTCAATTGAAGACATTAAACGTGAATCGCTACGCGCGTTGAAGGCTACTTCTGAAATTGACTTTAACAACTGTTTCGAGAATTGGAAGAAACGTTGGCACAAGAGTATTGGGGCCAGGATGGATTACTTTGAGGGGAACGAAATAGATTTGGAAGAATAAATTAAGAATTTAAAAATTATGAACAAAGTCTTACTATTTTTTGCCCACAGTAGTATAATAACTAGATTGAGTTTTATTCCATGAAGTTTATAAATGTTTAAAACCATAAAGTTGATATATTTTATGTACTTAATAGTTAACTAATTAATAAATTATTACTAAATATTAATAAATTAATTAATGAACACTGTTTATGTTTTACTTTCAGTTTATAGTGTATGATTATATAAATCATATGAACCGTTGTAATAAAAATAAAAAATTAAATATTTATTCCTGCTAAATTAGATAAGCAAGTAATTCTGCAAAATTACAGATCGTCGAGATAAAATGTACAACGCAATATGTACAGTTTGTGGAAAAAGCAATATCTGCCTTTCCTTACAAGTAAATATCAATACTATTTTCCAAGGCGGATTCATATATTCCTATTTTCAAATACGTAAACATTATTAATGTGAGAAGATGAAGGGTGAATGTACGGATTCGTTTTTGAAAGTAGTATTGATATTTATTCAAGATTTTGGGAGTTATTACTTTTTCCACTAGTTGTACATATATATGACGAGCGATTGTTATCTTACGGGTTTAAATTCGACAAAGTATCTGATAGCAAATACTATATATGTATATAATGTATATTTGTATGTATATAATTTACACTACAGGCCATAAGTAAGGGATCTGTAGATGAAATTAAAAAAAACATGCACGCTTAGTGAAACAAAACGTATATTTCTACAAAACTATATCTACGAGACAAATGAACAGTTTTCCTTATGAATTAAAATAATTTCAACATATTCTGTAGAATTTCTTATCATATTCGACTTTCGTCGAAGTATCTACCTCTGCGCTTAATGATTTCTTTACAAATATTAGGCAACCGCGATACAAGTTTCTGGAGCGTATCCATTGGTAAATTATTCCACACCCTTGTAAGTTGCTCCCAAAGCTGTTTCTGCGATTGTGGACAGCTTTCTCTCACGTTTCTATCTAATTCATCCCACAGTAATTCGATAGGGTTGAGATCGGGTGATTGTGGTGGCCAAATCATATTTATCAGCACCCCTTCCTCCTCTTTTTGATTCACATAGTTTTTACAAAGTTGGGAAGTGTGTTTGGGATCATTATCTTGTTGTAGGTGAAAATCTTCACCAATTAACCTTAATCCAGACGGAATTGCATGTTCCTCCAAAATCTTCAGGTACCCCTCTTTTTTTAAAATGCCTGCAATGCGGTACAAATATCCGACACCATCAAAGGAAAAGGATCCCCAAACAAGCACAGAATCTCCCCCGTGTTTAACTGTTGGCACTACACATTCGGGTAACATCCTTTCACCCACTTGTCTTCGAACGAAAACTCGTCGATTACTACCAAACACTTGGACATGGACTCATCTGTCCATAACACCTGCTTCCACATTTCCATGTCCCAGTGTTGATGGTCCTGGGCCCATTGTAACCATTTTTTACGATTTCGTGGATTCAATAGTGGTTTTCGAGCTGCAATACGCCCATGTAGTCCCACCTTTGTCAAACGTCGTTTTACAGTAGCCAGTGACATCGGTTTTCGACAGCCTTCATTCAGCTCTGTTCGAGGCTGAGGAGCTGTGAGGCGCCTATTTCGTTTTGATAGTATTTTTAGGCGCAAATCCTCTTGTCTGGTAGTTACCCTTGGCCTTCCGCAACGTTTTATTGGTTGTAATGATGCACTTTGTGAATATTATTTCACTGTTCCTTGCACCGCGTGATAAGATAAATTTAACTCCAAATAATCCTTCTCAGAATTACATTTACAACTGTTATTTCAATTATTCTCACCAAAACAGGTAAAGTCTAAGGTATGTGTCTAAAATACAAGTGTTTTGTTATTTATGATAAGTGATCCCTCACTTATGGCTTGTAGTGTGTATATATATTTATATAAAATAATTTCATTTGGTCTTGTTAATGCGAATTTTAAAAAAACACTAATTGAAACATTTTTAAAACTTAACTTTAACTCTTTCTTTAATTACTTGTAAATTTTCCTGACAAGATTATTAAAAAAATATTTGCCAAATCATTTTCGAAGTTGTTCAAAAAAATTCAAAACCTGATTAATACTTTGTAATTCTTACTGATTACGAGCGAAAGCCCTGATATGCCCACATCATAATCTAACGTTTGCTTGAGGTTTTTCAAAGTAGATTCTCTGTAGCAGATAACGACAATTAATGTATCTAAAATACATATTTAAAAAATTTTCTTTTCTGATACTTTATCGTAACTTTGAGGATGTTCGTAATTTTACTAAGTCATCAATTGTCATCTTAACAAAAATAGAACTGCGATCGGTTCTATTTTTGCTGAGATGACAATTGATGACTTGACCGGAGTCTTTGTTTTCAACACTAAAACCTGTAGGCTTATTGTATTCAACTTTACAGTACCAATTTCAGTATCCCAGAGTCCTCTTATAGGTTGTATATGTCTTTAATACAGTGTGTTATTTATAATTCTGATTTTAGTTTCTGTTGTCCAAATCAGAGGTATCCACGATTCGATCCTAGTGTTTTACTACTGCTGGTTCCCTATTACAAAGTCTGCGCCTTAGATTCCATTTATATTGCTCAATCCTATATAAGTGTTCTTTTACTCATGCCAGTCATAAAACCTACGATAATTCATAGCTGGTTCGTTCTTAAAAGCAGTACTTTTTTAAACCCTATGCAGCCGGTTGTCAACAGGAAAGGGAGACTGTAGTCCTTTCCTTTTGACGGCTAGACTCGCAGAAAGCTGTTGGTCACTTAACTAAAGTTTAAATAAGGGTGGAGAGGGAATGAATTGTTAAAATTAATGCCAAGGGTTTTGAAAAATCCAATAGTGTTGAAGAGCCTTTAAACATAAAAAATCTTTCACATAACTTACTCCTACTTATATGTTTATAATTAATAAATTTATTTCCTGCGTTGGGTCAGGTTCATAAAATTTAAAACACTCAGTATATAGTAATATAAACACTAATTTTTAAAGTTAAATTGAAAACAATAAGTATTGGTGAAGGTAATACGTGAAGATATGAAATACTGAAATATGATAAAATGTGTAAGTTCCTTGTAATTGTTTTCGTTTGACGGTTGATCACTGAAGGTTGATATATAACCCCTTGCCACATTAATTTTCGTATTCTGTATACGTATTTCGACAACTAAGTTGTCATTATCAGCAGATAATTAAAAAGTGTCGTACCTGGACATCTACGGCGAAAAATATCCGTACGAAAACAAACACCGTACGCGATCCGTACCGTTGACGGCTTAATATTGGGTTGGCAACTAAGTACTTTCGGTTTTTACTGATAGAGAACGTTGCTCTATTTTTTGTATAACGTATGTTAGTGCTGTGATATTAGTCACATTGACGTAACTTCAGAAGCAAGTAGTGCGTGATTTTTATTAAAGCTATTAGTTGTGGGTTAATTTTAAATGGAGTGCAGAAACGAACATTTTCGACATATTTTACTATTTTATTTCCGTAAAGGAAAGAAAGCTGCTGCGGCTCACAAAAAGATATGTGAAGTTTATGGTGCTAATTGCTTAACAGAGCGCACGTGTCAGAATTGGTATAAAAAATTCCGTTCTGGAGATTTTTCCCTCAAAGATGAGCAACGTTCTGGTCGGCCTACTGAAGTTGATGATGACCAAATCAAAGTCATAATTGAAGAGGATCGTCATATAACTGTTCGAGAGGTTGCGGAGAGGCTACATGTATCGCACACAACAATTGAAAAACATTTAAAATGTCTTGGGCTAGTTAAGAAGCTTGACATTTGGGTACCTCACGAATTGAAAGAAATTCATTTAACACAAAGAATCAACTTTTGCGATATGAACTTTAGACGAAATGAAACCGACCCTTTCTTAAAAAGAATCATCACTGGTGATGAAAAATGGGTCCTGTACAGTAACATAGTTCGAAAACGATCATGGAGCAAACACGATAAACCAGCTCAAACCACATCGAAAGCTGAATTGCATCCAAAAAAGATCATGCTGTCAGTTTGGTGGGATTACAAAGGTGTTGTGTTTTTTGAGCTGCTTCCAAGGAACCAAACGATCAATTCTGATGTTTACTGTCAACAATTAATAAAACTGGATGAAGCAATCAAAGAAAAACGGCCAGAATTGTCAAATCGCAAAGGTGTAGTTTTCCACCAAGATAATGCAAGGCCTCACACACCTTTCTCAACTCGTGGGAAACTATTGGAGCTTGGCTGGGAAGTGATGCCACATCCCCCATGCAGCCCTGATCTAGCACCATCTGATTACCATTTATTTCGAAGTTTGCAGAATTCTTTGAATGGTAAAACTTTCACAAATGACGATGACCTTCACTCGCACCTGGTTCAGTTTTTTGCTGATAAGGACCAGAAATTTTATGAGCGCGGAATCATGCAGCTGAAAGAAAGATGACAAAAGGTCATTGAGCAAAATGGAAAATATATAATTGATTAAAAACTATTCTTTGTTTTAAAAAAAAAGTGTTTTATTTTATACTACAAAACGGAAAGTATTTAGTTGCCAACCGAATGTGTTCGCAATATATCATCGCCGTCAATGACTGTGCACTCGTTTCTACAGGCTTACTTTTGATTATAATTAACATGGTTTAGACCGAATCGTATTTAAATAAATAAAATATTTTAAAAACATAGTTAGAAAGAGTATTATATGTATATGCGAAGCATAAGAAAGTAATTATGTAGTATCGAAAAGAAGTTAAAACATTCAGTTCAAATGATTTACAAATTTTCACTAGATAATGCCTTTTCAACGAACAGCAGGAGAATTGCAAAACAAACGAACATGTTGAATGGTAATACATATTGCATCGATGAAACCTTAACTGAATGCAAAAGGTCGAAAATCCTTCGAAAATAGTTGTCTTTTAATCAAAATTCTTCATCTGTTCAATCAATGTTTGCGTGAATATTAATTTTATTATCGAAAGTTATTGTCTATGCAAATAGGTACATTTTAATAAAATTCTTGCGTTTTATAACAACCGCACTATATTTGTCATATAAATTACTAAAATACAAATTCTTTTAGACAACCGTATTTATCTACTAATCTTACTTACATTGTTGCGGTATTATAATGCAAACTTAGTCACGATAAAAGTCATCGTTGTTACGGTCTGTTGGTAATCATGATTAATTGCGATGAATTCTATTTCCGTAAATATGCTACACCAATTAATTTACGAGCCCTCATTTCATGTTTGTACTATATGTAGACATAAATATAATTGTCACTTTTTAAATCAGAACTTGTTAAACAAACCGTCATAATCATATATCCTTTATATTCGCTGTATACACACATGTACTTGTGTACACATATTTTTAATTTGTTTATAATGTCCACGTGACTTGTTAGTGATTAAAAATGAAAAGAACAAAATGTCTGCACGAATAAGACAATGTAGGGTACATTGTTTTTATTAAATGTTATGTCTGCAAATAGCAAGGTTAATTCGCAAATAAAAATAATAATTTCAATGATTCTTTTTTCTCACAGTACAACCTATTTTGATCGATTCACTTCATATTTTATTTACTCTAAAAATATTGAAAACAAGGTTTTTTCCTTGAAAAGAATACAACAATTGATATCTCTTATCAAAGATATTTCCGGCACACGGAGAAAAGTAGTAAAGAAGGGTTTCATATTTGCGAAATATACAGGATTATTATAAAAGGATGGATCGATTTGATGGCATGTTTTATTAAGGTGACACAAATTTCTAAGTGGCAGGTGGTCACTAGTTCCCAACTGCGTCCTGGACAATATGAGAACTCCCCTAAAGCGCATATTACGAATCACTGAGATGACTACTGTTGTTATCACATCCCCATTTGAAAGACTACATACGATGTGATCTGAAGATCTCACAGGCCAAGCATAACAAGCAAGATCTTGGGCTAACTTCTCACCAATCCATCACTGGGGTACTTCTTCATTAAAAAAAAAGTCGAGGCATCGATGCCAATGGGATGGTGTTACATCTTTATCATCATTGGCTTGTGGACTGTCTCTAATTTCTCTCAAACGCAGCATGAATTCCAAAGACGTCACAAGTGGTTACTAGTTTCCAGTGTGACGGCTAACTGCATCCCGGACAATATGAGGATTCCTCTCAAGCAGATAGTCGCGAACCCCAGTTGACTGATGTTGTTATTAGATGTTTAATGACATCGAGAGTATTGAGTAACGAGGAAACATACGCCTAATCATTTACATGTCTTTATAAGGAAAAATCACATACAGTGAGGTCTCGAGATCTCGCATGCCAAGCACAATGAGCAAGATTCTGCGCTCCCTTCCGTCGCCGAGGCACTTTTTCATTCAAAAAAGCTCGAGCCATCAAATGCTAATGGTATGGTGTTCCTTCTTCATCACTATCGATTTGTGAACTGTCTTGAATTTCGCTCAGACGAAGCGCGGGTTCTTTCCACTTGTTCCTTTGAAACTCGTGGTCGGCCTGGACATTTTCTTTTGTACAGATACCCACTCTCTGTAAACTGTCGAAACCACTCTCGTATATTCTTCAGAGAGAGTGATATAATGTCGAATCACCTTCGAAAAGTACACTGCACCGTAAAAATGTGAATTTAATATCACAGAAAGCCTTTTGCTATCGACTTGCATTTTAAATGTAATGAAACAACTGAGCGCTGCTGTGAAATAGCTACAACGCCGGTGGGACAAACATTTTAAATCTAGGAACCCTGTTTGTCTCATTATCAGCGACGTCAATGCTAGAAAACCCACAAAATTGCGTGTCATAAATTCGATTCATTCTTTTTGAATAAGCCTGTATAGACAAGTATTTAAGGCATGGCATTATCTGCAAAAGAAACACTGTGAATAAAGAATCTATTAGACTCTCTTTACATAGGTAAACTGATATGTACCAGGTGTACCAGAAAATCATCGCCGACTTTTTCTTAAAAAAACTACTTAATTTTCAAGACAATGGAAGAATTTATTTATTCAAAGTATTGGACATTTGATTCTACACATTTTTCCCATCTTTCAGGCAATTTATGGATGCCATTCCAAAAAAATTGTTTGTCTCTTGAGCAAAATCATTCATCGAGCCATTTTCTAACTTCTTCGAAGTACAAAATCTAACGATTAGAGGTTTTTTCTGCAAAATTGTATATTTTACATATACTTCTTGCTTATCACCATTTTCCATTACAACGGAAGGTATCAAGAATGATTATGGTGATATGTTATAGATCAATAAGTCTTCGGTTAATACTTTTCAGACTATTTGGAAAGTCTTTAAAAAAAATAGAAATAATCATTCTTGATAGAAAATCCGAACCTGGTTTGTCACTAATAAAAATTCTAATAAATATTGAGAAAGGAAAGCATATTTTTGTCACTTTTACATGCAGCCATTACTTTTTATGCAACAGTAGATGCAGTCGAAGTATGTACATATATACTACATATATATTTTGTCAGCAATTGCAGTATTTTTGGCAGTGATCAGTCAAGGACGATTTCGCGACAGGTCGATAAATAAAAGGAAGGGCAGAAAGAAAACGACGCGCTATAAAATATATTAACTATCTGGCCTGTGGACTAAATAAAATAATATTGAGCTATTAATTGTATCCTTATCTTGTTCATTACGTTTTTAATTTCTCCAATATAGACTATAATAAGCACGTAAAAACTACTTTTGTTTGTGTTAAATTTTTAAGTATTCCTTTCCTGAATTTAAGAGTACATTTCCAATAAAAATGTTGCATACGATATACATATACTGTCGGATTTGAACAGAGGTTAAGAGGAAACAGGACGTCACCAAAATTTCTAAGACTTTTAATCTAGATGTTTTTGTATTGCATAATTTACTTATGGAGAATTCTCTCATTGTTGAAAATAATATAACAAGGCCCCGAATAAAACGCATTACAGTAGAACCTCAATTATCCGATCTCGCTTTATCCATTCTCCTGATTCTCCGACTTTAATGCCGAAATGTCAAGCCCCGTATTAACCGACATAAACAACATTACATAACACGCCCGACCCATATATGTATACATTTCTGCTTAGTATCGGCCAATTTTCTTAGAGACTGTATATTATATATTTCTAAGTTTAAATACGTGCAATACGACTGCAGCCAAAATAAGAGAGTCGCTTTTTCGCTTTGTCAAAAGCTAAGCGCTTTCCAGAGAATTGAAAAAGAAGGATCTCACAAAAATATTACGACTGAATTTGGTGTTTAAAGAGTAACCGAGGCAAATTGGTATCATAACAGTACGAAATCACAATCATGAAAACAAAAAATTTTAGTACATCTAATCTAATAATAATATGCAAAATTGGGCGGAGCATTGTTTTTTGATTTACCAAACAACGGTAAAAAGTAGCTTCAATTTCTGGCCCCATGTTTCAAGAGATGGCCGTATCATACATGTACCCTTTTTCCAGAAGAAACTGAATCGTTTACTGCTAACAACGGTTGGCTTGACAGATGAAAAAAGAAGTATGGAATGCGCCAGCTTGATATATGTGAGGAAAAATTATCCGCAGACTCTGTTGCTGGGGACGACAACATAATTTCCTTTCAGCTTTATACACTTTTCCCAGCAATGTTCAATAAGTTTGATACCCTTCTTATAATAAGGACTGTTTTGCTCCTCAAAATAGCCATTAACTGCCGACATCACTTCTTCATCATTGGAAAATCTTTGACTACTGAGCCATATTTTCAAGGGAACAGAAAATAATTCGAGCGAGCTAAATCTGGCGAATTCATTAATATTGGCCACTGCAATAACGGATTTGTGAGCTGGTGCATTATCTTGATGAAACAACACTTTCTTCTTAACCAAATGCGGCCGTTTTTTGCTTGATTTCTTCGGTCAAACATTGCAATAAGTTCGCATAATACTCGCCGTTGAGAGTTCTTCCTTTTTCTAGATAGTCAATGAAAATTATTCCACGTGCATCCCAAGAAACTGATGCCATGATTATGCTTGCAGATGAAACAGTCTTCGTCTTTGGAGCCGGTTCTCCCTTTTGATTCCATTGTTTTGATTCTTCTTTTGCCTGGGGTGGGTCTCGGCATGGACCCATGTTTCATCCAAGGTTATGAAACGGCGCAATAATTCTGCTTTGTTGCTGTGAAACTTCGTTAAAAACTCAATTGAAACATCTTCACGACACTGCTTTTGCTTGAGTGTGAGCAAACGTGGCACCCCTCTTGCACACAGCTTTCTCATGTCCAAATGTTCAGATAATATGCGATGTACCGCACTTTTTGAAATGCTTACTATGTTTGGTAGCTCGCGCACTTTCAGTCTACGATCATACAGTACCGCTTTGTGGATTTTCTTCACCATTTCTGGAGTCGTCACCTCATTTGGTCGACCATTGCGATGCTCGTCTTGGCAGCTCGTACGGCCCAATATTTTACTTCTACCCAATATTTCACTGTTGTAAACAAGTAGAATCCAGTTCAGCTTTTTTATTGGTTGGGCTGAGGCCTTTCAAATAAAAGTATTGTATCACGTAACGATGACCAATTTTCTCCATTTTTACAAATTCACTGAAAACGTTCACTATTGATGGCTGCCAAATAAATACTAAACAACGTGACGTCTTCAAACTTGAAACATGTGTTTTATAGATTGTGTACTTTCCAATGCAGTGATATTTTTCAAACAACTACCGCCATCTCTAGGTCAGGCCGGGTACTTATGGGACCACCCTCGTAATATTAAACTGCGGGATTCGTTCTACATTTTACCTTTACATTATCATTTGTACACATACTTATATTCTAGAAAAAAACATTTCCCAAAAGGAGAATAATATATAGCTTAACTTCTATGTTTCATTAACTTCTTTTTAGTGTATTTACATGAATTTTCCTTGATTGATTTAAACAGCTTTAATTAAAGCATTATAATATATAGATTAGGTTTTAGTACTTATAACATATAAATAACAATTATTTCTTTACATCGTAGTTTTCTGAATTTGTCATTCAAATTGTTTATATTAAGGGTTAAGTGTAGATATTAACCGCTTCCAAATTTGAAATATTAGTTTATTTTCGCTAAAGAAGTTATTTACGAAAAGCCAATTAAAATGCAGCTTCCTTACAAACATAAACGGGATTCTTTTTTAAACAAAAACAAGTTTCAGACGTAAATATGCTAAATATTTTATTTAAAAAAAATCTAAAAAGTAATATGTAAAGTTTGAAAAGTTTCCAACGTGGGAACCTTGAAAAGTGTATTACGAATTTTTATGGAATCATTTCTCACAAATTTGCTAATTGGCACCTTTAGAAGGAACGAATAATGGCGACTAAAATGGAACACATTAAAATATTATGTAACTAACCTCTGGAATTTATTCAAATATTCAGAGGAATCTAGGTTTAGTAAATAGAAATTTACATATTAAACAACAAACGAATAATGCAATCCGTGTATCTGTTTATTTTCAGACCTTCAACGTTACAAAGTTTGTCGGATAGATATTAATACCAGCACGTATTATTGGATAATATTCA
This sequence comes from Dermolepida albohirtum, assembly GCA_031893035.1. Taxonomy (NCBI): domain Eukaryota; kingdom Metazoa; phylum Arthropoda; class Insecta; order Coleoptera; family Scarabaeidae; genus Dermolepida; species Dermolepida albohirtum. Next base: position 337,390 of record JAVIWB010005163.1, read on the forward strand.
ATGGGCTGCGTATTAGCATGTTTCTCTTAGCGTATCGCTTTGCATATATTGTACATATGTATGTATGTATATGTTACATATATTAGTTGGATATCGACGAAACGAATTAAATACATACTTTTACGGCCAAGCGGTAATGTATTGATAATTAATTTACTCAATTGTCTTAATTCTTGAAATTGAATTGCACGAGGGTAGCCATTTATATTTCGGGAACTAGCAACACTGTTAGTGTTGCCTCCGATCTGATGATTGCATCGTGAAGTTTGTCATTTTTGACAATATATTTACCTTGGCAGTTTTATTATCAGGTCGCTATTTTTATTGTTGACAGTAACTTGGAAATTTTATGTCATCGAAAAATTGGAATGAACTTGCGAACATTTCCGTGCAATTATTTTTCATAACTTTCGGTGTGGATTATCACAACAAGAATGCATCGACGAGCTGAATTCTTTATATGGTGATGAAGCACCATCGAAAACTACAGTTATCGTTGGTATAATGAATTCAAACTTGGACGGCGTTCTTCCGTGAAGGTCGCCCCACAAATGTAGTTGTATCGGAAAACACTAATGCAGTGACTGAATTGATAATACAAGACCGTCATGTGACATACTCTGAGATCGAGGCATCTCTAGGTATTAGTAATACTAGCGTGCATAAGATCGTGCATGAACATTTAGCCGTTAAGAAGCTTTGTTCACGTTGGATACCACATAATTTGACAACCGCTCAAAAAAGGACTCACGTCGATTGGTGCCAAAAAATGCTCAAAAAATACAATGGTGGTGCTTCAAAGAACATTTGTAAAGTCGTCACAGGTGATGACTCTTGGATCTATACGTATGAGCCCGATAGTAAACAGCAATCGACTGTGTGGATATTCCAAGATGAGCCAAAACCAAAAACAGTTGTTCGCGCTCGAAGCACATCAAAACAAATGATCACCTGTTTTTTTGGGAAAAACCGGTCACGTTGCAACCGTGCTTTTAGCGAGTTGTAGAATGGTCAATTTCGAATGGTACACAACTATTTGTTTGCCAAAAGTTTTTGAAGAAATAAGGCAAACAAACCGAAAACGACAGATTATTCTCCACCATGACAATGCGAGCTCTCGCAGGTCGGTTCACACAATTGAATATTTCATCGGGCAGAACATTGAATTGATGAGCCATCCGCCGTACAGCCCTAATCTAGCACCCTGTGATTTCATTATGTTTCCACATGTGAAGAATAAACTTCGTGGTCAACGGTTCTCTACGCCGGAAGAGGCAGTTGAGGCATTCAAAACTCATATTTAAAGATACCGTCTTCACAGTGGCAGTAATGCTTTTCGGATTGGTTTAAACGAATGCAAAAGTGCATTGATTTTCAAGGAGAATATTTGGAAAAGCAATAAAACTATTATCGATAATAAAAATTTTTTTTTGTTTGCTATTGCCGAAATATAAACGGTTACCCACGTAAAATTCAACGTAGTTAGTACAATATTTTTACCCTTTTTTATTTTGAAACATAATAAAAATCTTAACGAAAAAATTTTCAAAAAGAACAAAAAAATGGTTTAAATAATGTTTTCCCTAAAAAGGTATTGATACACTTTCGATTCTGTAATATAATACAGTAAAAAAGAACTCTTAATATCAAGTCGGTAATCCAATTCTTTTCTAATTACTTTCTTTATTCTATCGGGAATAGAATTAACTAATTCTAGTGTAATTTCAGAATTCTAGTTCACTTATTCAGAAGAATTTGTTCTATTTATATTTTGCTATACTCTGTATCACGAACAGATAGACTAATCATGACCAAATCACGTGAATATTTTTGACACTATAAAGTATCAGCTGCGAAAATCTGATTTACACATACACAGTTACCTCCAATCAAAAAAATTAACCTCAAAAAAGGTTGTTATAATAACAATTATAGTGAAAGTTTAACTGGTTTATTTTACATTCAATGTTGACAATGAATACAAATTATTTTGAATTAATCTTGTTAACAAAATGTACATTAAATTATGTTTTCTTCAATTCCATATATAAAACAAATTATTAAGAAGATTCTTTCAAATTTAAAAAACATTTAAGCTATCGTAATGAAGAATTTATTTGTGAGAGCACATAGCATGTGGTTATATCGTTTTATTTTCTATTAAATTCTAAGCTCTCGAGCTAAATGTATAGGATGTTTTTCAAGAGCTTGAGAACTTAAAATGATAATACAAGACAGAAATGGTATTGGAATGAAATTTTTTTATTATAATCTGGTAGATAATTTCATGGCAATTATTTTTTAAATGATTTCCGGCATGTCCACCGCGGCTACGAGTTACACAGTCCATTGGATCAGTCCAATTTTCGACTACTTTTTCCAATAGATATGCTCGTATGGCGCCAATGGTGGCTTGAATATTAGCTTCCACTGCTTGAAGAGTTGCTAGTTTGGATTACATGTATTTCTTATAATTTTTTACACGATTGTATTTTATCCATAAGAACAATTCGGTCGGGTATGCATGAAAATTATATCTATGAATAGAAAAATTCGATAGTGTTATAAACAAAGATTTCGATTTTACCAGATTCAGACAAACTTATGATGGTGCTTGTATAGATCCGTTATCTATTTATAAAGATTATTTTAATTATTCGTGTATTACATCCGTAGATGTCGAGCGGTCATTTTGTAAATATAAGAACATCTTTTCAGAACGGCGTTCGTTGCTGTCCGAAACAAACATGGAAACTTATGTCATGCTGCAGACATTTTTTCAGTCTTATCCACTTTGCGCTACGCAACAACAGGTGTGAAAAATATAAGTATGTTATTTATAAAACAAAACATAAGTGATATAAATAACACATGCATCGCAAGGTCACCCGTTTGTTCGTAGACTCGCCTTGCTACGATCCTGGCCCGTGGAAAAATATACCAACTCATCTACAAATTATATACAAAATCGATATAGGTTAAAGGAAAAAAAAAGACAACTAAATAAAATAACTTGAAGTGGGAAAAAAACTTCGATCACAAAAGAATAAAATTTGTAGTAACTATTCTGTCAAATCTAAAAGCTAAAAAACATTTACACAGTCATTATCACATACATTCATATGAAAATAAATGAAATTGTAAATAATTCTAAAACTGAAATTTTACACATATTGGCGGAATGATTATATTGTCTGCAATGATGTATACCATTGAATATTCTTTTTCATTTAGGCTGTCACAACTACCTGCTCAATATGGTTTTACTAATCGAAGATAAATAAATCTCTTTGTTGTCTCTCGGTGTTCCGTAACTGAAGAAAATAATCTACTTTTAGATATAAATAATTTTAGACATGTACAAAGGATAATAATTTCAACAAAAACTACAACCTTTATGTCAATATTCCAAATTATTCGCAAATATCCAATGTGTCTAGAAACACATTGTAAGTATATTCATAAGTGGAGTGAGGAATACGGTCGGGTTACCACAGGCGTGCGCTTGGTAGTACATAGATCAAATATTTGTAATTTATGAAACGCGAAACACCTTTTAAGCAGCGTTTTCGATGTAATCATGAACAAGATAAGATCGGTTAAATATTTGAAACATCAGATAAGTTTTCACAGTTGTTACAACAAATTGAGTTCGCCATGAGGAAAAATATTTTGATATACAGAGAGCGAACGTTGGGCATCTAGTGATGTAATACACGTATTTATAAAATTAATGTTTGTTAATACTTAACAGATTGGTGTACACACTATCATTACGTATTTGTTTTAATGCAATATGCATATTATCTACTTTAGTTATGACACCAATATCATTGTCATTGCTGATAGTTGTGTTTGTAGTGTCCAGTATCTGCAGTGAATCCACTAATAGTAACGAAGGATTTTGTAATTTATCAATTGCTTCAATTACTCCTTAGTAATTGTCCTAAATTATTTGTAAATCTGTTTCAACTTCAGCATCTTGGAATTTCTTTTCACCTTGCTTGATGGCATTTACTTTTTTAGAATCAAATTATAAAACTACAAACATAATTATTTGGAAATGCAGAAAATAAGAAAATACTGGTACTTCCCAGCATGTGGCATTGCTTATGGAATTCTTGAATACGTTTAGGAAATTCGAGGAACATTGATTTTGTGCTGGATAACAGCGTCGAATCGTTACGTATGAGACGTAACTTGTAAGAAGACAGTCGTCTTTAAGAGACCGACTTACAGAACGCATAGTTGCAGCGCCATCAATCATAAACATTAAGGCTTGGTCTTTCGAAAGTTTAAATTTTTCCAATACATTTAACACCACTTTTGAAATGACTTCGGTAATGCATTCTTATACTCTTCCGGAAGCTAGTATGATTGAAGATGACGGTTTAAGTGGTTCTATTATTCGAACTATGACATTAACAACTGCATTTTTTTTATAATCCGTCATTTCGTCCACACATAACCAGTTTTTTATTTTCAAATTCCGATTTAATTCTATTTTCATAACGATCGAATACAAATTGCTCATTCGATCATACGTTTTTTTGTGTTGCCTACTCCCCAGGTGTTTTTTGCAGTCATATTTTCGGCCAGCACATGAGCGGCCTATCGCAAATTAAACATCTAACTTTTGCGTCATCGTACATTAAGCCCAGAAATTCACAAATAAACTTATTTATAATAATTTTAAAATTCCATACAATATATAAAACTCCGTAATAGAAGTGAAAACCTCCGAATGACGACACACATCACATTACATACATACAGCGACGAAACCCCTTCTACGTTCTCGGTGCACACCTAATGAAACGCCGACAGAATTTCTTGACTCTATTCATAGATATGATAAGAAATTCTACACTTATCTGTTTTATTACATTACATTGGCGGGGGCGCTGTGTACTCAGTACGAACCTGACCCGCGAGAAGACATACCAACTCTCATAATGATAATTAGATATATTTTTATATTTCTTTATACCAATATTATAAGTACGTACACTTCTTTCTGTTGGAAATAGAACCGACATACTAACATACTAAAAATAAAACGAATACCTAAGAATAATTACTATAAATAATATAGGGCAAACGTCTTGCTCTGCAATTGTAAATATTTCAAAATTTCTCCTAAAGCCGGCCAGTTGTATATTTACGCACATTTTATTAGATTATTTCAAATAATATTTCCTTTTATTACGTAAGTGTATTTTAGAGCTGAATATATAATGCAAATAGACCATTTAATATTGTATTAAAACACCTTGAGTATGGCCCATTGTATTTAATACGATAAATATTCCATTACTGGCATTTAATTATATGTATTTGCATGTCTTTTATGTAGGCATACTTATATTATGTGTCTTAATCGTAGCGACCTTCACATAAAACGTTCTGTTTAATATTACTACAACTGTTGTTGCTTCCGAACATTCGTGGCATAAATTCAATCCTAAGGTACTAAAAAATACTTTCGTCAATAATTGAATTCGACAAATTGTGATATACCTTTAAAAATATAAGGGAATATTAAAAAAAAAGTTATTTGTTTGACACGTAATAAAACGTCGATAAGACTTCTTACCAAATACATTAATTTATATTTTAAGCAAATAGCATAGTCTTGTAGTGGAAAGAGAAATGTGAAATCCTCGATTTTGCCTATTAGATTAGGTGTTCCGCAAGAATCAGTCCTCACCCCTTTACTTTTTTTCTTATAAATCTATGACTTGCGTAAAAGTGGGAACTCTGTATGTTCATGCGGGGCTAAAGGAGTTTAATTTTCTTTTCATAACCAAATATGGCTTGCCACTTTTTATGTTCTGAATTTTTAATTGTCTGAGACTATGATGATGTAGGGGAAAAACAATCTCACCTTGTAAAATGTCTAGTTTACGATTTATGGAAAGTCTATTGAACATACTAAATGTAACACTAAATGAAAAAATCTATCCAAATGTTTATGAATTGAATAGAGAGAAATAATCGAAGAAAATCTTCCTTCAGTAGACTTCTTATTTAGACTAAAAATTAATGATAGTTTTTCAATTAAACGTTAATAGTTGTCATCTTAAAGTTAATTTATTAAAATTTGTGTTGTCAACATAAGAAGTAACTACCTCTTATTAAATATTCAAATTAAGTTACCCCTACTGTTACGTTTGCCTAGTTTAATTACCTATGCGCTGATTATGGTCAGAATCTTAATTTTATTAGCGCACTTCCTTTATTCGTAACCAATAGAATATATTATTCGCTTTTTAAAGGTATGCTTGTACTTCTAAGTAAAAGCATTGTAAATCTTTAGTATATTGATTAAAATTAAATAAAAATATTTACATAAACTAAATTTAAAATTCTTCTCTAACAATAAAGTATAATTCAATAAGCATTTGCACGGACTGGACATATATTTATAGTAAATATACGAGTACGTCTTCCTATAGTGAATTCTCATCCTATGAGTGCGTATCTGCATCGTGTATCCCGTAGGACTCTAACCTCGGACCTTCGCTCTTCATGATTTTTATTAATAACTCATTTGACATCTTTATTATATCACGCTATTGCCTATCCTGATGATGTTAGAATCTTTATCGTTAACACTAGCGATAATGAGAATTTAAATATAATATTAATGCTCTCTTAAGGCATATTTCTCGAAGAGCTGTTCTATGATATACGCCTAGGGTTAATTATACTCTAACGAATTATTTCATGTATGATGAACCCTTGCCTTGATGTTGTCTGACTATCGTCTTAGTTTTGACCAACACATTCAAGAATTCTATTTGTCAGCATCCAAATTATTGGAATTGTTTTTGGGACTTCCACCCACTTTAAGAATATAGTCCTTGTAAAAACGCATTGCTTTCCTTCGCTATTTACAAACTTAGTGGTTATTAAGTGTTGCAAATTTTGGGAAAAACTGAAATTTTCATCAAAATGGAAAGTTTTATTTCGGCTTCATAATACGTAAAACAATTGTTTTCGACAACAAGAATATGAATTTCTACTTTTCAAAGCAAAATCACTCAAACCTTGGAAATAATATGTTCACACGTTCGAAAGTTGATTTTGCTACGAGTTTTTAAGTTTCTTAGCTTCTCAGGACTAAACCAAAAGAGCTAAATCAATTTAGACATCGGAATCGTTCTTAGGACCTTCTAAAATATCAGTATACAGGCCACGGTTAACTTACGAGAAATTTCGAAAAATCCCAACTTTTGCAAAAATGCCAATTTATGGGAAATTGAAATTTTCTTCAAAATCGAAAGTTTTGAATGTCGGCTTCATAATACGTAAAACAATAGTTTTCGGCCAGAAGAATATGAATTTGTACTTTTCATAGCAAAATCATTCAAATCTTGGAGAGAATACATTCACAAGTTTAAAAGCTGACTTTTGCTACGATTTTTTAAGTTTCCCAGCCTCTCAGGATTAAACCAAAAGAGCTAAATCAATTTTGACTTCGGAATCGTTCTTAGGACCGTCTAAAATATCAGTATACAAGCAATCGTTAACTTACAATGAATTTTGAAAAGTCCCAACTTTTGCAAAAATGCCGAATTTAATTCATCATCATCAACAAGCATCAAGCATTCTAAACCGACGTTGACTTAAAAAGAATCAAAAGATATGTCGCCGAAACTTCTACTTAAAATATTAAATCTGGGAATTAAAATTAAGTTAACAAAACTAAATATTCTATAGAAAACGGTATGCAAAATGCAGTGCGAAAGTTTGTTCCTCATGTTCCACAATTCTTCGCTATTTTACGAAGTGAACTTATTATATTTTTTTTAAATATCACCCAAACGGCAACAGAGAGAAAGCAGTTGTTTGGCGCTTTTTGCTATCATTTTTTTAATGAAACGTACATGAGCTCATTTTCTAGTTTGATATCGTTACGATTCGACCTAAAAATATAGAGCAACAATTACGATTTAGATCGTAATCCTTTTTGTGGTAATGATTGTATATTACAATGAATCGATAAAATAACTATAAGAAAATGTGTATATGTAAAATTAATAAAATTAAATATTAACTACGAAGAAATACTTGGAAGTACTTCACGCACACTATTTTTGTATATGAAAATAGAATATTGAAGATTAGATTTGTAAATGTAATTTAGAAAATTTTTGAATCTGATTATGATACGATGTAATAAAACAATTGTTATTCATCGTGAGTTACCGAATATTGTTTTCTTTATTTCTTCACTATGGCTAAGAGAAATTTGCGTTAACACAATCCTTCCACATTTGGCAAAAACTTTTGAAAGAGTTCGTGTTTGCATCGAGGTTGGGACGTAACATTTCAATCATCTGCTTTATTTGATATATAAGTATATATAGTTACATAAATATATATAATTGTATTATATTAAACGTTTTCTTGAACTTAAAGCGAGAATTGATTTTACCCATTTTACACCAAAAATTTTGACAATTAGCATTGTGCTGTGTAATGCCAATTGTCAAAATTTTGCTTCAAAAATATCATTACTATTTGTTCACACTAAAACATACCATTCCAAATAAAAATATTGAATGATAAGGGAAAAGTTAAATCGACGATCTGAATTATGTCGTCTAGCTTATTTCATGCAAAATATAACATAATAAAATAATATTTTGGCATTATGAATGAACATTCTTACGCAGAATTCAAATATGGCAAAGAAACCTCTGTAGTGTTTAGGCGTTTCGATATTTTTATACAAACTTTCAAATACATATCGTTCGACTGTATCAGAGACTGATTTCAATTATGAATATTTTCATTTTGTTCTTTGAAATTCTATAATCCATCTCAGTCATATTCTACATCCCTCTTATTTAATATGTCTCTTAATACTGGTATATTCCCTATTCAATGGAAAGCCGCTTTTGTATTACCGTCTTTTTTTAATTAGGCGACCGTTCAAGTGTTTCAAATTATCGAGTCCTATTAGCGCTTTACCGACTTTGACCAAAATACTAGATTCTATTATTATGGAGGAAATTTTGTTAGTATATTTGAGTATAACTATTCCGGGAACAATATGGATTTATACAAAGCCGATGTACCGAAACAAAGTTACTTATTTACGAGAATTTTACTTCTGATTCAATTGAAAATGGATTGAAGTCGATTCCGTTTATAAGGGAAGTCTTTTGACTGAGTTGACCATAACTTGGACGATCGGGAATCTTTGGTCATGGTTCAAGTTTAATTTATTTAATCGAGTGTTCAGAGTATGTGTGTACATTCCAGAAAGTCTTATCCTTTATTGGCTACCTCAGGTGTTTCTCGGAGAAGTTGTTTGGGCCGATATTATTGTTACTTTTTATCAATGACATAGCATCGTATAAATTTTTCTAACTATATTCTCTTTGCTGATGATCTAAAACTCTATTCATCAGTTTCCTCTGCATTTGGATGTCTACTGCTTCAAACTAATATTGATGCAATTTCTGCTTGGTGTAAAGATAATAATATGTATATAATCGGTCCCCCATCTACCTTTCGGTGTAGGGGTTAAGATTACAATATACATTATGTCTTATGTACAAAGTCTCTCCACAACTTCCTATCCTTAGCTATCTCTCTTGCAACAGACATTGATTGTCCTCTTCTGTGTATGGCCTTTGCTATTAATTTTTCCCATGCTTCTTTTGATTTTCCAGGTCCTCGTATTGTTTTGTGAAGATAATGTACTTAATTATTGAAAAATTACAAATTATCTCTTTCACTAGGAGGAAAGAAGAATGCATAGTCATATTCTCTCGAGGGTTATTTGCCGGGGAAATGGATATTATCGGAGATTTGGGCGTCCTCTTTGATTCAGCTTTGGTCTTTTTTTCCCTCCCATATTGACGACCTAATTTGCAAAGCCAATAAGTTGTGTCGTCTTGTGCAGAGTAAGACGCGAGATTTCACAAATGTTATTGCCATCACCGCTTTAGATCAGAATTTGGTGAGATCTACTCTTGAATATTGCTGTACTCTTTGGAATCCACATACCGAATTCCATGTTAATAGAGTAGAAAAAGTCAGCAAAAATCGTCAATAATCTATTGTTTAAATTAAATATTGATAAATCTACTTACACATATTTTAGAAGCTTGCAACTTCTGAATTTGCAATCATAGTCTGCCCGACGCAAGGTATCTTTGCTCAAGTTTATATTTAAATGAACTAACAACATGATAGACTGTCTTCCTCTTCTTTCGTTATTTAGAATACGTGTACCAAGATTGGAATTTCGTAATGAAGAATTGACATTGCCTTTTCATCGTGCAGTTTATGGTTATAATATTCCAATAAATCGGATATCTAGAGAGTTAAACACTCTGCCGAGTGGCATGGACGTATTCAATATCACCTGCAGTACATTTATAAAAGCGATAAATTGAAGAAGTTACGACATTTGAAGCGTATTCTGCACAAATCAATTTGTAATATGCTAATATTTAATGACCATAATTATATGTTAATTTATATTTGTGTTTATTACTGTACATTATGATCGTTTTTGCATAATTGTAAGTCAAATGATAACCATTTCTTTGTTTTCAGTATTATTAGAATAATACGCATATTTTTTTTGTTTAACATTTACTTTATCTTGCAAACACAAGAGAAAAGTAAGCAAAATAATTGTATATAATTATTTACTCTAGTTAAGTACATAATCAAAATAAATTACACCAAATTCTTAAATTGTCTTCCATTGTTATTGATACATAACTGTTCATGTTGAAATGATAACCTTTTGTAAAATACATCAATCTGTCTTGTTTAATTACAAAACATTATTATAAACACAATACTAACATTCGTTCTGTTCAAAATTACTATTTATATTAGAATCCTAGAGGGTTTCAACAACCTAATAAAAAATAAGTTAATACAAAACCGAAACCAATCAATACTTTTAAATTAGAAATGTTCGAGTTTCAACACACATATACTGCATTCCCAACTGATTTTACGGATTATAACTTTTTTAATTGCATTTACTTTTAAAAAAGGAAAAAATAAAAGAAAACACTGCGAAAGTTAATAATTACATAATGTCAAAAAAGCTGCTCAATTTTCAATTTGAAAGAAATTAAATATTTCGAACCAATCTGGTACATCTATTTAATAATAATAATATTTATTAATTAAGAGAAATTCCAGATGGAGTAAATACACAAAAAAAAGGAAAAAAATACATCGATGATACAAATTATTTATTTATTTAGCTTATGGCAACGTATGTACACATCAAGACAACTTTTACGAAAATCACAGCTTCTAATCGAAATTTTGAAGCCACCGAATGGCTTCATGAGTGGCTTTTACGAAGTTTTCTTGTGTGCCAAGGAATGTTCAACGTCAACATTCGTAGACTATGTGTCTGATTGTTTAGTTCTTCGCGCTACAATCGCATCTAGGACTCGGACTCATTCCCCACTTGTATAGCATGTGGTCGCATCTACCATGATCCGTTCGCATTCTATTGAGAGATACCCAGCTTTGACGCGGTAGATAAAATCCGCGTGGAGGCTTTTTGATGTTCAATAAATATTGTCATCCCACCGAAGACAGTCTCGCCATTCAGCCATGCATTGGTCCACCGCATCAAAGCCTTCTTCGTTTGTAGTTTCTCAGTAATATTGGACAAGTGCTTCCTGTACGAAAGTGTCCTATCCAGTGTTACCCAAAGATATTTGGTATACGGGTTGTAGAAAAGAATAGTGCCATTAAGTGAGCTAATTTGTGAGATGGCATTGTTGGAAATAAGCGCTCCATTTTTACAGATCTTCAGTGAGAGTGGCTTCAAGAGCATTCGTGTTGGTATTCCGTGTTACTATAACCGGCAAGGATTTCACAACCATCGCATTCATAATAATGTATATGAGTCGTTCCAGCAGCTTATAAGAACAACTGAGTAAAGCGATTGGTGGGTGACTTTCAGGTATATCGTCTGATTTATCTAGCTTCAAAATAACAACAATTTTTGTGCGTTTGAACACATGTGGTAAAGCTCCCGTTCGGAGGGTATCCGAGTAGAATTTAGCAACCCACGTTCTCAGATTTTTCCACAATTTGTTAGAAATTCTGGATGTACATATATTACCAAATCTAGGAGCGATTCGAATTTCATCTTCAGTAAATTCACTAGCCTCATTACCTATGCTGGTGGATTTTAGGGCTTTCGACTTTTTTTTTAATTTTTCTTGCTTCAAGCTTACTGATTTTTGATCTCGAGATAATGCGAATAAAACTATACCAGAGAAATGCATACAATTCTAAACGATGCGCTGATGGAGGAGGTTGAAGTTCCTAGCAGAGTGCATTAATGGAGGTTTGAAAAGTGTACTGGTTCTTGACGTTTCCAGTGACAATAGTTCATTAAATTTAGATTCCAGTCGCTAAATTGCGAACTTTATGCCGGCCAACAACTAAATTGTCTCAGAGACTAAGTTTTTTATAAAAGTTGCACTGAGGTTTTGCCTCCGTTCTGTGAGGGATTCAAAGCCATGTTAATTTAAAAATTCCCTAAAGTAGATGTCATGGCCTGGATAAAAGTCAGTTTCTTTGTAAGATTAATATTTTAGGAACTTCTTTTGTATTCGTTCCATGGTGATATTTTGAATTTCATAAATGGGGTACCATACTGCTGGTAGCTGCATACTTAAGCTTACTACGTACTAAGGTGCGAAATAAATAAGACATAGCCCACAGGTTGATGAAGTGATTACAAATTCGTATAATAAACCCAAGAATCTATGTAGTAAAAGCTGAGGCAAATACGTGCTCGGAAAAGGATGACTTGCAGTCGAAAATAGCACCTAAGTCACTTATCAAATCCCTGCGTGAAACTGATACAATGTAATACTCCAACTCATTCCTATTTAATTTCTTTGTTTAAGAAACAAAAAAGCATTTATCTTGTTAATTTAATCTCATGGCAATTTATAATATTATTTATATCAAATAGTCGCCTTATCTTAAGGTCAGTTACTTCCAGTACCTTTCTTAGAATTGTGTAGTACAATGACCAGCGTATGTAATGTTTGTAATGTGTAATATTGAACAAATCTCCGGGTTCGCAGTAACGTACTGGGTGGCCGAGAAGATTGGATAGGTTATAAAATAAATATCTAAGTATTTTTTAGATTTTGATATATTCTGACGTGAAAATGCGGTGTAGTATTGTATCATCAGTATTTCTTCATTATTGATTCAATCGAACGGCTTCGACGGGGTGAAAATAAGTAACTGTATATTTAGTAAACGAACGTGGTAAATCTACTGAAACAATATTCGCAGCTTTAGTTTGCACCCTGTTCTATCTATCTGCACTGTAGATTCAAAATAGGGATTCTTTTTAAAGCTGCATATAATTTATCGGTTGCACGGGTATCTACTTATATTATCTGTTAGATTTCCTAACGAGGCTTTCAGGCGATGTACTCAGGACTTCATCTAAAAACATGCTATTTTTAAAGGGGAGAAATATTTCTAAAACAATTGAGCAATTTTCGGAAATTTGCTCTATTTGTGTTGTGTTTGAATTTCTATATCTTATCTATCTCCTTCGATAGCTTAATAGATCTATTTGAGCTCCTTGTGAAATTAATTTCAAAATATAAGATTTAGCAATGTAAAATCGTTTCTCGTAGTTATATTACAGTTTGTCACGTTTCCATCTCGTTAATACCTGCTGTGATGGGGAGAAAGAGTTTTCAAATTCGTGAATGCGTTTGGGAAATTTAATAAAAATTTGTTTTGTAGACGCTATTAGTTCTACTTTTGAATAGCTGTTTATAATATGCTCTGCTATCGGATGAATTGCATGGAGCAAGTATGTTACGCGGAGTACTTTAGGAAGAGATTGTTTTAGTATTTTGCTGCATACAAACTTATTTATAACAAAATACTTTATACAATATAAGTATGTGTTTATTTAAATTAGAATTTACAATAAATGAAAATTGATATCCGATTTTACAGTCATCTGTTAGTAGCAATTCCTTAACACTTTCTTCACAGATATGCAATTTTAATGTTAGATTTTGTAACGTTAGGTTTTAAAAATAAAATTAATTTATTTATATTTATATCTATTTAATATATTTTATTATATTTTTACAGTTTTTTCTTTATTGTTATTGTTGCTTAGCAATATAATAACAACTATTATCGATGAATTTTATTTTCTTTTTTATAGTTTAAGTTTTAATAGCAGGAATTATGCATAGGACATTGTATGGCAATTAAATAACGAGACTGGACTCCTTTCATCGCGCAGCCACATCAAACGAGGCTGTAATTGGAATGCCATTAACTTTAATACTTTCCAAGCAACAACCCGTAATTTCGTCTCTCTGTCTGCTTCAGTTTACTTTCGAGCTTTAATTGTAGAGGACACTGTTACTTAGTAACTCCGTGATAATGGTTAACATAAAAATCGAGCCGCGAATTAACCTGAAATACCTTGTCAAATTAAAAAATCGCCAACAGAATGTTGACAAATGTTAAAGGAGGTGTTTAGTCATAATATTATGCCACACGCGCGAGAAAAAAAGCACGAATGAGCAAGCCGAAGTTGAGGGAAATACTGATCGTTTTTTTTTGACATCTAGGGTGTTATCATGAATAACTGGGTGTTTGAAGATCAAACCGTTGATCAGAAATACTACAAAGAAGTCTCAATCAAGCTTAGGGAAAGAGTAAGGGAGAAAAGACCAGATTTGTGGAAGAACGACTAGTGGATTCTGCACCAAGACAACGCACCAGCTCATGATACCCTATCTGTGAAGCAGTTTTTGGCGGACAAACGCTTTGCTGTGCTTGATCATCCTCCGTATTTGCCAGATCTCGCACCATGTGACTTTTACTCGTTCCCAAAGGGGAGCAGTGCCTTAAAGGGAACATCTTTTTAGTCCGTTGAACATGAAGAACGACAGAGTTGTTGAAGAGGCTGGCAACTTATGTATTAGAGCATTGTTTTGAACAATGGAAGCGGTGTATAGATGAGGTAGGAGAGTATGTTGAAGGGAATAGCACTTAAATACAAGTTTATTTGCAATAAATAACGTTTCTCCCACCAGTTTCGTTACTTAATTACCACATGTCATACATAAATAGTTTTTGGCTAATCACTGTTCAAATAGACCAGGTACAACCTATCTTTGTTAAACATTCTTTTTTATATTTGCACATTACATACTATCTTAGCAATTTGTGTACTTATTATAATGTTAGCAACACACCTTCTCTAAATATCTGTTGTTTCATCAGCGCTTACCCATACATAAATTCTCTCCATTCTCTCTTGAACTTATTTTAGATATTTTTTTACTGAATTGTTGGGATACTCTCTTTTTTTTGAATTATGCGGAATTTCAGGTTTGAAATACTTTTTTAATTGCTATGTATTTAAATTAATCGATATATAAGAAAAGAGCGCCATTTTAGAAAAAACCGGTAAACCAACACGTGCTTTATAAAGCATTTAAATTTTATTTATGAAGAGATTCGCTTTTAATGCCAAACATGTCTTTTACCTTCTGCATCCTATTTTAAGATAACCTGATTCTTGCGGACAAATAACATAAAGTACCACTGTTCATATATCCTATCATATTCAGATAAAATACCTGGTGTCTTCAACATTATATATTATAAATTAAAACGAAAGAATATATATGTAGATAAAGCAGCTGAAAAATACTGCATTGAAAAGGAAAATGCTAAACCAAAGATAAATTCAGCGAAAAAAGAAACTGCCTGAGTAAATAGTATTTAAATTTAAACGAAAAGAAATATATGAAATGTTCTTAAGTGTTATTAATAGGCACACTAAAGTTAATACGATAATAGATGGCGCTTAAAGTTAAAAATTACATACAAAATTAAAGAATAAAATGACAAATACATTCTACTAGCATTCAAACAACGAACCAATTACGAGTTCTGGTAAGTATATAACGAGATTAGATAAATTTTGTTGGACTGCGGTTACGTATTTCAATAACCAAGTTGCCATCATCAGTAGAAATTAATCACAGTGTCGCACTGCGCTCGCATAGACAAATTCACGAACTCTATGTGAAGACCAAACACACGTGAGTGCGTAAAGTAGTTTGCGGATATTTCCACGAACCCAGGTACGATACTGTGATTAATTTCTATTAATGATAGCAACTTAGTTGTCCAAATACATATACAGAATACAAACATTGATGTGGAGGTGTTTTCTTGCCTTTTTTTGATTAAATAACGAAATGGTAAGTAAATAACGAGATTTTTACATCCAAAATGGCAGCACTATTTTGCTGTTAATTGTTCACTGCATTAAGTAAATTTTTCGTAGTGCACGTTGCAAATTACAAGTCAGCTATATTTATAGTTTTCAAGATATAATTGGTTGAGATTTTGATGTTCAATATTTTACTTGGTCAAACAAATAAGGCCGTCAAAAAAGAGCAACGAATCCACATCGAATTTCTCGTAAAGATGGGTGAAAAAAGAACTTATCGAAATTTTGCAAAGCCTTTTAGGACAAAGAATTTTGATCAAAAGCGTGAATCGACGAATGGACGAATGGTTTCAAAATCAAATGAAAATCAGTAGACAACGACATGAGACAGGCGCGTATTAGACTGTCCATTTCTACGTTCTACCTTGATGTTTTGAGCGTTTTTAATGCTAAGATGACCTGATGGAATTGAATGGCTGCTTGTTACATTCACCGATAATCACTCCTGAATTTTTGACTATGAAAGTAATTCCCATATTCTCTTGCCCCTCATACAACCCAAATCATGAACCTTACGAATTCTTCCTCTTTACTAAGCTTTCATAAGTAAGTAACTTTGAAAGAGCTCCAAGGCTGCTTTCCGAGTTGGGAGGGTTTAGAAAACGTTACGTAGAGTTAAAGGAACTATTGTGAATGCATGTAATCCTAATTTTGTTTTAATACAAAAGTTTATTTAATCGTCGCACTTCGTATAGCACTCACGATAACTATATTGTCAACAACTACGATTCGACATTACTATCTTATCTAATACTACTACGCCACGCTCGTGAAAATTAAAAGTGAATAAAATGTAAACATTCTGGTCATAACAAAAGTCTAAGTAGATTATGAGAAAACATGAATAGAAAGTGCAAACAAAAGTACCTTTATACAGTGGTGGCCGCCAAAATATAGCCAATAGGTGGAAAACATTTATCTCAAAAAAAAACATTGAAACGAAAGCAAGCAAAGTTAGATATATTTATTCCATTTATCAACTACAAAATAAAAGAAGTTTTTTTTAAATAAAATTGCTCTCAATACAAAATATTTCAAAATATTAAAAACTTGTGTAATATGCATCCGTTGAACATAAAAATAGACCCGCAACGGAAAGGAATTAATAATCATCTTTGTAGTTTAAAGTTTCTAATACTTTGTCGCTTGAACTTTATTAATATGACAACTCCATATCGCCTTGGCATGCGTTCGATGAAGTATTGGCATCGTGCTGTGGGGATAGCTTATCAATCTTTTCGTATTATCTCGCATAATTCAGCTTTTTTTTTGTTTTACGTCACCTGACTGCGCTATTTAAATCCTCCCATAGATTTTCTATGGCATTTAGGTCAGGAGATCGAAAGGATCACGGCGATAAATTTATTTTTTCGCCCTCGAAAAATGTTTCGCCCTGCACGAAGTACGCTTTAGATCATTATCTTGTTGATAAATCCATTTCAATAGCGTATTTTCCTCCGCGTAAGCCAGCATAACATTCTGAAGAATGTTGACATAATGATTTTGGTCGATATTCCCTTTTATCTAATAAATTGAACTGACGGACACGTCACGAAAAAACATCCCATTAACTTAACATAAGTTGTGGAGAAAAAAAATGACGTGATAGAATAAAACTAACTATAGTTTTGAAATCAGCATGCCCTATTTAACTTTAAAACTGCCGAAAAATTTAACTGAGATTTATAAACAAATGTACAAATGAAAGCTACCGAAATCACCGCAAGATAGCTGGAAACTTTCGGGAATTCCCTTCTTAGTTAAAGCCGAAATTTGATGTCTGGTCATTATAATAAAGCTGCTTGCTCAACGCAGATCTATTGGTATATTTTGACAGCAATTCTGTTCTTGATGGTCATTAGATATACCATACAGTTTATCATCGGAGTTCATGACATTTATTTCAGTTTCATCGCTCCACAAAATAAAGGGTTTTCCAATAAGGACTTGACAACTTTTTTTCAAAATAAAATGCAGACCATTTGAAATATTTCAAAAACTTTATTATCGGGTTGAAGTGCAATCAAAACATTTATGAATGGAACTCGATTTCGTTCATATGGCCATCGTGGGCACGTTTGCAGCGGTCGATTCGTTGGACCCAATTTCCGATGACTCGGCCACACAATTCGGCCGAAACGGCTGCTATTTCGCGTTCAATGTTGGCTCTGAGCTCTTCCAACGTTGTCGGCATGTTGGCATAGACCAATGACTTGACGTAGCCCCAAAGAAAAAAGTCTAGAGGAGTTAAATCGCACGAATGAGGCGGCCAATCGACTGGTCCATTTCTTGAGATAACACGCTCATCAAACTTACTCTTGAATAAATCGATTGTAACGTGTGCTGTGTGGCTTGTGGCACCGTCCTGCTGAAACCACATGTTGTCCAAGTCCATATCTTCCAATTCGGGCCAAAAATAATCGGTAATCATGGCGCGATAACGATTACCATTCACAGTAACGTGACGATTATTATCGTCGACGAAAAAATATGGCCCTATGACGCTGCCGGCATGCAAACCGTACCAAACAGTTATTTTTTGTGGATGAAGTGGTGTTTCATGAAGCACATGTGGATTTTCACGCGACCAATAACGCATATTTTGCTTATTGACGAACCCATTGAGCCAAAAATGAGCTTCGTCACTGAAAATGATTTTGCGATGAAATTGATCATCTTGGCGCATCTTTTCCAGAGCCCAATCGGAGAACGTACGTCACATTAAATGGTCCATCGGCTTCAATTCTTGAGTCAGCTTGATCTTGTATGGGTGTAAACCAAAATCCTTACGCAAAATTCGCCATATAGTGGTCTGGGCGATGCCCAACTCTTGAGAACGCCGTGGAATTAACTGATTTGGATCATTTGCTACGGACGTTTCCACGGCAGCGATATTTTCGACACTTTGACCAACCCGTTGTCTCACTGGCACGGCAACACCACACAACGAATATGTAGACTCAAATTTTTGCACTAAACTTGTTACTACCTGTCTACTAGGGCGAGAATTACGACCGAAAATCGGAGTTAACGCTCTTAAAGTAGCGGTCACCGACTCCGAATTTCTGTAGTAAATTTTTATAATTTGCAGACGTTGTTAGTTCGTGCACTTTATCATGACGAAAATGTTAAGTTTACTGAATAAATTGACAGTGACAGTTCGATGATTAGTGAAAGGGTGCGTTCACAAATTGAATTAAAAGTTGCAGACATTTCCAATTTTATTAGCTAACAAAAATTAACAGGTAAAGCGATTACGAGGGTAATGTTGGATACGCTATAGAACTTTAAAATTCTAACCAATCAACTGTTGATGTTTCTGAGTGATGAGGCGGCGACAATGCGTTCTGTAGGCCAATCTCCTAAAGAGTTGTCGGAGACTGTTACATATGACGTGTAAAGTTCATGTTTTATATCTTGCGGCACAAAGTATTTGAGAATGTTTTCCAGATGTGGCTACTAGTAGTAAATTATGTATTAACGAAATCTTTACAAGCTGGGCAACCGGGTTGAAGGCGGCATCTTATGATTCTGAGTATTTCCAACAAATTAAATCTGTGCTTCAACAATTCAATCCTGACAAAGCTGCAGCAATTAAGGAAAGTCAGATCAGATATCAAGATACGTCCGTTAAAACAGATTTAAAAACTATTTACGAGAATTATAAAGGAATATTTGACGCAATGGAAAAATTGTAAAATACCGTGTTATCGTTAATGGAGTCAATGCAAATAGTGAACGATGAACGATGAACGTTGTACACTCACTGCCATGTGCTATAAATGACATAAAAAATATGAGTGTTTTAAAAAAACTTCGAGAGTGTTATAAACAAAAAATTTTATTTATTTATAATGGCGCAAATCAAGAAAATCACCAAAATTATCCACTTCACACTACATATGATAATAACAGCTGTAAACAAGGTAAGTACTTCAAAAATTTTAAAATTATTTATTTTTCTTTACTTCATGCATTGCCGATTGTTAATATTCATTTTACTCACATCTGATTCTCAGTACGTATACGAAGTATACCAAATAAATAACGAGACTGGTACGAGAAATGTTATTTATTGCAAATAAACTTATATTTAACGTTTATCCCCTTCAACACACTCTCTTCCCATATATATGTATACACCGCTGTATACGTATCTTCCATTGTTTAAGACGATGCTAGTTCATCAGTTATCAGCCTTTTCAACAACTCTACCGTTTTTGCTTTTACATGCTCAACAGACTGAAAATGTGTTCCCTTGAATGCACTTTTCACTTTTGGGAACAGGACGAAGTCACATGGTGCGAGATCTGCCGAATACGGAGGATGACAAGCTCATTGCTGTGCTTGATCAGCAATGAACTTGTCTATTAAAAACTGCATCGTAGATAGGGCATTTGTGAGCTGGAATTTTTGTTATATTTAATTCATCATTGAAAATGTGTTACTGTTTCTTTGTTAATGTTTACCATATCGACAATCATCTGAATGCTCAGACGTCGGTCTTTTCGCACAATTTCATTAATTTGCTAGACGTTCCTTTCAAGTCTTGAAGTCACAGGTCAACCTGCACGTTCATTATCTTCAACCTATTCCCGACCTTCAAAAAACCGTTTGTGTCATTCAAAAACTCGCGTACATGACTAACATTATCACCAAACACCTGCTTTAATATTTGTAAACATTCTGTTGGCGATTTTTTTTAATTTGACAAGGATTTTCAGATTACGCAGTTCGATTTTTATGTCAGCCATTTTCACGGTACTACTAAGTAACAGTGTCGTCTACA
The DNA here is from genome assembly GCA_031893035.1 of Dermolepida albohirtum. Lineage (NCBI taxonomy): Eukaryota > Metazoa > Arthropoda > Insecta > Coleoptera > Scarabaeidae > Dermolepida > Dermolepida albohirtum. Next base: position 358,500 of record JAVIWB010005163.1, read on the forward strand.
ATTAAAGCTTTAAAGTAAACTAAAACAGACAGAGAGACGAGTGCAACTACGGGTTGTTGCTTGGGAAGTAATCAATAGTAATGACATTCCAATTACAGCCTCGCCCGATGCGGCTGCATGATGAAAGAAGCGCAGTCTCATTATTTAATTGCCATACCTCGTATACGTACTTACTACAATCGATTCTGACCTGTGGCGCGGGGAGAAATGAGAAACCTAATCATTAGGGCTCAACACAAGTAAACAAGAAGAAAATAGGATAAAAAAAATTGTGAGGGAGCATATTTTTATTTTAAAAAAATATTTAGTAAATAAGAAAACAACGTGGAGATATTATGAGTATTTACAAATAAAACATGAATACATAATACGCATACATTATCATGAGAAATGTATACAAAAATATAAGTATATAATTAAGATATGGTTAAACAATTAATTTAAATAAAATTATTAAAAATAGCTCTTAAGGTGTATTAATTATTTTGTAAATATCCATAACCTGTTTTTCTTCTGAAATTACGTTTAAAACTTTTGAAGTAACTGATTCGTTGTTACCCAGCCTCAATTGATTTATTATTAGACTACGAACGCCGAGTTTTTTAATAGTTATTTTTGACTCACGTAAATAATCTTACGTCAATATAATGAAACATGTTTTTTGTACTGTTTATGCATTCATTGTAACAACAAGAAATACACAAACACTTCATTTGAGTAACAAAATATTTGTTAACATTTTAAATAATGTCCTTAAAAAACGAAGAAATAAACATAATACAGACAGAAAGGAGATGCGATTAATTCGAGACAGGTTGTAGTTATTTACATGTACGTACGTAAGAATCGTACATCTTTACCAAAAAAATTTATATAAAAACTCGATGAATACAGAGGGTTGACGACCTATTCGTTGATTATGCTGATGTGGTCAGGTTACATGAAGTCTACAAACTCTGCTGGAATCGTTGGCACTGTAATACAGTCGCTCATACCTTTCATGTTCGTCGTCACTCAACAGTTAACTTGAAAGAAATTCTTTGACGTGAGCGTTCGATTAACACGATAAATGTTACTATTAGTTCAGCTGTTCGACGCCGCATTTAAAAATTAAGACGGGGAGTCTAGTACAGTGTAATTACAACAAATAAATCTTTTCGAGTTTAAATTTCGTGCAAACAGAACTGTTTACGAAACCGCGAGTGCCGATAAACAAGTTTGACATGTTTATTCTTTGCATTATAATTTTACCTCAAGCTAATGAAGAAACAAAATGCTTATACGCGAACGAGTAATACCTGACGACTAAAAAAAAATCTAAAGAAAAGAAATATGTTCAATAGTGGCCGCTTTAGTGTGATAAAACATAAAAATAATATTGGTCTGTCAGAGAAGTGATTTCGATTCTTTTTTTCATGGATGCGAGCGACGATTCTATAGTACAGTACCGTGTAATTAAATTAGGATTACTAGCGTTTCCTAGAAATATTTAGAGCTATTTAGTAAGCAGAGAAAATATCATATTTTCTATTAAAATGTCTTCCTTTACAGAATTGACAATAAATCCCGAACAGCTATAAAATTCTCGGTGTTCTAACCACCACTAAACACCCTTCTCGGAATTAAACACAATTGTAGGGGGTTACTTTTACTTGCTTTTCGTCATTCTGAGAGCACCGTTGTACATATGTGTAAAGTGAAAGCTTTATTGCAGATATCGAATTTGTGAAATATTATAATTAGTTTTAAAATTTTGTCACATTTTAGGTTTTTTTGTGTGTTGTGGAAGGGTCGCGACTTTTGAATAATTAGGAAACGGAGATACCACCAGTGCAAAATATGATATTTTAGTCTAGTAGGAGGAAATTTTGAACAATGGGGAAACGAAAAGACATTACTAGTACAAAAAAGATGGCAATAGAGACTTTATTGATAATTATTTTCGTCGAGAAATAGCAGGCGAGAACGTGTTTCTCGTCAAGCAAGTCAAGAAAAGCACCAGATCGTGGTCACAGATTAATTGACAGCGACATATTAAAGGGGTGTTATGTATCTCATCGAGAAATAGAAGAGGAAAACGTGATTCTCGTCAAATAGTGGACAAGGTGACAAAATTAATTGCAGAAAACCTACCATCCATTTCGAAGGGCCGCATTCATTGTAGAAGAAGGAGAATCGACAGCGACCTATAAGAACAATGCTACGCATCTTAGTAGCAGATAACATCAAAATATACAGACGACCTTTGTAAACTCAGTTTTATGAGGCAGAAACTTAAAAGTAAAGATTGACTGAGAGAACGCAGAAAATGAAATTACAATGGGCGAAAGAGCATAAAGATCTCACCATTAATCTATTTATGTTCATAAAATTTTACATATTCTTAGTAAATACAAAAATTGAAAATATCGTGTCTTCAAGATAGCATTACTGCATTACTAGGTGACTACATGGGCGTTTCCAAGAGCTGCAGTAGTTAGAACAGTTAAATATCTTCCAGCTACTATGACTTAGTCTTGCATATTAGGAAAGGAGCTATAGTCTCTGTATTATGTCACGGGTACAATGAACCAAGTACAGTACAGTTCGTAATGGAATCTATACATTAATTCTGGAAATGTTGCTTCCAAATTTATACAAGATAGTGCACCATGCCACAGAACAAAATCAGTATAAGATTTATTTTTTGGCCAGGTAACTCTCCAAACCTAAATTCAATCGAAAATATATGGAATAGCTTAAAACGGATTGTTTAATCAACTCCAAATTCAACCCTAGGTGTTTTAAAACAAAATATTGAAGATACTTGGCATAAAAATCAGAATTTGTAGGAACTAGCCATCATATATCAGAAGCATGCCGAGAAGAATCACCGCCGTGACTAAAGCAGAGGGTGTCTTAATAAAATATTAATTCATATTATATAAAAATATATGTTAACCTTTATAATATAATGTTAATAAACAGTTGTTCACGTAGCCTTAATTTTATTTCGCGGTATTTAATTATATATTTACAATTATTGTCCAATATATTCTGCCATCTTTCTGGCAGTACCATGATACCACCTTCGTAAAATTTCTAATCTTTCTTTGCAAAAAATCGAAGCGATTGAACGATTTTTGACGTCCTCCGAATTCTTAAAAAATCGGCACACGTAGCAATGAGAAGTTACTAGATCTGGCAAATATGGTGGTTGTGGTAGTATATCATGGGATATACTGGCCAGAAGCTGTTACAGCTTGGATGGCCAAGCTATAACAGCTTCTGGCCAGTCATCAAACCTGCACGAAGCCTGGCATTATCATGGTGAAAAACTACACTCTTTCTGTTAATCAGTTCTGGTCGCTTCTATTTCATGGAATCATTTAATTTGTTTCATTGGTGGCAGAAGACTTTTCAAATAATTGTGGTTAATAGAACTATTCCTTGGAAATCCCGTCAAACAGAAAGCATCACCTGCCTTTGATGAATATCGGTATTCGATGTACTTTGGGCCGGTTCATCTTTTTTCCTCCATGATCGTTTGCATTCAAACATTGTTTACTCGTAAAAAAATTGAAATATATGAGTTTTGACGTCCTCTGAAGTCTGTCAGGATTGGCACAAAGAACTTATTAATTAAAAAGATGAAGTGATGGTTTTTGAAATACTTATCTTACAATGTTCTAGTAACTATTCTACCAAGGGTATTGACTATTAGAAATTGCTACAGAAACATAACTCTATCTCGCAGAAAATTAAGCACTGTCACATATTGACCTACAGTAAACACAGGACAAAAAAACGCGCAAAACTGTGTTGAATTTTCTGCTGATGACGGTAACTTAATTGTCAAAATCGTATCCAGAACACAAATATTAATATGGTAAAGGTTTTTTTAGTTTCTTTAATTATGATTATATAATAATTGGTGGTAACACTTTAATATCACAGAACTATATTTGAGTAAAATGTTAGTTTGAATCGTATTAGACGTACGCTAGCAGTTTGGTTAGCAGAAAATTTCTTAAAACGATCTAATGAAATCATAACAAATTAGGAAAGAGATATTATCTATTCCGCCTCTGAAAACGTTAAACCCACTTATAATTGCCCACGTGCTGACAAATTTTTAAGTGTTACGACCTTTGTATTGGATCCAGTTCACACCCGGAAGCTACCTCGAATACCGGATCAACGTAAAACCGGAAAAATATCAGTTAGAAGGATACGGCATTGAAAATATAAAATAATAATAGTCTTCAAATATTTAGACTCTAGAGAATTACTTGTACTGTGACAAAACAAAGCAATGACCTTTCCTAAATATGCGTTAAATTTAGAACACTTCCGTAACGTCGACGTATATCCATATTTCTCCAAGTGTCTCGTAATTAAGGAGGTGTACAGTAGTTATATTTTCCGACAGCCTTAACATCGTCATATTAAAGAAACAAATCGTTACAACGCATTAGCTTTGAGCGGTTCATAAAATGAATGAGGAGTATTTTAATTAGCAGAGTTTAATTCTGAGAACAATTATATATTACGTTCTCGATACAAAGGTATACTTGCAACGACTGTTAAATATTCTCAATCATTATTAAATCAACAATTACTTCTACGTATTACATCTGTGTATAATTGGCATAAATTAAAGTGTAGTTTTGATTCTTAAAATGACAGAAGACGATAGAAATATCTGAGATGGCATTTCAGTAATGAAACACAATGAAATTGTATTAATTTACTTACATATTTATTTAATAACATTCGTACAAGTAATAGATTTACACTATCGCTCATAAGTATTTGGTCACCCATTGCTTCATTACAGTTTCTATAGAAAAGTTGTAATTACAAAGTTTATTTCTGTAGTAACAAGTAGTTAGTTTCATAGTAAACATTAAAATCTATAAATGCTTATTCAAAAATAATTATGCGATTACCCTATTATTCACAATGAATGATAATACCCTAACAAAACTCTAGGTAGAGTAATTGCACTTTAGGGATTATATCTCTCAATTCTTGGAAAGTTTCGATTGTTATGATTTTATTTTAAAGTAGTGTGTTTTTGTAAACTATTAAGTATTTATGCTTGAGTATTTTGGCAAAATTGCAGTTAGTTTTTGTCAGGTGCTCATAGTGATAACATTGTGTGTTTCGAAGAAGTTGAATCGGTTAGAAATGCCTGAACGGAAAGAATTGAGTGTAAAAACATGATCGTTTATAATGGCATACCATAAAACTAGCAAAAGCAACCGCGAAATTGCCACAGAACTTAAATTAAAACATTCCACCGTGGGTTATACCATCAAAAAACATTGTGGAAGTGTGTTCGGCAGAACTCGAAAAGGCAGACCAAGGGCAACAACCTCAGCAGAAGATTTTGTAATGGTAGTAACAAGCAAAAGAAATAGACAAAAACCAGCCCCAAAAGTAACAGCAGAAATTAATGCTGTTCGTCGAAAACCCATAAGTGTTTCCACAGTTAAACGGCGGCTAAAAGAGGCTGGTCTTCATGGACGAATTTCAATGCGGGAGACGCTTCTACGCAAGCAAAACAAGCAAAAACGTTTAAAATAGGCACGCGATCACCAAAATTGAACCATAGAAGACTGGAATAAAGTATTGTGGACCGATGAATCCAAATTCGAGATTTTCGGTTCACGAAGACGTGTTTTCGTGAGGTCTGTGGGTGAGCGTGCCCGGGAAGAATGCATAGCCCCTACTGTTAAGTACGGTGGAGGTTGCTTTTCTGGATCAAATCTGGGCGATCTCGTAAAAATCGAAGGTATACTAAAAAAAGAACAGTATAAGCGCATATTAGAGGAAAACGCAATCCCCTCTGGATTTAAAATTTCGAGTCGGAATTTTATCTTCCAACAAGATAATGATCCGAAACACACTTCCAAACTATGCCGGGAATATTTGCAGAAATTGGAGAACGAGGGAACCATGAAGTTATGGCGTGGCCTCCCCAGAGTACCGATTTAAATCCCATCGAGTTGTTGTGGGAAGAACTTGACCGAGAGGTAAGAAAACCGACCCCCACAACTGCTGTTTAATATGTGGAAGAACCTGCAAGAGGCATGTGGTAAAACAAAACCTGAGACATTACGAAAATCAATCGAAGGAATGCCTCGATTGCGTGTTGCAGTGATTAAAAATAAAGGAGGGCATATAGACGGGGCTAAAATTTAGATAAATATATTATACAACAATTTATTTTAGATGTAAAAATATATATTTTTATTATTATTTATTAGTATTTCAGTTTTGGTTTTTGTTACAATTTGCTTATGAGCGATAGTGTATATTAAATACATCATACAACAAAAATCTATACTACATGCATTATTTATATGCAAAGTATCTATTATATGCATATACCTTTGTATTAACATTCTCAAATGTACTTTTGTTATCAATATATTCAAGTAAATGCTTCGCAATGATTCATTAAAAGCAAACCTAATAGAACAAAAAAGTAAATTTTAATCATGCATTTACTGGTTTTAATCCTTGATAGATACGAACAACTACGGCCATGAAATTAGCTACAGCCGTTAAATTAGTAAACTTTTTTAATTTTTTTCAGAAATAATAATAGAAAGCCTGCACGTTTCGGCTTCTAAATACAGACATGGCCAATTGTATTCGACACCCGAAAAAAGCCAATATTATAAGTACTATTACATTTACAAGAAATCAGACGTCAGATTTAGTTTTAATTTGCATATTTAATAAGATATTTAAGAGGGATTTACTTTATTTTAGCGACAATAGTTCAACAAATGGCAATATAGCAATTTTAAATATCAGTTTTTAATTGACGCGATAACGGAGCGTGTGTTGTGGTCTTTGCCACTTACACAGGGTAACAAAATGAAAAAAAAATTTGGTGCCGGAAATCTAACATCTGATTTTAGATGTTTTTAATCTGCTGATTCCAAAAATGTCACCAGATTTTTTCTATCAGCTCTAGTTTTTGAGATACAGGTTACAGGTTAATTGATATTCTTTTCTGATAAAGGACAACAAATAAAGAGATAAATATGTACTTAATCGTCAAAATAGAAATATATCCTTGTTTTTTGTGCCTTTGGGACAGCAGAGATAAAGGCTTTAAATCGAGATGGAAATTGTTTTGGGTATTTATCACGTAAATTTCCTGGCATTAGCACGGAAAAACTAAAAGCTGGTATATTTGATGGTCCTCAATTAAGACAAGTTGTTAAAGATCCACAATTCACCACATCAATGAACGAGACTGAATCTAACGCTTGGTGTTCATTTGTTCAAGTAGTACAAAATTTTCTTGGCAGTCATAAAGCAGAGAATTACGTAGAATTAGTGGAAACTATGCTTTCACATTTTAATATTCTCGGCTGTAACATGAGTATAAAAGTTCACTACCTCCACAGCCACCTAGATCGTTTTCCAGAAAACTTAGGTGATTGTAGTGAAGAACAGGGGGAAAGATTCCATCAGCATATTAAAACTATGGAAGATCGTTATCAAGGACGATGGGATAACCACATGATGGCGGACTACTGCTGGAGCCTTCAGCGAGACTGCCCTAGTAAACTCCATTCTAGAAAGTCGTATAAAAGAAAATTTTTATGTGATTAGCGACTAATGTAATTATGTAAATTAAGTTTTTGCAATAAATACTTAAATCCATGTGTCTTTGTTTTTTTAACTGTCAATAGTAATATTATATATTATAACAGTAATAAAGTAAAATATATACACAATTGTTTAAAAAAATCTCAAAAACTAGATCTGATAGACCAAATCTGAGAATTTTTTTAAATTCTGCATCCAAAAATTACCCAGGAACAGTTAAAAAATCGCAGGCACCAAAATGTGTGTTGGCCTGTGTTATTAAAGTATCGAAAGTACGACGCTTATTTGCGCTACTTACGAACTGGATTTACGAATTCTCAGCAAAATCGAATAACGAAACTAAGGGTGCCTGAAGCGCATCTGAAGCACATGGAATGTTAAATAGATCAAAAGAATAATAATATACCAATGGATTTGCTTTGTTGTGTCCGACATAATTGAACATTTGTTGCTGATCTTTATTTTGTTATTATTACACTAATGGTAGACAGCATCTAAATCCTTCTGGAGAGCTTCGCTTTTTTCCCGTAAATTTTTAAACCGTCATTATAGGCTAGGACACGACAGTCAAGCAATGGTAGAAGATCGTTGATGTAAACATTAAACAGTAACGGACCAAGATTAGACTTCTGGGGAACGCCCGAGGAGACAATGAATGAATAAAAGCCATTATAACTGACATAGCAAGAGAGATTATAAAGATACAATGCTATCAAGTCATTTGTTGAAAGGTGAAAGGTTTCCGCGAAGTGAAGATGTGAATTACATCGACCTGATCTTTTGAATCAAGGTTGGAGCTGATATACTGGTCAATTTTAGACAAATTTTAGTTAAATTGATAACAATTGTGGAAACATATCTGATGCTGTAGATACTTAATCTATCTTATCCACTTTGCCATAACACTCAATACGCTACTTAAAAAGGTGAAGTGTTTCATAATATTTTATAAATTATTACTTACTATTCATTTTTTTGCAAGGATAGTCCCAGAGGTACCCGACCTGACGTATATATGGTATTTGTTGTTTGAAAAGAATGACTATGATAGAAAGTACCAACTCTATAAAGCTTAAATTTGAAGATTAACAATAAAATATTGAGCCGGAAAGTGCGCGAATTAACAGACATGGCAAGCATTTCAAAAAGTGCTGTACACCGCATGTTGCCTTCCCTGCAGATGGAACTGGAATTTGGACATGAGAAAGCTGTGCGCAAAATGGATGCTGCGATTACCAACATGGGGATGTTTCAGTGTGATTGGTAAAGTTTCACATCAATAAAGCATAACGATGGATGAGACATGGGGCATTTCTCACCTATGACGAAGGAACAGTCAAAGCAGTGGACTAACAGAGGAGAATCGACTCCAAAGAAGGCGCAGACAGTTTTATCTGCAGGCAAAGTCATGCTATCAGTTTCTTAGAATGCGCGTGGGATAATTTTCGTTGATTATCATTAGAAAAGAAAAATAATCAACCGCAAGTATTATGCGAACTTATTGTAGCGTTTGAGTTATGAAATCAGGAAAAGTCGACCGAATTTGGCGAAAAATAAAGCTTTGTTTCATTAAGATAATGCACCAATACACACGTGTCATCGCGATCGTCAAAATTAATGAGTTAAAGTTCAGATTGCTTCGTCGTGCACCCTACATGCTAGATTTAGCACCCTCGGATTATTTTCTGTTTTCAAACTTGAAAAAGTGACTTGGTGGTAAAATTTAAAAATTGATTTACTAATAATGAAGAGGTGGTTGCTCGATATTTTGAGGAGCTCAACGATTGTTACTATAAACAGGATAGTGAAGCTATTAAATATAGCTGGGAAAAGCGTAACGGGTTAGAGTATGTAGAGAAATAAAAATATTTTTTCCCAAATTTATTGTGTTTTCTTTATTGGGTCGGGTATTTCTGGGACTACCCTCGTAGCTACTATTAAGCACACGTCTTTGATGAGCAGCTCTTTTTGCCTTCTTTACTTCTCAATTAAAGAAACACATCATGTGACTACGTGAGATATATCACTTGTAATAATTATAAGATTTGTGTCCATACACGTACATAAGTGCTAAATAAATAGTTTTGTTTATTTAATGTCTGTGTTGATATGTTGAAAAGCAATTATGCTTCGTTGAAGAGATATATGCATTCCTTGGCTCATCCATGCGAGGTCCATTGAGCATGTTTTTTTCGGGAAATCATAAGTAGAGTCATTAATAGTCTTCACCTACTTGAATATTTAGATATCCTCGTTTCGCAAATTTCTTCTAAATTAACCCATGAATATAGATCAGCATTTATAAGAACCATAATTCTTTATAATTTAAAACATATATGGGCAACCTTTGACATGTGTGTCAAATTTTAATGTGCAAATACGTTCGCGGGCCGCGTTTAAAAGTAGTGTTTTAAAGTTGTGTTCATCATTTTTAGCGACAGATATCAGACATGAAATAATACGACAATGTTATTATAATACAATTTATTAAAATAACAAAATGAAATGAAAAAATAGGTACAACATTATAATTAAATCGTTAAATTTGGAATTGTTACAAACTACGAAAGTTAAATAGCGACACCGAAATCAATGAGACACTTGAGCTTAAATTTGGGAAACTAATCCATCGATGTTTGGATTAATTCCACTGATACAAAGACGTAAAGAATTTTCCAAATTATCGTCAGTCAGCCTTGTACGATATTTTGATTTATTAGCTTTCATCATTGAAAAGAACTGTTCGCATTTATAAGTACTGCCAAACGCACAAATCAATCTTCTTGCGAATTTTCTAAGCTGCGGAAAATGGTCTTCTTCCAGGTATTTTTTTGTAGAAATCACACTACTCCACGTCTTCAAATTTAGATTTTAGGAGTGAGTTTTCTCGAGTAAGTAGTGCAATATTTTTTTTTAATTGAGTTTTTCAAAATGTCTCGCGAGCCGGATCAAATCTTACAGCGGGACTTTTTTTATATTTTTTGGTTGTATTATATTTCTAGTAGTTCATTTGAATATGTATATTCTATACATTATTTATAAAACATTCTACCATTATTGTCATTTTTCGTTCTGTTCTCTATCGTACTTTCCAATCACACCAATAAATGCATTGGCGCGTAATATTTTAAATACTTTACCGAGTTCATTACTTTATAGATCCTATACAGGCCCACGTATGTAATTTACACAAATGTTTAATAAAAGTTAAGCGCTTTAATAAAAGAGAAACACATTCCTGTGATTATGATCATGTACATATGTATATATACATGTATATAAAAGCGAATTAAAGTCCCGTTTTAGAAAGTAGACATTTTAATATACAGGTTGCGATAGACTTGTATGTTTTTCTTTCTTTTTTTTTAAAACAAAGACGGCTTAGCGTTCGTGCAGCCTACATTCAGAAAACAATTCATTCTTTTCATTTATTGTATTACACATTTATCGACGTCGGTTCATTATCTTACGTTGCTATTCCGTACTTGCGTACGTGTAGTACTCGAAAAACGGATGCTCCATACAAACAAAGAATAATGCAGTAGTCGTCGCTTCAATGTATATTCATTCGTTCGACTCAAGATATCGTTTATTTATAATTTCATGGTCAGTGGAAACACACGTATGACAGCCATCAAATGTGTTGTTCTATAAAAACAATTTATATTTGATTCGAGGAGACAATGAAGGATTTTCGTTTTTGTTTTATTGCATCTGATAAAATATATTTATTCGTATGTTTGCGGGAAATTAGATTATGTAGATGTATTTTTAGCAGTTTTTGGACCTCGAATGCCAAAGCTTTTTTAAAATTTCTCCTCTATTTATATATTCAACAATATAGAAAGTAAAGAACAATAAGGAAAAACAGAGTAGCTTGCGTTGAAATATATATCGAGCCTATCGTCGTGACGTATCGTCATAATGAGAATCTACTGACTTGTACGAAAGCTGTAGAAGCAAACATATTGCAATAAAAATCGCAAACGGGAGAAAGACAAGAAAGCCAGAGGTGAATGCTTTTGAATTGCAAATACAAATGCATTCAAGCGTTCTCGTGAATTTCATAAACGCTGTTCCGGTATCCTTGAACCAGGAGAGTCCATTCTTCCACCTTAGAGAACCTGGCTAAAAATGGCGTTTTACTGTCATAAATATTTTAAACAAATAAAAACTAGTATTTCACAATTCAATACAAAAGAAGCTTCGTTTATTAAAAATAATCAGAAAAATTTCAAGACAGTCTGGTTGAAGCACATTTACAAAATATTCAAAATAATTTCTTCGGATTAGTTGAGGCAATGTAAAAATTATAAAATCTATCGGCAACGTTAATGAAGTCACTGCAAATAGTGTACGATGTTCACTCACTGTTATGCGCTGTGCATGACAATTTATGTCGTATGAAATTTTGCAACTAGATCTTACAATATTAAGACAAATTTGCGAAGAAACGTTTACAGATCTATTAAGCAGTTTCAAAAATTATTTCAAGTATCCAAATACTACACCACTAAATGACGACCAGTCCTTCACTGCATAAAAGAACATCTTTTCATCGCGGCGACATCTCTTGGTGAAACAAATGTCGCGGTGTACCTGATGCAAATCTAATTTACCAATCTCAACTAGTTGATAATAACAATTACTGAAGACGCAACTTAAAGAGATAAGTTTTTTGCAATTTTTCCATCTAACTTCTCTCTCTCTCTGTTCATTTACTTTTATTGTTAGGAAAATAAGAAAAACAGTGTAAATACTTTGATTATTAGATAGATTGGGGTGCAACTCTAGCTCGCCTCCACGTGGTGCACCCTGGGTAACGCTAAAGGGCTAGAAATATAAGCAATTCAGAGTCTGCTGTTATAGGACCTTCTGGAAGTACAAAGTACATACTGACGATGATACTTAGGTCAAATAATTCTGATATTGTATTATCTTCTTTTTAACACCTTCTGTCACGACTGTCTTAATATGTACTTTGCACTAAGATAAATAAATAAATAATACTAAACAGTGTTTCAAATTGCGCGTTTTTTTTTAAGAATAAATAAAATATAGATGGCGCACTGAATTTGTCTGGGTATGTGGGCATTTAAAAAGTGTGATGTACGACATTTATAAAAATGGCTTCGTACACGGTACAACAACGCGTTCAAATTGTCGAATTATTTTATAAAAATCAGCGTTCTGTGAAGAGGTTTTAGGAAAATACGTGAATTTTATGGTTTACATAATCGTCCACCTGAAAGCACTATTGGTCGAATTATTAAAAAATTTCAAGAGACCGGTTCCGTGGAAGACCAAAAAAGTGAAAAATACAGTCGTAGTGGTCGTTCACAAGAAAATATTAGTTTGGTTCGTGAAAGTGTTGCCGAAGATCCTGAAATGTTCATTAGACGACGTTCACAACAACTTGGTCTATTTTACACAAGGATTTTGCTCTGAAGGCATTTAAAGTTTAAATAACACAGGAACTGAAGCCATTAGATCATTTAAAACGTCGTTGAATTGTCAATTTCATCAATGAACAACCAGCTGATTTTTCTCAAAAAATAATGTTTTCCGATGAAGCGCATTTTGAACTTGGTGGCTATGTTAATAAACAAAATTGCCATATCTGGGGTGAGGAAAATCCACGAATTATTCACGAGAAACCTATGCGTCTTGATCGAGTTACTGTTTGCTGTGCATTATGGTCAGGCGGTATAATTGGACCTTACTTCTTTGAAAATGCTGCTGGTGAAGCTGTAACTGTCAATGGTGATCGATATCGTCGGATGATAACCGAATTTTCGTAGCCTGAATTAATGAATATTGATCTAGAGGATATGTGGTTTCAACAGAATGGCGCTACACCTCACTTTGCACAGGACTCAATTGATTTATTGAGAGAAAAATTTCCTGGATGTGTAATCTCAAGAAACGGTGATGTTAATCGGCCACCAAGATCATATGATTTGATACCGTTTGACTAATTTCTTTGGGGTTATGTGGAAGGTCAGGTTTATAAAAACAATCCACAATCAATTCCCGCTTTGAAAAGATGAAATTATTCGTGTTATTGCTGAGATATAGCCTCAATTATGTCAAAGTCATTGAAAATTTTAACAAAAGGGTGGACGTCTGTAGAGCTGCAAGAGGAGGCTATTTGGTAGATATAATTTTTCGCATATAAATGTCTTAACTGATACTTCAATTACCTATAAAAAGTTTTTGAAAGTGAATGCAAATTATGTGTTTTATTTATTCTTTAAAAAACCGCGAAATTTGAAACACCTTTAGATAAATCGAAAATGTGTAATTTTATATTTAGCCAGTGGTGGCCATTTCGGTTTTACCTCTGTTAATCGTACCTACGTAAAAGTAAAAGAATTCAGAATTTTTTATTTAGTTTTGTGATACTCGCTACATTTGTTTTAATTTATGGATTTTTTTAAATAAAAAATATTCTAAATAATAGAATTTTAGAATAATTGCTTTGGTTATATTCTTTTTACGGTTCTGAAGTGTAACTTAATAAGATTATAAAGACGAAGTAAGACGAGTGTTTTCTATACAAATAAAAATTCGCAACAAATATTACTTTAAACTCATTTCGATTGGCCTATAAAGATAAATTTGTAGTAAAAAGAACACTGCTTTTGTTGCCCATTCAAAAATATTTATTGAGACGCTCATGGCTTCTCAGTTGACTAACATGAGCCTTTGAACTAAATTATAAGTTGGTGTGAGAAATTCAATTTTGACTTCATTAATTTTGGCTCGCACTGTATGTATATGTGTTCATATATGTATGTATAGCTCTTGCAAAACAATTTATAGATACCTATTTGGAACAATAATGAAGGCGATATCCAATATAACTGCTTCACAGATACTGTGTGTAAATTACATAACAACCGCCTGACTTGTACATATTTAAATAACTTTATGTCTTCGAAAGTTATAACATTTTTGTCATCAGTAATTCCTTATAATAAAACGTCGAAATATTTGTCTTAACTCTTAAATATCAAGGATTACCTAGCAGTGAATCTACAACTTTCTACACATATCCGTATACATAGCCCTCAAACTTTACCGAATTGATAATATTTGCAGACATTGTACACAACTCTCTTCCGTGTGATGGAGCAATGTCAGCTAGAACCAATTTTCCGATTACATACAAGCATGTGTGGTCGTAGTAGTAGTAGTGACGTGACTATTGCCCTACTCCTGTATCTTATTTATGTAGTCTTGACAACGTAAGAACTTGTTTGTCGTTAAATTTCATGGAGGTTATAGTATTTTGTAATCAACTTTCACGTTACCTCGGCAGCTACACTTTTGCATGCAAACGTGAACTTCTAATTTACCAAGCAGGCTACGTTACCTAGACTTGAATTGTGTATAATTATTGTTTCTTGTATTACAGTAATACATCGTCTCGTCATTTATTAAAATAAGTGAACTTAATTTATAATCGATGTTGTGATGAATACTTTAAATTCATACCTACATTAAGAGCTCTAGATTTAATACAATCTGCATACAGCCAGTCACAAAAGTGTCCGTACACCCCGTGAATGTTGAATATCATTACCATATATATTAACATCCAGCTATTATAAAGCATATTCACTTCGAATATGCAAACTGTTTTTATTTTCAACTACAAAAGCTAAATATTCTAACATCAAATTTGAAAAACACCAAAAATCTCTAATAACAATATGAAATCTGTTAATATTTACAACTAAAAAAGAATTTGCTAGATATTTCTCTATTGTAAGACAAATATTGAATCAATTCGGTAAATCCCCTACATAGGATCACGTGTTTGTGAAAAAATAAACATTTGATGCTTTTACAAAGATGAGTTGTAAAAGTAAACACATGTTCAATAATTGCGCGAGTTAACAGTACCACGCAAGGAAAAAAGCCCCTAGGCCGAATATGGTAACCATATTTGTTGAAAAATGGTGTGCAAACTGAAAAAAATATTTAAAATATCTTGAACCGTTAAAAATGTAGAAATAGGAGGTCAAAATATTCTAAATGAGCACGATCAGAGAACTGTTACAAATACAATCAGTTAAAATTCATGGGCAAGTACACTGAGGACAGCCGTGCATATCAAATTTGATAGTGGAAGGAAAGTACATTAAGAAAGAAGTTGAATTAATCAAAAAAAGGTAAATAAAACCCCTTTCCACAATAATGTTCGTATTCTGTATACACATTTCGACAACTGAATCATCATCATCAACAGATAATTAATTACAGTGTTGCACCTGAATCCGCACTAAAAATCGAAGAAACCCATACCAGACATTCACTGTCAAAAGCCAAAACGCACTGCAAAAAAATGAATGAATGAAGAATTTGAAGAAAAGCCGAACACAATGGAAGGGTATCACGTAAATAAGCGATGTTAATATTGGGTTGGCAACTATGTACTTTCGGTTTTGTTGTATAAAATAAAACACTTTTTTTAAACAAGGAATAGTTTTTAATCAATTATATATTTTCCATTTTGCTCAATGACCTTTTGCCATCTTTCTTTCAGCTGCATAATTCCGCGCTCATAAAATTTCTGGTCCTTATCAGCAAAAAACTGAACCAGATGCGAGTGAAGGTCATCGTCATTTGTGAAAGTTTTACCATTCAAAGAATTCTGCAAACTTCGAAATAAATGGTAATCAGATAGTGCTAGATCAGGGCTGTATAGGGGATGTGGCATCACTTCCCAGCCAAGCTCCAATAGTTTCCCACGAGTTACCAAAGATGTGTGAGGCCTTGCATTATCTTGGTGGAAAACTACACCTTTCCGATTTAACAATTCTGGCCATTTTTCTTTGATTGCTTCATCCAGTTTTATTAATTGTTGACAGTAAACATCAGAATTGATCGTTTGGTTCCTTGGAAGCAGCTCAAAAAACACAACACCTTTGTAATCCACCAAACTGACAGCATGATCTTTTTTGGATGCAATTCAGCTTTCGATGTGGTTTGAGCTGGTTTATCGTGTTTGCTCCATGATCGTTTTCGAACTATGTTACTGTACAGGACTCATTTTTCATCACCAGTGATGATTCTTTTTAAGAAAGGGTCGGTTTCATTTCGTCTAAGGTGCATATCGCAAAAGTTGATTCTTTGTGTTAAATGAATTTCTTTCAATTCGTGAGGTACCCAAATATCAAGCTTCTTAACTAGCCCAAGACATTTTAAATGTTTTTCAATTGTTGTGTGCGATACATGTAGCCTCTCCGCAACTTCTCGAACAGTTATATGACGATCCTCTTCAATTATGACTTTGATTTGGTCATCGTCAACTTCAGTAGGCCGACCAGAATGTTGCTCATCTTTGAGGGAAAAATCTCCAGAACGGAATTTTTTATACCAATTCTGACACGTGCACTCTGTTAAGCAATTAGCACCATAAACTTCACATATCTTTTGTGAGCCGCAGCAGCTTTCTTTCCTTTACGGAAATAAAATAGTAAAATATGTCGAAAATGTTCGTTTCTGCACTCCATTTAAAATTAACCCACAACTAATAGCTTTAATAAAAATCACGCACAACTTGCTTCTGAAGTTACGTCAATGTGACTAGTATCACGCGACAAACGGTAAAGTACAGCACTAACATACGTTACATAAAAAATAAAGCAACGCTCTCTATCAGTAAAAACCGAAAGTACTTAGTTGCCAGCCCAATACTTTAAATATATTTAGTTGAGACTGATTTTAAATGGCCCCCAAGGAAAGAGATCGAGATATGTCAAGTCTGGTGAACGTGAAGGCCCTTCGATGGTTCCACGAATATCACTTTAATGATTTAAAAATTTCGGTTAAGCCAATTATGAACATTTGCTATATAAATGCGATGGAACACAAGAAAAGTACTTTATTACGCTATTTTTCAACTCCCTCGAGTATAAGAGGATCGATGGTGTTTTCCAACATATTCAAATATACGTCACAGTTTAGCATTTGATTAATGAATATGAGCCCAACTATGGAATCACCTGACATTCCTGTCCAAACATTAATTTTTCGTTGCTTCTGTACGAGGGTAGTTTGACTAGTAGTGAGATTGGAAAAGAAAAACGAATTTTTTAAATAAAAAATAATTTTTATTTTTCAATATATTCTCCTAAAAGAGCAATACATTTATTCCAACGGTGCTCCAATGTCCTTATGCCATCTCTAAAATGCGATTCCGGAATTCTTGCAAGTTACTCATTTATGAAGATGATAAGTTCGTCGTTAGACGAAAATTTCTTTCCACCTAGTGCCGTTTTCAATTTTGGAAAAGGGTGAAAGTCGGAAGGGGCTAGATTCGACGAATAAGGCGCATGCAGTACTAATTGGAAATGCAACTCGTGGATTTTGGACATCGCAACTGTGTTGGTATGCGAGGGAGCGTTGTCTTGGTGAAACAGAATCTTTTTCTTTGTCATTCCTGGCCGTTTAGCACGAATCTCAACATTTAATTTTTGTAGAAGTTCTGTATAATATTGGCCGTTTATTGTGGCACCTTTCTGAAGGTAATCAATGAGCAAAATGCCCTTTGAATCCCAAAAAATTGATGTCATCACCTTGTTTGCCGATAAAGTGGTTTTCGCTTTCTTTGGAGGTACAGAACCACGTTGTAACCATTGTTTCGACTGTTATTTATTATAGTTTCGGGTGTACTGTAGTGTATCCAAGTTTCATCGCAAGTAACAAATCGCCTACAAAAATCAACCGGATTCCGCTTATAACACAAACACTCGTCGATCCTGCGTAATAATATTATGGATTTTTATAATCATTTCTCTAGAAGTCACGATTTTGGGTGCTCCAGAGCGCGCTTTATCAACACAGCTTGTTCTACCACGTTTAAATTCATTTACCCATCTACTTATTGTGGCGGATGATGGAGCAGATTCACCTAATGTTTCCCGTAACTCATCTTTTATTTCGGTAGCTTTCATACCCTTAATTACGAAGTATTTAATCACCACACGATACTCTGCTTTTTCCATTTTAACAAAACGACGTGTTGCTTCTTTTTCAATCAGCTGTCAAAAATAAACTAATCAACCGATTTATTTAAATATCGGAATGTAAACATATAAATAGGCAACCTAAATTACAGTGCACTTGTTTTACCAATTAGAACGCCACCTATGTGTCATTCTCACTACTTGTCAAACTATCCTCGTATATGCTCTCTTATAATGTAAGGATTTTTCTGACTCGAGTGTTGTATATTGTGTTTGTTCACGTGCCCATTTGTGCGAGTTTTATCTCTTATTCCGGTGCGACATTGTGATTAATTAGCCAACAGAGCTAATTAAACTTTAAGTTTTCGGATTATTTTTAATTTTCTTAAATGCACATTAAAACCCGTGAAAATATAATAATTATTATTTAAATTGCCCAACAGAAATCTCAAAATGGGCAATATATACATAAATATATCAATCGAAAAAAAACTTTTTTTAGTTAGAGTTTTTAATGTCGTTGAATGGAAGTAAATATGTTTTATGATAGACGGATTTACATTTTTCAACATTCACGGGGTATACGAAGATTTCTATGACTGTATATACCATTTTTAATAAATAATGTCGTCATATTATACATGCTTGCTCAGTAAAAACATTAAATGCCCCTTTTATCGATTCAAGTAATTAGGTAATTTATAAAATTCCCTGCTGGAGGATTTAGTTTTACTTCGAAAGGTTCCGTTATAATTTAATGGATTAACTAAATGTTATATTCTATTCCTCGTCAAAACGAAATTAAATTAACAAGAGTTCACGAAGTTCCATGAAAAAAAATCGATCGAATGCAATACATTCGCGGCGGTGTCCTCGTACAGTTCGTTGCGGGAGATTTACAGAAATAAAAATAACATTTATTCCATCAACACCAACGGATCGTCACCATGTGTTCAACATAATTAATTTGAGTGCTACTACAATTGCACAAAGAAAAATAACAAATCTTTAAGTTATTGTGTTACAGACCACAAACATTGTTTCGTATCCTTCCTGCGTTTTTAAATAAGTCAAATCGGCGTACAATAACCTTGCTTTGAGCGGTAGGATTATAAACACATACTTTTTTAAAATGATTTTCGTGTAAACGAAAAGCCTGTATCAGATCTCATGGCTCTTTTTGATGTGTGTATAATTTTATTCAAAATACACACAAGCAAAAGGTTATTTATACTTACACTTGCGTTGTGATTTTTTGAAGACGATCTACTAGAAATAGTTATTTCAGAAACTGGAATGAAAATAAAAATTTCCAAAAACTTATCTACTTGTATTACAAAGGGGGTATGCTTGATCAATATATTGGGTTGGCAACTAATTACTTTCGGTTTTTACTGATAGAGAGCGTTGCTTTATTTTTTGTATAACGTATGTTAGTGCTGTACTTTACCGTTTGTCGCGTGATACTAGTCACATTGACGTAACTTCAGAAGCAAGTAGTACGTGATTTTTATTAAAGCTATTAGTTGTGGGTTAATTTTGGAGTGCAGAAACGAACATTTTCGACATATTTTACTATTTTATTTCCGTAAAGGAAAGAAAGCTGCTGCGGCTCACAAAAAGATATGTGAAGTTATGGTGCTAATTGCTTAACAAGCGCACGTGTCGGAATTGGTATAAAAAATTCCGTTCTGGAGATTTTTCCCTCAAAGATGAGCAACGTTCTAGTAGGCCTACTGAAGTTGATGATGACCAAATCAAAGTCATAATTGAAGAGGATCGTCATATAACTGTTCAAGAGGTTGCGGAGAGGCTACATGTATCGCACACAACAATTGAAAAACATTTAAAATGTCTTGGGCGAGTTAAGAAGCTTGATATTTGGGTACCTCACGAATTGAAAGAAATTCATTTAACACAAAAAATCAACTTTTGCGATATGCACCTTAGACGAAATGAAACCAACCCTTTCTTAAAAAGAATCATCACTGGTGATGAAAAATGGGTCCTGTACAGTAACATAGTTCGAAAACGATCATGGAGCAAACACGATAAACCAGCTCAAACCACACCGAAAGCTGAATTGCATCCAAAAAGATCATGCTGTCAGTTTGGTGGGATTACAAAGGTGTTGTGTTTTTTGAGCTGCTTCCAAGAAACCAAACGATCAATACTGATGATTACTGTCAACAATTAATAAAACTGAATGGAGCAATCAAAGAAAAACGGCCAGAATTGTCAAATCGGATAGGTGTAGTTTTCCACCAAGATAATGCAAGGCCTCGCACATCTTTGGCAACTCGTAGGAAACTATTGGAGCTTGGCTGGGAAGTGATGCCACATCCCCCATACAGCCCTGATCTAGCACCATCTGATTACCATTTACTTCGAAGTTTGCAGAATTCTTTGAATGGTAAAACTTTCACAATTGACGATGACCTTCACCCGCACCTGGTTCAGTTTTTTGCTGATAAGGACCAGAAATTTTATGAGCGCGGAATCATGTAGCTGAAAGAAAGATGGGAAAAGGCCATTGAGCAAAATGGAAAATATATAATTGATTAAAAACTATTCTTTGTTTAAAAAAAAAGTGTTTTATTTTATACTACAATACCGAAAGTACTTAGTTGCCAACCCAATAGTTTACACCTAGTCCTCTCGAAAACCCCTCAAAATTTTTAAAAAGGATAATCTATTGTATGGTATCTCAATTAAAAGTCTATTTCTCAAAGAAAACGGCACTGTACTTCTTGAATGTTCTTAGAAAGTGGAAAATTAAAAGTTTGCCTTCCATCTGGATAGGCGTTGGAAATAACTTTATTTTAAGTATTTCATTACAATTAGATTAATAAACAAAATTGAAAAAATCAAAGGTAGTTCTTAAAATCTTGCTTTATTTTTCGAAAGGTTCCTTCTTGAAAATTTCTACACGCGTTAGTTGCCCCAAATCCTTTAAATATATTTAGCTGAGACCGATTTTAAATGGCCCCCAAAGAAAGATCGAGATATGTCTAGTCTGGTGAACGTAAAGGCCATTCGATGGTTCCACGAATATCAATTCAATAATTTGCAAATTTCGGTTAAGCCGAACGTTTGCTGTATAATGCGATGGAGCACAAGAAAAGTACTTCATCGGGCTATTTTTGAACTTCGATTATAAGAGGATCGATGGTATTTTCCAACATATTCAAATATACGTCACAGTTGAGCGTTTGATTAATGAATATAAGCCCAACTATTGTATATACTCTCTTATAATACAGGAATTTTTCTGAGCCGAACAATTGCGGGTAAACTAACAGCGTGTATTTGGCACTGGTCGAAAAATGAATTTTGAACAAAGAGAAAATATCAAGTTCTGTTTTAAACTCGGTAAATCGTTTAATGATGCGTGTTTATCACGTACGAGCGTATGGACATAAATGATGACGAACATCCTGATGCAAAAAATCTGTGGTTACGGAAAGCAACATCGCTAATGTATCAGAAAAGAGCCGAAATACTCATCGTGATACGTGGGAATGGAATTAAATATTTCCAAAGATTCAATTCATCGCATTTTGGCACAGCATTTGGGACTAAGAGAGATTTGTGCAAGGTTTGTACCATACAAACAAACTCAATTCAACATTATACAGACTGATTAAAGAATCAAACAAAGACGACAGCTTCAGGTATTCTATTGTAACTACCGATGAGACGTGGTGTTTTCAATATGAACCAAGGACCAAGCTTCAAAGCGCAGAATGGAAGCATCCCAGCGAAAAAAATACGAAAAAAAGTCGTTTGGAGAAGTCAAAAGTGAAGACAACGTTGATTTGCTTTTATGATTCGGAAGGCATAGTACACACAGAGTTTGTACCAACTAGTCAAACAACCAATGCTGTATATTATCTTGGTGTTATGAAGCGTCTTTTGACGCGTATTCGTCGTATGCGCCCTCAATATCGTGAAAATAGTAGCTGGCGTTTATTACATGATAATGCACCACCTCATCGCTCGACAGTTATCACTGATTTTCTAACTACAAATGGCATTTTAACCACCAATCATGCACCGTATTCTCCGGATTTGACCCCTTGTAATTTCTATCTATTCTCTAAACTACATTTGCCGCTGAAAGGGCAGTGTTATGCTGACGTCGGGGCCATTAAAAAGGCGTCGACAGCGATCTTGGATGTCATCAAAGATGAACCTACATAAGAAAACGTTGTATTGAAGCCGAAGAAGACTACTTTGAATAAAATAAATGAATTTTACCAAAATAGTAAGCTTTTGTTTTTATATTTAAAAAGTTCCGCTTTCTCTGAGACAGACTGTGTATATACATACGTACGTACATACAATTTACAATCAACATAATTGACGTTGAAACAAGAAATTATATCATTTTGGGAATAGAAAATATGTGCATAAAATGTGAAGTACTAATAATAAAATTGGAGTAACCTTAATCTTACTTTTACATTAAAAATACGTTTAAATATTAATATTTATTTATCACGCATTGACTTCGTGGTCATCACTTAATGAATTGGATTATAATAATCTATAATATCATGATTTATGGGTTTAAAGACAAAGAGTGTTCATTTTCTATGATATAAAATTTAATAAACCACGTATTTGATACATACTAACTTAAAATATCAGGAAAGTGTATGATCAAAATGAAATTAAATTGTACATTTGATTTTCTCCGAATGTTCTTATCTAAACTACATGTAATTGGCAAAACCGCTAATTTATTGCTGTTTTTGCAGATGTTAATACAAAATTTTCTCGAAAGATATTTGACGCACAGACTAAATGCTAATTCATAGAATCCATGACATTTAAATCTTTACAATTCAAAAAAGAATATTTATTTTCTCTAATAATGTGATATTTAAATCTTTTCAATTCAAAAAACACCAAAGTGAAGATTTTGCAATTGAAAACTAAAGAAGAGTTGAGAAAATATAAAATTTGGGATTGTGATTATTAACTAGTTTCCTTTAACATTTGAGGCCAATTCAAATAACACGAAAATAGGAATTGGATGAGCCATAGATTATTTTATTTATTAGGTTATATTTAGTCAATAAATAATAATGCATTGCGTACTTTTCTCAATTCTTATGAATTTGTTTAGTGAATGATAGTACAAAAACAAACATTTAAAATAAGGGGAAGTAGATAATGATAACGATATAATTTATTGGCCAAAAGATCAAGGCCAACTACAGAATAAAATAAAAAATAAGATAATACAAAGTACATACAAAAGAGAAGTAATTAGACCGGATAAATTAAATAATGAATATAACCAAAAAACATATTCTTATCTACTAAAGAATAACAAAGAAAAGCGACAAAAAATTGTACGAGGTATGGCAATTAAATAATGAGACTGTGCTCCTTCCATCGCGCAGACAGCGCATCGGGTGAGACTGTAATTGGAATACCATTTTCCTTGGTACTTCCCAAAAAACAACCCGTAGTTTCGTCTCTGTCTGCTTTAGTTTACTTTCGAGCTTTAATTGTAAAAGACACTGTTACTTAGTAGTGACGTGATAATGGTTGACATAAAAATCGAGCAGTGAATTAACTTGCTTGTCGAATTAAAAAAATCGCCGCCAGAACGTTTACAAATGTTAAAGGAGGTGTTTAAATACAATTTCTGGAAAAGCAATTTTTTCGATCTTAGAGAACCTGTGGACTTCCATGTAGCACTTGGCATTTTATTTAGGAATTGTACTTGAAACACCTAATCTCCTCTCCAGTTAGAATCGATTCCAGAAATGTGTAGTTGCGTTAATGAAGTCCTTGCAATGTTCGACGCGAGTAATTTTTTAATCCTCATTTAAAGTGTGAGGATCAAATTGAGGATAGACTTTCCATTTGTTTAAATTCTTTGCTAAAATTTCGTGAATTTCCACTATCCATGTCACAATCGAATTCGTATCGTAAGCGATTATTTCACGTACTTTTTCCACCAACTCGTTGCAATTTTTGTTTCTTGGCGCACCTGGTTTTGAATCGTCTTTGAAGGCATCACGATTGGTCTAAAATCACATTACCATTCGAACACACGTGTATGGGATAAGCAATCATCACCACAAACTTATTTCATGAA
The DNA here is from genome assembly GCA_031893035.1 of Dermolepida albohirtum. Classification (NCBI taxonomy): domain Eukaryota; kingdom Metazoa; phylum Arthropoda; class Insecta; order Coleoptera; family Scarabaeidae; genus Dermolepida; species Dermolepida albohirtum. The sequence goes on from JAVIWB010005163.1 coordinate 383,214, forward strand.
TTCAAATGTTTTTGCAAAAGTTTTATAGAGTTTGAAAGAAAATTTAATATTAGCTCTTTGTGCCATAGTGTTTTTGTGATAAGGTAACAAAAGGTACTGACTCTAATGTTCTAATGATGGCAGTCTCGTTTCTTAGAGAGGATATGTAGCTTTCAGATTATGTATTATTTAATAGATGAGGTTAGTAGTTTTGTTTAAATAAAGAAAAGTTCAGTTATTTCCCTGATCTACTGTGTATGATTTGATATATAGACATTATAGGCTAACAGTCTGTGCATTTATGAAATGCGTACATTTATCTTTCCGGGAGATAACAATAATGTCTATTTAAAATATCATTCATCGTAATTGACACACTGACTGTATATACGAACAATAAACTAATCTTTAATTGCCAAACACAAACAAAGTTTCTTCAGCAACAAGTGCTTCTTTGACTTTGTATATTTCGTTTGTATTGTACACTGCATTCGTCCATTTTGCGGTCACGACTAGCCTCTCTTCCGAGTATACTAAAGACACCTAAAGGATTATAATATCTCTTAAATACCAACATGGGGTCAGCGACCACCTGCTCGCGTTTGCCGAGATGCGTATACTCGTATTTGCAATATTTTAGTTCACCTCAGAACCGTTATCAGTCTAGGCTTTTTAAAACAAAAATTGTTTTGTCTTCTCTTGTTGATTTACAGTTTAGTAATTATCGATCTGTTGAAGATACATTGAGCTTCTCTTACAATTTTATGATATAAAAATATAATTTGAAGATGAAACAAAGTAGTGTTCAAATATTAAAAATAATTGCAGTTTACATTTTTTTAACACATACCGTCATTTGCCATTAAATTAAGACCACGTATAGTTTTGTGGTCCTAAATTAATGGCAAAAAACCGTAATGTTATGTCAATATAAAATAGATGTAATTTTCTTCACAGTACTAATTGCTTGATTGCAAACCCAATTTTTTTAAATTGTAAATATGTCCGAGTGATTTTTATTGTACACGATTAATTTAGGATACTTCATACACATTTCTCGGAACTTTTCTGAACTATCCCGAAGTTTATACGAACAAAAAAATGAGGTCACTATAAATACGTAACATATTATCAAGGCGGAGACACGCGTAATGTAAATATTTAAAATTTTGTTCCGAGCACGTACAGCGAAAGTTAAAAAAAAGTTAGGAAACATTGATCTAATTCGCATTTAACGTTGATTTTACATCTGAGGCTTTTACTAAACAATATCAACAGATGTATAATGGGCGAAAGCTGTTTAAGACACATAAATTTTGCTTCGCCTAAATTCATTCAAGTCATTAACTGGGCACGAGTCATATTGCTAAAGTGGGGATTAATAGAAAAAGTCTAGATATTTCATATTGTGTTATATCTGACATATAAACATAAAAAAACCTTTGACTCAATGCGAAAACAACGTCCTAGCAAAAGCAGATCGTAAAAGCCGAAAAAATCGAGTATTCTTCTCTCTTGTAAAGCCTTGAGATAAATAAAAATTAAAAATAATTGCATACACTTTAAAACATCTGCAAAGCACTTTAATTACGCGGATAAATATTCCAGATACTTTTTATTCAATGTAATTAAATTATATGAAAGGTCAATATATAGTATTTGGTAATACATACAAAATATTTACAAATTATTAGGGTAAACACCAATGACCTATATGTGGGCAAGGTGAAAAGTTCTCGGCGTGACAATGGAAAACTGCGATTTAAATTTAAAAAATGATTTTATTTTTCTACATTTTTCTCCATTGAGTTCAACACACTTGTTCCAGCGTTTTTCTAACATCAATATTCCTTCCCGGAAGTGAGAGTCTGGAAGGCTGTCAAAATATTCTTCTACGGTCCTTTCAACTTCTTCGTTGGATGTGAATCGCTTTCCAGAAACAAATTTTTTCAAATTTGGGAATAGATGGAAGTCTGAGGGTGCCAAATCAGTAGAATAGGGAGGATGGCCGAGCAAGTCGTACCCCAAATTCCTCAATTTTCCAAACGCACCCTTGTGTGCGGGTGCGTTGTCCTGATAAAAATGATTTTTTTCTTCTTCAAACCGGGCTTCTTCTAGCAACTTTTGGCATCTAGCTGGTCAAGAAGGTTAGAGTAATATGCGCCTGTAATTGTTCTGCCTTTTTCAAGGTAATCAATTAACAAGATTCCTTTTGCATTCCAAAACACGCTGGCCATGACTTTTCCGGCAGATGCGATCGACTTCGCTTTCTTTGGCGCTGAACCACCCGCTTCCACCCACTGCTTCCACTGCTATTTCGTTTCTGGCGTGTAGTCTCATCCATGGTGACAAATCGCCGCACAAATCGGTCGGATTCTTGTTAAATCGGTCCAAAGAATGCTCCGAAAATCGTTTGCGCATTTGCTTTTGATCGACATTCGGCAAATGCGGCACCCATATTGCGCAGAGCTTTCTCATCTCTAATTCTTTGTGCAAAATTTTTCGCACCCTTTCTTCCGATATCTCCACAGTCTCAGCTATTTCACTCACTTTCACTCGCCTATCGTCCAACACAATATCATGTACTTTTTCGATGATTTCTGGTGTGGTTGCGGTTTTTGGCGGTCCTTCACGTGGGTCATCTTCGAGGGACGTACGACCACGTTTAAATTCAGCTGCCTGCTTTTTAATGGTTGACATCGAAGGAGCAGAGTCCCCGTACACTTTTGTCAACTACGGATGAATTTCCATACGGGTTAAACCATCCAAAACAAAGAATTTTATAACAGCACGATATTCAAGTTTATCCATTGTAAAAAACGCACGACGTCTACTAGAAAAATTCTTGCAAACAAACTACTTGAGAGAACAAGTTGAAAGTTTTCATATGAACTAAAGATACATGCAGGCCGAGAACTTTTCACCTTGCCCACGTAAAACAGAAATACATTAAAAAAATAAAAATTTAATTAAAAGCTGTACGCTAAAAATCCGTCAACTGAATAAAAGCTAACATTTAATGCATTTTTTAGCTTGATTTATAAATTATACAGTCTTTTATGAATACAAATGACTAAACTGATTATAAATTTTCGATCCAAGTAATTAATAAATCTTTGCGATACTTGAAACCTATGGTAGGGCATTTACTTGTGGCTTTTAGTGCGGGTTCTATATCTATGCATATATTTCGCCGTTTATGTAAACTGATCCTGGTTGTTGAGCACAAATTTGAGATAGGTAGGTAAGTACTATACATACATACAAACATGGAAACGTGAGAATTTGCTTTTGTTTCAAATATGTTCTGCAGCTTTCTCTCTTCTTTAAATTGCTAAGAGCTCTAATGGCACTCTTTTGAAGAACGAATATTATTTCTGCTGCAGGTGAAGTAGCTCAGAAAAGAATACTGTAAGTTAATTTAATTTCGAAGTTGGCGAAGTAGGCAGTCTTTACGTAATTAGCCATACCTTTCAGCCCCTGAATGGTGTAGACACATGTTGTTAAACTCTTTGCTAATTCTTCCACATGTAACGCCCAGGAAAGCTTGCTTATGCAAAGTCAGTTCAAAATATTTGCCACTATCGGAAATAAACGGTTCATTCTTTTTCAAAAACCGCGGGTGTTGTGTTTTTTCTTTATATCATTGTCTGAAATTATTTTTTGATTTCTTTCAATGCTATATTTGTTTCCTGATTTACTTTTTCCCTTGTTTCTCCGGTTACAATAAATGATGTATCATTGGCATACAACGACGTTCTCTCTGGTGTAGTGCTTTATGATTAGTCATTTATATATATTTAAACATCAAGGGGCCAATGGACCTTTGTGGAACGTATCAAAATTAAAAGCAACTTCGTGCATTATAAACGATTTTTAAAAGTACTCAAAAAGCTATTACTGCATACAAGCTTAAAAAATGTTATTTATAATGTTATTTTCGTCTTGGTCATTGATCTATGATCTTCTTCTCGTCGCGATGATTTTAGTCCTACAACTTTTCCCATTTTTTGAACACAAGACGAAAGTATTTTGCCTTTAGTAAGGTCAAAATAATTATATCTAACAAGGTTATACATAATTCGGTAGTACGACTGTCTTCTATTTGTTCTGTGAATAAAAGTTCCCAGATTTGCAAGGATTCGGCTTTATCTACACCTTTTAACCAGTCAACTACCTCATTTTCACCAGCCGAGTGTTCGTAAATACTCATGTTCACTAGGAAGAGTAAAATATGCTATATCGCTATAATATCGGTATCGGATGAAGATTATCAACGAAACAATTTATTTTGAAAACTTGATTAGTGTACATTTTGGTTCTCAACGGTGCGGATCGCGTACGGAGTTTGTTTTCGTACAGGTATTTTCCGCCGTGGTTTACCAGGTGCGACACTTTGCAATTATCTGCTGATGATGACAACTTAGTTGTCGAAATGCGTATACAGAATTACAAAAGTTAATGTGGAAAGGGGTTATATATCAACCTTAGTGATTAAGTAATTCAACCACAGGCTCCATCAAATTCAACTTGAAGACTTGAATCAATTGTACTGCATGGATGATATATCATAACTACAGCATTGTTAGACGGAATATGTTGACTTGAACAGAGATTAAATAAGAATATAGAAAAGTTTTGTTTTCTGGAAAATATAGTTTTCTTGATTTTTGCACGGACTTATCGAATCCTCCTTGTATTAAAATGAAAATCTTAAGCAGTGAAAGTTCGACAAGATTTCATCATCTTTGTAGAGCAGTAACCCCTGCTTCAAACAAACTAGAATACATCCACTTAATATGTAATATCAATAAAGAATAAAATTTTATAGGAAATAGTTTCCACCTGTTTAATAAATTTTATGTCAGTTAATCGTGTTTTTCAAAATAATTTCTATTTTTTTCTATATTTTTGCGGTTAATCTTATAAAGTTCTGCGGTTAAATTTGCGAAATTTCGTATCACGACACAGCGCAAAATTTATTAAGTACCTACAGAACGGATATGATAAATCAATACTATGAAATCGGCAAGAGAAAATGAGAAACTCTTCTCGCATTCGAAGTGTATACGCATATATGCGTCAAATAATGGGAAATTAAGGAAGTATTAGCTCATTATTTATATAATACCTGTTCATATTAAATTAATTAGAAAACGCCAGTAATTTTTCTTGATTTAAATAGAGAATCACGTAATTGCGATATATTTTAAATCAAATAGTCGTTTAGACAGCTTTATACTGAAAATATTTTTAATGTTGGTGTTAATGACCGTTAGAGAAAGACAAACGAAAAGCCTCAGTGCGTAGATTTCAATTCTAATTAAAAATCACGTACACTCGATTCGCACGGTTGTATACACACAAGAAAATTCTCCAACTGGTTCAAATCAGCTGACATACAAAATGATAAAATTATTTTATCTAATACTTATCCGGAAATAAATATTGTTTGTATATAGAACTACATTTAAATGTTAATAAATGCAGCATTTTTAACACTTAATGTTATCATTGTATTATCGTATTATTGAAATGAAAAGCAAAAATGTGCGATCAAGCTTTGTGTGGCAAAATTCGCAACGAAAAAAATTCGCAACAAAAACATTTTTCATCGGTAATCCATGCCAAAATTTGCTAATATTCAATGGCATAAAGAGTTTAGATATGATCGAAGCTGCAACTTGCAAAATAGTCCATATGCTTCAATCAGTTCGCTAATTAAGAATGCAATCAATACCAGAGCAGTAATTATTCGTCTATACCAAATTTAACTATCTCGCACCTCTTGTACAACCATTTAAACATGTCTATATTTGGTGCTCACTGGATTCTACGTACGCTAACACTGGATCAAAAAACCCGTAAAGTCGCGGTTGGCGAGTAATGTTCAGGAAGGAAGCGAAGAATGATGGAAGATGATTATTACTGCAAATGAAACTTGGGTGTATTTTTATATGGAAATGAAGCAGCAGATCATACCATGGATAGAAAAAGAGAAGCAGTATTAAAAAAAACAAATAAGCAAAAATTTGCCATTAAAGTTATGGTATCGCATTTTCAGTTCATGAAGAATGATATCCACAGAAGACGACTTGAGCTAACTAGAAAGTTGAAGCCTCGTCACGATAACGATCGCCTGCACGTTGACATTGTTGTGCTAGATTTTTTGAACAGTAACAATGTCAAGCATGTATTACATCTTCGGCACAATCCTAATATACATACATGCAACTTTTAAGCAAAAAAAAATTAAATAACAGCGACTTCAAAAAAAATGAATGCTGCTAGACCTAAGATTTTGACGAAATTTTTAAAAAATGGCTCTGAATGATGTAACTTTTAAGAAAAAAAAATTGAAAATCAGCGGCTTCAAACAAAATTGGATACATTTAGGACTTTAGGGTCGATTTCGACGAAGTTCTTAAAGAATACTTTCAAACAAAGGCAGCTTCGTTGGAATAAAGTGTACATTTTCGTCATAGTTTACTGTTTCACTTCTGTAAAGAGAAGAATATACGTCCACCTTGTTTAAAGTTATGGAGTTTATGGTAATAATGCTTAACGAGAACGCCAATGCAAAAGATGGTCCACAAAATAACAGGATGATGATTTCAACCTTGGCGACTGGAGACCTACTTGGGTTGATGGCAACAAAAAAAAAGCTTCACAAGTCGAGAGAGATTGCGGAAACGTTAAACAGCCACCATTCAAACATTCATGACTACATACTTCATGGTACCCCATCAATTGCTTAAGATTGGGTATGTAATGCCGTTTAGCCTTTTTGTTCTCCTTAACTACGAGAGTCCCAAAGAGAGAATCCACGCGAAAACCAGCAACAACATCAGACACTCCAAACAGAGTGAGGAACGAACGTTTCCATGAACTGGTCAAACGCGCCCAAGTATAAATAAAACCCCAAGTCTGTTTTATAACTACTTCAAAAGGCTAGAATACGTTAGAAAGTTAGATATTTGGATTTCTTATAAACTCAAAGAAGTGCACTTGATGGCGCACGATATGTTTTTTATACTTTAGAAAGAGATCCTTTTTTTTGAAGCGACTGATAACTGGTGACGAGAAATGAATTGTTTGCAACAATGTAGTGCGAAAACGGTCTTGGTTCCGATCTGAAGATTTGCTCAACGTTGTTGTTATCACAGATATTTATCAGAGGGTGTCCTAATGTAGTGGGACTTTAATGTTCTTCGAGCTACTTCCAAGGAATGAACCAATCAGTTCAAGTATATATTGTCGGGAATTGAACAGTTTGAAGGCATTCGTAAAGGAGTCGTATTTCATTAAGACAACGCAGGACAACATACAAGTTTCACGACCTGTAAAAAATTATTGGGTCTGTTACCACAGCCACCAAACTCATCAGATCTTACGCCTTCAGACTTCCACTTGTTTCGTACTCTTTAAAACTCCTTGCATTGTGTAAGTTCATCTCAGATGAGGTTGTGAATTAGTTAAATTTTTCTCTAGCAAAGATAGGTTCTTCTATGAATAAGGAATTACGAAGAAAGATGCAGCGAGTTATCGCAGAAAAGGGACTATATATATATATACATATATAATTGATTGATAAAAAATATCAATATTTATAAATGAGCCGTGAAAAAGGTAGAAAACAATACGTCACGACTTTCTGATAACCCAATATAAGCAAATGATTTTTATTAATTTTTCTTCTTCTATTCGGAAAGGCGGATCACATATTCAGTTCATATTCATTTTCTTTTGTTATTTTCACAATATTGATGGACAATTATTACTATCTTTCACAGATAGTCTCCCTTACAATTCAGACCCAGATGATTTCTTACGCCGTACGTGAGTTTGCTACGTTATATATATAAGGTTTTCCAATAGGGATGATATGATTTTGAAGTGACATTTCGGCCATTTGTAATATGTCATGATCTGTCATTTGTTTTTCATTGTATTCAGTAGTGTTTACAATTTCATCATGGAGAGATATACGCAAGAACAACGTTTACAAATTATTCAGTTTTATTATCAAAATAATCGTTCTCCAATTGCAACCTTTCGTGCGCTTTTGCCATTTTATGATCGTAATAATCGTCCAAGTGTGCTCGCTATTCGTCGAATTGTTAAAAATTTTGAGGTTACATTTTCTTTACATAATTTTCAAGTGCCAATAAGACAAAGAACCGCTCGAAGTAATGCAAATATTGCTGCCGTTCAGGCAAGTGATACTGAAGACCGTAATTTATCGATTCCAAGACGTTCTCAACAATTGCGACTGTCTCAAACCACAACCTGGCGGAGTTTGAGAAGGCATTTGGGTTTGCATCCCTATAAAATTGTTCTCACTCAAGAACTGAAGCCATTGGACCACCGTAAACGTCGTGAATTTGCTGATTTTGCCTTGGAACATCTTGAAAACGATAACGATTTTTTTAAAAAAATCATCTTCTCTTTCATCTGGATGGTGTGGTAAATAAACAAAACTGTCGATTCTGGTGCGAAGAAAATCTACAAATTATTTATGAAAAACCATTACATTCACCTAAATTGACAGTTTGGTGTGATTTTTGGTATGGTGGAATCATCGGTCCGTACTTCTTTCAAAATGAAACTGGTAACACCGTTACTGTCAATGGAGAGCGGTATAGATTAATGATAACCAACTTTTTATGGCTGACATTGGAAGAAGTTGGTCTTGACAACATTTGGTTCCAACAAGACGGGGCTACGTGCCACACAGCAAATGCAACAATAGAATTATTGCGAGAAAAGTTTGGAGATTCGATTATTTCAAGAAATTGTGATATTGAATGGCCTCCAAGAAGTTGTGATTTAACACAATCAGACTATTTCTTGTGGTGTTATTTGAAGTCATTGGTCTATCGAAATAAACCAGACTCTCTTCAGGCTTGACAAATCAATATTGAACGTGCCATTCATGACATACGACTAGATGTAGTGGAAAAAGTGCTCGAAAATTGGGTTCATCGAATTCGTTCCTGTCGTGGAGGCCATTTGAATGACGTCTTATTTAGAACTTTGTATCAATTGTACTTCACATTAAATAAAAAGCTTTTGAATTTTCTTAACAATAAGTGTGTTTTTTTTTAAGAAATGAGATTTTTATTGATAAGTATTCTTGATGGATTTTAATTTTACAAATATCTTGAACACAATATAATTGCTCCAACTTCTAGGAATTATTTATTGTATCCTTTCTGCTATTTTAAACTTTATTTTAAGTAAATATTAAGTTTATATTAATTGTTTTAATTAGAAAATTTTGTATTTTTTGGACTAGGAATAATTAACAAGTCGACTGCCTTCAATGTAGAGTCCTTGATTGAATACTCCTCGTACTGCACATACTTGGCACCATATTCAATCCAAAAAAAGGAAATATGTACGTACTTTTAAAGTAAAACAAAAATGTCAGCAATGGTTTGTAAAAATCTATTTAATGAAAGAAAAAAAAAATAAATTAAACAAAAATAATTCAAAAATAAGAAAACGCAAGTCAAAAGTTGATACCTTAAAGTTTTAGGTGTTCTCATTGACACCATTACAAGCTGGCAAAGGCCTGCTAATGATGTATATAATAAATTGAGTATATTGTAATACTACAATTAAAAGACACCTTGGACTAAGAAAACTCTTAAATGTTTATTATGCCCTTTTACTTCTTGATCGTTATTATTGTTCTGAGAAGTGCAGTTAATGTAGATGGAATATTATTTTTAAGAAAGTTGTAGGCAATTATTGGGAAAATATATTTTAACATTTACAACTCAGATGATAAGAAAATAAATTAATATATTTCATAACATATATACACATAAGGCCGTAGAGATATAACAACAGCTGTGGAAACTATACAACTACGTATTGTAATGAAGATCTTTCCAAAAAATATTTTGTTAATACTTACTTCCATTGTCGCTTGATAACTTCATTCTGTCCAAATTTGGGGAATCCCTGTCGTTATATACAATAACTCCTGTAGCGTCTTCTCTAAAAGCATTCTCCACCTTCGTCTCAAAACTGCAACCTCCTCTTTTGATTAAGGCAATCCAGGGTACGCCCGGAAGAGGCAACCTTTCGTTAGACTTGAAGTTCATGTATGGTAAGTGACAACCGGTGTGATCGCCCGGATTTTTTGGAGAAGATATGTGCACAAGAATACCCTTAGCTGGTCCCACGTACCCACTACCGAAACGAGCTATCTCACGTCTATCCCATGTCCATGTATTATCCACTAATCTGGTCACATTTAAAAAAGCCATCGCCGATATTCCGGCTCTATTGTCAGAAGACATTTGAAACGGAGCACTGACTGTCCAGTCTTCCGGCGTGGAGGATGCTGATACCAATGACACTAAGATAGTAAACACAACATTACTTAGTAAATCCTTTACTTGCATATTGCTACTTTGTGTACGCGTAAAAGCGTGCCTATAACCACATTAAATACAATATAAAACCAAGAGGTTTATGCAAAAATATAGAATTATGACCAGTTTTTATCTTTTCTAATAGTTCAACATTCTGCACCGTCCTTTTGTGCTACATTATTCTTTATATTTATACACATACAAAGAGAAGAGGTTAGCGTTAATCCTGAACGAAAATTACGTGTATATAACGAGTATCACAACTTTCACGATCACAGATTCAGTTAAGAAAACAGGTGATGATTATTCGTGTGAGTTACAGGGGACGATTTGTAAAGAAAAAAAAATAAATCAGAACTTTAATTATCGAAGCGACAAGCGCACGATGTTCTCACAACAACGTCTCGCTATAAACTGGATAGCGCAAGCCATTTCTATCACTTTTACGTATCTACCACAACTTCGCGATTACAGGATGCTCATAAGAAATGCTCTTCGATGTTTACTAGCCGTGTTTAGTGCAATCATTTAGGTCAAAATAAGTTAATTTAAAGATCATATGAATACATGTAAAATGTATAATAATAATAATAAATATATGTAATAAATATTATTACGCACATAACTATTTTTAATGCACCTTGTTTTCCTTGAAAATACGTTAAAAATTTTACAAAATTCCCAAACCGAACGTAATTTTAATCGCTGTTACTATTCGTAATACATTATAAATATTATAATGTATTGTTAAAGAGTTAAATAATTATTTAATTCTTTGAGGCACAGAATTTTAGAAATTTTTAGAAATTTTGCCTTTATTTAATTTAATAGTTCATTTATTTTACCTAATAAGGAAGTAAAATTACGAAAGAAACACAAAATTAAATAAGGAAGTCATTTAAATGTTTAATTCTAGGTGGGACTTAAAACAGCAAACAACACCATAGGCGTGCCCTTAATATAGAGTCTATCGCAGAGAAAACCGAACTTTTCTAAAATAAAAAAAAGCTTCCTATTTTGGTAAAATTCATTTATTTTATTCAAAGTAGTCGCCTTCGGCTTCAATACAACGTCTTGCACGGCAATTAACATGTCGAATGAATTTTTAAGTTTATCTTTAGAGATGTCCTTCAAAATCGCTGTCGATACCTTTTTAATGGCTTTGACGTCGGCATACCTCTGTCCTTGCATCGGCAAATGTAGTTTGGAGATTAGATGAAAATCACAAGGAGACAAATCCTGTGAATACGGTGAATGGTTAATGGTTAAAATGGCATTTGTAGTACAACTCCTAACGGCTTTTTTTCGGCCTTTCTTCGCTTGGATACTTCCATTTAGAGCTTTGACGTTTGGTCTCTGGATTATATTGAAAACATCACGTTTCATTGCCAGTTACAATGGAATACCTGAAATCACTTTTGCACCGTCGTACATTAAATCCAGAAATTAACAACAAACTTACTTGCTGTGTGAGGTAATAGTCGTTTTTTGGACCTACGTAACCGCGACATAATTCTATACTACATACAAAACTGCATAATACAAGTAAACACCATCCAACAAAGACGTACACTGGATTACATACACACTTATCAGCGACGAAACCCCTTCTATGTTCGCTGTGCATGCCTAACGAGGCACCAACCTAGTTTCCGCACTTAATTCATGCATAATATTTCTTATATTATTCATCTTTATTCCAAGCACTTGTAACTTTACGAGGTGCTTTAAAAAATGTCCCATCGTTCGTATCCACGTATAAAAAGGTAGGATATTTTTTATTTTACGATAAACGCACATTGTAAAGTAACAGTTCTTGTACAACTTTAGCTGTGTGTTTCGTGTTTTCATCCTGCTGGGAGATCTATTCATCTCATCATCATCGTCATGATTTTCATACTTCTCTATTCAAATTTTATTGCGAATATCTATCAGTACACTCATTTCAGAATATCTATCAGTACTCTCATTAGTATATACTCATAGCCATTCGATAAATACCAAAATACCGATCCCAGTAGATGACCACCATAGGTCTCCACATTCAATTTTATGCTTTGTAAAAGTAGCTGCCGTTATATTCGACTTTTCTTAAAATTCTCCGTTTTCTAAATACACGCTCTTCCTAATATCCAATTCCACCTGAACGGCTATTTTAAGTGTAATTATCCATGGATTTAAACTCACTGTTCTCAAATCGCATTCATTTGGAATCTTTTGATAGTTACTTCCCGTAGTAGTTTCTACATCCTTTGTTATAAAATGCACCTTATCGTGAATTCGTGGTTATTTGGTGTAAGAAATTCTTTTCTTTGTGAAGTTTTATTATTCACTCATGCATATTACAAGACATGTGTTTATTTTTCCGACTTGTCTTTATGTATTGAATGCTTTTTTAAACAAACATGCTACTATGAAGAAGATTATCAAATTCGTTGCAAATTTATATCTTCCAACAAATAAATGACATAATAAAAAAGTATGAAAACTTGATAGTGCGTTAATGGTGTCTGATAGTGATTAGTGTGTGTTTTGGCTTTTGTTTCATGCGAGTTTTTGTCGTAGTTTTCCTGGTGCGTCACTGTTTAATTATCTGCCGATGATGACAACTTAGTTGTCGATAGACGTATACAGAATACGAAAATTACCTATACCTTAAGTGATTAAGTTAATCAACCACAGGCTCCATCAAAATTACAGTTAAAATATTTACCAAATTTTCTTTTGCTTTAAATTTTTTATTTTGTTAAAATGAAATAAATATGTTAAATGCAATAATCGAATGTTCGTATGTGATTATTTTTAATATTGTATGATGAATGAGATGAAACATCCCTACTAAGTTGAAGCAGCTTTTACCGTGTCTGTAAAAAACGTCGCTTATTTTCATAATTGAAAATTGTACGAAGTCTTTTCTATGGCTAAGGTATGGTTGTTTTTGTCAATTACTACTTCTAGTCGATTGAGGTATTCACAATATTTATTTGAATTAACAGTTTCCTCTGACCCCCATAGTTCATAGTATACAATTTCTTTTCAATACCTCCCAGACGTAAAGAATGATTTCTTCGTATGAGTTGGGTGTTGATTAGCTTTCAGAGGCCACCGACCACCTTTTCATCACCAATAATTGTTCGCTTTAGAAATAGGTAATTGTCATTGCGTTAATGAAGAACATTGTTTATGTAGATGGAATCCCCAAATTCTTTTCTGTTAAAGCGTAAGAAACTTAAAAACCGCATCGACTGACGTATCCAAGCTTCTGCAAATGATGACAAATCCACTACTTCTCAGGTAGTGCAAGGATGTTTATTTCTTTCAGTCGAAGCCTTTAATTGATTGTGGTCAACAGATTCTTAACAGTGAACTTTTCGACGCAAAAATTATAGGGCTAAATAAGAAATCACTAGCTAATAGATGATTCGATTGCGGCACCATCGCTCCTAACATCATATATGATTATAATCGTTTCACATCCTTTCCTAATAATGAAAGAGCATTAAGAGCAGAGTCTGTGAAGTAGAAATTACCAGCTCTAAATGTTGATACTTTTTATTCATATGGCAACGTCACAGGGAATCATTTATCAGTATGTAAATCGGATCGTTCAAATCCAAAAAAGGAAACAGTATCGATTATTCGACAGATATTGAAAATAAAAGGTAGATTCAATAAATAAGTGGAAACTTTAATAAACACATTCAAGGCAACACAAAAACATTCGACTTTTACTATACGAGCTAAAAATAAACATCTACAAATGTAATATAGCGGCCACAGATTTATTACTTGGTCAAATTCTTTAGTACATAACAGGGAGAATATTTTCTGAATAGAAAGATGCGTTGAAATGACGAAAATGCGTTTGAAATTTGATACTTTATAAAAAATTTCAACATAATGGATTTGATTTCAGTATTCTTGAGTATCATTTTTGTACTTTGTTTTGGCATTTCATTAAATTGTTCATATTATTCGGGTGATAAGGTTTTTATTTTGTAGACTGGAGATGTCATAAATAGAACTTTTTGAACTTACGTACGTCTACGCATTAAATAAAAACAATTTGATGCGAAAACAATTGAAAAATCAGATAACAATTAAATTGCGTATACAGTAATAGTATCTGGTAGTATTATTTTATTTGCGAACTTTTGACTTTCTTAAACGTAATATTAAAAATGTTAATAATATCGTATTAACATATAATTCTAAATTCATTGTCAGCTTCTACTACTGACACTTGGAAAGATGTAATTTTGGAATATTTTATTTAGTCAAACAAATGTTATTTTCTGTAATATTTTGTGTAAGTTTTTTTTTGTTTTCTGAAGATATTAATGATAAAAATTTTCTAAATTTTCTCTTTGCAATATATTGAGTTACGTTTGATAGAAAAGTTTATTCATTTTAATTTGGTACGTAGTCTTCCGCGGTCGTGGTCCATGCTATCTGCTTCTGGGTTTCCGGGCTGGAACCGCGTCAGTTTCAGTACAGTAGTTCAGCCCTGAAGATGTTCCATACAAATGGGTACGACAAGTCGGCAGATATAGTAGTGACGCGGTTTATTCATTTTATTTGTAAATTTCTACATAATAAAAAATACCTTACATACATGCTGTCTTTATTCTATTTAAAAATCAATGTTTAGTTCATTGAATTTATTATATATGTTCAGAGAAGGTACAGTGGCACTCGTGTGTAGATAATTGAAGGAGAACCAGAAAGTAATGTGGATTACTCGAGGTGTAATTCTTTTTAAAGTGATAGATACAAGTCAAACCATAACTGCAGACCAGTATTGTCAACAATTAGATCGAGTAAACTGAATTTTAATTGAAAAGTATTCAACCCTTGTTTACATCACCATGTAGACCACACTAAAGGATAAAATTAAGGAATTGGGGTAAGCGGTACTACCTCACCCAATTTCCACAGGTTATTGCAACACCGAGTATCAGAGAGAGCCAAAAAATGAAATTATCATTTTTTTTTCGATAAAGATCTTTGTTCTACAGATTCAGGATGGAAAATTTGCCCGGTATGGGGCAAATATTATTTAATAGAGAGACTAGCTATTGACTTTTTGACTGTATATACACAGTCTGTCTCAGAGAGAACGGAACTTTTGTCAAATGAAAACAAGAGCTCACTATTTTAATTAAATTAATTTATTTTATTCTTCGCCTTCAATACAACGTTTTGCACGGTCAATTAACATGTCGAATGAATTTTTGAGTTCATCTTTAGTGAAGTCCTTCAAGATCGCTGTCGACGTCCTTTAAATGCCTTCGTCGTAGGCATAACGTTGTCCTTTCATCGACAAATGTAGTATGAAGAGTAGGTAGAAATCACAGGAGCCAAATCCGGTGAATGGTTGATGGTTAAAATGGCATTTGTTGTTAGAAAATCAGTG
Organism: Dermolepida albohirtum; assembly: GCA_031893035.1. Lineage (NCBI taxonomy): Eukaryota > Metazoa > Arthropoda > Insecta > Coleoptera > Scarabaeidae > Dermolepida > Dermolepida albohirtum. The sequence goes on from JAVIWB010005163.1 coordinate 398,997, forward strand.
ATAAGCGTCAATCGATGAGATAGTGCATTATCATGTAATAAACGCCAGTTACCATTTTCACGATATTGAGGGCGCACATGACGAATACCCGTCAATTGACTGTTTGACTAGTTGGTACAAACTCTTTGTGCACTATGCCTTTCGATTCATAAGAATGAATCAACATTGTCTTCACTTTTGACTTCTTCAAACGGCTTTTTCTCGGTTTTTCTTCACTCGGATGCTTCCATTCAGAGCTTCGACACTTGATCTCTGGATCATATTGAACACACTGTCTCATCGCCAGTTACAATAGAATATCTGAAGTTTTCGTCCTTTTTTGAGTCTTTAATCAAGTCTGCACAATGTTGAATTCAGTTAGTTTGTGTGGTACAAACCTTGCACAAATCTTTCTCAGAACCAAATGCTGCGTCAAAATACGATGAATTGAATCTTCGGAAATATTTAATTCCATTTCCAAGTATCGCAATGAGAATTTCGGCACATTTCTGATAAATTCACGCTTGTGTTCGATGTTTCCGTAACCACAAATTGTTGAAATCAATTCGTCGTCATTTATGTCCGTACGACCGTCTTTAAATACCAGTTTATCACGTACGAGAGTCTAGTACGTGATAAACACGCATCACCATGTACTAGTTTCATCAAATTAAACGTTTTAGTAAACAATTTACCGAATTTATAACAGAACTTGATGTTTGTTCTTTGTTCAAAATTCATTTTTCGACCAATGACACATACACACTGCCACTTTATATGCAATTTCTCCGCCTCTAATGATGCAAATGTCATGATATTTTGACATAATATTGGTGAAGATCTGCCTTACCGACGCATATTTTTTTTAATAGATGGCGCCACTAAGAATTATACTTTTAGAAAAGGTCTCTGATTGCGTATATTAACTCTATAAAACTAAAACAAGTTCAAAACATAGAAAAGTATCTGTATATTTACGATAAATAACATGAAATAACGGATGATGATAATTTATTTTTCTCTACTTTAGTTCACATGATATGTGAAATGGAATTATTCATGAAAAAGGATTTATTATTTGGAAAATATTTAAATGCGCAGATGATAATTGATAACTTTATGGTAACGTCAGCCGTATTATTGATGATGCTGCATAAAAATTTTAATGAGACTTAGATATGATGGATCTTGTTATCAAACAAAATCGGTGATAATTTGTAAATATTATTTTTATTGTTGATGGCTCCAAATTTATTTCCTTAATAAAAACAATATGGTGTAAAAATTTAGTTAAAATATGTTTTTGTAGGCTACACTACGTAGTACTCATATACTCATGAAAGACGCTCCCTAATGTGGGTCTAAAAATTTTCATATAATTATAAAAGCAACAAAAGGTGTTCTACCTATTAAGCTGTTGTTAGGCAAGGAATTATAGAGACACATATTGTACATAGTATCTAATGTACATATACATATATATACACATATTCAGTGCCGGATTTAGGTATTATTTTTTGTAGGGCGAAGAATTTTTTAATGCCCCTTTCTAAAAATTTTTAAAGTAGTCTTCTTTTTAGAAACCACACCCTCAGGGAGTTACAGACAGGGTACCGGTATGGGAATATTGTACTCTCGAAGAACCCAAGGTGATCAAAACTAAAGGCACGTCTTAGCAAACTTTATTCGTACAGCTTGTTGAGCCAAACTTAAATACACAAACGTAGATCGATCATTCACAATACGTTAAATAAGCAAGTGTCTGTCTAGCGTCGCAAAACATGGCAACTAAACTTTTGTTGCTGAACGAACGAGATTATCAACTATCATTTTCATACATGAAAATCTAACCTGTCATTTATATTATAGTAGGAATAGTTTTTACAAAATTTTCCTTATTCGAGTCTTTAAACAAGTCTGAACAATGTTGAATTCAGTTAGCTTGTATGGTACAAACCTTGCACAAATCTTTCTCAGTCCTAAATGGTGTGTCAAAATGCGATGAATTGAATCTTTGGAAATGTTTAATTCCATTCCCACGTATCGCAATAAGGATTTCGGCTCATTTCTAATAAATTCACGCACAAGCAGATTCTTTTGCACCACGATATTCGTCGTCCTTTGTATCCGTACGACCACCTTTAAATCGTTTATTCAACTCATATACACTCGTACGTGATAAACACGCCTCACCATACACTTGTTCCATCAAATTATACCCTTCAGTAAACAATTTACCGAGTTTAAAACAGAACTTGATATTTGCTCTTGGTTCAAAATTCATTATTCGATTAATACCAAATACACGCTATTACCTTATGCGCAATTTCTCTGCTTCTAATAATGCAAATGTCGTGATGTTTTGACATAATATTGGTGAAAGATCTAGCTTACCAAGGCATATTTTCTTTAATAGGTGGCGCCACTAAGAATTACTGTTTTAAAAAAGTTCCGTTTTCTTTGCGACAGACTGTATATATATATATAACTTAATAATTTATCGAACAGGACAGGTATTTGTTACCCTAAAAAACGACAAATTGCACGCATTTCTACATTTAAACTCCTCTGATTGTCAATTTCTAATAAATTAGAATTTCACTTCTTTTAAGATTTTGCCATATAAATATAAATGGCATAACATTTTCTTCGTCTATGATTCATTGTTTTTTATGTATATAATATTTAAGTAACAGCAGCGGAAAATAAAACCTATTAACTCTTTATTTTATACCCAATAAAACATACAGATTGCGTTACGATACTCAGAATCAGTTCTTGTACTGTCAAATAGAAAGTATGATAAAACCATACATACAAAAGTTCAGCTACGCTATGCTAGCTGAGCTGTAATAACGAGCTGCGTGAGTTGTTTGCTAAGACGTATCTTAAAGTGTAAAGTGTAGAGAGTTATGTGGTCGCAGAGAAATGATAGGAGAGGTACCACTCGCAAAATCTTCGTAATAACCTTACCCGGTCAAGTGAAGTTCTGATCATCCTGACCTAACACTATTTTTTCTTTTGCTGCTTTTGGAAACGGTACGGCAATAGTATAGAGAAAATTTAAAAACAAATAAGAATAGGAAAGAAGACATAAGAGGTTCCAAAACAACAAAGCGAAAATTTTTCTTTAGGAAGAACAAGCCAAGAAGGCAAGGTTGAACTAGAAATAAAGATAGGTAAAGTTGTTATAGTGAACGCCTTAGAGGAAGTGATCTAACATGCACCGGGAAGAAGACCGATCAATTAGATGATCCGGAATGTATAAGCTAAATGTGTAAAAGTTGATGAAACAGTGCCTGTACTATATAGTGGCCAAAAGAGACGTGAAGATCGCAATAGATCAGAAAAGGTCACAATTTTATAAACTTCACGGCCACCTTCATAAATCTCTCTATCATGTCATTTAAGGGTCCTTTTTATTTACGAATTGCTTTTACTGCTGATTATTGTTCATCCTCATTTAGTACATACCGCCAGTATACTCAATAATTTTAAAATAATTTTTGTGTAATCGCATTCTTGTTAATTATAACAAATGTGTTAGATCGCCTCTGAAACATACCACCAATAATTAATATAATCCTTATAATCCGTAGGAGTAAAATCGCATACTTCGTGTGTCATCTTCAAAGTGCCTACCTTAAACAAACAGTATGAGTAGAAAGGAACCTCCAAAAATAGGTCTAAACAGGTATTAAGCAGTTAAAGCTGTTTCAGGGGCTGCTAACTATTAACACCTGTCCATAAGTTGAAGAGCTATTCATTACCTGTTAATTAAAGTAGTTCTGGATTGATTCATTACCTATTTAGTACTGTTCAGAAGATATTGCTTAACTGCTTCTGAACGATTATTATTAAACAGGTATGAACATCTCCTGAACAGTTTTAATGGCATTTGAACAAGTGTTAAATAGATACTCAACAGCCCGCGAAAAGCTTTAATAGTCTGATATTAAAGAGGTAATTAACAGCTCCCAAATAGAGCTGTCGATTACCTCTTTAATACCAGTTTTAACTGCTTAATACCTGTTTAAGCCTCTTTTGCGAGGCATTTCCGTTTCCACTACCCGCTAATATTATATCTTCATAGAACTAGCGAATAGTATCTTGGTAATTTGAAATTAGTCACTGACTCTGGAAAATCTTATATCGTTGAATAACTAGTCAAATAGGCGCGCTTGCAGGTTTCCACATAAGGCGAGTAACCCTACTTATGGTAGTTCCCTAAATCCGGTCCTGTATTTGTATACATATGAAGCTTAATGTAATTTCTTTATATACATAAAGTTCATGTACACGACTTTATATTTGTTTTCTAAACATTTTTCTAGATATTCTTTTATAAAAACACTGACAGTGATATCATAAAATAAGGAAATAAAAAACACTGTTACTTTTACTTCTCTCTTTTGTAGAGATAAGATATTTATCACGCCTTAAAATGAATTTAACAGAGAAATCGGCACAGGTAATTTACACAGTATGTAAATGAATCAGATTAAAGATTATCATAAAACAAATATATTTCGATAAATCATTGTTTGCGCCAAGATTATATTGTTTTCGTGTCGCAAAAATCTTATCGGTGAGTGGTTTATGTAAAATAAAGAATTTTTTGAAGTCATGATAGATGAATACTTTTCTTTTTTAATTGAGTAACAAACGAAGAAAAGTAGACATATTATCTACATTGCAAGAGCAGTAAAAAAAATATTTTTTACAATTTAATTTTTTGGTGTATTCTATTCATTTAAAGATTGTGGTAATTCCACTTATTAAGTAAGATTATGATAATTCGTAATAATTTTGTTATTTAAATTGAATCATATCTAACGCTTATCATTATTTTGTTTAAGTTTTTTAGATTAGGAAGTAATTCCTAGTTTATGTTTACAAATTACAGTACACGTTCGTACCATAATCATTACTAAAATGATTTCGTCTATAGTTTACTTACACGCGCAAATACATGTATCCCTAATGCCTTTGCTAAGTCTTTTTTGATGGATTTAATAATTAATGATACACTCAGGCTTGTAATTTTAATCAAAATAATGCAATTTTGAATACAAATGAAAAAATATAAATAATATAATAATGAAATTTAAAAAGTATTGTTGCCATGCCAAAGATATTTCGTTGGAATTTTTTGGAAAAATCCCAGTTGTCACCAGATGTACCGGAAAGTCATTATCGGTTTTGTCGTAAAGAAACAACAATGGAAAAATTTATTTATTCAAAGTATTGGCCGTGTGATTCTACACATCTTGCATATCTTTCAGGCAATTTATGGATGCTATCCCAAAAAAACTGTTTGTCCTTTGAGCAAAACCATTCCTCGAGCCATTTTCTAAATTCTTCGAAATTTGTGACATGCTGCTCTGCAAGCGCGTGTCCTATTGATGCGAGGAGATGATAGTCGGACGGGGCAAGGTCTGGAGAGTACGGCGGATGCGATATTATGTCCCATCCAAGTACTTTCAACGCTTCCTTGATCGGTTGCATGGTTCAAATTGATATTTTGTTGTCGGTAGCGATCAGTACCAACTGTTTCACCAGGTTTCAATAGTTTGTAATATACCACGCCACTGTGGTCCCACGAAATACAGAGCATTGTCATGCGACCAAAACGATTTGGCCCTAGAATCGATGGGCTGACTTCGCCAGGTGGTAACTATGATTTTTTGCGCTTAGGGTTATCGAAATAAAGCGTTTCACATATATTTTTTTGATTTTCCATTTGACTGTCATTCAATTGATGTGGCATCCATTTTCCCATCTTTTAGATTTTTTCCATTACTCGTAATCGGTCGCTAATCGTTTCTTGGGCCACATTTAACGCTTCTGCCAATCGTTTTTGAGTTTGGGTTGGGCCTTCATTCAATAATTCCTGCAGTTTCGCATCTTCAAACTTTTTCGCTCTACCAGAACGTTCTTTGTCTTGCACATCGAAATCGCCACTTTTGAATTGTCGAAACCACGCCTCATATGTTTTTAAGGTTGGAGCATGCTCACCATACGTTTCTATCAGCAAACGATGACTTTCAGGGGCGTTTTTCTTTTGATTAAATAAGTAATGCGCGCCACAAATGCACTTTTTCAGGCATGAAACTCGACATTTTCAAAGACGTGTAAATCTATTCCAGTGTTATTTTTGCAAAAGATAACATGCATGGCTTTGAATCTTGATGTTAGTAAAATAAAATGATGTATGTTTCAAATCATAACACTGTATACTTAAGCCTAGCGACATCTGTTAGAAAAACAGATCCGATACACCTGGTACAATCTATACTTCCAAAAATAATCACAGAATAGTATATTTATCTGTTAGAATTTACACTTCGATAGAGAATGAGGCAATCTGAGATCAGAAAACTTTTACATTTAATTTTACGGATACTCGTGTGTTTGTTAGGTACTAATACTTTCTCATTCATCATTTCATTATATAATTATCGAGTTGTATTTAAAAGTACTATTCAGGTATGCTATTTGAGACATAAAAAAATTCACGTCTAATGAACCGCTCATAATGGGCAAAATAAAATATCTTACTAGACACAATAAGAAAAATAATACATTACGTAGTAGTTTAATTAAAATACTTGGTCAGTCACTTGCAAAATGCTTTGCATCGGAATAAATTACGAACAAACTAAATATTTATTAAATGTGAACAAATTGCGATCTAATAAGTATATTACTAGATTATCTGTAATTCTATGTAATTAAAGGTTTTTATGTGGTCTTGAATCACGTGTGTTTAATTATAAAATGTCACTATATTAGCAGAATTTAATACTTTCTTCTTCAACCCCCTTTGAATGACGGTTGACCCTATGAAATTTTAAATGAAATGGGGGGTTTTTGCAGTGTAAAGTTTTTTGAATATTCTCGTGTTTCATGATTAAAATAATTATAACTAACTTTCTTATGTGTTTAGGTTTTTCGACCAGCAGAGGATAGTAAAAGGCTTAGTTTATATTAATGACGTTGCGAAAAAGGTCATCTATATCTTGTCTCAGAATAAGGAGTGGTTCAAATATCCCGCTAAAACGCGGAACACAGCTTAAAAATGTAACTTTCCATGAAAATAAAACATAAACAGTTGTGAGTGTAGTAGTTTAACGACAATATTAATCTTTTTCTTTATTATTTAAAAATAAATGAAAAAAAATTATTTTAATGGTACAAACGTTAGTTTTTGGATTAATATGTATAACCTATCCAAAATTAAGATTAAATATTATTAAAATAAAACAATGCAAAAATGTAATTAAACGTTTACAGGTTATAAAAAATGGCGGATGTCTGGCATTCATTTATACATATTAAACTTGCCTGTTCAAGGACCAATGAAATTTCCTAAGATGTGCTATTTTGGCGCCATATTTGAATATCTCCTTCTTATTCTGAGACATGATATAGATGACCTTTTTTAAACAGATTCAGCTTTTATCAGATTAAGACAAATATGAAATCATAGTGATTGTGTTTCTTTTGATCTCTTACATAACTTTAAAGATTATTTAAGTATTCAAATGTTACATGACTAGATGTCGAACGCGTTTTCCTTGTATGATATTTTTTCAGATCGGTGTACATCGCTGAGTGAAACGCTATTGAAAACATACCAAATACTGCAGACGTACAGCCGAGCTCACTGAGATTGATAACGTTTTGCAAAAGCGTGACTCTTTTACAATGATTTGTATACTATTAAAATTTACTAGCATCTAACGTTTTATTACAGTTCATTGAACCTATGATTGACTATTGATACCTTTTCGCTGGATAAATAACAAGAATTTTCCCGGCCAATATGGACAATTCAGATATTCATTAGTTATTTAGTTTATTTCAACAGTTATTTAAGTTAAGTGCACAAATATTTTGCGAGATTTAAACTCCAATTATTATATATAACTTGTTACCTATTACTTCCCAACGAACAATTTTTAAATTACGCGGAAGTTTTGAGTTGGTAGTAGTAAAAATAAAGGTTAGCTATGATTTCAATTCATTCAAGAAATTAAGAAATAACATGTTTTTAATGCGTACGGTTTTCGTTTTAATTTTGATTTTGAAATATACACCTTAATTATTAATATTCATGCTGTAATAAAATAAAATATAATTTTAGATGTAGTTATTTTTTCCTTGGGCAACTTAAAACACCCGCGAAATTTAAAAATTGTTCCTTGGGTTACTAATGATGCCGACGGCTATGGTGCGTTGCCTGACTTTTTCCTTTAAAAGGTGTACTTCACTCTCTACGGATCGAAGTCGTCTGCGAAATGCTGCTTCAAAGATATGATCGGAAGTCATTTCTGCAGCGAATAGTGACGGATGATGAAAAATGAATTTATTTCGAAAACTCTAAGTACAAGAAAACCATAGTTATCTCCTGGCGAAGCCGGCACATCAACTCCAAGGCCAAATCGTTTTGGTCGCAAAACAATGCTCTGTGCTTGATGAGATCAGAGTGTCGTGGTGTATTACGATCTGCTAAAACCTGGTGAAACAGTTAATACTCGTCGCTACCGACAATAAATTATCAATTTGAACCATGCATTGATAAAAAAATGTCCAGAATGGGCCCGAAGACACGATAAAGTGATTTTACAGCACGTTAACGCGCTGTCTCATACAGCGAAATCGATCAAGGAAGTGTTGTGTAATAACGCACCCGCCGTGTTCTCCAGACCTTGCCCCGTCCGACTGTCACTTTTTCACATCAATGGGGCACGCACTTGCGGAGCAGCACTTCGTCAATTTCGAAGAAGTTTCAAAATGGCTCGATGAATGGTTTTGCTCAAAGGACAAACAGTTTCTTTGGGATGGCACCTATAAATTGCCTGAAAGATTTGCAAGATGTATAGAATCAAATGGCCAATACTTTGAATAATTAAATTCTTCCATTTTTTTGAAAATTATGTTTTTTTTCCGAAAAAACTGTATAAGAATGACTTTCCGGTACACCTGGTAAACCCTACTACATATGTCATTTCGACAAATTGCTTGTGAATTTGGTATCAACGCCACAACAGTTCAAGATTTAAAAAAAAATAAATAACAGTTTTATAAAATATCAACACAACACATGATACTTCATCTGTCGTTACGAGAACTCGAGGTCTAACATAACGTAACTCCGCCTTATTACAACTCGAGGTGTTTCATAACTGGTCGGTCTGTATATATATTTTGCTGTGTTAATACTGCGGTTGTACTCTTCTAGACATATTTCTGTTTGTATAGAGCGTTAGAATGTAAAAGTATTGTTTACACTACAACTAACATTAATTAAATTGTTAACACGCTTCGAATTCTGATAGTATAATTAGTTAATTTATATAAAACACTTCTTCAACATCATATCCGTTATTTTTAACATCACTGCCCTTTAGTGTCTTCCTTTACTAAGAAATAAAAGGCAAGTTATTATTTAAAAATATTTTATTGCTCTTACACGTTTGTGGATATTTATTGTTAAAAATTGAAATAAATACGATAAAAGAACTACAAACAATTAATATAATAGTAAGTATGTACAATTAAAAATAAGTTTATATAAAATTGTACAATGACAAATGTATAAATAAAAAAAGTGTTATTTTTTAGTATCAGTTACTTGAGCGGCTAAGTCGGCGAATTTTGCCGTGTAATCCAGACTACTTTCAGTCAACAAAGACTGAAGATGAGCATCAACCTGTAAAAATAAAAGTCTTAATTATTTTCATCCAATTTCAAATCTTATTAAATAAGTGGTTTGTGATATTATTGCTAATTCAAATATGGTACAATACATACACTGCAGGCCATAAGTTTGGAATCACTTCTGAATATAATGAAAATATTGTAGTGGCTTTAACAAACATTGTAAAAATAAAACAATATTAATATACCAAAACGTTTTATTATAAAATAAGCAGGAAAAAAAGCAAATTTTATTTATTTACATCCACTTATTTTTATTATCAACTAAACGGACTTTTCATCGAAATACCCTCCTTTTGCTTTAATGACGGCAGCACACAATCGCGGTAAACGAGACACTAATTTTGTAAGGGTTTCATTGGGTATATTTGCCCAAGAATCTTGTATAACTTGCCACATGTGAGTCTGGGACGTCGGACACTTTTCACGCAATTTTCTATCCAATTCTTCCCACAACAGCTCTATTGGATTGAGGTCTGGCGATTGTGCCGGCCAAACCATGTTTTGTAAAACACCGTCAGCTTCCTGTTGTTGGAGATATCCTCTACATAAATGAGAAGAATGTTTTGGGTCGTTGTCTTGCATGAATATAAAGTTTTCTCCAAGTAATCTCAGACCGGAGGGCACAGCGTTGTGTTCGAGAATCTGTCTGTAACCCTCCTTTTTCAAAACTCCGTCGATTTTCACCAGATCTCCTACACCAGCCGAAGAAAAACATCCCCAAACCATTACAGAACCCCCACCATGTTTTACCGTGGGCACCACACATTGCGGTAACATTTTTCCGTAGCAGTTCTTCTTACAAATATCCGACGTCTGGAACCGAAGACCTCGTACTTTGATTCGTCGGTCCATAGTACTTTTTCCCACTGTTCTATTGTCCAATCTTTGTGTAACTTAGCCCATTGTAGCCTTTTTATTTTATTTTGCGGACGTAGAAGCGGTTTGCGAACTGCTACACGTCCCATCAGTCCAGCCGCTCTGAGCCGCCTTTTTACTGTGGTTAAAGAGATCCGAGTTTCACGCTCCCAGTTAAACTCACCGCGGATTTGCGAGGCCGTTAATCTTCTATCTCTTTTCTACGTCAATATAATTGTCTGATCTTCTGCAGGAGTTGTAATTTTTGGTCTTCTTGATCGTTTTCTGTCCGTATACCCTCCAGTAGACTGGTATCTTTTAATTGTATTTTGTACACCTTTGTACGATATCTTCATTCTTTTCGCGATATCCCGTATAGAATCTCCCCGATTATGATGACTAATAATTTCTACACGTTTTTCTAGCGATATCTGCTTTCTCTTCGCCATAATCAAACGATGTTTACTGATTCTACACACTTTTATGTGTCTACACACTTTAAATGATACGAAGCAACTAAAATATTCTCATTATTTCAAAACGTATAAACACTTATAAATATAAAAACTAAATGTAATTACAAAAGGTTTATGCGGAAGGGTCTGCAATAAGATTTGTCCATTCCAGGTAATCGTTCATTATGCAGAAATATTACCTGCTCGAATAAATAATACCGCACGCTGAGTTTCCTTAATCTCTGGTTATTTTCCAACTATTCATGAATTTAAAACTACATCTATTATGTAAAGCTTTATAATGTACTTAAAATTAATCCTTTGTACTTATATCAAAGTAATACGAACGTAACATAGATAAATTTTAATTTTTATGAATTTACTGGAACTGATTCCAAACTTATGGCCTGCAGTGTAGGTCCGGTTTCATAATAAATTTAAATTGCTTTAAATTTTAAAGTTTCATGTTGCATTTTATAATTACTTCTTAAAGTAAAAGTCGACTTAATTTCTAAAATCCCCATTTTTGTCACTTTAACGTTTCAGAATCAACTTTAACTCAACCTATATTTTCCGACATCGCCATTCAATTTGTATGTGATTTATTTAATAAGAGACATATTATATTTCTATTGTACGCAATGAATATTATATCTACAAGTTCAAGTTCATCTGAGAATGAAATAGAAGTGATGGTAAGAAGGAAAGTATACAGGAGAAGATTGTTTCAAAAAATACAATGGCGACGAATTTTTTGATAGATTAAAATGAACAAAACCAATTATTCTGTCTTTACTGGAAAGACTTAAGGGCCAAATATCACTAGCGACAAACAACTACGCTAATTGTACAATTTATATTGACTTCTAAATCACATAATTGTTTTACAGACCATGCAGTATACTTGCAAAGATTCAATTACTTTTAACATTAAGATTCATTGCTACTGGGAATGTGTTAATTTCTGCAGCTGATTTTATTGGAGTATCAAAGGCATTTGCATGTAGAATCGTCAAGAGAGTTTCTAATGTGATAGCATCACGAGCTAGGAATATATAGTTAAGTATGTATACTATAAATAAAGAAATGGAAAGAGCTGTCCGAAAATTTTATGTAATATCACCATTTCTAAGGGTAATTAATACAATGAATTATTAATTAATAGAAATTCAATCTCCTGGATGGAAGGATTCAGAGATTTTTCATTACAGAAATGGTCATGATCAAACTGTATTGAACAACAGCCTGAAACAAGATTTCAAGGCAGGAAATATGGACGGTATCTAATGGTAGGTGAGAGTATAATAATATTGAACTCTATTTAATGATACCACTTCAGCAAACAGTGACTTCTGCTAAATTCTGTACAATGAGTCCTGTCAGAACCCGTAATGTTGTTGAAAGACAGTAAGGTGTCTGGAAAAGGAGGTTTCCCATAGTAAGTTTAGGGGTTAGAATGTAGTTATGAACAGTCATGAGTATTATTGTGGCAACAGCTGTATTACACAACATCGCATTAAATGTGAACAACCTGGAATACTGAGGTAAAGATATGGGACGCTTATTAATACGTGGGCTGTCTTTTAACTTTTGCATATAAAACTGGAATAAAACAGTAGATAGCTTTGAAAGACTTCATTGTCTTTTGAAGTATTCTCTACGAATATTAGTGCACTTTTACATGCACTCAAACCAACTCTAAAAGCAGTTGTTCCATTCGTTTGTTGGTACAATCTAAATTGCGTTTTTGAAGGCATCGCCTGCTAATTCTGACGTCTAGAACCTTTGACCACGCAGTCCGTTCTTGATTTTTAAAAAAGTAAAGAAATCGTTGGGACTTGGGTCCGGACTGTACTGAGGATCGTCCAACAATACGACGTTTTGTTGCATTAAAAATTCAATTGTCTAGTGTGCTGTGTGCGAACTTGTATAGTCTTGGTGGAGGATGATTCGTTGTTTGCGTTTAGTTTTCTGAAGTTCAGAGATGACATGCGGCAAACGAATGGTTGAATTCTCCATACTAACAAGAAATTGTTGACTGATGTATTTAATTGCCGAAAACAAACCAACTCGGCGATGCATGCTTGTTGAGATAATTATCTTCGAAAATTATAAAAAACTATTCCGCGAAAATGTCCTCGGTGTAATTCCATTTTTCAACTAACCTGTCAACTTTGACGGTTCGTTGTAGATGAAACACTACACTGAAACTTTGGATTTAGATTAACTAAAGATGGAGGTTAATTTCTAGTACTGACACTTGATTAGTGGTGCCCTCTATGTTCCACTATGTGAAACTTAAAAGACATCCCACGTAAACAAATATTTTGCTCGGCTATAGTGCGTTATTTGTAATTTCAATAAATTGCTTCATTTTTATTCTGTTTTTATTTCCTCATCGGCCAGTAATAACTCATCTTCTTTGGTAAAATTAGCAGTTCTAAATTTCTTAGATTTAAAGTTGGCGTTTAGTGAAAGTCAACTTTAGTTAAAATGACTTTAAGGGTATGTTTTCGAAATCTGCCCTTATACTTACATCTTGCACTAAGGATAGACGTGTGTCATCGTTCACCATTACAGTACCAGTTTGCGATGTTTTCATTGGGGAATCCAAATGACCAAGAAAACTGCTCAAAGAAAAGTCTCCGACCTCTGAATTTAACCATTGGTTTTCATTTTCTTTAAGTATTCTTGAAGGACTGGTCGGTGGTGTATTACCAGTAGATATATTTTGCGATAAAAGTCCTAAAATGGAAGACAATTATAAAAAAAATTGCTATAATTACATTAAAATTTCTATTACCGACAAAACTAATACTCCCATCTTCTTTGATTGTACATGTTTGCATGACTTCATCTTTACTATGCGAATTCAGCGCCATCTGCAAAAGGTTAGATATACTAGTCGGTGATCCTACCCTACTAGGTGTAGTCGCGTTATCTGATATGTCAATAGCATCTGATTTATCAGACAAAATTTGTCCGGCGAAGCCTTGCTCTGCTTCATTTTCTGTATTTCTCGTTCCACCCGCGTACGCAATACTTAACTGATTTACTTTCGTATTTTGTATAATTTCATTGTTAAAGGTGATATTTGCAGTACTAGATGTCACAACGGTTCCGTTTCCGTAAACGGAATTTGATTGAGTCGCGGTGGTGTCTTGGCGATTTCCACTGTCAAATTGAATTTTCGGCATGATAAGGCGTTGAGTTGAAGGCAGATTATCTTGTGAGATTATGTTCATCTGCACTATTTGTCTGCCACTTTCTGCTTTGTTGGCTAAAATCGGTAATTTTCGTTCTACAACTACAGGTTTGTTTCTAGGTCTCCGCCCTCTTCTGTTACAATAGCGAGGCTTCAGCCTTTGAATGGACTGTGAAAATATGGAATTGGATAAATAGAAAAAAAAATACAGAAAGTTTTAATACGTATGTACAGTTGTGAAATTAAGACTAATATAAAATCTACTGCGTAAAAGACGCTAACATGTAACACCATATGTGTGCAGGGGATGACGGATAGTTATCTGTGCCCAGCATTCCATCATTGAGTGGTAGTGAGAAGTATAGACGCTTTGCTCAACGATTCTATTATACAAGTACAATACATCGAAGTGTGTTTTGAGTTGGTAGAGAGAATCGAACCTGCAGAAATCCAACGACGGATCTGGACGTCGTACAGAGCACGTACTATGAATGAACTAAAGATGCATGAATAGATTGAACAGTTCAACGTAGTAAGAACGGCTGTAATGGACAGAAACCGATATGAACGCAAGGATTGGAAAGACATATCAAAAATATAAATGCTTTGATCAGAGAAGACCAATTTATTAATTTACTTATTAAGTGAAATATACGAAGGTGTATCAAATGAAAATTATAAAAGTATGTAGCAGTAAAGTTTCTTGAATTTCACAAAGTGATCTACAGATGGCAGAGTGATGCTAAAACACAGAAAAAGGCAGCAGCGTCTGTACAAAGATGCTGCCCCACTATCAATGTGCCCGTTAGAGCAGCGACCCATAAAGCGTTTTTATATAGCAAATGTGTCAAACCAATCGAAATTCATCGTAGAATGACAGCGAAGTACAGTTATTTGTATTTAATATTGCAGCAACTGCACGAGTGGTATAGAAAATTTAGAAGGGGAATAACTTCTGTGGAAGATACCCCAAGACTGGAAGAGCTCACCGTGTGGTGATGGACGAAAACATTGCATTAGTGGAAAACCTTGTAAAGGAAAACACACGTATAACTCTAATAGAAATGATTACAACTTTGAAGATTTGTTATGGTTTAAAGTAGAATATTATCCATGTTATACTGAAATTGATATAACATGATATATGATATATTTAAAGTAAAAAAGTAACTTTACTTACATCTAATTGTGCTCTCAATATATCATTTGGCGAACTTGGCCTGCGAAACAAAATTGAAGGGGATAATCTTCTGATATGTTGTTCTGTATTTAAAGACTGTATCATTAACACTTCACCATGTTGCTGAACAGACACCGGTTTCTATAAAATAAAGAAGCCAGATAAAGTAAATCTTCGCAAGAATCCCCAAAACGAAATTACTTCCTGATTGTTATAAAATTTGTCCTTAGATGTCGTCACTGTCAGATTCTTAGTAATAGTTTTGCTTCTATTGCTACTTTGTTTCGACGAGTTTCCGCAAACATGGCCACAAGGGCATTGTATTCTGTTTTTTCTGTAGTGTAATTTAGCAACTGACAATAACCTCTTCAATGTTACTGATAAACTATTCGGATTATTTATTAAACTCTTGTCAGATTCGGTATTCGGGTCACTGTCGATTTCATCGATTGAATTTTCGTTTTGTTTTTCTAAATTGACATCTTTACGTTCCTTTTGATCCCAACTATAAGTCAGGATTAATTTTGAATCAGATCCAAACTAAAATATTACAATAAATACCATTAGTTACAAGGAAATTACATAATTCGTCATTTGATCAATATTATTTATGTAGATGCTGTCCTGGTAATAATTGAAGAAAGGGAATGTTATGAGTAATATTGAACAAATCATTGGGTTTGCAGTAGCGTACAGCGTCGTCGGGAAGGCTGGATAGGTGCATTTATAAATAAAATTAATGTACGACGATGTGTTTCAAGTAAATAACGAGACCGGTGTGAGAAATGTTATTTATTGCAAATAAACTTATATTTAACTTTTATCCCTTTCAACATACTCTCCTCCCCTATCTATACACCGCTGTATACGTGTCTTGCATTGTTCAAAACAATGCTGTAGTTCATCAATTGTCAGTCTCTTCAACAACTCTGCCATTTGTGCTTTTACATGTTCAACAGACTGAAAATGTGTTCTCTATGATGTACTTTTCACTTTTTGGAACAGGTAGATGTCACACGGTGCAAGATCTAGCGAATACGGAGGATGGTTAAGCACAGCAATACGCTCGTCCGCTAAAAACTGCTTCACAGATGGGAAATTGTGAGCTGGTGCGTTGTCCTGGTGCAAAATCCACGTGCCGTTCTTTCACAAATTCGGCCTTTTCTTTATTACTCTTTCCCTCAGCTTGATTATTTCCGACTAAGAGTTTGTCCCTTGATATCGGAAAAACCGAGCAGCATTGCTTTTAATTTCGACTGCTCATTCGTGCTTTTTTCTGTCTTGGCGATGCGGCGGCTCTCGCGCACGCGATGTAACATTATCACTCTTTTAACATTTGTAAACATTCTGTTAATTTTTTTAGTATGACAGGGAATTTCAGGTTAATTCACTTCTCGATTTTTATATTAACTATTATCACGGCACTATGAAGTAATAGTGTCCTCTATAATTAAAGCTCTAAAGCAAACTAAAGTACACAGAGAGACGAAACTACAGGTTGTTGCTTGGGAAGTATCAAGGTCAATGACATTCCAAATACAGCCTCGCCCGATGTGGCTGCGCGATGGAAGGAGCCCAGTTTCACTATTTAATTGCCATACCTCGTATGTAGGTCTAACACAGGAAAACGATTTAGAAATTTATTTACACCCGCAGTTTTACAATCCACCCTTGTGAGGCATCTTTACATCACTGACACGATGCAAGCTATCAGCAATGTCTAGACGCGTTCGCTTCCCATCGGTTTGTTACCCGGAGGGATTGTTCAACCTTAGTTATGAGTTAATATGGAGTAATGCATATGTATGCTTTTATTTTGTCATTTAATCATACTCTAATGTAACAGGTTCTATTTGTCGTTCTAATGGGAACACTTAGTTTAATATTTCCGTTTAGATTACTTCGATTTCTAAGTGGGCGATTTCCACTTTAGTCATTTCGAAAGAAAGAAATAAGAGTTTGAAAAAACAATTTCTGGAATCCTGTAATTTTATTGCTACGACAGCTACAAAAGCAGCTTCTTTTGTCGTTTTCCAAGTAAATAACTTTACTAAAGTTGATGGTTGCAAATTAATTATGAATGATCTATGTTTACTCCTCGCTTATACCTTGATAGCTGTTCAGTTGACAATTGAGTTATGTATGAAATGCGTCGAGATGAAATCCTGAATAATTTAATAAATTATGTGATTTTGCCATATGAAATACAACTGAATATTGAATGTATAATGCAGATGTAGGCATTTATTTTGTCATTTAATCAAAATGTAACAGGTTTTTTTTGTCGTTCTAAAAGAGACACTTGAATTAGACATTTCCGTTTAGATTACTTCGACTTTTAAGTAGGGCGATTTGTACTTTAACAATTTCAAGAGAAAGAAATGCGAGTTTGAAAATAATTTTTAAGACATGACTTAAATATTTGTTATATAGAATATATGTGGGTGAGTACTTGTGGGTGAAAATGCGTAAATAAAATAACTATGAAATGTGCTTTTGTCGACTGAGTTGGAAGTAGATAAAGAAGGTTTCTTCAATCACCACTTTTCTTAACATTTCATGAATCATTGTATATTAAATAATTCATATTTCCAGCTGCTCCACTCTCAAAATTGTGAGATTATTTTATCAGATAATAAATGCCAATGGTTTTTGTTTTTCTAAGAGAAACTTAAACGTTAATTTTCTTATTAATTATGATAACAAATGAATACAATATATTGACATTGTGCGTACAAAAAAAAAAGAAAATTACCATCAAATACAAATCTCCTATCGACAATGTACCACATTCGTGTAATGTCCATCCACTGCGAATTTTTGCGATGTCACTTTCTTTCTTCTCCTTGTCAACAATTTCAATTTTGATGTCCGTATTTTCCGGCTTTTCGTCGCTACTCGAAGCACTTTCTTGTTGTTGTAAAGCTAAAAGCGTATTAACAGCCTCGTCTACTACCTCGTTTATAGATGTTGGCACGTCATTGTCGTTCAAACAATTTTCGTTGCTGTCTGTTGTCGATAAGACTTTGTTCGTCGGAGAGGCTTTTTCGCTATTGCTTTCCTGTCGGGCCCTTTTCGTAGCACTTTTCCTAGAAGTTCCTGTGAAAAAAATGTGTGAAATATAAAATGCTCTTCGTAGGAGCTACGTTTTTAATGTCTATTAAGGTGAGATTATGAAAAAGAATGTCCCAATATTATATATTCATCGTACGACAAATTTAGAGGAAATAACAACGTGAAAGAAAGGAAGTTTTTGATATTTATTGATATTTACAGGTTCGCGAAACATGTGCGAATATTTTAACGATTATCAAGGGGATTGTTCAGAACGTTCAATAAAAAAATCTAAAACTACATTTTAAAGGACTGGAACGTTCAATAAAAAAATCTAAAACTACATTTTAAAAGACTGGAAGACATGCAAGCGACCGCAAAGCAATACGTATTAAGGACATAACTTCGGAAGAGTTATAAGACTGCTTTTAGACATTTCGGGCAAGTTGTTAGTCACTGTGTCGAGTTAGGGAGGGGAAAGCAATTGCTAGCGCATGTAACTTTAACTCTATTACTTCGTTCAATGTAATTTCTTATACAAAAAGATTCATTATTAAATTTTAAACATTTTAAAGGACTGGAAGACCTGCAAGCAATCGCAAAGCAACACGTATTAAGGAGATAACTTCGGAAGAGTTGTAAGACTGCTTTTGGACATTTCGGGCAAGTTGTTAGTCAGTGTCGAGTTAGGGAGGGGAAAACAATTGCTAGGGCATGTAACTTTAACTCTATTACTTCGTTCAATGTAATTTCTTAAACAAAAAGATTCATTATTAAATTTTAAACATTTTAAAGGACTGGAAGACCTGCAAGCAATCGCAAAGCAACACGTATTAAGGAGATAACTTTGGGAGAGTTGTAAGACTGCTTTTGGACATTTCGGGCAAGTTGTTAGTCAGTGTCGAGTTAGGGAGGGGAAAACAATTGCTAGGGCATGTAACTTTAACTCTATTACTTCATTCAATGTAATTTATTAAACAAAAAGATTCATTATTAAATTTTAAACATTTTAAAGGACTGGAAGACTTGCAAGCAATCGCAAAGCAACACGTATTAAGGAGATAACTTCGGAAGAGTTGTAAGACTGCTTTTGGACATTTCGGGCAAGTTGTTAGTCAGTGACGAGTTAGGGAGGGGAAAACAATTGCTAGGGCATGTAACTTTAACTCTATTACTTCGTTCAATGTAATTTCTTAAACAAAAAGATTCATTATTAAATTTTAAACATTTTAAAGGACTGGAAGACCTGCAAGCAATCGCAAAGCAACACGTATTAAGGAGATAACTTTGGGAGAGTTGTAAGACTGCTTTTAGACATTTCGAGCAAGTTGTTAGTCACTGTGTCGAGTTAGGGAGGGGAAAACAATTGCTAGGGCATGTAACTTTAACTCTATTACTTCGTTCAATGTAATTTCTTAAACAAAAAGATTCATTATTAAATTTTAAACATTTTAAAGAACTGGAAGACCTGCAAGCAATCGCAAAGCAACACGTATTAAGGAGATAACTTTGGGAGAGTTGTAAGACTGCTTTTGGACATTTCGAGCAAGTTGTTAGTCACTGTGTCGAGTTAGGGAGGGGAAAGCGATTGCTAGGGCATGTAACTTTAACTCTATTACTTTGTTCAATGTAATTTCTTAAACAAAAAGATTCATTATTAAATACCATACCTCCTAAACAGTAACATACAAGATTTGAATACAAATTATTTTAGTGAAATAGCAAGAAATATGAAGTTACTGCAGCCTCACTTAAATTAAGGACAAAACACTTCCAATTTGCCTGTTTTTCTAAGGCGAATTAAAAAGTAGAAAACGGGAAACGTTTTTTTTGAGAAAAGGCACTAAATAATAAGAAATATTATCTTTCTTATATGCAAGTGAACAAATAATAATACAGAACAGAATTACAAAATTTATCGTCAGTAAAGTATCATTCAAATATGTAAAAAAAAAATGTAGACCAACACTAATATGTCAAGTTAATCAGTACTAATGAACTTGAATTTATACATAATTGTCCGTGACCAACTTTTCTGTTTAGTTGAAAGAACAAAAGTCTCCAGATTTGAGCATTTTTATTTTCATTTGTTTGTGATCCTTTTTCGTGTTTATGTGTCTAATAAACACTTTTATTTAAACAACTAGGTTATGGTTATCAATGAGTAATACCAAAAATAGGCAGTAGAGTTAATCTTACACTGACGCCAACCTAAGTATTATGTTGCCATTTGCGGACAGATGTGAACGTGTACATACATATAGAGAACGTCGATTCGCTCATGGCATGTGGGGGTGAATTACAGGCAGAGAGAAACAGACGATACTTATATTATAGGATATCACCTTCACAAACAATCCGATTTGTTATTGCGCGTCTAAAGTTTACCCGCCACGACTAAATGGATTTGCTGTAGTTACCTCTGCAACTATTTGGATATGAATTTAACCACAACTGCTCGCCAGGTGTTTTAATACCAAATCTCTCTTCGTAAGCATTCAAACATATACTTTGGTTGGTCAAATATTCGCTCAAATTTAAAGTTGGCACTTCAATATTACAACTGTTAGGTGGAGAAAATCTTAAAGGAGGTTCTGTTATCAACTTGTTCTCTTCTTCGATTTCGTGTAACAACTGAATATCGCCGTTAATAGTTACTTTGAAAGATTGAAAGGTTTTTTCAAACTAAATGGAAATTAAGGAAAAAATATTGCTCAGCAAATATATACAAAACAATTTTAATGTCCTAGAAAATGGGTTGTAATTGTATATATTAGGAACATAATTGCAAAAATATAAAAATTAATTTTCAATGCTATATTAAAGGATACTTCAGCTACACAATGGGATTTCCATCGATCTGTCATACACAACAGTAGTGAACTTAATCTTTTCTGTAGTGGTAGTACTGTTCGAACTCGAGGATTTTGGGACATATTTTGCACATGAAGCCAAGTGTTCATATCCTTTGGCATTAATTCAACAGTTACTCTTGCCGGGAGTTTCAAATCATTTTCTTTTTCTGAAATAAAAATGATTTTTTGCTCATGTTTAAAGTACTAAAATATCTTAATTAATGTTGGCAGCATTGCAGCTCTATTATCATAATGGAGCATCAATTTGGAATGGTTTACTAATTCTTATAGAAACATATCTTTGAAAACTAAAACTGACAAAATTTTTTGAGTGTACCTACCATCAAGTTGATTTAATTTTCTAAGAGCTTTACACATTGGTGTTTTTATTCTTATTGTTTTTCCTTTCACTCGTATTGCAACAGAGCCTCTGTATATTAATTCGTTTAATTTGATGCATGTTTTTTCACTTATGATCGACAGTTTTTTACGAAGCTCTCCATAATTTATTAACCCATACAGTTCTTGAGCAATCTTCTTTACTTCTATAAAAATAGATAGAGTAAATCGAACAAATTAATGAAAGTAATTATGTTATTGCGCACTAAATATGTAATAGCAAATTATTATTTTTAATTTGAATAGAAAAAAAACACGAAACAGCATCCATTATTGTTTAATATAAGTAATTAAGACCAAGTAAAATAATGATGATGAATTTATATTGTATAGTAATTTAAAAAAAAGCATAAAAGTAAGTATAACAAACTTTACCATCTGTAAATCTAAGATGTTTTGATATTTTATGCCAAGTTCGGTACTATAAATGTCTAATCTGTTCTTTTGTTTTTATCATGGTCTCAGGAACTCCTTTTTTCTTTAATTTGTTACTAATGTATAAGTGTATTGCTTCAAAATCTTTTCCAAATTCATTAAGTGCCTCAAAAAACAAGTTTTTGTCTTCTTGTGACCAAAGAGGTCTAGCATTTGATTTCCTTATTTCTGGTTTTACTTCTTCTTTTACGGGCTCTGCAACAGAAATATACATATATGTATACACACATTGTTAACTACAAGAGAATGTACCTCTTTTTTCTGGTGCTGCAGTTGTAGCTGCATTTGCAGAATCGAGTTTCATTTTCTTAAATACCCTAGCACTGGTCCTAAGTTGCAAGCTCTTGGAGTCTGATCCTTCGACATTATTATATGTTGTTACTGATCCAAGTAAGTCTTCAATGGGCACATTTTGTTGAAGAATTATTTTACAGTTATTGGGCAATTCATTATTCATGGTTGTCACCTGTTTTTAACAGAAACTAATTAAAATTATGAGCAAAAATAACTTCAAATAATACAAAACTCATTGATTTTAAATAAAGAAGTATAAGAATATTACTTACTTTTTCGATTATATACGTAATGTACATAATTCATTAATAACAAAACAATTAAAATAATTACAAGGTGGTTGATGTACAGAAAGAAGTCCTCCAAATGATTGTTTTTTAAGGCAACTGAAGTTTTTAAGGATTTTTTGATGAAGTATATCATTTTTTGAGTAAATGATGAGCTTATTAAGGGGTGGAAAAATAAATGAAAATGAGGAAAACTAATAAAGGAACATTTGCAAATGGCGTTCAAAAGTTGAGTGTAATAACTATTACAGAGAAGTTACTTTACTATTCAGAAGCCATGTATTTATACACGGTATTTCAAGAGTTACTGCATAAAGACCAATGTCAAGAACATCTTACCTAAGTTTAATATCAAAATAGTCACAGAAATAGTTTTTAAACAAATATAAACACTAACATTACACTGGTTAAAAATTCAATCCTCTACAAAAGCTCATTTCGCTCCTGCCAACTTTCAGATATGAATATTATAAATAATTTTTATTAAATAAAAGGAATTTTGCAGATAAATGTTTTAATAAATTATGAATATTTTATATTTTATAACTTCTACATGCTAAATATAATCCACATGCTCAATTTTTCAATGATTCTTGGCCAATAAATCTTATAAAACGCACCGGCGAATCGTGCTTATATACAACATTATAACAAGAATAATCAAGAATTAGAAAATATACAGTCATTTGATTACTTAAAACTATATTTTTTTTCCTAGGTGGGTATCTACCAATCTGATACAAGTGTAATTAATAAGTTTTAATGTTATATTTGTAAAATATTGTACATTTTTGGAATGTTTGAATGTATGCCCTTTAGTTTTTAATATTCAAATTAATTTAAATATTTAAATCATTGAAATGAAATATTATTTATCTAGCATATAAGAAAGCATTAAGAGAACAACACTTTAAAGGGAATATTAAATTTATTTTATTTAACGTAACTAATTAATACATGAATGAACTAGCGCCAATATAATGGTTCGCTTTTGATACAGTACCTTATGAGGACATGGTCAAAACTTTCAAAAATATTTATATTTCCTCATAAAGTTTGTGAAACAATTGTTTTGGAGAATTTTGCCATTCATTCATTATGCCGATTTAATTGACAGGATTATAAATATAAACAAGCAATGCAGAATGTCCAAAAATATCTTCATATGTGATAGTAGCACAATATGTTTTATGTGTAAATCTTCAGTAATCATCGAAAATATGATGTCTCAATTCCATATTATTAGCGAAAAGATCGCATAAGGTTTAAAGAATATGAATGCAGAAATCTGATTCGGAAAATTTTTTATTTTGAAATGAATGCTGGTTCTTTTCGGGCGAATGTTCAAATATAGTAGTATCGATTGCAAAACCTAGTATTGCTTCTATTGTCAATCGCATTTGATAGAGATATAAAACTTATTTTATATTTTAGCGTTAGATTCTTTATTTTAAATTTACTATTTGTAATAATCCGAAGTGACTACTTTTCAATGCAGTATGTAATAACTTTGTATTACGTTAATTGTTTGTTAAGTTGCCTACTCATCTCTTTATTTTTTTTAAATGAATAATTATTTTATTTACAATCAAAATGTAAATTAGTGACGCATTAAAAATAGAAAATTCCGAATTTCTTATACACTTTCTTTATCCATCGAGTCATTGGGAAACACCAATTGCTTGATTTTATGAGTCTGGATTTTATTGATTACTGAAACTCCTTTTTGTAAATTCCTATAGGAGTTTTCAAAAGTTAATGAGCTATTTTGGCAACATGTTTTTTCTAAACGACTATTTAAATGTATATAGAACGATTTTGTATATTTAATATTTACAACATTGGTAAAGTATAATAAAGTATAAGAAGTAAGGATATATTAGTACTTAAAAGTCTTAGTGTTTTTTGTTTGGTAGATTTTTAATATCAACGCTTCACACAATGCTTCAGAATTATTGTTTACAACTTAAAAATTAGTCCTGTTCTCTTTTAAATTTGTAATTAATTTATGAAAACTAATGATTTGAATACTATACCTAAAGAACTATTTACAGTCAATTTCGCGCGGTGAAGTGCCGGAAGTTTCTATCATAAAAAAGACTATGTAGAATGCCAACATAATAAAAATAAATTAGAATAATTTTGCGCCATCTAGTCTGTCAGGAAAAGCTTGCTCATTACGTCATTTATGACGTCACACAATTTAAAAATAAGGAGTAAAGGAAATTATATTCATAGATACAAATCCCATATTTCATCATTCTCTTTCTCTATTCGTTATATACATTTTTCTTAATGTTTATTATCAGGTTTCCTTAAATAGCTTAATAAAAAATTTATTACTGTACTTATGTGCATTCATTAATTAATTATGAAGATTTATGCGACTTTCAAACCTAACTAATTTATATGAAGAGCAGATGGCAGCGGGGCTCGCTTTAGCGGTTACGTCGCCCCGGACGAAAAGACAGATTGCCACCCCTTAAAAATATATATACTTTCAACTAAGGTACATATTTTTTATTTTCAGTAAAAGCAAACCATTTTATTTTAATTTTACCAAAAGCATATATTTAGAAAGAAACATGTAACATAATATTAATAATCAAGCAATACAAAACAATAGAAATTAATTAAGAAATATCTACCTAGTTACAAATTGTTAACTGTATAATTTTATATATTTTTAAATGCTATTACAAATGTGTATTATTGCACAATCAAAATGTAATTATTTTGAAAATACAATAAGGTAACATCAACTACTCTAAAATCACAAAAAACTTCTTTTCTGGCTTTTACTTGTGCAAACTTCTCTGTAACATGTTCTAAATTTACTTGATCAGCAATTTCATGTTCAATTGCCAAAATGACCAAACTATTAAAACGAATTTGTGTAGTAGTCGAACGTAAGAAGTTCTTAATTAATTTTAACTCGGAGAAACTCCTTTCGCCACTTGTTCTAGTTATTGGTATCGTTAGCAATATCTTTAAAGCAATAGTGAGGTTTGGGGCAAAATTTAACTTCGTAACTAACCTCAGTATATTGTTTAGGCTTTCTTTTTTGCCCAAAAGCGCAGCTGCTGCTGAAATTTCCTCTACTAATTCTACTATTTATGTCAACAGAATCACAATCAGTTAAAACACAGGCAAGCATGCCCTTCCGGACTGATGTTATGGCAGTACGGATTCGCTTCTTTAACTCTTCCAAATGCTGTGGAAGTGGTGGTACATAAACGTTGTCTTTAACGAAACC
The DNA here is from genome assembly GCA_031893035.1 of Dermolepida albohirtum. Taxonomy (NCBI): domain Eukaryota; kingdom Metazoa; phylum Arthropoda; class Insecta; order Coleoptera; family Scarabaeidae; genus Dermolepida; species Dermolepida albohirtum. The sequence continues at coordinate 424,980 of JAVIWB010005163.1, forward strand.
CTACAGGAAGAAGTTCGCAAAGCGGTACTGGATGATCATCGACTGAAAGTGCGCGAGCTAGCAGACATAGTAGGCATTTCAAAAAGTGCTGTACACCGCATATTGTCTGAAAATTTGGACATGAGAAAGCTGTGTGCAAAATGGGTGCCGCGTTTGCTCACACTTGAGAAAAAACAGTGTCGTGAAGATGTTTCAATTGAGTGTTTAGCGATGCTTCACAGCAACAAAGCAGAATTTTTGCACCGTTCCATCACTTCACATCCGAGGGTCCATAACTTCACATCCGAGACAAAAGAATAATCAAAACAATGGACTCAAACGGGAGAACCTGTCCAAAGGAGACGAAGACCGTTTTATCTGCAGGCAAGGTCATTTCATCAGTTTTTTAGGATGCGCGTGGAATAATTTTCATTGACTATCTTGAAAAAGAAGAAACTATCAACGGCGGGCATCATGCGAACTTGTTGCAACGTTTGAGCAAAGAAATCCAGCAAAAACGGCCGCACTTGGCTAAGAAGAAAGTGTTGTTTCATCAAGACAATGCACCAGCTCACAAATCCATTATTGCAATGGCCAAAATTAATGAATTAAAGTTTGAATTGCTACCTCTTGCACCCTACTCGCCAGATTTAGTCCCCTTGGATTATTTTCTGATCCAAAACTTGAAAAAACGTCTCAGTGGTCAAAAATTTTCCAACGACGAAGAAGTAATGTCGGCAGTTAATGGGTATTTTGAGGAGCAAGATAGTTCTTATTATAAAAAGGGTATCGAACTTATTGAACATCGCAGGGGAAAGTGAATAGGTCTAAAAGGAGATTATGTGGGACAGTAAATTTATTTCTTTCCACAATTTTTGTGTTTTCTTTATTGGGTCGGGTATTTCTGGGACCACTCTCGTACTGTTAGACGTTAAGAAGGGATAGGTAGGTGGATGTTGTTTATAGGAGACAATGCGATATTTCGTCACACTTCTGTTTCTAAGAATTTGAAATATATATTAAAGTATGTTTCATTTTTTCATTGAAATCCAAACGAAGTTAGGGTTAACTTGACCATCTACCGCTTGTTAAAATAAACGCTTCTGTTTTCTATAAAAATTAGTGAATGTCACTTGATGGCCAAACCAAAGGTTGAAATCCGTTTACCAATGATATTATTTCTCACGAAAAGGTCAATAAAATAACTTTATATTAACATATTAAACGAAGAATTTACACAAATTATCAATTCAAATTGTCTTGCATGTATGTATATGATAGTAGAAGGAAATTCTACCAGCGGTCTCATAAATTGATTAATTAAAATTTTCTATTAAAATCTTTTTCAAGTCAGGTAGAAATTACGATCATTATTTATATATAAAACAATGCATTATACATTTGCATGAAGTTCAATAGAAGTTTGTGATTTAGTTAGTTCAGTAAAGGTCACGGTACGTCTTCCTTTATCTTAATTTAATAATTTTAAATATGAATTTCCGTTCGAAAACACATAAGCTATTGTGGTCGACTGTGTGTTAGATGAAAGTTTAACCGGAAAATAATACACATAAAATGGTGCAAAGAAAGAACCGTTGCTTATAATATCTACTCTTTCTGACATTACCGTAACAATAAAATTAACATTTCCACTTGAGTTCATCGACTACCTACCTATTTCAAGCAAATTATAAAGTTAATAAGTATCTGTGTCATAGTAACTGTAAGTGTTCACATTTTTAATGAAGTTTTGTTTCCTTTACATTGACTGGTCACGTACAAAGATACTTGCACATTAAACCTATATATCTACACGTTAATAATTCGCTCATTAGGCTTCATGTTACAATTTTTCTTGATAGTAATCACAAACGTATTTTGCAAGCAAGACGTAGGAATAGATTAAATAGAGCTTGGAATTGTTTTTTAAATGTACTACAGATTTCTGAATGTAGTTTTTGCTGTAAATTAGTTTTATAACAAATTTTATGTATTTATTACACTAGTTTACACAATATATGTTTGAAATATTTCAACTGTTGCTGACTATTGATAACATGCTCATTATATTGTAATATAAAGAGTGTCCCAAAATTAACGCAAGATTTGAATTAAATAGAAAACACAGTTTTTAGTCTTTTGATTGTCATTTTTTATTGAATTATAAAGTACATAGGATAGAGTTATCTATGGAATAACACATCGGGCAAATGGCCTCCACGACTTTGCATGCACATATGCACTCGTTTGTTGGAATTTTCCATGACCACTATGCATAAATGTGGCTGAATTTCGTTGATGCAGCGTTGAATCTCCTCCTTTGATGCACGGGTGGTTGTGGGCTTGTTGACATAGATCTGTGATTTCAAATAACTCCATAAAAAGAAATCTAATGGTGTTAAATCATAGGATCTAGGGGGCCAATTCTGATCACCGAAACGAGAGAGTCACAACCTGGAAATGTCTCATGCAGTAATTGAATCGTTTCACGGGCTGTATGGCATGTGGCTCCGTCTTGTTGAAACCACATATTGGCCACATCAATATCATCCAATTTCGGCAGAAAGAACTGTGTTATTATGTCGTGATGTCGAGCACAAGTAACAGTCACTGCTTGACCAGTCTCACTTCCAAAAAAGTATGGTCTAATTATGCCTCCAGCCCAAAATCCACACCAAACAGTGACACGTTGTGGATGCATTTGTTTTTCGACAATCAAATGTGAGTTCTCAGAACCACAAAGGCGGCAATTTTGGCGATTAACAAAGCCATCAAGATGAAAATGTGTTTCATCGCTTAGGATGATTTTACTCGAAAAATCACCATCAATTTGTTGATGTTCAATAATCCATTCAACGAACTCTCTTCGCTGTGCATGGTCATTAGGTTTCAGTTGTTGTGTTAATTGAATTTTGTAAGCATGGAGATACAGATCTTTAGGGAGTATACGCTGTAGAGAGCTTCTTGAAATTTGCAATTCTTCTCCACGACGACAAATTGAGGTACCTAGAATGTCACCGACACTCGCACGCACTGCTTCGATATTGACATTTGAACGGCTTGTTTTTGGACGATCAGTGTGTTTGGCGTCTCCAACGGATACAGTCTCCCTGAATTTTTCAATTAATCTCTTCACAGTTGACGAAGTTAAAACACTATTCCGACCAAGTTTTGTATGAAATTTTCGAACTGCGGCCGCCAAACTTTCGCTATTTTTGAAATATTGTTCAATAATGAAGACACGTTGTTCTATTGTGTAACGCTCCATTTTTACTAACCCTAAACTATCAGCTGCCGAATTGTTTCTTTTTTAGGGTTGCCAACACTTCACTGCACAAATGGCGACAAATTCAAATCTTGCGTTAATTTTGGTACACCCATTACAAGTCGATTTTGTTTATTAAATCTAGTTTTTGAGTTGCAGGTAATCTACGTTTAGAAAAAAGGGAACATGTAATTAGTAATTAAAAAGATTATGAAAAAATATAATTAATTATTAAGTTCCAAAAAACTTCATTTTAGAGCTTTTCTTTAATGTGTAGATCTAGAAAAATGACGCATCAAGGACCAGCAATAGTCCATCATCATATGCGTATACCAGAAACTCTGATAATATTCCTCCACGAGATGTAAATCCTGATTCATCGATAAGATTTTGGGGAAATTGACGAAGTAACTAGGGAAAAAGTGGAATTTAATACTAACATTATATTCAATAATTTTAAATGTAAAAGTAGGTCTACTAGTTCATTATAATTTTCTGATTTTCGATTTCCAAGAATGTTTCGCATCACTGAGACGAAAGCTATCCAAGCATTTGATTCAAATTGAGTTATTGGATCAGCAAATTTGGGACCTTTTGTATGTTGTACGATGATTTGGGGCCATCAAAAATATCTGCTTTAATTTGTTAGTTCGCTGAAGAAATGTTGAGTGAAAGTAAGAAAACCAGTTTCTGTTTTTATCAAGATATTTAACAAACTGTTTCATGATGCGTAATTTTATATGTAATGGCGGCAGGATATTTGTCAGAGGCTAACTATGGATCGTTGACTATTGCTTACCTGACATCATATTTTCTCTTAAGGACCAATTTTTTCTTACCCAATGTTCTTGTTAAACTCTGTTGTCCCAGAGACATATAAAGGGAAATTTAGTGAAGCTGACCTGGTACGTAGACTTCCGCGGTCGTTATCCATACTATCTGTTTCCGGGCTTCCGGACTGGAACCGCGTCACCGGTATAACTGTCAACGTTTCGTACCCACTCATATGTGACATCTCCAGGGCTCAACTACTGCTACTGTCTGTCGTACTGAAACGTCGGCAGTTATACCAGAAGCATTTAGTGAAACTGTTTTATTTGCCGATAAGATGTGCACCACTTTTAAATCAACATAATTTACCCATTCGTGTTCATGATATTTTATTTTATTCTAAACTGATGAGATGTTACAATATTATTCCTTTAACTTTGTTCTGTGAGCAATTAGTATTTCGGCGTATTTATTTGTGTTATGTCCAAAATGCATTAAAGACTTCGTTTTGAACTATCAATGAATAAACGCCATTCATTTGGTTCATAACACCAATAAACTTTTAATATCAGAACAAAAGGTAAGATTGTCTTTTTCAACCAAATTTTTTCTCTCAATCGTGATGCCAACAATTTAGAGGCTTGCTTAGACAGATTCAAATATCTTACAAAAACCCAGCTCATTCTGCGAAACGCCTTGGGGTTTATCATTTTGTAAACTTTCAAAGTCAATATCATTTCCTTATGATCCTAATTCTAAATCATCTTGTACTAAGGGTCTAGTAATATTCTCAGTAATCGAAAGCGACGGAGCTGGGACGTCAACTGAAAGTTTCACGGGACGTTGCGCGTACTTGGATACTTCCATTTAGCTGGATTTTTACCGTTCATACCCTTTATGTAAATACTACAAAAATTACAATCGTCTAAAAGATCTGTTGGTTCCCACCAAATAGTTGAGATTCCAAATTTGAAGTGCCTTTAAATTTGGAATTTCAACTATCTTCTAGACACTCTTAACGCTTTTCCATAACCTTAAATATTCAGTACACGATTTACAAACACAATTAGAAGCCCAGGACTCGTCACTTTTATTCGGAAGAATGCCGAAATACAGCAAAGAGGTAATTTCAGCAAACTCGTAAATATTTCTCTATAATTTTTAACACATATTCTTCAAACATATGCGAAAATGTTTTGGGTTATTTAAACAACACCTTTTTGAACTACTTATGACGTAATACTGAATAAATGCACACAAGCGAAGAAAAAGTGGTAACGACGTCTGTATAAAATTAACAACAGATTTGAAAGTAGCGTGTTATAAATAAATTCTATCAGCTATGAAACTCTCGGCAACAGATAAAAAGTAAAATTTGTAAAGTGGTGTTATTATTGAATAAAAGAAGCTTAGTTTTTAGTGGTTATTAATAAATGTATGCCCTCAATGGATAAGTCATAACAATGACATACTAAAACAAGTAATGATGCTTTTATTTATATTAAATCTTTATGCTACATATTTATACATTAAATAAAAAACAATTTCTATAACCTAAATTACGTTTAAAACATAACACGTGCAAATAAATAGGAACAAAGATAATTATCGGAAAAGTTATAAATAGGGTCCCATTCTTACATGGCCTTTATTCCTCGAATGCGGTTTCAAATACTTTTTCGCATCCTTGATGTATAGGGAACTGGGTCTAATTTTCTTTGTACTTCCGTAATTGTTTCCATAAAAGTTTTTGTGTGGGGCATAAGAAGGATTGGGGAAATTTTTACCGTACAATTTGTTTTCGTAAACATTACTTGGATTTGTGTCGTCAGGTTGACTTTCTTGTACATCGTACATTTGTGTACTGGCACGAGCAAGAGGTTGATTAAGATATTGTTGAATCATGACGTTCTTTGTTAAATCCAGTACAGGTACTTGCTGATTATGCTGGCTATAATAATCTTGTAAATTCTGACTGTATCCTGCAAACGTTGGTCTTATATTTTGTTCTGTGAATTTGTATATGTTTTCCATTTGCTTCTTGAAATTATCCTCCAGTTGAGTATTGACTTCTCTTATATTTGAATATAACGTTGGAGCTGCATTAAATTTGTTATTAGGGTTTAAGGAACGAGTTTGAGGACTTAATAAATTTTTAGGTTCACTCGTATATCTTGCAATATTAAGATTTTTATTACTTTGATCGGTGTTTAAATTCTGGTGACGCAAATGAATATCAAGGTGTTGAGCCGTATTTCCTTCATTTTGAGAATTACTTAGATACATTGGAATATGATAATTTCCTTCAATATTCTTGTTGCTTGGATTAGTATTGTGTTTATGTTGTGGTAAGTCAGTACTAGGCTGTTGGGAAGCATAAGGAAAGTTGTTAAATTTGACATTTTGCTGGATTAATTCTAATGGCTTATTGGTTATATCAAATGCGGATTTAACATTATCTACTGTGATTGGCTTAACTTCAACATTGTGTTGGATCTTCTTCGTTGCATATACATTTTTACTATTTTCGTGAGTTTGTATTGATGGTACATCAGCGTTATGTTGTGTATCACGCATATACATTGGTTGAAATCCCATTATGTTGCTAGAGTCGAATTTAATGCTTTTTCCCAAAGCCTTAACGTGATCGAATTTTTCCGGATCCACCATAAACTCTTTATTTATAGTTTGGACGGGGTTACTTTGATATATCTCCACTCCAGGACCCAGAGTTTTCCAAGGGGAATTATTGGCGTTTTTTAGATATTGATCGTTCTCGTAATCGGGTTGTTTGTGTCCTTGAAGTTCAAATAACTTCATTTGGGTATTCGGAGATAGATTGGCTTGAGCTATGAGTTGTGTTGGATCGACGTTCGAAGTTACCGGTCTGTGATATTTAGGTTTGATACCTGATATTTTTTGTTTTTTGTTATCTAAAACTGAGTTTAAAACGTACTCCTCGTTTATGTGATTTACATTTTGCGGCTTGATTACTTCTTCTTTGTGACTACCTGTTATGATATTCGGGTTTGATAATGTCGAAAATTGCTTTATTGGTTTAAGAGGTGATGTAGCTCCCGCAAATTTTACGCTATATCCTACGTTAAACGATTGTGATGGAGGCGAATTTTTAACTTTTTGTAATTGATGTGGAAGTGGGCTGTTATTGAATTCTAACGGTTCGTTGTTCTTCAGTGTTTGAGCGAATCGCAGAGGATAATTTTCTGGTTGGTTTTCGATAGATCTATGAGTGTATGGAGTTTTGTACACGTGGTCTTCTAAATTATTAAATTGGTTCGTGTTGCTGGGTTCGAAATGAAGGTCTACGGAACTTTCCGCTTCCTGGTCTGGAAATCGTGGATTCGGATGAACGATGCTGGTCGAATAGCCGTTTTTATCTTGTAGTACAGCTTTTAATTTTTGATTCGCTGCTAGCTGGTATGTTGAACTAATTATGAAAATAGTTACCTGAAATTCAAAATTTAAAATAATTTAAAATATATTTAGATATATGTTATAGAGAACATGCAAAATGTTTGAATTGTAGATATTAATTAATTTTGGAAATATAGCAGTATTTGCTTCTGGGTTTCCGGGCTGGAACCGCGTCACTGGTATATCTGCCGACGTTTCGTACCCATTTGTATGGGACATCTTCAGGGCTGAACTACTGCACTGAACAGTTTCAGTGCAGTAGTTCAGCCCTGAAGATGTCCCATACAAATGGGTACGAAACGTCGCCGGATATACTAGTGACGTAGTTCCAGCCCGGAAACCCAGAAGCAGATAGCATGGACCACGATCGCGGAAGTCTACGTACCAAATATAGCAGTATTATTTAGTGGGTTTGGGAGCTATGGATTAAAATAATACATAGTACAATAATTCACATAGCGAATTTAGTGCATCGCATCAGTTCGGTGAGAACAGTTGGGATATTTGTTATGTTGCTGTTTTCGTGTATAGGATATAGAATGAAATGTAAGGAAGTCTGGGAAGTACGCGCAGAAAAGTATATAGTCTGCGATAAATATTTGTTCTCCTTGGACAAATTAGTGTTTAAAAACACATTAAAACTGCACAGCATAAATATGCAAAAATGGCTTAAATACCTACAATGGTTTTTTTTTAATTTCTATGTATATTATTTATAATTTACCGTTTTCTTTATTTGCGAAAAAACAATTTCATAAACGGAAATTACCATTTTGAGCAATATTACAAAATCATGCTGTCTCTGTGCACAATAAAATTGAAAACAACATTAAATCCGATTTAAAGAAGAGTTTTGGTTATGGGTGAACGAGACTAGGAACTGTAAAAAATTCCATCAGTACCGTAGTATAAATAGAGCAGCCTTTTAAACCTTCAGTGTCGTTGCTATTAGCTAGTAAAAAATTAGTACAGCAATTTTGAGACGACAGTATTAAATACATTGACCAACTTTCCGCTCTCAAGAGAGGAAGTGTTTTAATGTTAATGACTGATGGCGTCGCAACCATGTAATGTATGGGTCATTCTCTTAAGCGTAGTAACTTAATATACTGATGTAACGTATAAACATATGCCTTACATCTTTGCAGTGGAAACTATTAAAAATTGTTTCGGATGTAATTGATTAATTGCTCAAATAAAAATCGTTTTTTTTAAATCTCTTTCAACTATTACAACCAGTTCTTATACATTGGGGAACATAGTTACAGGCAACGTTATATTACTCCCAAACATTTGTAACAAATAAACAGTTTAATTTTACAATTTAATCCGAAAGAAGACGCAGCTATTAAAGAAAATCAGAAAAAATTTGAAGATACTCAAGCGTTTACAAATTTACAAACTATTTAAATTTGCAAAAGGAATATTTGAGGTCATAGACAAATTGGAAAATCCTCCAATGTCGTTAGTGGAGACGCTTCGAATACTAAACAATGTACACTTTCAGAGAAATGCTTTAAGTAATAAAAAAATCCTCCAATTATAGAAAAGTTAAATAGTGTTTTAAGCAAAAATCCAGATTTGATCAGGTTGAGGCAATATGTAATAATAGTGATAGTGTTTCTTCAGATTCCTTACATAACTTCAAAGATTATTTTAGTTATGCAAATGACGCCTCACTACATGCGGTACGATCGTTTTCTTTGTGCAAGAACATTTTTCCATCGCGTCGTACATCGCTGAGTGAAACGCTATTGAAAACATACCAGATACTGCAGATGTACAGTGGAGTTCATTGTGATTGACAATATTTCGCAAAAGAGGAAGAGTTTCGCTATTTTTTATATATTATTAGAGTTTATTGATGTCTAACGTACATTGAACGTATGGGCAGGACACTGGATAAATAACAAGAATTTACACTACGAGTATACATACGTAATTCAAATGCTCGTTAGTCATTTAGTCTAGTGAAAGAGTTATTTATTCAACAGTACACCGAAATACACAAATATTTTACGAGATTTAAACCAAAATTCCAATAATTACGTATAATATTGGGTTGGCAACTAACTACTTTCGGTTTTGTAGTATAAAATAAAACACTTTTTTTTTAAACAAAGAATAGTTTTTAATCAATTATATATTTTCCATTTTGCTCAATGACCTTTTGCCATCTTTCTTTCAGCTGCATGATTCCGCGCTCATAAAATTTCTGGTCCTTATCAGCAAAAAAGTGAACCAGGTGCGAGTGAAGGTCATCGTCATTTGTGAAAGTTTTACCATTCAAAGAATTCTGCAAACTTCGAAATAAATGGTAATCAGATGGTGCTAGATCAGGGCTGTATGGGGGATGTGGCATCACTTCCCAGACAAGCTCCAATAGTTTCCCACGAGTTGCCAAAGATGTGTGAGGCCTTGCATTATCTTGGTGGAAAACTACACCTTTCCGATTTGGCAATTCTGGCCATTTTTCTTTGATTGCTTCATCTAGTTTTATTAATTGTTGACAGTAAACATCAGAATTGATCGTTTGGTTTCTTGGAAGCAGCTCAAAAAACACAACACCTTTGTAATCCCACCAAACTGACAGCATGATTTTTTTGGATGCAATTCAGCTTTCTATGTGGTTTGAGCTGGTTTATCGTGTTTGCTCCATGATCGTTTTCGAACTATGTTACTGTACAGGACCCATTTTTCATCACCAGTGATGATTCTTTTAAGAAAGGGTCGGTTTCATTTCATCTAAGGTGCATATCGCAAAAGTTGATTCTTTATGTTAAATGAATTTCTTTCAATTCGTGAGTTACCCAAATATCAAGCTTCTTAACTAGTCCAAGACATTTTAAATGTTTTTCAATTGTTGTGTGCGATACATGTAGCCTCACCGCAACCTCTCGAACAGTTATATGACGATCCTCTTCAATTATGACTTTGATTTGGTCATCATCAACTTCAGTAGGCCGACCAGAACGTTGCTCATCTTTGAGGGAAAAATCTCCAGAACGGAATTTTTTATACCAATTCTGACACGTGCGCTCTATTAAGCAATTAGCACCATAAACTTCACATATCTTTTTGTGAGCCGCAGCAGCTTTCATTCCTTTACGGAAATAAAATAGTAAAATATGTCGAAAATGTTCGTTTCTGCACTCCACAACTAATAGCTTTAATAAAAATCACGCACTACTTGCTTCTGAAGTTACGTCAATGTGACTAGTATCACGCGACAAACGGTAAAGTACAGCATTAACATACGTTATACAAAAAATAAAGCAAGGCTCTCTATCAGTAAAAACCGAAAATACTTAGTTGCCAACCCAATATATTACCTACTATTTACAATAGTGGGGACGGCTATGGCGTGCCGCCCAACTTGACAGCTCTAATTATAATGCTTTATTTTTGAAGAATTAATTTTTTGTAATATCTTTCATGCTTATAGTATAACTGCTTAAATAGTGGACATTTAATACTATATAATACCTAAAATTAATACTTGTGTTATGCTGATATTGTGTTTAAAGGATTTATTACATACAATTTTGTATACAATTTTTTTCTTATTTAGAAAACAATTTATTAATTCCCAAAGCTGTCAAATTTAAAATTTTCATTTATACCTAATACTTGGTATATTTAGCTATACTTTTATGCTTTAAAACATGTAGCGATATTTATAATAATATCAACAGCGAAAAAATTATACATGTATGGTCTTGTACATGCAAAAGAAAATCGTACTTTCGTATTCAATAGCCGCATATACAGATGTATGAAGTGGAACGATGATAAATGGTCTCGAGAACAATATATGTGGCCTCCTATATGTGTTTAATGCATTGTATTTTTCTAAAAATTCTCGACTTTCTCGCAATCCTACCAACAGATTCTACTGATTGGATTTATAAAAAGAATAAATTACGATTTTTCCATAAATTATCATTTAATAGTGAAAGTTTCGTTTGCACTACGTGAAAAAATTTTCCACATTTTTGCGTTCTCTGATATCAATATATCGGCACATATATTATGTCAACAATTCGGCTGTCTTCTTTTGACCCGTTTTCCTCATTTTCCCCGATTTAATATGACGTTATTTCAAATTTCGCTCACGTATTTCCTTCGAATAAAGAAAATGCTGTTTAAAGTAAATGTTAAATAAATTAAAGAAGAGAATTCACTGCAAATGAGGAGTTGAAATGTGCCAATGACATTTTTCGATGTTTATATTATTTTGCTTGGTTGAATATTTGCGTATGAATTTACATAGATTTTATGCAAATCCATCTTATTTTATTTACTTAAAACAGATGGAAAATTTGTGTTAATGGGTATGTAAATATAAACACTGTTGAAAGTTAGAAATATAAGACATCATATCTAGAGTTTCCCTAATTGGAAACATTCATATAGAAATATAAATTTATATAGAAATATTCTCACTTATATTTATTTATTTATTTGTTTATTTATTGATATTTTGCCGAACAGAATTTCTTCCTTTAACAGGACAAAACCAATCATACCAGGTCGGCTGAAAAGTCCCCGGTCTGACACATAGATGGCGTTACTGTTATTAAATCCATATGTTTTTTAGATAGTACTAACCTTCAAACGAAACGTGTCAAAATTTGACAGCAATCCGACTATTAGTTACTGAGATATTGCGTTAAGAGTGAAGCTACTTTTGTTATTTAAAAAAATGGAAAAAAAAGAATTTCGTGTGCTGATAAAGTACTGTTTTTTGAAGGGAAAAAATACCGTTGAAGCAAAAACATGGCTTGATGAGGAGTTTCCGGACTCTGCGCCAGGAAAATCAACCATAATTGATTGGTATGCTAAGTTTAAACGTGGTGAAATGAGCACCGAAGACGGCGAACGCAATGGACGACCAAAAGAGGCTGTCACCGACGAAAACATCAAAAAAGTTCGCAAAATCATTTTAAATGACCGTAAAGTAAAGTTGATCGAGATAGCTGACATCCTAAAGATATCAAAGGAACGTGTTGGACACATCGTGCATGAATATTTGGGCATGCAGAAGCTCTGTGCAAAATGGGTGTCGCGCGAGCTCACATTCGAACAAAAACAACAACGAGTTGATGATTCTGAGCTGTGTTTGAAGCTGTTAAATCGTAATAAAACCGAGTTTTTGCATCGATATGTGACAATGGATGAAACATGGATTCATCACTACACTCTAGAGTCCAATCGACAGTCAGCCGAGTGGACTGCACGCGATGAACCGGCTCCAAAGCGTGGAAAGACGCAACAGTCAGCTGGAAAAGCTATGGCGTCAGTTTTTTGGGATGCGCATGGAATAATTTTCATAGATTATCTTAAAAAGGGCCAGTCCATCAACAGCGACTATTATACAGCGTTATTGAACCGTTTGAAGAACGAAATCGCAAAAAAACGGCCCCATATGAAGAAGAAGAAAGTGCTGTTTCACCAAGACAATGCACCGTGTCACAAATCAATGAAAACAATGGCCAAATTAAGTGAATTGGGTTTCAAATTACTTCCCCATCCACCGTACTCTCCAGATGTGGCCCCCAGCGACTATTTCCTGTTTGCAGACCTCAAGAGAATGCTCGCCGGGAAGAAATTTAGCAGGGATGAGGAGGTGATCGCCGAAACTGAGGTCTATTTCGAGGCTAAAGACAATTCGTACTACAAAAATGGTATCGAAAAGTTGAAAGAACGCTATAATCGGTGTATCGCCTTCGAAGGCAACTATGTTGAATAATAAAATCGAATTTTGCCAAAAAACTGTGTTTTACTATGGTAGACCGGGGATTTTTCAGTTCGACTGTTACATATACGCAAATGTGCTCAAGAAGAACAAAAAGTAAATATAAAATTTCCTAAATTATAACTGAAGATGTAAGTACCTGACTAAAGAAAAAATATATATAAAAGTACAGAAACAAGCAGAGAAAAAATGGCAGCTTAGCAATTCTCCCTACTTGTCGTCAATTGCTAGTCTGAGTGAAGCTCCAATGGAATCATTATGAATGTCTTCTGCACAAACTACTTTATTAAAATGACTGCAAATTACATATCAAGGCGATCTTAGTATTACATTAGTTCTAGAAGGTGGACAGGAAAATGTAGTGTGATAACGAACCGACAATTGAGGAATGTGAAAATTGTATTCTTGAAGGAATGAAGGACAATCGACGTCATTATGTAAAAGTTTTTGTAAAAAAAATATTAAACCAGTAGAAATGCGTCTGTCTTCTAGCGAAGAACTGCAGTCCATTTGTCTAGAGTTTATGAGCAGAAAAAGTCCAATTTTTTTATACTATAAGATGATTAATTTCATCGCAAAATCATTTTCAGTGACGAAGCTCATTTTTGGCTCAATGGGTTCGTCAATAAGCAAAATATGCGTTATTGGTCGGGTGAAAATCCACATGTGTTTCATGAAATACCACTTCATCCACAAAAAATAACTGTTTGGTGCGGTTTGCATGCCGGCGGCGTCATAGGGCCATATTTTTTCGTCGACGATAATGATCGTCATGTTACTGTGAATGGTAATCGTTATCGCGCCAAGATTACCGATTATTTTTGGCCCGAATTGGAAGATATGGACTTGGACAACATGTGATTTCAGCAGGACGATGCCACAAACCACACAGCACACGTAACAATCGATTTATTGAAGAGTAAGTTTGATGAGCGTGTTATCTCAAGAAATGGACCAGTCGATTGGCCGCCTCGTTCGTGCGATTTAACGCCTCTAGACTTTTTTCTTTGGAGCTACGTCAAGTCATTGGTCTATGCCAACAAGCCGACAACGTTGGAAGAGCTCAGAGCCAACATTGAACGCGAAATAGCAGCCGTTTCGGCCGAATTGTGTGGCCGAGTCATCGAAAATTGGGTCCAACGAATCGACCGCTGCAAACGTGCCCGCGGTGGCCATATGCACGAAGTCGATTTCCATTCATAAATGTTTTGATTGTACTTCAACCCGATAATAAAGTTTTTGAAATATCTCAAATGGTCTGCATTTTATTTTGAAAAAAAGTTGGAAAACTCTTTATATATTATATTTAGAATATAGAAACCTTTTTCTTCCAAAAATGTTATTCAGTCTTGACCCAGGAAAAGTATTCCTATAAATTATAGTTTTTAATGCATATCTTTAAATGCTTTTGCAATATTGAATTCTAAAGTAATTACCCAAAATCGGCCGATTTTTCGAGCAGAAATTATCATAATTTCTGTCGAGATATAGCTGGCCACTTATTCATTTTGAAAAACAAAATTTTACTGTTATTTTAGATAAAAGTTTCCTTTTATTACGTCTTCTTTAAAAATGGAAATTTACAGATTTATATGACGAATACCTGTGGAGTTTGTAAAGTCGGTGTCGAAGAAAATTAATCTATTGACTTACCGGTAATGTAGATTAATTGTAACTTGCAGAATTTATTTTCGCGAGATAGTAACGGATGTATTGGTATTATTGCTTAGTGTATCCTGGTACGGCCGTGATTGAACAAAAATAATGGGGAACTATTATTTTGACTTGAAAAATAATAGACTCCGTCTCAACAGACTTTGAAAGATAAGATCCGAATCTTATAATTAATCTTCGTTTCAGTTCCTTTCAAGAAGAATACATAGAACTGAACCAAACAAAAGAACCTATAATAACACTGTCGAACGCAAATATTTAATAAACTGAGTAAATATACGTTTATTTACTATTAATACTTGGGATATTCCCTTTTTACAGATGTACATACATAAGTTTTTTACAAAATAGAATTAAAAATAAATAAATTATATTTTTAAATATACAGATTTTGTACAAGATATTGTACCATTTAGTGTGTTAATATGAGGGTAGTTCGACAAGTAGCGAGAATGGAAAAGAAAAACCAATTTTTTAAATACAAAATAATTCTTATTTTCCTATATATTCTCCTAAAAGAGCAATACATTTATTTCAACGGTGCTTCAATGCCCTTATGCCATCTCTAAAATGCGATTCCGGAAGGCAAGCTTATCATCTTCGTAAATGAAAATACTCATTTACCAAGATGATAAGCTCGTCGTTAGACGAAAATTTCTTTCCATCTAGTGCCGTTTTCAATTTTGGAAAAAGGTGGAAGTCGGAAGGGACTAGATCCGGCGAATAAGGTGCATGTGGTACTGATTGGAAATGCAACTCATGGATTTTGGATATCGCAACTGTGCTGGTATGCGAGGGAGCGTTGTCTTGGTGAAACAGAATCCTTTTCTTTGCTATTCCTGGCCGTTTAGCACGAATCTCATCATTTAATTTTTGTAGTTCTGCATAATATTGTCCGTTTATTGTGGCATTTTTCTAAAGATAATCAATGAACAAAATGCCCTTTCAATCCCAAAAATTGATGCCACCGCCTTGTTTGCCGATACAGTGGTTTTCGCTTTCTTTGGAGGTGCAGAACCACGTTCTAACCATTGTTTCGACTGTTGTTTAGTTTCAGGTGAACTGTAGTGTGTCCAAGTTTCATCGTAAGTAACAAATCGCCTACAAAAATCAATCGGATTCCGCTTATACAGGTTCAAACACTCATTGGAAATGCGCAAACGAGTGAACTTTTGATCAGTCGTAAGCAATCGCGGCACCCATCTTGCCGAAAGCTTGGAAAGGCCCAATTATTTCGTTAAAATGTGATGTACTCGTTCTGTTGAAATGTTTACCACGTCTGCTATCTCTCACTTTGAGTCGTCGATCTTGCGTAATAATATTATGGATTTTTGTAATCATTTCCTTAGAAGTCACGGTTTTGGGTGCTCCAGAGCGCGCTTCATCAACACAGCTTGTTCTACCTCGTTTAAATTCATTTACCCATCTACTTATTGTGGCGGATGATGCAGCAGATTCATCTAATGTTTCTAGTAACTCATCTTTTATTTCGGTAGATTTCATACCCTTAATTACGAAGTATTTAATCACCGCACGATACTCTTCTTTTTCCATTTTAACAAAACGACGTGTTGCTTCCTTTTCAATCAGCTGTCAAAAATAAACTAATCAACTGATTAATCTAAATATCGGAATGTAAACAAATAAATAGGCAACCTAAATTACAGTGCATTTGTTTTACCAACTAGAGCGCCACTTATGTGTCATTCTCACTACTTGTCAAATTATCCTCGTACTATCATACCCAACAAAAGATAAAGATTGGTACGTGTTAGAAAAAAACTGAAAACTTGGATTCAGCACACCAGAATGCATAAGAAACAGGCCGAACTTTGAAAAAATGTTTTAAAAAATATTTATTGATTGGCCTGTGTTATTAATACATTTATACATAAGTTTATAACCTGGCAGTCGTATTCGATATGTTTATGTAATGTGGGCATTCTAGGTCGCGATATTATTAAATTACAAAATAACATATCGAAACTAAAACTTATAAACTTCTGATTCGGAGCATATTCCACGGTTCCTATAAAATCACACAATATAAAGTTTTTATCGTATTTTTATATAGTATACGATCCCGTAAAGGTAATAGAAGCAATAAATTAATGTGAGCGTATAACAAGTACACATGCATACGTATGTACACACTTGAAAATAATTGACTGTAATGAGTTGAGCGTTGTAATTAATTTTTAAGTTAATGATATATAGATTAGCGTTCGAGATTAAAACGGGAGGTAATTAAATTATATATTTGTTTTATATATTTATAACAGTACGTTTGATGAAAGTATTTACTTTCGTCAAATAATTTCGTATTTTTTTGCAGTTAAGTAGTAGATATTCCACTAATTTCGCACAATATTTTAATTTCTTCGGTGTTGAAAATATATTAATTCGAAAAGAAGTTCTAATTAATGTTACATTAAAAAACATTTTGTGTAAAGAAATTACATAGCTGCTTTGAAATCGTATCAAAATGCGTTGAAGAGAGGCGCGTTTTTAATTAACGATGAAACATGATTAATTTCAAGCAAATGAAATATTTACCTGTTTCCACGTCAACGTGTTTCGAAAGTGTTTACAAATTTTATTACTTCTGTTATACTATTTTAAATTTAGACGAGTGAAGCAATGTACGAGGGTAGCTGTTTACATTTCGGGAATAGCAAACAAAAAATATTTTTATTATCGAAAATAGTTTTATTCCTCTTCGAAATATTCTCCTTGAAAATCAATGCACTTTTGCATTCGTTTAAACCAATCCGGAAAGCATTGCTGCTCCTGTGAAGGCGGTATCTCCAAAATAAGAGTTTTGAATGTCTCAACTACCTTTTCCGGCGTAGGAAATCGTTGACGACGAAGTTTGTTCTTCACGTATGGGAACGAAAAGAAATTACAGGGTGCTATATCAGGACTGTACGGCGGACGGCTCATCAATTCAATGTTTTGCCTGGTCAAATATTCTATTATTTGAACCAACCTATGAGAGCTCGTATTGTCATGGTGGAGAATGATCTGTCGTTTCCGGCTTGTTTTCCTTATTTCTTCAAAAACTTTTGGGAAACAAATAGTTGTGTACCATTCGGAATTGACTGTTCTACAACTCTCTAAAAGTACGGTAGCATCATGACCGGGTTTTCCGAAAAAACAGGTGACTATTTATTTTCGAGCGCCAACTTTTTTTTGGTTTTGGCTTATCTTGGAATATCCACACAGTCGATTGCTGTTTACTATCGGGCTCATACGTATGGATTCAAGATTCGTCACCTGTGACGACTTTATAAATTTTTTTTTGTATATTTCTTGGCACAAATCGATGCGAGTCCTTTTTTGAACGGTTGTCAAATTATGTGGTACCCAACGTGAACATAGCTTCTTAACGGCTAAATGTTCATGCAGGATCTTATGCACGCTGGTGATACTAATACCTAGAGATGCCTCGATCTCACGGTATGTCACATGACGAGCTTGCATTACACTGCATTAATGTATTCCGACATAACAACATTTGTGGGACGACCTTCACGAAACTCATCGTCCAAAGAACGTCGTCCAAGTTTGAATTCACTATACAAACGATATCCTGTAGTTTTCCATGGTGCTTCATCACCATATAAAGAATTCGACTCGTCGATTCATTCTTGTTGAGATAATCCACGCCGAAAGTTATGAAAAATAATTGCGCCAAAATGTTCGCGAGTTAAATCCATTTTTTCGATAAAATTTTCAAATTACTGTCAACAATAGAAATAGCGATCGGATAATAAAACTATTAAGGTAAATATATTGTCAAAAATGACAAACTTCACGATGCAATCATCGAATCGGAGGCAACGCTAACAGTGTTGCCAGGTACCGAAATATAAACGGCTACCCTCGTATATGGTTTAAAGTTATGATACAAATCCAGAAAAATTTGTAATAAATAAAAGATTATTTTTTGTTATTATGAACGATTTATCTTAGAAAGAATAAGATGAATTGTAAGAGGAATCAATATATGGGGTTTGTCCCATAATTAATATCATTTCTTCTTATTTATCTGATAGGAAGCATTGTTTCTTACTTGGTTGATCATTGTAGTTATGTATTATGTTCCTACCTCGAGCGTCCCTCAGGGTACAAAATTGGGACCCTTGCTCTTTCTGGTTGGTCCTTGCAATGAGATTCAATGCCACAAGTTATTATTTGCCAATGATCTTAAGGTTTTCACCAAGTAGCACAGATTAATTATTGTTAGTTCTGACAGGAAAAGATATTGTTTCGTCGCCCCATCGACCTGTGATCAATATTCCTATATACACTCACTAACCATGCACTTACACTAGTTTCAATGCAACAACGAAAAGAGTAGCAGCAGTTAAGCCTTGAAGACATCCCATACAAGTGGAGACAACACGTCGGCAGCAAAATTACTGTAGACGCGATCCAGCTGGAAAACCAAGATGAAGAAATTATTAGTTTGTTGGGCTTTGATGAATTTTAAAAGGCGTGGTATATAACTAGATGACTATAAATGTTTAATTAACAATGTCGAAAAAATGCATGATTTCATGAACATTTTGAAGAAAACTTCATGAAAATAGGTCTTAAAAGTAGTTCATCGAAAAACTTGGTCTTCGGGAAATAAATTTAAAGTTTGTCTCAATAACTTTAAAACTTATATCTGCAAGTGAAGATTAGGTGTGGTGTTTTTAATACAATCCAGAAACAAACTGTCAAATGCTGAATGAAGGTAACTGGATGAAGGAAATCAAGTCAAAACTGAAAACAATGCTTTTGTCTTTTTGCGATTTCTATAGAATTATCAACTAAGAATTCATTTCAAGTGATACAACCGTTAATGCTGGAACATCAACTTAGTGAATTGAATAATTTGGTAGGTTACGTTCGTTGTAATTGTCTTAAATATCAAGAACCAGATGTTTAACAATTGTTGCAATCTCAACATTGCAAGTATTTTTATCTTTTCTACAACTCTTCAAGTTATTTCGAGAACAGAGAATATACGAAAGCGTATTGATATCTAGTTGGCCTGGAAAGTTTTTAATAAGCGAAAGTGAATATGGTTGCCATGTTTACAACTGTAATGTTTTATAAATAAGTTGTCAAAGTATGATATCCAAAAGTCGAACGATGGTAAAACAGTGAATATTGAATTATAAAGACTGGGTAGAATGTACTCTGAAATACGAAAAACATATAAAAGACGTCTAATCATTTCCTTTTAAAGATAAACGAATTATATGATCAGTCGGAGTAGAAAATATTAATTCAACATTGTGTCACATCCTCCTCACAGTTCTGATTAATATTCTGATGATTTTTTCACAAGAAAAGTGTCATTTGGACGATCAACGGTTTCTAATGCCATAAGATACGTGTAAAAATTAAATTTTGAACCCATCAATTTCTGAACAAGAAAAGTGCTGTGAAAATTAATTTATTCACTTGAAAAATATTTACCTGTATATTGTAAAGGGACAGCAATAAAACGATTTTTTAATTCTAAATATTTTTTTGCTTTCTAGCCCGAAACTTTAGCAGCAGTACTACTATTGTATATTACAAAAACATCCATATACCGTCAATTGCTGTTTGTTCCAACAATATCACATAAAATTTATATAAAAGTGTTTTGGACAGTGTAACGACCATTTTTACCACTCAAATAAACTCTCCTAATTCTTGATAGAAGTTGCTTATAAATCAATTAATATTAAAAAAGTAATGCACGGAAGAACAAACTATCTACAAGCACGGCACTGGTAAAATACTAAACATACGTCATATCAAAAAGGTGTTGAAATATATAATTGTTTAAACAAGAAATCAAGTAGAAATTAAATAATTAATTATCCTGACTTTTCCTATTACGAAAGTTAAAAAATGGTTCGATCGAAAGCTTGTAATTATCCATTCTCGAAGTGATTTTTATTGCTTTATGAAATTATCATCAGTGAAATTTCCGAGTGATTGAACTTGATCTTTGCAAAGACACGAGGTTAGAAAAAAGTGTTCAACTATGTGCATCTAACAGTTGTCCAAGTGAAAGTGTAATTACAAAGAGGTAAACAAATTGAATTGTAGGTAGTTGCTTGATCCACTGAATATCATTCGTTCATGTAATTTTATTGTTCTTTTTTTTGTTCATGGTCATTTGCTACACGTTGTGTGTCTAAGAACATATATATTATGCATGTAAGTACTTGTAAGACTCTCTAAAAAGTGATACCGTTAAAGAAAGTATGTAGATACATTAAAGTTTAATGTTTAAGAGGTTACACATTGTACTCGAGAGAAGACGTAAAATGAAATTAAATATTTATTTAATACCAATAAAATTATTTGTTCTTAGAATTATTCAAAGCTCTTCTATTACCTTATAAGTCTTCTGTTTTGTTTGCTTTTGGGTTTCGACATAAAACTCGATCCATTTTTTAATCGATTTCAGTCACACAAGAATTCGAATTCGAATGTTTTGCTATTGTTACATGACATTATCACAAACGGACTTCTGAAGGGAAGAGATCGAAGATGATGAACGCTCTGATCGACCTGTGACTGCTAGAACCGAAAGGCACGTTCGGAAAATTAATTAAATTCTGTGGAAAGACAGATGCCAGAGCATTCGAATGATTGTCGATATGGTAAATATTAACAAAGAAACAGTGAGACATATTTTGCATAATTAATTAAACATGGCAAAAGTTTGTGCAAAAATGGTGCCGAAAAACCTCACTCAGGAACTAAAAGACAATCGCATGAACATTTGCTCTGGCATCGTGGAACGACTCACAGAAGAACCAAACTTGCTCATATAAATCATCATATGTAATAAATGTTCCAGTATGATCCTGAAACAAAGCGTCAATCGATGCACTGGAAGGCCGCCGGATCGCCAAGACAGAAAAAAACATGAATGAATAATTCGAAATTGAAGGCATTGCTGAACGGTTTTTTGGAAAAATTATGCGTTGAACCATCTACAATAGATCTTTTACATAAACATCTGAATTTGAGTAAGCTAAGAAGTCTATTGATTACACATTTGTTAACCAAACAACAGAAACAAAGATGAGTAAACTATTGTAGATTTCTATTAGAAAAGTTCAATGGATAATCTTCGAAGATAATATTTACTATTATTATGGGTAATGAATCCAAAAACAAAACAGGAATCAATTCAGGGAAAAGCAGCAAAGATATCCTTGTGAAAAATTCAAACTTGACAATTTATACAGCGGTCCAGTTGCAATAATTCCTTTTGAAGAACGTGAAACTGTAAAGGCAGTTTTATTCTTTGGAAAATCGTGTAGTAAACGTATTCGCTTCAAAATCTATTTTGGATTGTGGAATTTTGTTAAACAAGAACTCCGCATACACCTGCAAAGGTAACTAGTCACTTATCTTCAATACAGTTCAGGTTTTGCCCAAAACGATTTATAACGTGATCTGTTTGGAAAAAGGCCAACCAAAAGCAAGTATTTTCTATGTAAAGGAATGGTCGTGCCGGTGTTCAGTTAACAAGGATACATCGGTGATTGAACGTCAAATCTCGTGCGCGCTCCCATTCACGATGAGTTTGCATTAAATTTTGTCAAAATCTTGGTCGTTCGTGTTCGGAAAACATCAGATTCGTCAAGTATATGGCACTGAATCTATGAGTGATACACAAATTAAAGAGTCATGAGTTGAAAATGATCTCCGTTCTGGTAGGTAAGAAATCTTAAAATTGTGCAACGAGCTCGGGTTTAAATTAATCAAAATAATCATTCGACTGTGCAGGAAATAATGTAAGACCTTGAAATTTCAAAAACTATAGTTTCGGAAATTTTGAGTCAAGATTTAGGGATGAGCATGTTACTGCAAAATTCATTCCACGGCTGTTGTCAGACCCCTAAAACAATGATCGAATGGAAATTGCCCAGGACAATTTGGAAGCATTTGGAGAGAATTCAGAAATGTTCCAAGGGATCATTACGGGAGGGGGGATAAATCATAGGCTTATGATTATGAGTCTAAGACGAAAGTATAATTTTCGCAATACGTGCTACGACGCAAGAAAGCACATTAAACTCGGAACATTATCAAGGTGAAGCTCACTGTTTTATTCGATCGAGAAGGCGTATAAGTTTCAAAATGTCTAATGGTGAACCAAGGATGGATTACGTGACACAGCTTGTAGAAAAACGGCAACTGGATGCTTCATCACAACAACAGCTACTTATTCATCGTACCTTATCCGGTAATTTCTTACGAAGCACGGCATTGTCCACCTACGTCAACCACCTTCCAGTCCTGACTTAGCTTCCTGCGACTTCTGGCTGCTCTCGAAATTAAAATATCTTCTTAAAGGAAGTAGACGACGAGAAGAAGATAAACAGGAATGCGACGTAAGCAGAATTTAAGGACGGTTTCCGAAAGTGTGAGGATCACTGGAAGAATGTTATAGCTTCTCAAGGCAAGTACTTTAAAGAGGACACCATCGCTATTGACCAGATTTAACTTCTTTTCTTGCTACAGCATATGATGGGATACTTTCCGGAAAGACTTCGTATATTACCGTTGATTCAGAGTTTGAAGCGCTATAAGATGCTTCTTGACACTAATGTAACTTGCGTAAAAAAATTTTCTGCCTGTTTCGAGAAGTGGTTCCAAAGAACAAACAAGTGTTAAAGGGAAATATTTTGAAAGACAATAAAATATCGTATTTTGTTATTTTTTATAACTAACATTTTTAAAAACAGCCCCTGTATAATTATTATTATTCTTTTATAGGCTTAAATAACGCTTAAAAATTGTAGGGTGAAATTTTCTTTAATATTCGTTCTAATTTAGTAAAATGAAGTTAAATGAGTATATAAAGAAATATATCGAAGCATTTAGATCTATTTCCAAAGGTAAATCCTATGAAAATGAAACTATTTTGGATCGTAGGCTCTTGTATATATAACCCACGCATTAGCCGATAGAATATTAAACGAACTTTCCTTAGTTTTGATCATAAGAAAAGTAACAGCATTGGGGTCAACTTATATTGTAAATGTATTTCTATAATTGTTTCGCGTATTGCTGAGATTAATAAACAAACCTGGACATGTATAACAACAAGGTGGAAATTTTATTTTATATATTGTAAGTGGAACGAAACTTTTTTCGTTCTAGAAAATTTGAATAAACTGTGATCAGTAAGAAAAGCGATTCTTTGTATCACACTTCCATGTATTACTAAATTAAAAAGGAAATCGGAAATTTATAAATTACTTAAAATTTAAAATATTTTACTGACTTTAACTTTTGTTATTTTTAAATATATAGAATTGGGAGTCTAAATATTAAATCTGAATAAACGTGTTTGTTTGTAATTTAAATTTTTTCGTACTTAAATTTGAAGAGTAAATTAAATTTTAAAAATCAACTTTGACTTTACTTTTGCATTACTGAGATGTAATTTAAACTTTTATTTTGATGATTATATTATAAAATTAAATTAAAGGTAAAACACCTTATAAATGCCATAATCAAAGGAACAAATTTAATTTTGAAAATAGAATATGAACCAGGTACATTAAAATTAAATAATTCTTCTATTATTTTATATACTTATACTCGAATATGAAGTTACTGCGATACTGCGAGTTATTTTAAATACTTATTTTAGTTACTTTTAAAGATATATGGAACCCTATTAACTTGTTTTACTTTACTTGAATAAAATAAAATCGTAATTTTAATAAATTAAAAACTTACTTCAACTTGGCAACAGCATGAATTAGTAACAAATTAAAAAAAAATCATTTTATTTGTTTTTAAAACCATTCGTTTCTCAGTTTAAATAAATTATTAATTAATTATTTATTTAAAAAATTGTCTCTATTGCTATAATAAAACAAACTTACAATGAGCTTCATGTTCCTTTCCGTCTTCGAATTCGGTTTTAACTATTCGAAATTTACAACTGCTTACGGGCACACCATTCGAACCGCATTAACGTATATGAGAACGCTGTAGCAATCCGTGAACTTGACAATGAACCTAACTCACTTTCAGCACTTCGTATGGAGTGGCACAAATTCTTTATCTTACGAGGTGCTATATACTATGTAACAGTTTCCCCCAATCTGGGTACTTACAGTCGTATTGAAGTGTCGAGAACTTTATAAATTTGTGTAATAACTTTCTCACCATAAACACATACTTAAAATAAAAATCCAAACGACTTAATTGATATGTTTAGATGGGAAGAATAAAGTATTGATGTAGAGATTTTAATTTAATGGATTTCAAATAAACGCATAAATAAAATATTAATAATAAATTTATTTTAAAGTAAAGATAATATGGACGGAAATGAAAATGGAAAATTTAATCACTAAGGTTGATATATAACCCCTTTCCGCATTAACTTTTGTAATTCTGTATACGCATTTCGACAACTAAGTTGTCATCGTCAGCAGATAATTGCAAAGTGTCGCACCTGGTAAACCACGGCGAAAAATACAAACTCCGTACGCGATCTAAACCGTTGAGAACCAAGATGTACACTGTGTGTTCGTTTCACAAGATTTTTCAAAAATCTTGTGACCCTCTTGCAACCAAGATGTACACTGCATGTTCGTTTCACAAGATTTTTCAAAAATCTTGTGAAACGAACACACAGTGTACATCTTGGTTCTCAACGGTTTAGATAGCGTACGGAGTTTGTTTTCGTACGGGTATTTTTCGCCGTGGTCTACCAGGTACGATACTTTGCAATTATCTGCTGACGATGACAACTTAGTTGTCGAAATGCGTATACAAAATTACAAAAGTTAATGTGGAAAGGGGTTATATATCAATCTTAGTGATTAAGTTAATCAACCACAGGCTCCATCAAATTCAACTTCAAAATGGAAAATATTGATTTTGTTAAGCTTAGTACGCATCTGATTCGCACACTTACATTTAAAAAAAAAGCTACACATAAAGAAAATGTTTTTAAATTTTATATTTTTAAATACAAATAATGTTGCCGTAGTATTAATACATTAAATAAAATATTGCGTATAGTGAACTTCCTCGAGCTTTTCATACACTTGATTATCAAATATTACTGTACAAATGAAGTGGTTTTGGCTTCGGGTCGTTTACGTTATAGCCTATTGCGTCGTGATGTTAAATAGGGTTAACTATGTCCAGTCAACCACGAAAGTGTTCGTACGCCCCGTGAATGTTGAATATTATCGAATGTGGATATTCCGCTATGATAAAGCATATTTACTTCCATGTAACAACGTCAAAAAGGTCTCAAACCATCTGAGAAGAATATGAAAACTTTTACTATTTATAACTACACTAAATATTTGAACATCGAATGTCGCAAAAGTTTTCATACAACTTCATTTTTATGAAATTTACAACCAATTTGGCAAATTCTCTTCGTAGTATCACGTATTTTTTTTTGTACAATTATATTTAATCAATCATGTTTCTTTTTTTTTCAAACGCTTATTATTGTGTTAGATTATTATTATGATGCGTATTATTATACGACTCACACATTATATTATCTTATTTCTCTTTTTTTGTTCTGTAACTGGAATATTGTATGTTCTACCAGGTCGGCTGAAAAGTCCCCGGTCTGACACATAGATGGCGTTACTGTTATTAAATCCATATGTTTTTTAGATAGTACTAACCTTCAAACGAAACGTGTCAAAATTTGACAGCAATCCGACTATTAGTTACTGAGATATTGCGTTAAGAGTGAAGCTACTTTTGTTATTTAAAAAAATGGAAAAAAAAGAATTTCGTATGCTGATAAAGTACTGCTTTTTGATGGGAAAAAATACCGTTGAAGCAAGAGCATGGCTTGATGAGGAGTTTCCGGACTCTGCGCCAGGAAAATCAACCATAATTGATTGGTATGCTAAGTTTAAACGTGGTGAAATGAGCACCGAAGACGGCGAACGCAGTGGACGACCAAAAGAGGCTGTCACCGACGAAAACATCAAAAAAGTTCGCAAAATCATTTTAAATGACCGTAAAGTAAAATTGATCGAGATAGCTGACATCCTAAAGATATCAAAGGAACGTGTTGGACACATCGTGCATGAATATTTGGGCATGCGGAAGCTCTGTGCAAAATGGGTGCCGCGCGAGCTCTCATTCGATCAAAAACAACAACGAGTTGATGATTCTGAGCTGTGTTTGAAACTGTTAAATCGTAATAAAACCGAGTTTTTGCATCGATATGTGACAATGGATGAAACATGGATTCATTACTACACTCCAGAGTCCAATCAACAGTCAGCTGAGTGGACTGCACGCGATGAACCGGCTCCAAAGCGTGGAAACACGAAACAGTTAGCTGGAAAAGTTATGGCGTCAGTTTTTTGGGATGCGCATGGAATAATTTTCATAGATTATCTTAAAAAGGGCCAGTCCATCAACAGCGACTATTATACAGCGTTATTGGACCATTTGAAGAACGAAATCGCAAAAAAACGGCCCCATATGAAGAAGAAGAAAGTGCTGTTTCACCAAGACAATGCACCGTGTCACAAATCAATGAAAACAATGGCCAAATTAAGTGAATTGGGTTTCGAATTACTTCCCCATACACCGTACTCTAAAGATGTGGCCCCCAGCGACTATTTCCTGTTTGCAGACCTCAAGAGAATGCTCGCCGGGAAGAAATTTAGCAGGGATGAGGAGGAGATCGCCGAAACTGAGGCCTATTTCGAGGCTAAAGACAATTCGTACTACAAAAATGGTATCGAAAAGTTGGAAGAACGCTATAATCGGTGTATCGCCCTCGAAGGCAACTATGTTGAATAATAAAATCGAATTTTGCCAAAAAACTGTGTTTTACTATGGTAGACCGGGGACTTTTCAGTTCGACTGTTATTGGTCAAATAAATATATTATTATTATTATTATTATTATTTGGGAAAAATAAGCATTTGATGCTTTTACGAAGATGAGTTGTAAAAGTAAACACGTGTCCGGCAATATGCGCGAGTTAACAACACTACACAAAGAAAACAAAGCTTTAGGCCAAATAGTCAAATTTATTGATAAAGCGTGCATATTGAGAAAAAAATATTCAAGATATCTGAATTATTGAAATTTTACCGAGAAATAGGCGTGCAAAGATTCTAAATGAATGAGATCTGAGGAGGATAGCCATACAGATGGAATTTGATACTGGAAAGAAAGTATATAAAGAAAACATAAAGAAAATTTTAAGAAAAGCTGAATATAACTGAAGGGTACCACGTAAAAAACCTTTCCTTAGAGACGTTAATACTTAGTCTATATAACAAGAGAAAGAGATCTAAAAGGTATTCCAATAGGACATTTCATTTTCAATAGTTCGTCATTTTAACAGTTGTCATGAGTCGACCTGTAACTACTTGACAAATGACAAGTACAAACTACGCCATTAATAAAAATGGAACGATATACGCTTCAACAACGCATTGAAATTATTAAAATTCACTACAAAAATGGTGAAAATTCCGTGTTCGCAGTTCGCAAAATTAAAGTATTTTGGGGTCATCGTGAAGCACCTTCTCGGCCAGCAATTGTGAAAGTGGTGGGAAAATTTGAGCTATCGGGACAAGTTAGTGATGTGAAAAATCGAGCTCGTGTACGTCGCTCAAGAACAACTGAGAATATTGGCGTTGTAGCCCATAGTATTGAGGAAAAACCCAGGTTTGTTCATTTCTCGTCGATTTTTGGAATTGGGCATTCCACGAACGACATTACACCGTATTTCGCATGAAGACTTAGGTCTTAAGGTTTTTAAAGTCCAGTTAACACAAGAACTCACGCCTACCGACCATCGACAACGTCGTGTCTGCTGATTGGATCCTTGAAATGCAGCAAATTGATCCAGAATTTCATCGAAAAATCATCTTGGGTGATGAGGTCTATTTTCACCTCGGAGGCTACGTTAACAAGCAGAATTGTCGCATTTGGGGCTCGGAAAACCCAAGAATTATTGTTGAAAAGCCTCTTCATCCTCAACGTGTGACTATTTGGTACCGTTTCTTGTCTGACGGGATCATTGGACCTTACCTTTTGAAAATGAGGCTGGAGCAACTGTTACGGTAAATGGATTGCGCTATCGAATGATGATTAATCATTTTGAATGGCCCTCTCAGAGTCCAGATGCGAATACAATAGTAAATGTGTGAGCGATTTTGAAGCAAAAGCGTCGTACAAAGTATGGAAATCACTTCATATGCCGAAAAATTTGTTAAAAGAAGGACTGTAAATTGATTATGGGAAATGATGGAGATTGGACACCATATTAAATATACCTCATATTAGGAAATGCAGTGTAGATTTAAGCTCTATGTACATAGAAATTTTCCATAACTTTAGAATGAATTAGTTAAATCCTCTTCATAGTATCACGTATTTGCGAAAAATAAATATTTGATGCTTTTACAAAGATGAATTTACAACGTAAACACAGTCTCCTAATTTGCGCGAGTTAATAATATTTCACAAGGAAAAAGAAAACCTTGGACTAAATAGTTAATTCAATCTGTAATGTCGATTGAAAAACAATATTGAAAATATTCCGAACTGTTGAAATTGTACCCAGAAATAGGTGTCCAAAGATTCTAAAGAAGCACAATCAGAGATCTGTTGCAAGTCCAATGAGCTAAAATTCATGGATAAGTGCACTGAGGATAGCCGTACAGATGGAACTTGATACTGTAACACTTAACGACGCTTAATGGAAAGGTTTTTTACCTGATACTATTCTGCTATAATCTTTTTTCTTAAAATTCTCTTTAAGTTTTCTTAACATACTTTCTCTCTAGCATCAAATTAAATCTGGTACGGCTATGAGTGCACTTATCCATGAATTTTAGCTCATTTCTTCTGTGACATTTCTTTGATCGCAATGATTTAGAATCTTTGGGTGCTTATTTTTCGATATAATTTGAAGAGTTCAGGATATTTTGAATACGTTTTCTTCAATACGCACTGCAGAAAACGCTTCTTCGATAAATTTAGTTGTTTGGCCTTTTTTTCATTATATAATATAATGTTGTTAACTCGTGCATATTACTATTCATGTGTTTATTTGTACAATTCATCTTTGTAAAAGCATAAAATGTTTATGTTTCTTTTGTGGCATTCGATGACACGATAAAAACACAAAACGGAAATTATTTTAATAATGGTGGGAATGCTAGAATGCATTAAACGTTTTTAGGAGTTCAATAATCATTAGCATAGAATCGACAAAGCATTTTAGCGAAGAATTACCCGAAAATTATTCCTTGTATATTTTTTATTTTGATATACACAAAAATTCTTCTTCGTGAAAGTTCTTTAACAAGCTCTTATATGAGTATTCATTAATCATCTGATTTTTTACATGTATAAATAACAATTTCCAGTTACAACAAAAAGAACTATTTACACCATTTAAACTAATTCAAGTACAAAATAGCGGAGAATGATATTTCTTTAATTAGAGAAAGTATGCTCGATACAATTCCTAAAGCTTTGACTTTATTACGCTACTGGAATATTGTGAATTCTCACGATAGCATTTATTAGAAACTATTAAATACTAGTAAACTCTATCGATTATTTAAGAATCGTTTATGAACAGATACTCGTTTCTAATTAGAAATGTTTCTAAACTTTTTTAAAACGATTTCTGGCTTTTACTTTGCCGTTTAATAAAGTCAAATGCCTTACATCACTTTTATGAAAGAAATTATAATTACATCGAGCTTCATTTTATTGCAGTCAATAATTTTAAAACGGTTCTTATTCGAAGGAGAAGAACTGTAATTCAGGACGTTGGCAAATACAAAGGGTACTAGGAAAGTTTTGCAATACAGCTTTGTTTATTTAATTTTCTCAAAAGCATTTCCTCTACACTCAGTACACCTCTCTATCCTCCGAAACCAATCTTTAAACCAGTTCTGCCAAGTTTCACTAGGGAGTAAAGCACACTCGTCCTAAACGAGCAGAAGGTCCTCATCACTGGAAAAACGCCTCCCTTTTAACTTCATTTTCACATGCGGGAGTAGTGCAAACTCGCAGGGAGCAAGATCTGGACTGTAGGGAGGGTGCTCGAGAAGTTTCAATCCTGTCGTGGTCAAATATTCGGTGCAGGCTTTGGCGCGGTGGGCTGAAGCATTATCGTGATGGAGGAACCAGTTGTCCATTCTTGACTTTGGCCGCAGGTTCTTCATAGATCCAACGACTTTAGGCAGGCACTATTCTATATACCACTTATCTGTGAGTCCAAAACGACACGTTCCACAATTCCACTCGATTTGAAAAATACAGCTATCATTTTCTTCGTTACAGATCGGGATTTTCCAACAACTACGGGTATGTCGTCATTATCAAAGACCCACACTTTGTTTTGAGCTTTGGTCGGCACATCGTCATAGTACAGCCAAGTTTCGTCACCTGTCACGATGTTGTTCACATACCGAGATTGTCCCTTATTAAACTTTTTTAGAATATCCCGGCACCAAGTCACACGTCGTGTCATCTGCTCTTCAGTCAGTCGATGCGGCACCCAGAGAGAACAAAGTTTCTTCGCGTGCAAATGATCATGCAGAATTGAATGAATTACTGGTGCATTTGAGCCTAAAGTACCCTCTATTCTCCACAGTTAAATTTCCCCTTTGGAATTCTTTATACCACCTAAATATCGTTGTGCGATGTGGACAAACATCACCTTGTGCAAGAGTCATTTCTTCGAAGCACTGGTCTATGTTTAACCCACGCACGAAATTGTAACGTAACACTGTCCTTATCTCATTTCGTGACCACGATGCTATCGCAAGCACTTTACACTCTCACTGCTAATGAATAACTGAGCCCATCGACATGGCGCGGCGGCTACTATGCACGTATGAACATGTCTCAATATGCAGCAACAAGCAATCATATTGCAAAACTTTCCTAGTACCCTTTGTATAAAGGAGACTTTGAAATTACTAATACGTTTAGTTCAATTTATCCATATACGAGTATAATCTAACCCTATTTAGCTAAAGGTGTAGGGTGTGAACTTTGATCACTGCTCTTTACTGCCATGTATAAATTCTCTCCACTCTCTCTTCTTTTCTTATCATATTCCTTGTCTGTGATAGATTCAGTAATTAGTGTTTTAAAAAAAATATGTGATGATAATCATAGTGCTTCTCTAGATATCTTAGCTTCAAAGAGTATTTTTACTATATAAATATTACATCACTAGATGCGGAACGATCCTTTTTTCTTTATATAAAAACATTTTAAATGCAATAGGAAACATACCAAATGCTGTAGATATGTAACCAAGTTTATTGAGATTGAAAATGTTTCGTAGAAGTGCAAGTGTTTCATAATTCCTTACATATTATTAAAATTTACTGGCGTCTAACATTTTGCTGGTCTCCCTTGAATATATGAATGAGGCTATTGATACCTTTTCACTGGATAAATAACAAGAATTAACGTTACTAATAACGCACTTCAGATGTTCATTCGCCATTTAATATTTAAACAGTTATTTACTCAACAGTACACAGAAGTATACAATCATTTAACGAGATTTAAACCAAAGTTCAAGTTACTGTGTACAAACTGTTACTTATTTGCAACCATGCGGACGGCTACAAGATGCCACCCGACTTGGCAGTTTTAATAATAAAAGTAATAATTACACAAAAGCTAAATCAAAGTATATTACTTACCTTAAGTTTCTGAAGTTCCTTTATGTTTATCAGTTACCTGAATAGACAAGACAAAGGCAAAGAAGAGAACAGTATTTTTAATTACACTTTCTTGAAAGTAATGCCTCGTTTTAGGAGTATCTAATAGAAAAGATAATGCCATTAGCTGATTTATTTTTAAAAAAATGTTATTTTGACATTGGCAGCACTAACGCGCTCAAAATATTGACAGACTTTTGATGTTGAACATTCATGGCACGAAATGAATCGATTTGCGCTGGAGCAGCGTTGTAAAATACTCAAGACTTACTTATAAAATGCGCATTGTATTGCTAAATTTTGAAAAGAATTTTTGGTCGTATTAATGTACCATCTACGGCTGCTGTACGCAAGATTGTGAAGAAAGTTTTTGAGATTAGCATGCTGTTTGATAACAAAAGTTATCCTCATGCTCTCAATCCAGAATATTACTGTTTTCTTTTGGCAATAGCAGTAAGCCTAAGCGCCTGAGCACGTGAACTTCAACTCGCTGCAGATTTCAGCAATTGAACACTAATTGTATTGGCCTCGGGAGAATTGTAAATAAAGACCTCGGATCATTCCCTTACAAGGTCAAGCTTACTCATGCATTGACGCAAAGTGACCATCCGCTTCGTTATCACTTCTCTGTTTGGGCGTCAGAGCTGCAGGCAATAGACGTCGATTTTGCTGAAGGAAATTCTCTTTGTGGAAAGGGTGTTATGTAAACTGATAAAACTGTCGTATTCGGCGCTTGGAAAAGTTCGCGCCTTATTGTAGATAAGCCAATATTTCCTCAACATGTTACTGTTTAGTGTAGTGTTTGAAACGGTAGCATTATTAGCCCAATTGCAATACAGATGCATGGAGCCAATTTTTTTGTCAGAAATGAGAACAGTGTTATTTTCAGGCGAAATGCAGGCGCCTGATAAGCGATTTCCTTTGGTTAAAAATTAACGAATTAGATTTGGGTAAGCTCTGGTCCCTTCAGGCATTATATGTATCGTGTCACTATTGACCTTTTTGTATGAAGTTCAATAATTGTGTAGTTTGGACTTTTTGTGAGATGCTGTTAACGAGCGATGTTACGCCGACAATTCTGAGATGATTGAGGCACTTATGTACAATTGATTCAGTTGTTCGTGAAATAAACCTTCAAGTCATCGAAAATGTACTCTAAAATTGGGTTTACGAGCTACCCTTCTGCAAAGTCAACCGAGGCAATCATTCGAATGAAATTATATTTCATTGCTAATCGGAAGGTTCACTCTTTTCAATAAAGTATCGCACTTTGGAAAATATAAAACGGTATTCATTTTATAGCAATTTTAAAAAGACCCAGCCTATGGTCCGCTCCTTATTTAAATTCATTTACACGAAATACGAGTAGTAATAGCTGTCCCGGAATGTTTTCCCCTTTTAAGAAGTGGTAACTCGGCTAATAATAAACTTATTCATTTAAAATAAATTTTATTTTAAAATTTAAAATAAAGGAAAAGTATTTATGGAAAATAACATTTTCAAGATATCTTCCATCGCGTTACAGTAGCTCCTCAAGGTCGAACTAGAAATGTACGATAACTCGCCTGCATAAATCCGGATTGACTTTCTGAATTTCGTCACGAATTCTTTGCCTTAACTGATTCAAGTTTCTTAGTGTTGTATTGTATACCTTTCCTTTAAGATAATCCTATAGAAAAAATCCATGGGGGTTAAAACGGGACTTCCGGGTAGCCAGATAATATTCCATCGCTTACAGATTATTTTTCCCGGGAACATGGCCCAGACGACTACCACCGAAGGGTTAGTATTAGGTGCCATTATCCTGTTAAAACCAAGTGTTCGCATTGAATCCAGCAAAATTTTCTAGCTCAGATCTGAGAAAATTGTTTAACAGATCTCTATCGATGAGAAGTAACCGTAGATGCAACACAGTTAGCATCTTCTTAAAAATAAAGACCAGTAATTTGGAATGCACTAATTGCAACCCACACCATAACTTTGGGAGAAGCAGTCACCTTTGATACTTCTCCATAGGGTCTTCAGAAGACCACTAGCAGCATTTCTGTCTATTTACAAACCCGTCTAAATGAAAGTAAGCCGCGTCGCTGAATAAGATGTCGTCGAGAGTTTCAAAATTGTTAAATAATGTAGCCACAAAAGCAGCTCGAACTAAATACTCCAACTTTCAACGTCCGTACTGGTTAAATTTTGTACGGGTGGAATTTTCAATCTTTAGCCAGTGTTGCGAAAAACAATTTTTAATAAATTCACCACCGCTGCATATTTTCGGACCGAATGCCGATAACTGCGGCTTACTGCGGCATACTGCGGCACGAATACGGTCCTGGATAGTCTTGCAGGCTTTATTTTATTCATGGTAATGCTTTCTCATTCAAATTTCTGAACACAAAATCTAATTAATATGGTTGAATGTGCTTGATTTGTCATGAAGGTGATAATGTGCACGATATAGACGTCAAATTGTTATGCAAAAATGATCGTTCGCGTAATACGCTCTAATACACACGTTTTTAATCAACAAACCACTCCATTGTAACTAACTTCCAAGTCGTGACCTTCACTTACTACATGCGCAGACATTCTTACTCCCCACTTACGAAGTATTCCACAAATAAACGGGGAAAACATTCCGGGACACTCTGTATTTAGGAAAATAAATCTAATATATAATAAAGGAAAATGAAATCAAGGCCATTTAGTTCAAGAATCAAAGTTAACTACACAAGTATCAACATATATATTTCTTCATTAGGTATAATTTTTCTTAAAAATAAGTAGTTTTAGATATAGGTTTCGTTTGAATTTTTGGAATCACATTTATTTTTAAAACTAAACTTATACACTAAGTTGTTCTGTTTTTTATTGGTCGTTCCACTACCATTTGGCATCAAAATGCATTTATCGCCACCATTCACAGTCAACATTGCGCTACTTCTGCTGTACTCTTTCTGAGAGGGCACACGGGTTATACTGTCTCTTTCTAGTCTAATGGCTTCACACTGGGATATTCTGGTATCACGAAAAGTCGATCTCCTGCTCAACTTCAGCGAACCTTTACTTTTCTTTCTTCCGCATAAAATTTCCTTAAACGCAGTCCTGTACCTGTTCGACATAACGTTGTACAGGATTGGATTCAGTGTAGAAGAGAAGTAGTACAGAATGCCCGTGATAAAGAACATGCAAGCATTGATCTCTGGAAAGTGGGGTGAGTCTCTTCCGTAGTAATAGAGCAGTCGTTGGGCGTGGAAAGGGGCCCATGATATGAAGAATGCTATCACCACAGCAGCTAAAACGTCACGTAATAATATAAGTTAACAAAAAGTAAAAGCATGGCATAAATGACTATTGATATTGTATTTCTTAAGATTTAGAAGCATCGCTCTACCACGATTAATTAATCGGCAAGATCTGAATCAATTTGATCGTTTATTTTATTTATAAATAATTTACGTAGAGTTTTCTGACTGTAAAAGTTCAAATTTAAAGAAATGATATTCCGCTTTTTTATTAATAAATAATTCATGTACTCGAGAAAGCCCGCTTTGCTATGTGCATACATACATACGTCCCCATGTCCGGTTTCGAATTAATTTTGTATGAATGTCCGTCAGAAGTAAGTAATATCTGCTTTTAAGACTGAATGTGTATAAAGAGAAAAGGTAAAAGGACTCGTTACGATAGCAAAGGCGAGAAGGAATCCGATGATAAAATATTATTTACACGCTTGCGATGGCGTGATGTTCATTCGTCTCCTTCTGAAAGATATTTATGTGTCTCTACCATATATAAAGTAAATGGATATAAAACATATAAATGACATCAACTAGTTTTCCGTCTCAAGTTGTTGAAAATTGCCTTTACTTATTTAAACACATCTACAAAAAAGCCTAGAACTTATACAATTAATTAGCAATGTATGTATTGATGTATTTATTATTAGGAATTTTTTTTATTCTTGGGATTTAGAACTATTTTTTATTAGTGCTTAGATCAAAAATGACTAATATTGCATCTGATTTGGTAAAACCAAAGAGTTTTGATGTATTGCACGTTCGGAATCAATATTATGCTTTTGAATCACAGGATTTTCCTTTCGAACAAATAAATAATGCTACACATCTATCTGAGTTTATAATGCACATTTATTGGACAAAATAGATATAATTTTGTTAACTTGTTCCATATAACAAATTTTCATTAAATTTAATTTGTAAGATTTGGAACGAAATCTATACACATGTTATATACACATATGATGGTAGGCAAAGATATCTTTATACAAACATAAATAAATAAATATTTTTAATCACATCTGATTTTATGGTATACCATATGACAGCTGACAGCACTGAGCAATTTGAACAATTCCAGTTTAAAAAAAAATTGAAGATGGTTCACCAAAGTATGCATTTACATCACAATTTACTTTTCTGTAGAGGGAGGAAAACGTGTCTAACTCATGGAAAGTCGATCAAGTTTATGGTAACAGTGCCAACATTAGCTCATGGATACGAACACTAACATGAACACGACAAAATAAAGGCGTTAATCGAGTCAAACCTACGGCACACGACACGATTGACCACCAGTGACGCGTAAACATTTGCATTATGCTACGTAAACGTGAAGGAAACAATTCTTTTTTGAAGTGAGTAATAATTGGTAATGAGAAATGGATTATGTATAACCATGTGGTGTCATAAACTGAAAGCATAATCTTTTTCTGATGAATATCAGAAAAAGATTATGCTTTCAGTGTTGTGGAATTTTCAATGTCGTATTTCCAGAACATAAAAGATCAAATTATACTGTCTGATTGAATAGTTTGAATGGATCCATTATCCAGAAGCGTGCAGAACTCGTTAATCGTAAAAGAATGTTATTTCATAACAACAATACGAGACCACACACAAGTTTGATCGCCACTCAAAAAATATTAGATCTTGGATATGATATACTGCTATACGCATCATACTCCCTCGATCTTACGTCTTCAAACCTTCACTTGTTTTGCTCTCTTCAAAACTTTTTGTGTGGTGTAACGGTCGACTCATATAAACCTGAGAATCAGTAGCTTGTAAAGTTATTGCCGATAAAAATAGGTCATTCTATGGGCGACGATTTATGCAGTTCACTGAAAGGTGACGTAAGCTTATCGAAGACAACGGACAATATAAAATTGACAGATCTATATTTTGTATCGATAAATAACTTATGAAAAACGAAGAAAAACTACATCGTGTTTTTCAAGTAAGGTTTATTTCCTGAAGGTAAAATCTGTTATCAAAACATCTTTCACTGATGTACATTCGACAAGTTTTAATTCAAGATAGAAATCGAGCGGTGAATAAATATTTTGTTTTGAAAGTTTTACTACTAACTGAAATAAATACTGAGGTGGACCCAATACTTAAAATTAAATGTGATAGGAAATGGATTGAAGATGAGCGTCCTCGCAGGATATCATTGAAAATAGTCGAAATTCAGTATTGTATGATTGTCATTTCAAGAAGACTTTGTAAAGACTTCAGATAAATGCGTAAAATATATTTTACTTAACTACTTGCTTATAACAAAGGGTTCAGTCAATTAGGGGCGGCGTTTGCTAATAATCAACAAAAAACTGTTTGTAGGATCCATCGCAACAGTCTAGAAGCAAAGCAAGCCTTCCAAAGAAGGCAAAAACAATTTCATCGAAAGATAAAAAGATACTTAAGCAGAAAATAGAGAAGTAAAAAAGTTAATGTTGTGGTGCGCATGTGTTTTATTATTCATCCATTATCTTGAGAAAGGAGAACAATCACAGGATTGTATTATGCAGAGTTACGGAACGAGTTTTCATACTCAAGTTAAAAATCAAACGATTAGCTTTTTCATTATTAATTACACAAGCAAAAATTTTCGATCTGCATTACGAATTGTTTTATTCGCCGAGCCTAGCCCGTAATTATTTCTTCTTGTTCCATAATTTGAAACAATATCTAGTTGGAAAGATATATTGCTCAAACTACGAAATAGTCTATGATACTCTTCTCTATTTTGAAAGTCTCAAACAACCAGTGTAACATACAATTGAACAAGATATACTTATGTAGAAAAATGAATACGTATTCTGGTCAGACCAAAAGCATCTATTCCATAGAAAGAAAAATAAAAATATTGCAGTTACAATTTTGAAATCAAAACAAAGTTTAAATGACTAAAACATACGAGGGAGCGTTTTTATATTCGCGGAATGAACGGGTTGGAGAGGGGTGAGTAGGCGCATTGGTGGCCTGTGCAGCGACTCATGATTGGTATAAATACGAAGTTTCATTGTTATTAGACAGTTAGTCTTTGAGCTATCGTCAACCAAGTAACATAATCAGGAGTGAAAAGTGAAATATGGAAAAAATCGAATATCGTGCCGTTATAAAGTTCCTTACCAGGCAAGGAAAATCAGTCGCGACCATAATGAATGAGATGTCATTGGTTTACGGCGACTCTTGTACAGGAAAAACCATGATGTACAGGTGACATAGTTTATTTAAACAAGGAAGGGAATCCCTTGAAGACGACCCGAGGCCGGGCAGGAGCATTGAGGTGACCACGCCAGCACTTATCCAAAAAGTTGAACAAATTGTACTCGAAGATGCTCGACTAAAGAAGAAACAACTCGCAGAAATGGTTGGAGTATCCGATACAACAATTTTTAAAATCCTACACGATCATCTCGGCATGTCTAAGGTCAGCGCAAGATGGGTGCCGAGAATGCTCACGCCGCCGCAAAAACAACAGCGCGTAGAGTGTTCGCGTGCATTTTTGGACCTCTGTAATGAAGGCAAGGATGGTGTATTGAGTGGAATTGTTACTGGAGACGAAACTTGGGTTCATCATTATGAACTTGAGTCCAAACAAGACTCCATGCAGTGGCATAAAAAGGGCACAGCACCTCCCAAGAAATTTAAAGTGTCACAATCAGCTGGGAAACTCATGGCAACGGTATTTTGGGACTCGGAAGGAATATTGTTGATTGATTATAAAGGTAAAGGTGTTTCTATAACCGGAGAATATTACGCTTCAATATTAGAGCGACTAAAAGAAGCCATTAAAGAGAAAAGACGGGGAAAATTGACAAAAGGTGTTCTGCTTTTACACGACAACGCGCCCGTCCACAAGAGCCGCGTTGCGTTAGCTGCCCTGCATAAGGTGGGCTTCGAAATTGTGAATCACCCACCCTACAGCCCAGACCTGGCCCCGAGTGATTATTACCTGTTTCCGAAAATGAAAAAAGAGCTGCGGGGTAAAAAATTTACTGCCGATGATGAAGTCAAGGAGGCAGTTTCGGCGTATTTTGCAGATAAAGAGAAATCATTTTTTTATGAGGGTATAAATAAATTAATTGAAACATGTGAAAAATGTATTCATCTTGCAGGTGAATATATTGAAAAAGAAAAATAATTTGGTTTTTTTATTTCCACCCCTTGTCCCCCATTCCGCGAATATAAAAACGCTCCCTCGTATGTTCATTTTTACTGCGACTATTCGAGCTGAATAAGTTCTTTTACTAGTACTTAAAATGATTATATCTATTAAATGTGCGTATATGGTATTCAACTTATATCATAAATGAAAACTCCGAATTGAAGGTAAATGAAAAGTGCGACAGCAATTTTCGTAAAATTAACGTTTTTATTTCCTCAATAATAAAATCAATAATAATAAATCGTGGCGTACGGAATAAATATTATATGTATTTTAGCACCTTGATAAAATAATAGATGACTGGGTACTCAAAGTGTTTGCCGTCTAGGTTTAGATCTAGTTTACATACAGCGTATATGATATTTATGCATTGGGTAGTGTTGTGTCTGAGTACTTAAGTAGATGTTGTATTGCTAATAAAAAATGCATTTCCATAACTAATTAATTTTGGCACTGAACAGTATCGTCACGCACTTGGGCAAGTTATTGATTGATATGAATATATGATAATGTACATACTACGTGACAAAAACAAAATGAAACACCCAGTAAAAGGGACATACTTCTAATAAGATTAATAAAAAAATGTAAATGAAACCCCTTTCCACATCAATCTTGGAATTCCGTATACGTATTTCGACAACTAAGATGTCATCATTAGCAGATAATTAATCACAGTGTCGTACAATTCCGTACAACTTTGCACGCTAGGCAACAAATTCACACTGATTTATTTCACACAGTTTACTATATTTCGTAGTCTTAAAACTAACGCATGAACTGAGGTACACTTCCTCTTCCACTAATGGACCTTTTTTAACGGTCGTATCTTCTAATAACTCATAGAGGCATAGAATATGTTATCAAACCTTTATCTATGTTTTTGGTTTTTACTTTACACAATAGATATGCTCTTGTAACTGTCCAATTGACGATAATTATTTATATTTTTGATTAAATGTAGACAATCCGCGGTTACACTATGATTATTTTCTAGCAGGTACACGTATTAAGCTACAGTGGATTTTCCCAGCCGATTGAAGTTGATGTGCGCCATACGTTCTTTATACCGAGTTCCTATCAAGTGTTTAGTTTGACCGACGTATTGTTTATTACAATCTCGGCATTTTATTTAGGAAAACCCGGATTTCGAATTTAACTCGGCTTTATTTTTCGCATTTTCTAAGAGAGATTTAATAGAGTTCCTGGATCGTGGACGGAACTTGAAATCCGCCTTCTTTCAAAACCTTATTTAAATTTTTTGTAACTGGGTGAAATGGTGGGCATATAAATCGCTTGTCTCGATTGTTTTGAGGTGACGAACAAGTGATATCCCGGATTGTCTTTTTTAAGTTAGCTTTCCTTGTTTTTCTAGTGATTATTTCCGAATCTAAACTGTTGTATCTCGCAACGTTCTTAATAAAATTTAATTTTTTTTCGTGTCTCACTTTTCTTAATGGAAAACGAAGCAAACTCTTGATAAGAAAATTGAAAATGCCATCTTTTTTGTTACATGCTATGATTTGAATCCCGTAATAAACATATTAACTCTAGTTTTCTTTCTGAAAATATCGATTTCTATTTGATGAGTATTTCTAATTACTAGGGTATCTCAGAAAGGTAAAGTGTTATTGTTTTCTTTTTCTATCGTGAATTTAATCGTCGGGAATTTCAAATTTAATTGCTTAATGAAGTCATCCAAGTTACACTTATATAGGCACCTCAAAAATGGCGAAAATATCATCTACGTACCTAATTTATATTTTGGGAAAATATTTGGCGTTATGTTAAAATTCAATTTCAAGAGAGAGAATTTCAATAGAGGAAAACAGTTGAAGTTGAAGTTCAAGAATTTGCCTTCGAAATGGAAACAACTGCGAGACATACAGAGGGTTGTCAATTGCAAATATTCATTTACTTTTTCCACTTCAATCTTATTTTTACAAAGGAAACTTTGTAGATATTTTAATGTTTCTGGAATTAGTAGCGAACGAAATTATGACGTTACGTCGAATGACACTAAAATTTTCCCACCTTCCAATTTACAATCTTTGACTATTTAAATAAAATCTACTGAATTGGGAATCGACAAACTTTCAGGTTTTTCGGGCAAAGTTTCAATTCATTCACTAACAATTCGAAATCAAATAAATCTGTGAGTTAATCCCTGATACAATGGTCTCATCGAATTACCTGGTTTATGTATCTTAGATCAACAATGCGTTCTCGGGATCATCGAATTTAACTTGATTTATATTTCTGGTTAGAAGTTATGAACTGTCTTTAATGTAGGTAATGTCTTTTTGTTTGTTGAAGGTCCATATGTTGTTCAACATATGGACTTTCTGAAATTAAGTCTTTCACTCTTTGAAAGTAATCAATTTTGTCTCAAATTACTAACTTATTCCCTTTATCTGTTTTTAAGTAAAAAACAGTCGTTCGACCTAAGACTTATAATCGAATTTCACTCATTATTAACTGACTTTTATTTGTGCTGTAGAAAATTATTCTTCATTCGAATCCTACAAGCCCCGCTAATGAAGTTGTCTGAACCTGGTTCTAAATTATTATTTAGGCTTTAATACTTGCAATTACCTCTTCGGTAGGAGTATCGCAGCTTGGCAAGCACTATTTTAAAACTTGATTTAGTAATTCTACTTCTTCACGATTAAAAATCTCAGATGAAAGAGTACAAGAATACGAGAAGAAGAAGAATAAGAATCTTCGTTCCTTTTTATTAGCACAATAAGCATAATAGCCGTAAGACATAGTTATATATGATTTTAAAAAATGTCAACTAACATTATGAAAATCTAAAGATCAGGATATCGCACCATCGTTAAATATCTTTATTTTAAATTATTAACAAGTAAGCGCATATATATAAAGGCAAGCTTTATCCATATTGGTCATTGTTGTAAAACCATACAACAACTACATAACGCCCTGAAAGTTTCTTGGAATGTGCTTCCATAGGAATTCATAGAACATCTTATTAGAAGCATGCCCTGGCGTAAACCAAAATGTATTCATTTACGTTCAGCGGAAAGTCATTATTAAATTTTCTTTATAAAGGGTACGAATTTTTCAATGAATATAATATCATATGCTCAATATAGTAAATATTTTGTAAAGAATTTGGTTTAAAAATACGAGGGAGCGTTTTCATATTCGCGGAATGAGCGGGTTGTAGAGGGGCGAGTAGGCGCATTGGGGGCGTGGCCTGTGCAGCGACTCATGATTAGTGTAAATACGAAGTTTCATTGTTATTAGACAGTTAGTCTTTGAGCTATCGTCAACCAAGCAACATAATCAGGAGTGAAAAGTGAAATATGGAAAAAATCGAATATCGTGCCGTTATAAAGTTCCTTACCAGGCAAGGAAAATCAGTCGCGACCATAATGAATGAGATGTCATTGGTTTACGGCGACTCTTGTCCAGGGAAAACCATGGTGTACAAGTGGCATAGTTTATTTAAACAAGGAAGGGAATTCCTTGAATACGACCCGAGGCCGGGCAGGAGCATTGAGGTGACCACGCCAGCACTTATCCAAAAAGTTGAACAAATTGTACTCGAAGATGCTCGACTAAAGAAGAAACAACTCGCAGAAATGGTTGGAGTATCCGATACAACAATTTTTAAAATCCTACACGATCATCTCGGCATGTCTAAGGTCAGCGCAAG
Source organism: Dermolepida albohirtum (assembly GCA_031893035.1). Classification (NCBI taxonomy): domain Eukaryota; kingdom Metazoa; phylum Arthropoda; class Insecta; order Coleoptera; family Scarabaeidae; genus Dermolepida; species Dermolepida albohirtum. Next base: position 468,761 of record JAVIWB010005163.1, read on the forward strand.
ATGGGTGCCGAGAATGCTCACGCCGCCGCAAAAACAACAGCGCGTAGAGTGTTCGCGTGCATTTTTGGACCTCTGTAATGAAGACAAGGATGGTGTATTGAGTGGAATTGTTACTGGAGACGAAACTTGGGTTCATCATTATGAACCTGAGTCCAAACAAGACTCCATGCAGTGGCATAAAAAGGGCACAGCACCTCCCAAGAAATTTAAAGTGTCACAATCAGCTGGGAAACACATGGCAACGGTATTTTGGGACTCGGAAGGAATATTGTTGATTGATTATAAAGATAAAGGTGTTTCTATAACCGGAGAATATTACGCTTCAATATTAGAGCGACTAAAAGAAGCCATTAAAGAGAAAAGACGGGGAAAATTGACAAAAGGTGTTCTGCTTTTGCACGACAACGCGCCCGTCCACAAGAGCCGCGTTGCGTTAGCTGCCCTGCATAAGGTGGGCTTCGAAATTGTGAATCACCCACCCTACAGCCCAGACCTGGCCCCGACTGATTATTACCTGTTTCCGAAAATGAAAAAAGAGCTGCGGGGTAAAAAATTTACTGCCGATGATGAAGTCAAGGAGGCAGTTTCGGCGTATTTTGCGGATAAAGAGAAATCATTTTTTTATGAGGGTATAAATAAATTAATTGAAAGATGTGAAAAATGTATCCATCTTGCAGGTGAATATATTAAAAAAGAAAAATAATTTGGTTTTTTTATTTCCACCCCTTGTCCCCCATTCCGCGAATTTAAAAACGCTCCCTCGTATATACTTTTACTGGGTGATTCGTTTTTTTTGTCAGGTAGTATTATGTAGATATTAGAAAAATACTTACCCAACATTTTTATAATCGTTCTGTGAGACTGCGATCTTTTACTATCTCTGTGAACAGATTTTCCCAGTGATTGTCTGGTACTTTTCGAAATCTTCAATCCCATTTTAGTGTATTGGACAGCCATAACAAACATTGGCAATATGAAGAATATGAAGGTACTAAGTTCGTTGAGTGGCACATTTTCGGGCTGGGAGAACATTGCGCAGAATGCTGAATCCTATACAAAAATATTACAAATACACAGTTAGATTATGTAGATTCCAGATCTTATTGTAAATAATGCATTTGAAATATTAGTGTTTGAATATAATTTAAATATTCTACTAATGCTCTAACATAATACAAGAGCTGTAATTTTTAAGGGAAGAAAATAATAATTTATTAAATGTATTCAGAATATAGACAGAGTGGTATTTTGAAACACGTTCAGGTATCCTACGAAGTAATTCTACGATGTATTGCAACTGTATTCAGTTAATTAAGAGTTGTAAGTGTGCCACAAAAACGGACAATTTTTAAGACCATTTCTTTTTTTACGCATGCTCACCGTGGGCAGTTACTGTACTGTTATTTTTTAATTGTTGTGTGTTTAATAAAACTTTTTAAAAATGTTGTAAAGATCAGATGAACAAAGTGCATTTCCTGTTACAACACATATATATTACAAGAGAAGGAAACGGGTTCGACATTTAGAAACAAACTTTATAAAATAAAAAAATTCAGTTAAGACGCTGTAAAACATTTTGGCGGTCAGGAGTGTAATGATGAGAACTCCACAATCTTTCTCGTCGTTGCTATTAAGTTCACATAAGGATTTTATACACCACCGTATGTAGAATTTAGAATTTACACTATCATCCTTATGAAATTGGGTCTTTGGACTGGCAATTTTGCTAAAGTGTTTTAATTTTTAACGGATTAAAAACTAGCTTCTAATGTAAGTCATCTGCTATCTCCTCACAAATATGAATTTATGAATGGTCGTTTCCCTTCTTGCAATGTCTGTTTTAATGGGTTTCAATCTTATTATTTCTATCCAATTTCCAATGTACCCCAAAGATCTAATTTGAGGCCTTTACTTTTTAGTATTTTCATTAATGACCTACTCCGTTTCTTTCTTGGACTGTAAAGTTTTATGTTTACGAAGATGTCCTGAATAATTATGCGAGGTTCACAAGTGCTGCGGATTATCACAGGCTGGATTATAACTTGGAGTTCGTCCATAGATGGTGCAGGAAGAAACAAAATTTTTTTCAATATTAACCAATGTGCCATTGCAGTATATCCAGAATGGTCAACCTGCTTAAGTTTCCTTATAGTATTGATTGGGTTGTAATTTCTGAACGATCTAAGATAGGAGGTTTCACTAGATGGAAAAAAAAGACAAATACGATTTTATATATTTAATTTTCCCCCCCTATGTAGTCATCGTTTCATAACGCATCGAGGTCGTATAGATTTTCTCATGTTTTTTTAAATCAATCCAACCTTTCATCTTGGAGAAGATAAAGAAGATACAGTTGATGAGATCGGAACTGTACGGAGGAAGAGAGGGCTCAGAAATGCCTTTCTTAGACAATTAAACTCGCGAATAATTAACTCTGATTATGATGGGACGTTGTTGTAATGCAGTGATCATCCGTTTCAGTCAATTCCGGACGAACGGCGGCTATTTTCGTTCTTAAACGCTTCAAAACTTCAATGTAGACCACAAAATTGACTATCCGACCAGTCGATTCAAATTTCCGATGTGTCTCACCTCAAATATCAGAGAAGAGAATGAATATTTTCTTGACTTGCAACTTTGATATTCTGTTCTTCGTTGACCGCAGCTCCTTCTTCTTTTTCCTCTACCCATTGATTGCTTTATTTTTGGTTTGTGTCTGGGTCGTATTGAAAGACCCATAATTCATCTTCATTATCGTAACCAACAAATCTCACCCTCTTGCTTCAATGCGCCACAGCATTTCTCCACAAATTGCTAAACGCTATGTTTTCTAGACATCGATGTGCAGGTTGTAAACGCAGTTTTCTCATCTTTAAGTCCTCATAAATCATGATGGGAATTGTTTACTTGTACATACTGAGTTCCGTCTACAATATGCCAGAGATTCGCACAGGTATGCAAACACTCGCCGTTGTTTTGTTGTGCGTTGATTTTAGCGCGCCCTCTTTCGTCAGTTTTTGAAACACATCGTCTATTCGTAGAAATGCGTATTCTTTCGCCATGCATGACTTTCAATTTTCATAAAATTTCGACTCATTCATAGCTCAATTTTACGATATTTAATGTTGATTCGTCGGTTTTCTTGAACGTCGCTCATTTCAACCGAAAATAAGACCGCCAATTCTTAAATTTATGTCTCGGAAATTACAAATGCAATAGACGAGAAATTTCCAATACAAATTGTGTAAAACCTACTGAATATAATGATAGAATCGACAGCGTATCAGTGTCATCTCGGGGAAAAATTCACATGATTTATTTGCTACGGTTCGTATTAAGCTTGGTAGAAATTACAACGAAAAATCCTCCAAGAAGTAAGTGCTCCATTTAGAAAATACATAATTTATAAGTTCCCATTGTAAATATAATTGAAATTCGATCTTTTTTCTGACAAAAACATAGTTAACCTGTGTAAAGCGAGTTAACGTATTCGCTGTTTTATATTAAAAATATGTATGTGGTGCTTTCGAGTTAGAAATATATAATTATATAATTTTCAATAAATTATGTACGCGGATCGTGTACTATTCGCAAGAAATCCTTAAACGCTGTTCAACATTATCTATACTACATACAAAATATAATTACCTCTAAAATATTTTCCGTATTCGGTGGAAATTTCAAATAATCCACTGTAGAGTATAACGCAAAGGGTAAAGCACTAAAAAATGATATAATCCACAAGCACGCTATGATCCTGACCGCTCTTTGTAACCCGGACATGGTGTAGAGATATAGTGGATGGCAGATGGACAAATATCTTTCCGTCGAGAAGGACACTATCGTCAGAATAGAGACGTACGAAGCCCTGGAGATGACAATTCAATTATTGGTGATGTTCGTTTTTGTACAAATTTAATTATGTACCTAGAAATGTTTTATGTGACTTACATTTCCGAAAATAACGCCCGAACTTTGCAGAAACTTTCTCCGAGTAGCCAGGGATATTGGTACCAATACAGTGCTACGTCGTTAGGTAAACCTGCGATAAGAACACAAAAAAATTACGATAATTAATTGTACTAAAAGCCTAGTACCTTAATCACTATGAACTTTGATTAATTATTATATAAAATACACATTAGTAGTATGTCAATATTTATTTTTAAATATGAAAAAAAAACAAAATTAATTTGGGTAAACACAAAATTACTTATCTTCTATTGATTATTAATTAGATTTTGAATATTTGAATTATCAGTATAGAAGATGGTTTTCTAATTCAAACGCGTAATTTTGTAGATGAAATATAGGTGTCATGAAAATTGATACGCTAGTAATGGGTGTTTTTTAAGCTGCATAAGAACTATCGATATTGATAACTATGGTTTGACAGCTGATAATGTCAAACTGTGTTTACATTTCTGTTCAGTAAGGTTTGCCAAGTCATCATGAATCGTTTAACGCCAGAACAACGCTTCTAAATTGTGGAAATTTACTTTGAAAAAATAAATCTGTTCGCGAAGTTCATAGAACACTTCGTTCATTTTATGGTCAACATAATCGGCCTAGTGAGCAAACAATTCGTGCAGTTATTGATCGTTTTCGCATTCGTCGTCGTTCTCAATTTGTTGGCCTTTATCCTTAGACTATGTAGAAAATTTTACGTAAGGATCTTGGCTTACGTGCCTACAAAATACAGCTCGTGCAAGATTTGGAGCCAAACGACTATCGTTCGCGTCGCATTTTTGCTGATTGGGCTCATTTGAAACTGGCCGAAGATGACAATTTTTATCAAAGAATTGTGTTTAGTGATGAAGCTTATTTCTGATTAAATAGCCACGTCAATAAGCAAAATTGCAGTATTTGGAGCGAAGATAGGCCTCAAGCCGTTAACGAATCACTTTTCTTTCGAAATGAGGAAGGAGCTGCCGTTACGGTGAATGGCGAACGCTATCTAGCCATGCTGATTGAATTTTTGTTAGTCAGCTAAACATCGACGACATTTAGTTCCAACAAGACGGCGCAACTTGCCATACAGCGCGCTTAACAGTCGATTTATTGCAAAATCAATTTGGTGACAACTTTATTTCCAGAAGTGGTCCTATTCACTGGCTTCCTCGTTCATGCGATTTAACGCCTCTGAATTACTTTTTATGGGGCTATGTTAAGTCATTGGTTTATGCCGACAAACCAGCAACTCTTGAAGCATTGGAAGCCAATACTTAAGACACCATTGATGTCATATGGCCAGATTTATTGGAAAAAGTAGTCCAAAATTGGACTGTTCGAATGGACCAATGGTGCGTATAACCACCCATGTATACAGTCAACAATAGAATATGGGGATGGGCCTGCGCAAGTATTGGGCCTGTGCAAGTATGGAGTTGCGTATCTGAATACTGGAAAATTAACGTCAGTAAAATATTGAGAGATTCTGCAACAATATGTTATGGTAGCAGGAATACAATTAATTGAAAATAATTACATTTTCCAGCACGATAACGATCCGAACAATACCGCTAGGATCGATTAAAGTTGTTTAAATGGAGTTGAGCACCAAGGAGTTGCAAAAACTTTAGTCTGGCCACCAGAGTTTAGATTTAAATTAGCAAATATCACACTTTTCACTGCAAATATCATCATTTCAGATGCTACAATAGCTACAGCAAGTAATAGTAATGATAATGATGTAAAACCAAATATTTTCAAAGAAATTTAAATATGTAAATAAAAAATAGAAAACGGCATCGTTTTTAAAAAAGGAACTAAAATTTCCTTCTACATAATACATTTCTCAATATTAATAATACACCAAAAATAATTACGTGTAACTGAAAAATATTATTAATAAAGATAATAATAACACACTAGTAAGTAGTAGTAGTAAGACTACCTTTAGCAGATATCACACTTCTCACGCCTTTGGATAAACTATTGAAAAGTTTTGTCAGAAACCTTGTGAAATGTTATTCCTTTCTTCCAAAAGGTTCTCAAAAGGTTGATTGGTATTAGTTGGCAATCTTTTCTGCTTCGCACAATCTCAATAATCATCCCACACATTTTCGTTAGTATTTAAATCTAGACTTTGTGGTGGCCAGGCTAAAGTTCGTGCAACTCCTTGCTACTGAATTTCATTCAAATCATTTCTAACGATCCTAGCGGTACGCTTCAGATCGTTATCATGCTGGAAAATATAATTATTTCCAAGTAATTGTATTAATGTTGGTATAGCATGTTGCAGAATCTCCAAATATATCGTTGAGGTTAATTTCCATTAATATTAATTACTGGGCCAACTCCTTATGCATATATGTAACTCTATACTTGTACAGACCCACCTCCATGTTTTATTGTCGACAGTATATGTGGCGAGTTACCTGCTTCTCCAACTCTCAATTTTTTTAATTTAGATTCGATTCTCCAAAGTACGCGTCGTCACAAGTCCAATGTCCAATGAGAATGAATTTGTGTATATTCCAATCGTTTCTGCTTGTTATCGCTTCGAAATAATGTCTTCCTTCTTGTAACACGACTTCTAAGTCCCTGCTTAATTTAATCATGTGAAACAGTAAAAGGATGTACAGAAATTTCTGTCGATCTATGATCTCTAAGTCTCTGCTTAATTAGATGGCGTCTAACGATAGAAGAATGCATAGAAACTCCTGTCGATCTACGAAGATCTTCGGTTAATTCGGATGATTTCATTCTATTTCGCAAGGATGTCAATAGCAAATATTCATAATGACCTTTTTTGCTTTTCTTCGCCATCCCGTCCTTTTTTTATTAGCCATCAAACCGATTGCTTGATTTTTTGATTATTTTAAATATCGAAGACTTATAACATTGCATTCTTTACGGAATTTGTCGCTGATTCAAGTTAATGAAGAAACACTATCTGGTGGCGATTTTCGTCAGACATTCTAAGCATTCCACTACCCTTTCGAGAAATCCATTCGTTCAATCAGAATACGGATAGGATAAAATGAATTGTAAACAAACCCTTTATAATTGAAAATTCAATACTTCAACTAAACGTTTCAAAATTCAGTGATATACCAAGCCACATTGTACACAAACTGTCCTTCAGACAGTGACGATATCGATATAATCGATATATATTTTCACAGAAACTGCTTTCTGTCTCTTTCATTTTAACAATACATTTTCAATTTCTAGAACTCTATCATGAGAATAAAAGTACGAGGGAGCGTTTTTATATTCGCGGAATGAGCGGGTTGTAGAGGGGTGAGTAGGCGCATTGGGGGCGTGGCCTGGGCAGCGACTCATGATTAGTATAAATACGAAGTTTCATTGTTATTAGACAGTTAATCTTTGAGCTATCGTCAACCAAGTAACATAATCAGGAGTGAAAAGTGAAATATGGAAAAAATCGAATATCGTGCCGTTATAAAGTTCCTTACCAGGCAAGGAAAATCAGTCGCGACCATAATGAATGAGATGTCATGGGTTTACGGCGACTCTTGTCCAGGAAAAACCATGGTGTACAAGTGGCATAGTTTATTTAAACAAGGAAGGGAATCCCTTGAAGACGACCCGAGGCCGGGCAGGAGCATTGAGGTGACCACGCCAGCACTTATCCAAAAAGTTGAACAAATTGTACTCGAAGATGCTCGACTAAAGAAGAAACAACTGGCAGAAATGGTTGGAGTATCCGATATAACAATTTTTAAAATCCTACACGATCATCTCGGCATGTCTAAGGTCAGCGCAAGATGGGTGCCGAGAATGCTCACGCCGCCGCATAAACAACAGCGCGTAGAGTGTTCGCGTGCATTTTTGGACCTCTGTAATGGAAGACAAGGATGGTCTATTGAGTGGAATTGTTACTGGAGACGAAACTTGGGTTCATCATTATGAACCTGAGTCCAAACAAGACTCCATGCAGTGGCATAAAAAGGGCACAGCACCTCCCAAGAAATTTAAAGTGTCACAATCAGCTGGGAAACTCATGGCAACGGTATTTTGGGACTCGGAAGGAATATTGTTGATTGATTATAAATATAAAGGTGTTTCTATAACCGGAGAATATTACGCTTCAATATTAGAGCGACTAAAAGAAGCCATTAAAGAGAAAAGACGGGGAAAATTGACAAAAGGTGTTCTGCTTTTGCACGACAACGCACCCGTCCACAAGAGCCGCGTTGCGTTAGCTGCCCTGCATAAGGTGGGCTTCGAAATTGTGAATCACCCACCCTACAGCCCAGACCTGGCCCCGAGTGATTATTACCTGTTTCCGAAAATGAAAAAAGAGCTGCGGGGTAAAAAATTTACTGCCGATGATGAAGTCAAGGAGGCAGTTTCGGCGTATTTTGCAGATAAAGAGAAATCATTTTTTTATGAGGGTATAAATAAAATAATTGAAAGATGTGAAAAATGTATCCGTCTTGCAGGTGAATATATTGAAAAAGAAAAATAATTTGGTTTTTTTATTTCCACCCCTTGTCCTCCATTCTGCGAATATAAAAACGCTCCCTCGTAGAATAATATTAAATAAGGAAAATATTGTTAAAGAATTGAATTTTTTTTGATTTGGTCATTTAATTATGCACACACTGTATATATCTGTATGCAACTAGATACATTTATCTTTATCTCTGCAACAATGTATGTTTTATTACATATTATTCACAATTATAAAATTAAATATTAACACATCAATTTAAGTATATGGCACTTAAGGAAACGTCACATAGAAAACGCGTATTTTTGGAATAAATAGACCAAAATAGCCATTTATCATTTAAGGTTGTCTGATTTAAAGTGAACTAACGACATACGTAACAGACAGTGAAGATAATGAAATAACCAAAACGAATACAAACAAGTCACTTTTAAAGCAATTCATTACTCATGGAAACTATGCAACTTAAATCTAACTTTTAGTGTGTAAAAAGAAAACTATTTCTGATATGAAAGAAAGTTTTGGATGTAAATGATGTAATAATATTGATAAAGATACATACAGTGTGTATCAGCCAAATGGAATAAATTCGATAATAATTAAATGGAAGGGTTTTTGAAAAAACGCTCGGACACGTCGATTGGGATTTTTAGTTGCGTATTTTTTTAAATAAAAAGTTTATATACAGGGTGTGTCATGTAAAATTGGTTAATACCAACTTTCTTATTTTAAATACAATACCTTATCAAATATTACATTTTTGGATTCTTTAGAAAATTCCAGACATATTTTATGTCCTATACCTATCTTCGACTGTTTCGGAAATATTAAATGTTTTTAGATTCATTTGAAAAATTTTTGATAATGTAAAAAATAACAAGAAAAACATTAATGTCACTGTAGGAGATGTTCACAGTGTTCGCCGTAAACGTCTTGACAACATCCTAATCTTAAATAAAAATTTTTTCTAACGTTGCTCAACATTCCAGGTGTGACCGATTTAATCGCAACTATTATTCGTCTTCTTAAGTCAGCTAAGTCGAGGGGTTTAGTTTTGTATACTATACTCCTGACATATCCCCATAAGAAGAAATCTAATAGCGTTAGATCAGAGGATCTTGCTGGCCATTCCATCGATCCTCGCCTACCTATCCAACGATTCGGGAATATTTGGTTGAGGTACTGCCGGATATTGATTTGGTAATGGGGTGGTGCTCCATCTTGCTGGAACCACATCGTATTTGCTGGAACTTGTGGGTTTGCTAGATCAGGATATAAGTTTGTCAAAGCTGGCACGAGATTATTTTGAAGCAATGCTAAATAATTGTCGCCATTCAAATTTCCATCAATGGAAAAAGGGCCTACGATATGATCTCCAACAATTCCTGCCCAAACATTTACCTTCTCAGGATATTGCGAATGTTCTTCTCTCATCCAGTGAGGATTTTCCCTAGACCAATAACGGCAATTTTGACGATTAGCATGACCGTGAAGCGTAAAGGTACATTCATCAGAAAATAAAATATGTTCTAATTGGATCACATTGTTATCTAACATTGTCATCATTTGTTCACAAAAATACGTTCTCCTGTCAAAGTCGTCTTCCATGAGCTCCTGAGTTGATATAATTTTATAGGGATGCATTTTATTTTCTTTTAATGTGCGAGTAATCGATGAATGGCAAACATCGAACATTGACGCTGCTTGTCTACTAGAAGTATGTGGGTTTCCTTCAAACTCAAGCACAATATCCAGTTTGGTATCATTACTTACTGCATTCGCAGCTGCTTTTTTTATTTGCCTTACATGCCCAAACTCGCGAAACTGCTTTTCTATTTTACTAATTGTTCCTTGGGATATAAGCGGCAAATTTGGAAATTTCTCATGAAATAAGTGAGCAACTTCCATTTGTGTCCGTGTGTTACCTCCATAACCAATCATCTGCAGAATTGTTATTTTGTGCATTTCTTTTAATGAACTATTTTGCTGAAATGTATTTAACGAAATTCAAGCAGTTATGACACTGACAACACTATGACACTGACAACACTTTGCCAAGGCAAGGTATTTTAAAACGAAGAACAAGTACACTTAAAGATTTTCACTTAATAGTTCGGTAAACAAACTATTATGTGAAAATCTTATTTTAATTGTGAACAAAATTATTAATCTGAAAACATTTAATATTTCCGAAACAGTCGAAGATAGGTATAGGACATTGTACATGAAATATGTCTGGAATTTTCTAAAGAATCCAAAAATTTAATATTTGACAAGGTGTTGCATTTAAAATAAGAAAGTTGGTATTGACCACTTTTACATGACACACCCTGTATATAAACTTTTTATTTAAAAAAATACGCAACTAAAAATCCCAATCGACGAGTCCGAGCGTTTTTTCGAACACCCTTCCATTTAATTATTAACGAATTTATTCCATTTAGCTGATACACACTGTATATTGTTCAAACATGCTTCAAAATATATTTTTCAACATGTGATGCAACATTGGAACGCAAAATTTTCCAAACGGAATTTTTCTTTAATATAAATAGAAGCTGTTATACAAGTAACATAAATAAGTATTAAAGACATTTTATTCTATATTTCGCGTTTATTCCGGAACTTCGAGTAAATAAACTATTCGTTCGCTATGAACAACGTTGTGATTTATGTCAAAACGCGATTTTATTCAATTTAAAAAGGGTATACATGCCGTACAATATATCGACTTCATACTGAGTTAGGCCATACAAAAGTTCGCGATATTTTCTTTAAATTTTCGCTTTCATCATAAGAACAAATTGATATTCCTTTTATATCGAAACTTTTATAGTAGGCTTGGATATTTTGAATACCTTATCGTTCCTTTCATTGATTTTCTCACAATTCAAAATGCTGTAATATTGAAAGTCAAGTATAATAGCGGCCGACGTAAAGGTAAAAATAGATTTTATTTGAAATAATTTTATTAAAATAATTCGTATAAAAATTCTAGAATTATAAATAGAATGCGGAAATTTGGTTTCGTCGCTGATACATATGTACGTAATGTAGTGTGCGTCTTCGTTCGGAGGTATTCACTTATATTACGGATTACATTTTCCTTCTGGGCTTCCGAACTGGAACCGCGTCACTGGTATAACTACCGACGTTTTGTACCCACTTGTATGGGATATCTTCAGGGCTCAATTACTGCTACTGTCTGTCGCACTGAAATACACTGTAAACGTCGGCAGTTATACCAGTGACACGGTTCCAGCCCGAAAGCCCAGAAGAAGTGAGTATGAACCACGACCGCGGAAGTCTACGTACCAGATTTACGGATTACATTGTATAGAATTATGTCGCGGTTACGTAGGTCGAAAAAACAGATATTATCTGACGCAGTAAATAAGTTTATTTGTGAATTTCTGAATTTAATGTATGATGGCGCAAAATTGAATGCTTAGTTTGCGATAGACTGCTCATGTGCTGAACGAAATATGATTGCAAGAATATGTGGAAAAAAGATTGGCGTACGATCGAATAAGCGATTTCTATTCGAACACTGATGATGTACAATATACTGTTTAGTTTATTAGATAATGAATCATTTTACTTATTCTGGAATAAATACGCGAACTATAAATTACCTAGTTCGAAAACATTACGAAATTTTGCACCATTTGCTCTTGGACGCATTGAAAATAGAATTAAATCGGAGTTGTAAAATAAAAAACTCTGTTTATATGTGGACGAAATGATAGATTGTAAAAAAATCCTACTGCGAATGTCATAATTCGTACAATGGAATCACTTAAGCCGTTATCTTCAATTTTACTTAGCTTCCAGAAGAGTACAAGAATATACTGCCGAAGTCATTTCAAAAGTAGTGTTCAATACATTGGAAAAATTTGAGCTTTCGAGAGACCAACTCTTAATATTTATGACTGATAACTTCAAAACTATGTACTCTGTAGGTCGATCTCTTAAAGACGACTGTGGTAACTTCTACCTATTACGTGTAAAATCCATGCTTTATATCTTGTGACAGGAACGATTTCACGCTGTTATTCAGAGAAAAATGGTTTGATATGGCACACAAAATAAGTGCTCCTCAAATCCACCAAACGTATTCGAGAATTCCACAGGAAATGTCCTGATATCCCCGAACTTCGGCAGCTGATTCTTACGCACTGGGGAACATGGTTAAAAGAAGCATTTTATTATTTTCTGCATTTCCAAAAATTAAGCCTGTAATTTTTACAATTTGATCCAAAAGAAGCAACAGCTATAATCTATCAGCTATCAGCTGCGAAAACTACTTACTGAATCTCCATAGAAAAATTGAATTTCACATAAACATAAATTATTCTGAAAATTATATTATTTTCTGCTACTCCATCGTTAATTAAATACACAGAAATTAATTAAAAATTTCTGCGCTGGAGAAGGACTCGAACCTCTGTCTGCCGTTTTCTAGACGACTGCTTTACCAATTAAGCCACCAGGCAGTGTAACTTCGAGTCCTTTAACACGCCATAAATCGTATTATGGAACAGATCTAATATTTATTTGAAAACCCGCAGTTCGGTTATGATATCGTAATTATATATAAATATATAAATTAGTTTCACGATGGGAAATTTAATGAAAATTATATTATTTTCTGCTACTCCATCGTTAATTAAATACACAGAAATTAATTAAAAATTTCTGCGCTGGAGAAGGACTAGAACCTCTATCTGCCGTTTTCTAGACGACTGCTTTACCAATTAAGCCACCAGGCAGTGCAACTTCGAGTCCTTTAACACGCCATAAATCGTATTATGGAACAGATCTAATATTTATTTGAAAACCCGCAGTTCGGTTATGATATCGTAATTATATATAAATATATAAATTAGTTTCACGATGGGAAATTTAATGAAAATTATATTATTTTCTGCTACTCCATCGTTAATTAAATACACAGAAATTAATTAAAAATTATACGATTAATACGATTTATGGCGTGTTAAAGGATTCGAAGTTACACTGCCTGGTGGCTTAATTGGTAAAGCAGTCGTCTAGAAAACGGCAGATAGAGGTTCGAGTCCTTCTCCAGCGCAGAAATTTTTAATTAATTTCTGTGTATTTAATTAACGATGGAGTAGCAGAAAATAATACAATTTTCATTAAATTTCCCATCGTGAAACTAATTTATATATTTATATATAATTACGATATAAATTATTCTCTTAAAGCGCTAATAATGTGTGAAAGCTCAATTTTAACAACACTGTGATGTGTAGCATTAAAAATAATAAAAATGGTTGACTTAGTTCTAGACTAACTCTAGCGTTGTAATAATGAAACCAATAAATTAATAATGAATTTAATTTGATTTATGATGATGCAGCAAGAGTCTAGAAAGTCTAGAAAGCTGAAGAATTATTAGTATAAATAAAACAACAACGTTGTTCTTCAAATTTCATTTAAATAATTTAAATAAAAAGAATTCTTAAAGGTTAAATATAATGTCATAAATTGCTAGCGAAAGCAATATGTAAAAAAATATATGGTAAATGCTGTAATAAGCTTAATTAAATAATAAAGTCGATTAAAATATGCAAGGATTAGTAAACTTGCATATGTACGTGTACCTCCGTTGACAGGATGTGCTGCATATCGTGATCGCGATATTTGTACGTTGAACACTATACGGTACAAAATTCACTCACGAACGTGTACGTGTTCTGCCATTGAAAAATGTCATTGAAGAGAATGTAGTTAGAGAAAAAAGTTTGTTTCTAAAAGATCGGACCTTTTAAAAGAATCAATGTGCTGAAGGATGAATGCATTGGTCGATTTACAATTAACCAACCACGATGCAGGAAAACCACATCAAAAATTAATAAATAATTAAAAGAGACGACATACATAATTAAAGGGGTTGTGATGATATGAAAAATAGTATAATTAGAGGTTTGGTCGTAAAAAAAAACGCTTTAAAATGATATATTACATGACTGCATAAAATGAAATAGTTGTAGTGAAGCAAATAAACTAATAAATTTAACATTAATTATGATTACCTGGTGCGTAGGCAGCATATTATTTTTTGTAAAGGAATTAAAAGCAGGAATTTCGAATCGTAATTAGAAAATTAAATGAAATTGAATTAAATTAAACGTAAGTGGGATATGAAAGCGAATATTCCAGGAACTTGCCTACGTGTAAAATGAATACATGTAGCTCTAAGGAGGTTTCTCGGAAAAAGAGAGAAAACTTCTTTTATACAACAAGCAGTAGCTGATTAAACAAAAGGGAATTTTCGTTTGAATATGTGACACAAACGTTGGTTCTTAATAATAATTTTCGTGTTTTAGATCGAATCGTATTTAAACTAAAATGCGATTTAAAAACACAATAAAAATTTATTATATATAGCGAAACCTAACAATGCGAATAACTTACTTGTAAAAAGCGACATCTCCTGCAAACATTAATCGTGTTATCATGTTGGATATCTAGAAAATTTATTATTTGAATCAGGAGAAAAAATACTACAATTTAATCTAGTTAGCTAAACTCTTAACACTCTAAGAAGGTTTCTCGGAAAAAGAGAGAAAAAGGCCTCTTTTATACAGCTAGCAGTAGCTAATTAAACAAAAGTGATATCTCGTTTGAATGTCCGTGACACAAACGTTGTCTTTTGATAATAAATTTCGTGTTTTAGAAGGGAACGTATTTAAAAAACAATTTAAAAACATGATAGAAAATTATAATATGTACGCGAAGCTTAACTAATAAGGTGAATAACTTTAACATTGGTAAAAATGAGCATCTCTGGCAATAATGCATTGTATTATCATGTTAGATGACTTGAAAATTTATTATTGTAATAAAGGAGACAAATCACTAGTCAATTTAACTAAGATCGTTATGGTCTAAGAAAATTGCCCAAAAAAAGGAAGAAGAGGATTTCTTTTACACAGTCAGAAGTAAATAATTGAATAAAAGAGATTTATCGCTCGAATATTCGTGACACAAACGTTGGCTTTTAATATAAGTTTCATGTTTTAATGAAACAAAAATTTTATATACACACGATGATGAACAAGCTTTAGGTACAGTAAATATTGGGTCTGGGAAAAAGTTCGTGGCGTTTTTCCCGATAGATGGCATTGGTTGCCGATAACTAAAGAACAACAAGTCACAGCGACACCACCGACGGCTCGTTTTTTAGATGACCTTCCGAACGTTAGTTTGAGCGTAGAAACATTGTAATCGGTGCAGTGGTTGGAAAGTTATTCGCACTTGAAAATGGAGAAGAATAATGAGAAATTTCGCTATATTCTGCAATATTATTATGATAAGGGGAAGAACGCTGCGCAGGCTTGTGATAAAATTTGTGCTGTGTACGGTGAAGGTACTTTATCGAAATCTGTTGCGCGGAAATGGTTCGCTCGCTTTCGTTCTGGAAATTTCAATGTGAAAGATGAGTCACGCTCCGGTCGTCCAATCACTGAAAAATCTGATGAAATTCTTGAAAAAGTCCAACAAGATAAGCATATCAGCAGTGTCGATATTGGCATGGAGCTAGGCATTGACCACAAAACTGTTTTGAACCATTTACACAAAGCTGGTTACAAAAAAAAGCTTGACGTATGGGTTCCTCATGAGTTGAGCGTGAAAAACATGATTGACCGAATTAACATCTGCGATGCGCTGCTGAAACGGAATGAAATCGAGCCGTTTCTGAAACGTTTAATAACCGGAGATGAAAAATGGATTACGTACGATAATCGGAAGCGTAAAATATCGTGGATAAAGGATGGTGAGCCGTCACAAGCGTTCGCTAAGCCAACATTGACGCCAAAAAAAGTGATGCTGTGTGTATGGTGGGACTGGAGGGGAATCGTCCACTACGAGCTACTTCCAACTGGTCAGACGATTGATTCTCAACTCTACTGTGCACAACTAGAGAGATTACGCCAGGCGATTGAAAGAAAACGGCCCGAATTGATTAATAGGAAAGGTGTTGTCTTCCATCATGACAACGCCCGACCACACACTTCTTTGATGACCCGTCAAAAATTGAGAGAGTTTGGTTGGGAAGTTTTGATGCACCCACCTTACAGTCCGGATATAGCACCCTCTGACTATCATCTGTTTCGATCTCTGCAGAACTCTCTCAATGGAATTAAGTTGGTTTCAAAAGAAGCCTGTGAAAACTACTTGATTCAGATTTTCGACCAGAAACCACAGAAGTTTTTCACCGATGGGATCATGGATCTACCAAAAAAATGGCGAAACATTGTCGATAATAATGGAGCATATTCGGTTTAAATGAATTCGTCCACGCGCCATGCGGGGACCAGTTGAATTTTACTGAAAAAACGCCACGAACTTTTTCCCAGACCCAATATATCCGGTGTACCGGTTTTTCTAACAGATATCGTTAGGCTTAAGTGTGCAATGTTATGATTTGACACATAGTATGTATTCTATTGACATTAAGCTTCAAAGTCAGGAGCTTTGCATTAAGAACCAACCCAAACTCAAAAACAATCGGCAAAAGCGTTAAATGTGGCCCAGGAAACGATTAGCGATCGATTACGAGCAATGGGAAAAATCCAAAAGATGGAAAAATGGATGCCACATCAATTGAATGGCAGGCAAAGACAAAATCGAAAAATCGTCTGTGAAATGCCGCTTCAAAGGTATGATCGAAAGTCATTTCTGCATCTAAGAGTGACGGGTAATGAAAAATGGATTTATTTCGAAAACCTTACGCGCAAGAAATCTAGTGCATCACCTGGCCAAGGCCAAATTGTTTCGGTTGCAAGACAGTGCTCTGCGTTTGGTGAGACCAGAGTAGCGTTTTGTATTACAAACTGTTGAAACGTGGTGAAACAATTAATACTGATCACTATTGACAACAAATTATCAATTTGAACTATACATTGATAGAAAAACGTCCAGAATGGGTCCGAAGGCACGGTAAAGTGATTTTACAGCACGACAACGCGCTGTCTCATACACCAAAGTCTGTCAAGGAAACGTTGAAAACACTTGGATGGGACATAATATCGCACTCGCCGTACTGTCTACACCTTATACAGTTTGACTATTTCCTTTTCGTCTCAATGGGATACGAGCTTGAAGAGCAGCATTCGCCAATTTCGAAGAAGTTAGAAAATGGTTCGATGAATGGTTTTGCTCAAAGGACAAATAGTTTTTTTTGGGATGGCATCTATAAATTGCCTTAAATATGGGCAAGATGTGTAGAATCAAATTGCCAACACTTTGAATAAATAAATTTTTCAATTTTCTTGAAAATTTTGTAGTTTTATTACGAAAAAATCGGTAATGACTTTTCGGTACACCTGGTACTAATAAACGATTTCGAAGCAATAGTATGTCATATGTACAGTAGAAACTCTAGCAGGGTGTATAATAACATAAATAACGTTTGACATGTTTATTTTTATAAAACTTTCGGAGAAAAATTATAAGACGAACATAAAAAAAATTAAGATCACAAAACTAAAGCTTTTTATTACGAGAAAACTTTTTATAAAGGCAGAAATTCAATTTCATTTGGCAGGTCTGCTCATTCCACGTTCTATCAGCTCGTTTCATGACCTACAATCTTATTTTTACTGCAAGTCCTTTGTTCTCCATGTCTATTATTAAATTACTAACTTAATGCTGAAAATATACGTAGGGAAGAATTTTGTAATATGCATGCTTACGTAGAAGAATTTATATTGACTGTATGTAATTTTTATTGAAGTTACAAAAATAACATTGCTCTATTTGAAATTCCAAGACGAAACTGGAGTTCAAGAGTACATATTCTTTGTATGCAAATCAGTAACTTAAAATATCTTCTATTTTGAATATGCGAAAATCAATGTTAGTAGTTTATAATCAAAAGAATAACAATTATTGAGTCTTGGGGAAAAATAACACAGGGTAACGAAATGAAAAAAAAAATTTGGTGCTGGAAATCTAACATCTGATTTTAGATGTTTTTAATGTGCTGATTCCAAAAATGCCACCAGATTTTTTCTATCAGCTCTAGTTTTTGAGATACAGGTTACAGGTTAATTGATATTTTTTTCTGATAAAGGACAACAAATAAAGAGATAAATATGTACTTAATTGTCAAAATAGAAAATATCCTTGTTTTTTGTGCCTTTGGCACAGCAGAGATAAAAATGAGCACTGGGTTAAAAAAAATGGCCTTCAAGAGATGTCATGATTCAAGGAAAACAAAACGTGATCAACGAACCTTTGGTTGCAAGAGAAAAAATCTTACTTCCGCCCTTGCATATCAAGCTAGGCTTAATGAAGCAATTTGTGAAGGCTTTAAAGCGAGATGGAAATTGTTTTGGGTATTTATCACGTAAATTTCCTGGCATTAGCACGGAAAAACTAAAAGCTGGTATATTTGATGGTCCTCAAATAAGACAACTTGTTAAAGATCCACAATTCACCACATCAATGAAAGAGACTGAATCTAACGCTTGGTGTTCATTTGTTCAAGTAGTACAAAATTTTCTTGGCAATCATAAAGCAGAGAATTACGTAGAATTAGTGGAAACTATGCTTTCAAATTTTAATATTCTCGGCTGTAACATGAGTATAAAAGTTCACTACCTCCACAGCCACCTAGATCGTTTTCTAGAAAACTTAGGTGATTGTAGTGAAGAACAGAGGGAAAGATTCCATCAGGATATTAAAAGTATGAAAGATCGTTATCAAGGACGATGGGATAGCCACATGATGGCGGACTACTGCTGGATCCTTCAGCGAGACTGCCCTAGTAAACTCCATTCTAGAAAGTCGTATAAAAGAAAATTTTTATGTGATTAGTTACTAATGTAATTATGTAAATTAAGTTTTTGCAATAAATACTTAAATCCATGTGTCTTTGTTTTTCTAACTGTCAATAGTAATATTATATATTATAACAGTTATAACGTAAAATATATACACAATTTTTTAAAAAAATCTCAAAAACTAGATCTGATAGACCAAATTTGAGAACTTTTTTACATTCTGCATCCAAAAATTACCCAGGAACAGTTAAAAAATCGCAGGCACCAAAATGTGTGTTGGCCTGTGTAATCTGTATTCAATCATCTTTCATAGCATTACATTAATACATATTAAATAAAAATAAATAATATATACAAGATTATTTCTTTAATAATGATTATGAAGAGACAGATATACAGTACCTGGTAATTAAATTAGCCTACCCTACAATTTTAGAATTTTCATGGAATAAAGTCCAAACACATGAAATTTAAAACGTATACTTCTATATGACACGTGATAGTATAGATTTTAATACATAAGTATTTACTGTTGAGTATGTTTGTTTCAATGACCGCTTGAATACGCTTCCGCATACTGTCGATACAGTCTTTTGTTGACTTGAAACTTTTCGTTTTCTTTTCAGGCTGCTTCGATATTTTCTTTTAAAACGCTTAAATTGGAATTCGAAGATGACTAAATAATAGACTTGAGAACACTTCAAACATTCTCGATTGGATTGAGGCGCGGTGAATTTCAAAGCCAGGACAATACTGGTATACTGAAATCGTGAAAAATATTTTGGACGGATTCCGCCGTATGGCACAAACATGGAAGGATTTTCGTCTGCATTTAACTAAGTAATAAAAGGCACCAGAACACTTTACATTACATTATTGTATTGATACAGGTGCATTGTTTCTTCGATAAAGTACAGAGATCTTGTTCGAATCCCAGTGTATGACCATACCGTCACAGCGGTGGAATGTTTAACTCCTTATGCTGCTCATTCCTCTCTGTAATATTCCGAAGATCTTCGTCTCATAAATTTGATAGATTCTGTAATCGCCATGACGCGTGACTGAATATGACCTGTGAGTTAGAAATTAGTAGTAACTAACACGTAATTTCAGAAAAAAATGTTTGCAATGTAATTCTATAAGATCTTTTTCCATTCTCAAACAGTAAAATGTTGATGTTATTATGCAGGCCGGTGAAATTTCCAACAAATAATCGAGTTCGCAATACCTTTTACATCAAAATACTGCAGACGATGTTGATCACTTGTATATTCTTCCTCTTTATGTTGCGTGTGTTGCGTGGTCAATAATAATGTTGTCTGACTATTGTTCGGCGTGAAACTTTTACTTTCCTAGCAATAGCACCTTCAAAATACAAACCAGCTCTTAATAAAGCTTCTATTATAATTTTGTAACTGTTTATAGTACCTTTAGTTTTGCCCATGGTGCTTAAATTTAAAAGTACAAAATTAGCGTATAACTAATCTAGTTATGAGACATTACACTAAAAACGGTAAATATGTCATCACAAACACACTTTTCGAATGTTCTAACAATTCTGAATGAATTTTACTTGTATAAAAGCATTGTACTACCCCTTCACATTTCTAAAATTTAGCGAGCAAACCTAAAGAGTATTAGTTCGTTAAGGGAGTCCCCGAAACTTAATACTATGAACGAATTATGTAAATAAATATGTGTATATTGTGGGCCAACATATTTAAAAAATACGTACGTTTATCTTTCCGAGACAGTACAGTAATATGTATATAAAATATATTATTCATCATAACTGAGACCTGGACTAATTTAATTACCAGATACTGTATAGTTTAGACTTCAATTTGCACATACTTAAAACATACTAGAGTTGGTAGAGCTGCTTCTTTCAAAGATAATTTTCATAATAAGAACGTGGTAATCGTTCATAGTATTAGATAATAATAATTATAATAGTTTCTATTGATAAGTTAAGAACTTAATAGCAAATTTTATATTAAAATAATTCTATTATGAATAAACTACTTACAATGAAGACCTGATCGTTCAGCTATATGTATGTTGTCATAACAATGAACAAATTTCATGCCTTTCATCCTTAGAGAAGATAAAATGAGTTGAGAATGAGATTCGAAGGTCATTCTATAATTTTACAAAATACAGAAAGTCTTTATTGGTGTTCGTTATTTTCTTGTCACAATACGTGATTTTTAGGACAATTCCAAATTTTTTCACTGGTTTGAGGACATATTTTTCTATAGGAAATGTCTCGTATGTCAGAAGATAAATGCTACTTAAACACATTCGTGTTTAAATTACAATGAAATAATGTTTAAAAAAGGACATTTTATATCAACATATGTATAGTACCCATCAAAAGAAAAAGAGTTGATTATTTGCTGTTGTCTTATATTATTGCGAACAAAACTAAAATTAAATGTTTTATTATGTATCAAAATCAAATTAAAGGAAATGTTTTAAATCTTCGCCTGTCATTTGCACACAGGTTTCACATCGTTACTGACCTACATCATACTCGTCAGACTTTTCGTCTGATTTCTACCAATTTAAGCCTTTTGATAGTTTCTTGTAAGGACGATTCTCCAACAATCAAGAGCTCCAGAACTTCCTACTTCTATGCTCATGAGATAAATAAACTATAAATCCAGTATTATTTTTGTGGTAGCCTATTCAACCTATATAAGCGTCAGTACGCCATTTTTGTGATGATCTTGCTTAATATCCTCGTAGTTATTTACTCGATCGAAACTTCTTTCCAACAAGGAAAAATTAAAGTTTGGGAAGTAAGTGGAAATTGCATGAGTGAGATATAATAAGAAATCATTTTGAGTGACGATTTGCTCGTAAAAATTGAAAAACTTGTCCCTAAAGATTGACGTTCAACCCTGGACCAATTTCATGAAGTCGTGGTATATTCGTAACTAACGAATAATAAAAACTTGATTTTTAAGAATCAAACGGTCCTTAATTTCAGAATATACCTCGTAGTTAATTCAATCCAAAAATGTAGAAGTCATTTCAACGATTGATCCAATCGAACAGTCTATCTAAATACTCAGGCAAACGTTTAAACATTTCCGAATATGTACTCCGGACCATAAAGACGGTGCTTGTACTGTATAATATTTATTTATTTGATTACATATATTTTAACCCCGGATCAACTTCGTGAAGTCGTGATATAACAAACAAATGATAAAAACTTGATTTTTAAGAATCAAACGGTCCTTAATTTCAGAATATACCTCGTAGTTAATTCAATCCAAAAATGTAGAAGTCATTTCAACGATTGATCCAATCGAACAGTCTATCTAAATACTCAGGCAAACGTTTAAACATTTCCGAATATGTACTCCGGACCATAAAGACGGTGTTTGTACTGTATAATATTTATTTATTTGATTACATATATCAGGTTGTTACATATGAAACGTCCGATTTTGTAAGGAATAAAAAAAGTCTAAATTAAAAAAAATATAAATATTTATTCTGCCAAATAGTCTCCATTTACATCAATAGTTTGTTGCCAACGGCCTGGAAGCTGAAAAATTCCCTTTGAAAAGAAATCTAGGTTTTGACGGCTCACATATTGCTCAAACACTGCTATTACAGACTTCCGGTCAGGGAAGTCCCTATTTTTTAAGTGATTGTCTAAACTTCGGAAAAGAATGAAAATTAGTTGGCGAAAGGTCAGGTGAATAAGGTGGGTGAGGGAGAATTTCGTAACCAAATTTCGAAAGTTTTTGGATTGTCTGTCGCGCAACATGAGGTCTTGCATTATCATGAAGAAGTATGGGTCCATGTCTATTGAGTAGTGAGGGCTGCAAGCGGCTCAATTTTCCATGCATAGTTTCCAGTTCGACACAATAGGACGCTGTCGTGATGGTTTCACCAGGTTGCAAAAATGAATAGTGAATAATACCCTTACTGGTCCACCATACAGTCACCATAATCTTTTGCGGGTGAAACGATGCTCGTGCATGCTGTCTTGGTGCTTCACCTCGATCTAACCATTGTCCTGACCGTCCCCGATTATCATAAAGTATCCACTTTTCGTCACACGTTACCACTCGATGAAGAAACGGTTCAACTTTCTATCGATTAGCCAAAGAGGTAGCCACCTCTAATCGACGGAGCTTATTGGCTTCCGTTAATTGGTGCGGCACCCATCGATCGAGTTTCTTCACTTTGCCCATCGAAGACAGGTGACGACTAATGGTGGCAATGGACACTTGAAATGTTTCTGCAAGGCTACGCACTGTTGTCAACGGATTACTTTCAACTTCTACACGCAGCTTGTCGTCATTAACGGTGCTACGCGCATATCCGCGAGGCTCATTTTCCAAATCAAAATTTCCCCCGCTGAATTTTTTAAACCATCGCCGTAATGTGCGTGCATTACACGTGGTTTCACCGAACGTCTGATTAATTTCTCGCGTTGCTGCAGCTGCATTTAATCCCTTTTTAAATTGAAAGAGGTAAATTGCCCGAATATCTCTTGCCGACAGCATTTCCATAGGCGAGACAAGGACAGGTGTATTAATCTTTCCAAGAAATGGAACAGGTACACACTTCAAAATAAATACCCTTTTCTACAAATACAATAATAATTTTCACCAAAAACATACACGTCTTCACACAGGTGCGATTCAGTTCAAACTGAAGGAAAAAACGGACATTACATTTGTAACAACCTGATATTTTACGGATACTTTTTTGTTTTTGTTTTTCTGTTTTTACGAATTTTATTTTATTTTACTATACTGGCATATCTTTTTTTGTTTTTTTATTTTATTTCAGTTGCGCTATTAAGAAATATGGTATGTAATATACAAATAAATAAATAAATATAAATAAATATGTTTAATTCGTAGATATTTTAGATATATATGCAATATCTTGCAGATAATTAATTGAATAGAAGTGTAGTCATATTAGGAATCCATTTGCACTTTATATTATCTCAAATAAAAGTTTTAATATGTGTGTTGTGCAAACAGAGGCATGTGGTTATAAAATATTTCTCAACAAAGCAATCACGTTTTCATATAAACCTGTGTACGTCTCATATGTCTACACATTTTGCAGTCTCTGTGCCTCACTTTCATATCTTTGTTTATTAACTGTCGTAAATTTTTCACTCTTACACATACTGCGGCAAAATAGGTCTGTCTCCAAACAAGAAGATTTAAAAAGCAGCAGATACGTATGCAAGAGCGCAAACACCAATACGTTCATTAAATAGGCAGCAATATTAAAAATTCTGTTAGAAATTCTAATCATTCGACATTATTTATTCTCTTTCATCTATAGAAGTTGTGTTTTATGATCATGCATAATTACAATATTCAAAGCAATTAAACGATATTCTCTATAATTGATAATGAAAATGATACGAGTGTTTGTTATTATTTTTCCTAATTTAAGTTTCATTTGTTAATTCAAAACTTCGTGACCAGACTGTATATGATGTTTTTCGTTAAATTTTTATTTATTTAGTTTATTTCAAAATCCTTCACGTTGTAGTTTTTAAGTATATATTAATGTGAAATTGAATACTGTGGGCAAAAAATAATAAGACTTTTTAATTTAAATTTCGCGCGAAAGCTCATTCGTCGAAATATTTTTTTCTAGGTTGGTATGACTGTCAGTGGCATCTGTGCCAAATGTCACATCAAAATAATCATTAGTGTTTGGTATACGTTTGTCTTTCTGAAGTACAAAAAGTGCATTTGGCGATTTTTACAATGAGTGAAATTATTCAACAAAGAAGTTCCATTAAATTTTGTGTACGGAATCAAATTTCTGGTGCAGAAACGTTCAGAATGTTGCAAAACGCCTTCGGTGATAATTGTTTGTCGTGAGAAAGTGTTTTGATTGATACAAATTATTTAAAGAGGGTCGAGAACGCGTTGATGACGAACCACGTCCAGGACGGCCACAAACATCAACTGATGATCAACACGTCAATAGAATCAAGGATTTGGTGCTTGAGAATCGACGATTAACAGTCAGAAACCTTACTGGCATCGTTGGAATATCGGAAGGATCAGTGAAAACCATTTCGAAAGATCATTTGGGCCTAAGAAAAGTGAAAGCTCGATTTGTTCCAAAATCACTCAATTTTTTCGAAAAACAGCGTCGCGTTGACGTCTGTGAAACAATGCTTTCCGACTATCAAGACAAAATAAAAGGCATCATAACTGGAGATGAGACTTGGATCTACGCTTATGACCTGGAAACAGACGATCAATCGGCCGAATATCGTATCAAAGGTGAGCCGAAACCCAAAAAAACACGTCAAAGCAAGTCAAAAATCAAGGTTATGTTGACAGTTTTCTTCGACTATCGAGGTGTGGTGCACTCCGAATTCCTTCCAACCGGCCAAACTGTCAACAAAGAATACTATTTGAGTGTTATGCGTAGTTTGCACAATACTATTCGTAAAAGGAGGCCAGAATTATGGGCCGACAACTCTTGGTTTTTGCACCACGATAATGCACCGTCGCATACTGCATTAATTCTTCGTGAGTTTTTCGCCAAATTTTCAACCAATATCGTGCCGCAACCACTGTATTCACCTGATTTAGCTCCGTGTGACTTCTGGCTATTCAGCAAACTCAAACTACCGCTCCGGGGAAACCATTTTCAGTTAATTGAAGACATTAAACGTAAATCGCTACGCGCATTGAAGGCTATTTCTGAAGTTGACTTTAACAACTGTTTCGAGAATTGGAAGAAACGTTAGCACAAGTGTATTGGGGCCAGGGGGGGATTACTTTGAGGGGGACGAAATAGATTTGGAAGAATATATTAAGAATTTAAAAATTATGAACAAAGCCTTACTATTTTTTGCCCACATATGTCTGGTTTTATAACACTAACAAATGATCTTTTACACGTGCGAAAACGATATTTAGAAATTACAACGTGAAAGGTTTTTAAATATTGTTTTTGCACGTGTAAAAAATCATTTGTTAGTATTATAAAACCAAACAAAAATTTCATATTACATCGATCGTATATATTTTTTTGTAATAATAGTAATGAAACTATAATTTATTGCCCAAGAGGTCAAGTCCAGTTACAGGGCAAAATAAAAGATAATAAGAGAAAGGAAAAGGTGTTAATTTTCTAGTAAAACACATAACAGTATTCAAAGACATACGATTAGCAACAGACCAATCAATGATAAAGTTAATACTCTCATGGAAGTGCATGATATCCGTATTAGATGATGCCGTATTGAAAATTTCAGTATAACCTAAGGCGTTAGGAGGCATTAATAGGTCAGCTTGTAAGTAAGTCATTTATAAAAAGTAGGAAAAATAGTGGACCAAGGTTCGAACCTTATGGAACACCAGAGGTAGGTATAAAATCATTGGACGAGTAGCCATTACAGAAAATATAGTTGATTCTATTATTCAAGTACAATCCCATGAAACTAAGAAGGGAAGGAGAAAAACCAAAATAAAAAAGTTAATTTAACACTTAATGATGATGTATCAAATGTGCGGGAAAACCCAAAATAAATGTTAGCCCTAACAATCAATAGTATCACTAACATATTGTGTGAAAGTTAGTTGATTAGTCAGTAAATCTTCCGGAGAAGAAACCATGCTGTCGCGAAGAAATATAAGAACGAATATTATGAAATATGTAATTATATAAATAGTAATCGTATACTTTAGCAAAATTGGAATTAATAGCAATGAGACGATAGTGCTATTTTCGATTTATCACCATTCCTGAAAACATGAACAATTCTAGAACGTTTCCACAATTTCTATTAATGTTGCATTCAATCTATTGATATGATGATTGACATAAAAAGTTTTGCATCAAATCATCACATTTCCATAGATTTTTAAATTAATAGAATAATATTGATTATAATATAAATTTAATAAGTCCATCGTCATTTTCATCAAGCATTCTAAACTGGTATTGACTTGAAAAAATCAAAATGTATATCACCTTTTACTTAAAATATTAAATCTCAGAATTAAAATTACGTTAACAAATTAAATATTCTATAGAAAACAGTACACAAAATACAATTTGAAAGTTCATTCCTAATATTCCACCATTCTTCGCTATTTTGCAGAGTGTAGTTAATATATGTATGTATTTTCTTAATATTACATTTTTTAAATATTGCTTAACAAAAACTCGTGTGCTATTTGAATTGCACACTTTAGACACCATCATTCGTTTCTTGTTTATCGTTTCTTGTTTATGAAACATACAAGAGCTCTCGTTCTAGTTTGATATCCCTCTACCTAAAAATATAGAGCTACAATTGCGGTTCAGATCGTAAACCTTTTTTTTGGTAATGGTTTTGACGGCGAAAATTCCAAAAAATATAATAATTATATCCAGTTATATATAATATGATTAAATAAACTTTTAAATCGTCAAGAGAATATTCAAAAGTATCCACGTTCATGTCAGGAGGAATATATATATTTAATAAAACAAATTTCAAGGAATCGAAGAACCATTCGCAAATTAAACAATCAACTAGAGAATAAAAACGTTTAAAGAATCAATCAAATGTTAACACATGTAAACACCTTGTTTAATACGCGTTTCAAGGAATTCACCTGTCATCAGGTACTCTTGTGTTGTTAACGAACGATTCATTGTGAGCTTATCATCCCTTTCCTATACAGAAAAATTATGAAAAAACAATACCTTCCACTTTTGTTCAAACATACGAATGTACGAACGAAAGAACGAGGGCGTGTCATCGCGATAAAATGTGTATTTACGCACTGGTAACTTCGTTACCGATTTTAACGAGATGACACGCCCTTCTTTCGTTCGTAAAGAGAATTGAAGAAAATGGGTAGATGTCTAAAGTCTGAAAAGAAATCCTGTCGGATAATGCTACAAGAACACCACCACCAGTCTAAGCATCGACCATTGTATATTTCCTGTCAGATCTTATAATAGTATAATAGGAAGGAAAATATTCACAATTGATAAAAAAATCCTCGGGCCACATGTCTGTGATTAATATTAAATCATAATTGTATTCACAAGCATTTGTATAAAAGACGCGAAATTTGGATCACAAACCACGAGCTTTCCAATAATACGTATAAGTACATTAAATGTAACGGGAGAACTGTGTGGGAGTTGTAGTTTTCCGACGATACGATAGTAGGAATGCTATTCCTATACTTTATTTGCAGGTTTACCTCACCCTTAGTCAAACACTCATTAAGTTTACGTTTCACACACTTGCACCGCTCTCGCTAAATAGTGCCCGAGCTCAAGAGGATAGAAAACTACGCAATTCATCAATGCTCCTCAACTCTCGTAAACTTTAACGTTTTTCACACCAATACTGTCTAATACGTTAACTTCGACTTGTGAGATTCAATCTGCTCTACATTAGTTGTGCAATTGAATTCTTTGAAGTAATACATAATTAAATTAGTTTTACGTTGTTTGCGATCTTTAACCTTCTGTACAATCTTTTTCATGCAGACTGAGAAAACACTAAGCGCAGGAGGTTGCGATATGCTAAGCGTAAGTGTTTTGATTTTTGTAAACTCATAATAATAGCTTTTAAACTGTTTAAATCGTCACCAAGCTGCGAACAGTAAAGACAAAGCCAAGACAGTCTCGATATTTTGGAATAAATATTACGAGCTTTTGCATTGGAAATATCAATACAGTCAATTTAAAAAAAATACGACAAATACCGCAGGTGTCGATATTATGAAGCTGATCAGCATTACTGCAAGAAGAGAAAGTTAGAAGGAACAAGCAAGGATAGATATTTTACCATTACGCTATCAGTTTTAGGGACTTTAGGAAAGACAAATAAAGAAAGTAGGCAGCGATAGGTTCAGCTACAGTAACAATAGAAAAAACACTAAATAATACTTATAATTACGGAGTGTTTGAATAATGTAAACAATGTGAAAGAAATAGATGTAAGAATTAAACCTAAACAGTTTAGTAAAACCTCAGTTGCAAAGTGTATATAAAAACACAATATATGGAATTACGAATTCCTTTACATCGCCATAAAATCAAAGTTAGATAAGATACCGTAATGAAGGAATGAAATAAATGTAACAGGAAAAAGAATTATAACACTAAACATTAATATGATTTACAATTATTAACTCTAACTAAATAAAATATTTACGGACATGAATAACGACGAACACCCTGGTGTAGAAAAATCTGTAAGAATTAAAGTAACATCTAACTTATGCGTGAATTTATCAGAAATGAGCCGAAATCCTCATTGCGATACATGGGAATGCAATTAAATATTTCTAAAGATTCAATTCATCGCATTTTGACACAGCATTTGGGACTGAGAAAGATTAGTGCAAAGTTTGTACCACACAAGCTAAGTGATAATCAAAAATTGCTCCGAATTCAACATTGTACAGACTTGATTAAAGACTCAAAAAAGGACAAAAACTTCAGATATTCTATTGTAACTAGCGATGAGAGGTGGTGTTTTCAATATGATCCAGAGACCAAGCGTCAAAGCTCTGAATGAAAGCAAGAGCAAGAAAAATCGGAAAAAAAGCCGTTTGGAGAAATCAGAAATGAAGACAATGTTCATTTATTTTTATGATTCGAATGGCATAGGGTACAAAGAGTTTGTACCAACTAGTCAAACAGTCAATGCTGTATATTATCTTAGTGTTATGAAGCCTTTTTTGGCGCGTATTCGTCGTACGCGCCCTCAATATTGTGAAAGTGGTAGCTCATCGCTCGACGCTTATCACTGATTTTTTAACTGCAAATGGCCTTTTAACCGTCAACCATTCACCGTATTCACCGGATTTGGCCCCCTGTCATTTCTTCCTATTCTGCAAACTACATTTGCCGATGATAGGACAGCGTTATGCCAACGTCGAATTCAATAAAAATGCGTTGACAGTGATCTTGCAGGAAATCACTAAAGATCAACTTAAAAATTCATTCGACATGTTAATTGACCATGCAAAACGTTGTATTGAAGCCGAAGGCGATTACTTTGAATAAAATAAGTGAATTTTACCACGATAGTAAGCTTTTGTTTTTATTTATAAAAAATACCATTTTCTCTGAGAAGGACTGTATATTGTTCCGGAAAATTATCAAAAACATTAGTTCGCGGCTTTAGTTTTTTTCTCAAACTCTATTAAAAGTATTTTCATATAGGCATATATCCATCCGTTTTTTTTAACATTAACACTTTTAGCAAGTTATAGTAATTGCAATAAACAAAATTATTATTACTGATTTTACAATATGTAATTTGTATCTGTTCAGTTGGAAATTATAATACGTATTTATGACTTGATTTTATTAAAGTGTCTTAGTGTGAAGTCGGTGGATTTTTAATAATCAGTATCACAACATTAGTTTTCGTTTTCAAGACTTTTCCAGTTTTTTTTTTTCTGTTGCGTAGGCTACACACGTTTTCAAAGGAATCAAGATTCTTGTTGTTGAGGTTTACCGTAAGGTGATATTGGGAGAATAACAGTTAGATATATCATTCTTTTCTCCGTTATAATTTTATTTGTGGTAGAAGTATATTTTATTCATTTAATGGAATTTTTCATATATTCATACTGAATATATTTTGCCGTTGAATTTTTTTTCCTCTAAGGTGCGGTTAATTTGATGACTTCTTTTTTTGAAGGCGATTTTCTGAACCATCGAAAATTTTGGTTATTTTCATAATATATTCGGTCTATCATTTGCTTAGTTAATTAATCTGAGAAATATAATTATAAACTTCCTTGGTGGCAATTAATTTATATTTTGCTCGGGAATAGGTCTTTTTGAGGCTCGTTGCTAATTATAACAAAAACTTTGTGAGAAATTAACGTTTCTGTAGTCTATCGAAGAAAGACTTCGTTACCAGATATGTTAAGTGTCCTGTCATCTCCTTAGAGACAACGTGGATTATTAAACTATGTCTGAGTCTTTTTTGTTAAACAGATGCAAAGCAATGCTTAAGCCTTATTTTGATAATGTGAAAATTATAATTTCATTTCTTCTTAGCAAACGTTTGATATAACATAATTTCATATTCTTCTTCGTCAATATCCTTCCTATAAAATGTGTCTTACTGTTTCTTTGTTAATGTTTACCATATCGGCAATCATCCAAATCCTCAGACATCGGTCTTTCCGCACAATTTCATTAAATTTCTGAACGTTCTCTTCAGTTCTTGCAGTCACAGATCGACCAGGAAGTTCACCATCTTCGACCTCTTCCCGACCTTCGGAAAACCGTTTGTGTCATTCAAAAACTCGCGCACGTAACATAGCATTATCACTTCCTTTAACATTTGTAAACATTCTGTTGGCGATTTTTTAAATTTAACAAGGTTGTTTCGCGGCTCGACTTTTATGTCAACCATTGCTACAGCACTACTAAGTAATAGTGTCTTCTACAATTAAAGCCCTAAAGTAATCTGAAGCACAAAGAGAGACGAAACTACGGGTTGCTGCTTGGGAAGTATCAAGGGCAATGACATTCCAATTACAGCCTTGCCTGATGCGACTGCGCATTGTAACGAACGCGGTCTTGTTGTTTAATTGCCATACCTCGTATTTCTCTAATTTTTAATACATGCACCTTAAGTATTCAAAATTGGATATAATTTGTTTAATTTAAAAAGTATATCGTTCTTAGAAATTGTATTGATAGCGAGTATATTACACCGGGAAATTAAGATTAAATAAACATGTACTAGGGTAGGTTAAGGTGTGAAAGGAAGTACAACTAATTGTTAGCTCCAACGATGCGACTACCCGATTTCACCACCTTTCCAGTCTTGCTTACAAAATTGTGAAAACATCGTCGTTATTTTTTCGTACATAACACGAACGTTTTAAATATATTCATGTACACATTTTAAAGTGCACTTCGATCAAATCATTTTATTTACAAGTACACGTAAACTTCCGTAACAAATAAAATTCATAAAATACGTGCTTTAATCTGCATATTTTGCACTGCATTTAATCTGATCCACATCTGAAGTACACGCTGAAAGTGACAAATAAATCGATGCAGTCGAAAAGACGTTTTATTAATAGTGTGTTGCAAATTAAAGTTCGAACAGTTGTCACATTACACGTTTCAAGTCTAGCACAATCCGATAACTTTATTTACAAGAACGTGGCAGATTAAATATATGGATTCTGTCTTTTAGCTCGTTTCAAAGTGCATTTGATATTATTTTGAATCTCATGCGTATTCTCGACGGGGTAAATATGTAAAATGTCACATTCAAAATGATATACATACTACTGCTACTAGTATCCTGCAAACTTCTCGACTTTGAATTCTCACCCTCTTGGTCGTATGAAAACGTCCTTTCTCGTTTTCATGACAGGACGTGTTCGTGGAAATTGGTAAATTAATCTTCTTTAGTTTCAGATAAAGATTTACTTTCATTTTTTAGTACAGACGATAAACAATATGTAAGTAACAGTGAAATAAACAAAAGTATTTATTTTAAGCAATTCTGTTTAAAAAATGTATAACACTATTCCAATTATTATTGTTTTATTATACAGCGTGTTTCAAAAAGAATATACGTATTACAAAGTATTACTTAGCCTAAACTATCGATCGCTGCGCCTCGGCTCGGCTATTAGAGAAACGAATACGTAGTCTAGTTTATTTAATAGCCGCTAGATATCAGTTGTCTTCTGTTTTTCTTGGTAACCGTCATATGTTTAAAATGGCTACTCCGCAGCAGAAATCATTTTGTGTTCTCGGGTTTACGAAGTGCAATTCCGTGATTACAGTGCAAATACGTCTCAGGTTGAGCTACCAAATTGATACTCCGAATGGGTGGAACATTCGCAGATGGTATCGACAGTTTGTAGATACAGGATGTGTATGTACAAGAAAGAGTCCTGCCCGCCCTCGTGTTTCTGAAGAGAATGTTGCACGAATTCAAACTGCTTTCCAACGCAATCCTTCAAAATCAACTAGTCTTGCCAGTAGGGAGTTCAACTGCCTACAACAACAATTTGGCGTGTTTTAAGACGTCGGTTGGTTATGAAGCCGTACAAGTTATAGTTGTTACAAGCTCTGCATCCTGATGACAAACGGAAACGTGTGGAATTTTGTAACGAGATTCATGATGCTATTGACAATGATAACACTTTCGCACAACCCATCGTGTTCAGTGATGAATCGACTTTCCATGTTAGTAGTCTGGTAAACAAACACAATGTTCGAATTTGGGGTCTACAGAACCCACATGCAGCCATTGAACATGTACGAGATTCGCCTAAAATCAATCATGTTTTGTGCGATATCTCGATCATCTGTTTACGGCCCATTCTTCTTTGACGGAAACACGGTTAGCGGTCAGCAGTATCTCGCTATGTTACAAAACTGGTTGTTTCCGAGGTTGCACGAAGACAACTTCATTGTTTAACAAGCCGGGGCACCCCCTAACTGGAGTCGCCAAGTGCGTGAATATCTGAATGAAACTCTACCGAACCGTTGGATTGGTCGTCAAGGAGTTGGCGACTTAGCATGTCTCAGCTGGGCTCCACGGTCACCGGATTTGACACCTTGTGACTGCTTCCTGTGGGGTTTCGTTAAAGACGACGTTTATGTACCACCATTCTCACAGAACCTGAAAGAGTTGAAAAACCGGATCCGTACTGCCAGAATATCAGTGACGAAGGACATGCTTGCCCGAGTGGGAGGAATTTGAGTATCGATGTGATATTGCTCGTGTCGCTGATGGAGAACATATTGAACATCTGTAATCTGAACTTGAGAGGTTCGTAAAATATGTGTGTAAAGTTTCATATTTGTATGTCATAAAGTTTAATAAATATATGCATTCGAAATACGTATATTCTTTTTGAAACACCCCATATATTGTAATCGTTATTATATCAATTAGAATTCAAATATGCTAGATTTTTATGCGGATGTATAGAATTTTTAAAAAATTCTACAAAAATGACATTTACAGTCGTCCACCCATCTGGAATTTTTAGATAAAAAAGCTGTGTTCAAAAATAAGTATTTTATACAATAAACACGTCTATTAACACAATTACGGCATAGGTCAGAAAGTTACACTTGGCATAATTTTAAGAGCTTTATAGGCAAGAATATGAAATCCTACACACAAAAACTCGAAAGTAATAAGTAGAGAAATATGGGAATCCCTGAAATCGATTGATTCAGAAGAATGAAATATTTAAATCTATTAATCGCATTGTACTTAGTGTTACACATAACCCCCATAAATATCAACCATCCACCTCAAAATGTTAAAGACAAGAGAAGCGACACTATCTCAAAGAAAATTCATTGTTCCATTTCTTGAAAGAGAAATCTCGACGCAAAAAGTTAGTGAATTAGTAAAGTTCCCCGGAGCACTGCCAAAGACGTTGCAAGGGAAGAAAAAGATATTTTAGAAAGCAAACATAGATCGGACCGTCTAAAAATTCTTTCAGTCAGAGATGAAACGAATATAATAAAAAAATGTATGATGCATAAGCTCGTAGTGTTTTTGGCTTTTAAGGTGAAAATGCATTGAAGAAAATGTTAGTCTCATTAATGTCGTATTATTGTTGCACAGATTGTTTTATTTATTGACAAAAATGGAATGTCCAGCAGAAAAACTGAGCATTTCCGATATATCTCTTTGTTCGACTTCAAGGACAGGGGAGGATTTATGTATCGAATGCCTTTAGAAGTATTTGCGCTATTATGGAAAACGTAGTTGGGGAAGAAAATACAGAGCGGAACTGGTTTTCTTGATTTAAACACACCTGTTTTGATATAATTGATTCTGAAGGTTCAGGAAGACTATCGAATTTCTTTGGAAGTGAGCTGAATGATTTAATTCTGATGATTCACACTAATTAACCCGAGAATTGGTGATCATATAGATTGTAATCAATCGATATATGGATCTCATGGCCAAAGTTAAAAAAACTGAATATTTAGTTGCCTTATGTTTCGAGCGAACGCAATAAAAATTAACATGTCAAAAGCAGGTATTGTGCCAGATCCTGGGCAAAAATACGAAAAGTCAATATTTTATCAGCTACGCTTTTGTCGTACCTTGAGAAAGTCGACAAAGATCAAAGAAAATTGACGCCGCCGTTCTTTACCAGTTCAGTTCAGTTCTTTATCAATTCGAAGCTGTTCTTGAGCAGTATGTAGATGTTATTTAGTTGTTCAGAAACTGTTCTATGTCAGTTATAGGCTGTTCTTTGATAGCTTTAAACTGGTAAAAGACGGCTACTTACTTAACTGCTCAAGAACAGCTTTAAACTCATAAAGAATGTCTATTTATTGATAAAGAACAGCTTCAAACTGATAAACCACAGTTATGAATTGATAAAAAAATGAGAGTCTACTTCCTTTGATCTCTATCGACACTACGCTAAAAACGTAACTGACATGATATCTACTTCCGATTTATTCCTAGGACCAACTGCTGCCATACCTACTTCAATATGTTTCTTTGCTAGCTCATCGATCGTTTTTGTTCTACTTACGATTTTTTCCCAGAACCAACTTTTACAATATCTACTTCAATGTATGTGCCTTTTCGTTATCTCATTCATCGTTTTTGTCTCAATGGTGCTTTTATGATAACAGTAAGAACAAAAAAGAATGGTTTAGCCTAACAAAAAGCCAACTCCTCGAGCAAAATTAATATTCTTTTGTGTAAGCTGATGCTGTGTATCTAGAGGGACAAAGAGAGCATCGTCTACTACGAATTGCTTTCCAAGAATGTCACCATCACTGTTTAGATTTACTGTCGATAACTCGTCGGTATGAAGCCACGATTCAAGAAAAAAAGATCCGAAAGACAAGTAATTTCGCACCACGATAACGCTCGTCTTTATACTGCTAACATTACAAAAGCGGTTTTCCAATAACTCGATTGGGATATCATTCCACATCAGTCTTACTCCCCCATTTTCGCTCATTGTCAAATAACCCAAATAACGAAGCTCTTTTCAAAATTGGCTTAACGATTTCTTCAGTTTTAAAACCAGATTCCTTCAGGCGTAGAATCGAAAAATTGTCAAATTATTAAGAGGCAATCATAAATAATGGAAAACAATATATCGATGATTAACGTATGTTTCGTTTGTTCAAGAATTAATAAAGTTTAAGTTTAATAAAATCGCAACGAACTTATCCAATAGACTGATAATAAGATAAACTAACAAATAACTGCTTTTTCCGGAACTAAAAGAGAGAGGAAAAACCGTGAGCGGATACCGTTCACGAGTGGTCAGAAGGAAACTCTGAATAAACAAGAGAAACCGAGGAAAAAAATGTTTGCTGGTAAATACTCGAAAGAGATAAACTATTTTTAGAATAAGGCGATGTCCACGAATGAAATGAAACTCAAAACGTACGGAAACAGAAATTTTATACTTTATTAAATAAATAAATTTATATACGAAATTATGGACAAAAACCTGTATTTAGATATTTTAGAAAGAAATTTAAATGATAATGCTAAAAAATTGGACTTGAAATACGAGTATACATTTATTTTTCTTAATAACATAGCAATCGTTAAAATATGGATAACGTGGATACTGTACAACGTCCCGAAAGTGTTGGAAACTCCACCTGAATCACAATATATTAAATTTATTAAACATTTTTGGGCTTATTTGAATCAACGTGTGAAAAAAAGTATTTTTCTAACAAAAGTAAGTAACTTAAAAAATATGACTCAAAATATGGTACCAACAATGCCTAAGTAGTTAAATGCATTTATTCATGCCTATAAAAGATAGTATTTTTGTGTATAAGAATTTGTAAATATTTTTATGAAGCTATGTATTAAAACAGTATCCGTCATTTAACTGCAATGTTTTAGTAAAAATTTAAACGTTATAATATTAAAAAGTAGTATTGCACAGTACACACATACCTACATGCATGTATATGACCTGCAATTGCTCCAAAATCAAATTACCTATGGAGCGCTCTATATTTACAATGCTTTTAACAGTTAATGAGTTTAAATGCGTTGGCGTTAATGGTCACTAGCATAAGGTGTGTCATGTAAAGTTATATACGTGTACTTAGTTTGTCAAGAGATACCCGTTTTTATTCTATTGGGTGCTTTACATCGTAAAGGTTCCGAAAATTCATATCTCTTTTGTGATAAGAACATTTAATCAAGGGAAGCGCTATTCACCACAACATACATCAGTATACATTCCACACTATGTAATTGAAAGAGATACATCAAAGTTTTAGCAGGTGTGTAAAACAAATCGGTTCCATAATTAATGAAAAGGCAATCGAAGTGTATTCTTTGTGTATTGGATAACATAACGATATATAAGATAATATATAGGGAAAAGTTCTAGTAAGCGGATAGACAAATTCGAAGCAGCTGGTCGATTGCAATAAGGCGCAGTTACGCTATACTACACCTACAGTTGTAATAAGGCAGGATCGTAATGTTGCACCTTGAACTGTAATAAGGCGGGGTTACGTTATGCTAGGCCTCGACTTCCCGTGAGGACAAAGATATGAAGTTTCTATTATAAATATGTCTTAAATAAAAAATTATCTAATTTATGATGTTTGTATAAATAATAACATTAATTAATTAGGGCATAAAATATACATTTAAAGAAATGATACAATAGCGTTGGAAAACTGAAAAAACATAATTTGCCGAAAAGTTGATAGGGATTCTTCATTCTCTACATAATTATTGTTATCTTTGAAGCACTAAATAATTTATCTGATAAATGTGTATATATATGTAATCCAGACCCCTTCTACCTTTCGGTGTAGGGTAAATTCTCGCTTTCACTCGCTCTGAGGCCCATTATCACTCTCACTTCTCACTAGGTTCGGTTCTCACTTCACCTTCACTCAGTTCGATTGTCACTTTCTCATCTCACTGTGCTTGTTTGCCCATATGCACGAACTCTGCCCATTTCCTTTTGTCTCGCATCAATATCTTAGCCTCTTGCCAGTTTTTGTCTTTCGTCCTTAGTATTTCCTCTATTGTCTCGTCCCAGCTCCACCTTGGTCTTCCTCTCTATCTCTTTATATTTGC
Organism: Dermolepida albohirtum; assembly: GCA_031893035.1. NCBI lineage: Eukaryota > Metazoa > Arthropoda > Insecta > Coleoptera > Scarabaeidae > Dermolepida > Dermolepida albohirtum. Next base: position 507,105 of record JAVIWB010005163.1, read on the forward strand.
TTTGCTTGCCATATCTTTTTTGTTTGTCTGTTAGGTCCCATTCTGATTAAATGACCAAACCATTTCATTCGTTGTTTTTCTACTGAGCTCTTTATTTGATTCAACTTCCAACATTTCTCTTATTACCTTATTTTTCATTTCGTCTCTTCTTGTGACTCCCACTATCCCTCTCAGGAACTTCATTTCCGTTGCTTGTATTTTCGACTCTTGTTTCTTCGTGAGGGCCCAGCTTTCACATCCAAAAGTCAACATGGGTTTAAAGATCGTTTTGCTTTTGCTTGGGTACAGTTACTACCACATAAGGGGTAACGATTTACACGAAAATCTGCAGAGTTCATGTAGGATGGTCGTTACATGTGTACAAAATATTAGCAGTCGAGGCATGTCTATGATTTATAATATAATAGAACAAAAACAACTTACTTCGAATAGTTATAGTAAAGCGCGTAATATACGAATAATTCTTCTTTAATTTTATTTATTCCATATACGTACATATGAAATATTCTACAACAATTGTATTCATTAACAATTAAATACCTAGTCCTGCCATAAATACTGATATAAAGGTTTTTAAGTACAAAAAGAAAACTGCAAGTTGGATTTAAATTATTTTTTGATAGTTTATTTTGGCAATAGTAAGCTACAAAATACAATGCAAATTACTCGAAATGGCCGCCATTTGCCTTAATACAACGCCGAAGTCTGCAGGGCCACTCATCAATCGCTGTACGGCCGATATCCACGGGAAAATTGTCGACCGCTTCTGTTAACGCTTGCTTCAATGATTCCAGGTTGTGATGGGGTCTTCTACAGACCATGCCCTCTAATATTGACCACAGTTTGTAGTCGAGCGGATTTAGGTCTGGGCTTGCTGACGGCCAATAGTCAGTACTAATAAACTCAGGTACATAATTTTCAAGCCATTGCTGGGCTGTTTTGGCCTTGTGAACGGGCGCAGAGTCTTGTTGGAATATCCATGGTTGATTTTGGAACATGGTGTAGTTCAAGGGCTCCACTACATTGCTTAAAATGTCTCGTTGATAGTTTTTGGCCGCTGTTTTAACACCTTTTTCACAAAAATGTAAGGAAGTGACACCGTCATAGGATACTCCCCACCAAACCATCACTGAAGCAGGAAAATGACCTTGCTGAATCCTTGGCACCACTTCACTGGCTGCCTTGGAGGACCGTGCATACACCCTATCATTCTACTTGTTAAAAGTTTCTTCCACGGTAAAAATATTTTCATCAGAAAACGGAATTTTTTGTAACACTCTTTGCCGTACAACGATATCAGGTGTCTGCATTTTTTCTTCCTATTCTTTTTTAATTCAACCTTAAGGCGCTGTCCTGTTTGTCGTTTGAAAGCTCTAAGTCCTAGGTCTTGTTTAATGATACGGCTCATGGTTCTCGGAGCAATACCCATTTCACGAGCCATGATTTTCTGTTTGCGGTCAGGATGTCGATTGATGCGGGACCTCACAGCATTGATGGCCTGTGGTGTACGAACTATGCGAGGCCTGCCAGATCTTTTACGGTCGATTACATTTCCAGTAACAATGAATAACTTAACAGTACGATACACAAACACACGCGTAATATTTAACGGTTTCAATAAATCAAAAATACGGGCTCTTTCTATTCTACACTTATGAAGTGCAATAACCGCAATACGGCTCTCTTTATCTGGCCATTCCATAATCACGACTCACGCTATAGTGAAATTGTTCGGCACTTTTGTAAAGCATATATCAATTGTCAGAACTGCCAACATAAAATTTTTGTGCTTTCAAGTTATCATCTGCAAAAAAGGTGCGTTTACACTTGTATCAATACTTATGGCAGGACTAGGTATAACTTAGAATTAATTTATAAGATAACTATTCTGATAATACGATTTTATGAATAACGTATATGTAAATGTATATTTTCGTATAAATATAATGATCTAATTGTTAAGGTTTAAATTTTATATTAATAATAACAATAATGTTGCATTCGATCTATTGATATGATGATTAACGTAAAAAGTTTAGCACCGAATCATCGCATTACCTTAGGCTTTTAAACTAGTAGAGTAATTTTGACTATAATTAACACAAACTTAATAAGGACATCATCATCTTCATCAAGAATACTTAACTGGCATTATCTTAAAAAAATCAAAAGGTATGTCGTCAAAACTTTTACTTAAAATATAAAATCCTGCAATTAAAACTGCGTTAACAAAATCGAATATACCCTTCTTTACAGTAAAAAAAGCATTTCGTTTTTACAATTGTTTGCGGTACTTACCAAAAATAAGCAATGTCAAATCCGACACTGCCAAGTTGAACAAGTAATAGTTGGTTGCAGTATGCATAGATGGATGCTTTATAATAACTAGACAAACGGCGATATTTCCCACCAAACCAGTCACAAAAATTAAAACGTTTATAATGGTCAGGGGAAGGGCTATTTCCAACGGTTGCTGCTGTGGTCCCCTCAAATGCAGCAAATACCATCTCGCCAATTCGATGCATTCTGTATTGTTCGTTAAGTCCGCCACTGAACAATTCAATTCTTCGGAGAACGTAGAATTATCATCGATAATGCTCATTTTTTCATAAGTCTCTTCTTGAGAAGATGAGCGTCATTGTTCGTCTAATTGAGGCGAGCTGAAACCAAAACCGAAAATCAATAATGATGAAGACAGTCGTTATTAAGTTATAATATAAAGATGTTTCGAAAAGTAAAAATGCAATGTTAAAACGGACATTATTATAAATAAGTAACAGGAGGAAAGGATGGGTTGGACGATTGGACAATTTTTTCATAAAACGAAAAATGGATTGTCACAGAAAGAGTTTTCGACATTAGAACTAATCCAAAAAGTATAGTATTATATTGCTCTAGAGCCTGGAAATCTAGGAAACATTTGACGATAATATACGGAATATTTTAGCCGAATAAAATTATTAACAGATTTTTTTTGGATATAATAAATGAAGAAATAATATTTAAACTACAAAGAAATGCAAATGGAGATTGACCGAACATATATTCAGAACATACAATAACAATATCACTAAACAGGCCATCAACTATAACATCGCGAGAAAAGAAAAAGTTATCAGATCAAAAAATACACCAAAAGTAATCTGGAGCAATTTGAAATGACATGGTATGAAGTCTAAAATTAGTATTTGCAATATGCAATTTCTGAAAATATAGAGAAGCAGAAGCAGCTAGCAGGATTACTGGAAATATAGAAACAATGTAAAGAAATACGTATAATCTAGTAAATAACTATACTTCTTTCCAAAGTATTCACCTTTGATATCTATACACTTTCGTGTTAGTTAAACCTATTTGCAGCTACAAGGATTCAACTTCAAAACTGGTATTTCGGGAACCAGTGTTTAGAATCTTTCAACTGTCTCGGATGACAAAAATCGCTCGCACGCATTTTGTTTTTAATATTTTGGAATAAAAAGAAATCATAAAGTAATAAACTACGTGAATACGCGAAATATTAAAACGGCATCTTAACTAGCTAAAAAATCAACAGTCTCATATGCTGAGTAGGAGGTGGCATTAAATTATCAACTACTAGCTTAACCTACAATTCAGAAACATTTTAGAATTGATTTCATATCTGTTATATATTTATGCTTTTACCGAGTGAACAGGTTGCAACATGCCTCTGTAGTATTATGTATTGGAATAAAATTCCGATCGCGTGAATGAAAATATATATTTTACGTTTATTTTAATATAACCACTATAATCTTTATTGCCGTTATAAAGAATTAAAACATATGTGTACAAACGATCTCTAGATAAGAAAAAAAGCACCTAAAAAAATTTTATGCTCTCACCGTCCGCTTATATTATTCTCTAACACCCTTTTACGCTCGAGGCGATCGTCGCCTCCATGGATTGTGCCGTGCTCTCTAGGGGACGCTACCACCACATTGGAAATCTCTGGTACAGGCTTGATTCTGAGAAAACTATTTTATGCGAATGAAATTTCGTTCTTTAATATATGGTATATTTAGTACTCTTTTTTTATGAGAAGCTTTCGATTTAATTTTGAAAAATTTCTTTTGATATTTATTGTATTGATCAATGATAACAAAAATAATAGTTTTATTCGCTTTATAAAACCTAACACAATATGACTGTGCAGCAATTAAAAGAAAGCTGTTGAAGAATACGCCGAATGAACCACAAAAGTGATCAAATATAACTGCCCTCTGTCTGACCAATAACTTTCTAATTTTTTAATACCATCAATATAATACGATATGTCCAATTCTGCAAAATAAGCGGTTGCTTCAGCTTTGACTTCATCATTTAAAATTTTTATGTTTAAGAAGACTTATTAATCGCAAGTCAATTACGAGCAATATAGCGCATTGAAAGCACTTCGAAGAGTAAATCATGCAGCAATAACCCGACACCAATATACATATGTATGTGCAGACGTATTATCGTGGTAAAAGAACACTTTCCTTTTTTTGACGTGAATGATGTGAATGCTTAGACCGAATAGAACCATTCAATTGGTTCAGTAGTGAAGTTCAATATTCTTCAGTGACGATCTATAGTTGATGAGCAGCAATCTTCGAGAATTTCAGAAAACCGTAATAATGACTTTTCCTGTACATGAATTTGTTGCTGTTTCCTTTGGTGCACTTCCATCTGCTCTCGCCACTATTTGGACTGCTGCATCAGTACTATAATTCAACACAATACAACATAAACAAATTCTATCGACATAACGTAACGGTCTAATTCTGCAAAATAAGCGCTTATTTCAGTTTTGACTTTCACCATTTGAGCTATTTAATGTTTAAGAAGAACTAGTAATTATTAGAAATCAGAGTCGACCAATATGGCATATGTAGAAATACTGCCAAGCGTAGATCATGTAGTTTTGCAGCAACAACCCAACACCCAACACCTATGTACAGGCGCATTATTGTGGTGAAAGAACACTTTTCTTTTGGCCATATGTGGATGCTCAGGCTGAATAGCACCCTTCAATTGGTCTATTAGTGAAGTCGAATACTTTCCAGGGTCCTGCTTTATTCAATATAGTCGACAGGTACCAAACCTCGAAAATCTCCTAAAATCGTAACCACTTTAGGGCGCTTCCATCTGCTCTCACTTCTGTTTGGAGTAGTGCATTGTCTCTAGTGTGTAATGGTGCATCAATGTTCCATTTACTATTATAAAACGTCGAAGAAACTAGTCACTGTGAATAAATATATTAAACGAAAAGCTTTTTCGTACCCAAGATTATCTTAACTACTATTGGTGGAGTCTGTATGATAAAAGCGGACTTGGTAAATAATTTAGGTACGATTGATGAAACTAGAACAAAAGCATTCATGAAAAAATTCCAAATCGAATTTTAATCAGCTTACTTGTTTGCTGACAAAGTTACTGTCGTTGCTAAGAATAATTAAGATGAGTAATAATTTTAGGAATCAAACACTGGTGAAAGTTTTACACTTCGTTTAGATCATGGAGAGACACTGGGATGTGAACCAAGAACTGATATCATAATATTTCGATCTGTTTCGATCTAGAGTATGATTTACCATTTTCGTCTCTTGATGTTCAGTTCTCGCAATTTATTTTCGGTGATTTCTTTTCGCAGGAACACATAAAAACACTGCCTTAAACCATTTCGTGAAACGCTACTCATTTTCGTTAACTTTGTGACCTCAATGGCCCTATTCACTCACTATGTATGGATATATTAAATTCTTAGTAAAAATAAATAAAAAACATGCATTATTTAGAAAAATTAATGAAATAGCAAAATATTTAAATTTGAAAATTTCCGGGATAAATTGGCTCAGTAAATACGTTGTGCTATTAAAGTAGCACCCTAAAAAGTAGATCGCAAGAAAGTGTGTTCAAGTTGGTTCTGTTATACCAGAAAAATTACATGTAATAAGCTAAATCGTTTACTAGAAGTAATAAAATAAGGGTGTTCTAACAAATTTTCATTTTACTGCAGTTTTTTATTGTTCTTTCCAAAGTACTGTCAAAACAGAGAAAGTGTTCCAACTTCTAACTATAAATACGCAAATATTTCTGTATTTATTATGTTATATTACGACAGGGGTTCATGAATATTAAATTGGAAAACGATAGCTGGACAAATATTCAAAAAAAAATATGAAATAATACGGGTTTTACAAAAGAAATAATGAACTTTTTTATCTTAAATTCTATAATGGTTTGTGAAACTAGATGGTTTTAGAGACCCTTCGTATATGAATAGTCTTGTTCACGAACTTCAGATTTGCTATCGTCGGTGTAACATAACAGTTCAAAGATGTATTATATGTACATACATCTCTCGCAGAAACCGTCGTTATATGTGATGCTTAAAGGCCTAACTTGAAGAATCTCGCTCCCACAAACTCTCTAATAAACCAACTGCTTTTGTGGTGAAATATAGATGCGGAACATGTGATATACACAGTATTTTATGATACAAAAGTGTAGGAACAAAGAAGAGTATAGAGAGTTAGATACCACAATGCATAACTTATTGCTTGTATCACATTAATGTGTTTCATCCAAGTTCAGTTGTTTGTCGATTTAGTTTGTAATTGTTATACTAAGAATGACTGTATACAGATTCTGCTTCTTTAGTATCCTTTTTAAAGTTCTTGAAATACATACATTAAGAGTTTGACTAATAAAGAAGTGCATGAGTAAATTAAATATGTGAAAGTACGAGGGAGCGTTCTTATATTCGCGGAATGAGCGGGTTGTAGAGGGGTGAGTAGGCGCATTGGGGGCGTGGCCTGTGCAGCGACTCATGATTAGTATAAATACGAAGTTTCATTGTTATTAGATAGTCAGTCTTTGAGCTATCGTCAACCAAGTAACATAATCAGGAGTGAAAAGTGAAATATGGAAAAAATCGAATATCGTGCCGTTATAAAGTTCCTTACCAGGCAAGGAAAATCAGTCGCGACCATAATGAATGAGATGTCATTGGTTTACGGCGACTCTTGTCCAGGAAAAACCATGGTGTACAAGTGGCATAGTTTATTTAAACAAGGAAGGGAATCCCTTGAAGACGACCCGAGGCCGGGCAGGAGCATTGAGGTGACCACGCCAGCACTTATCCAAAAAGTTGAACAAATTGTACTCGAAGATGCTCGACTAAAGAAGAAACAACTCGCAGAAGTGGTTGGAGTATCCGATACAACAATTTTTAAAATCCTACACGATCATCTCGGCATGTCTAAGGTCAGCGCAAGATGGGTGCCGAGAATGCTCCGCCGCCGCAAAAACAACAGCGCGTAGAGTGTTCGCGTGCATTTTTGGACCTCTGTAATGAAGACAAGGATGTTGTATTGAGTGGAATTGTTACTGGAGACGAAACTTGGGTTCATCATTATGAACCTGAGTCCAAACAAGACTCCATGCAGTGGCATAAAAAGGGCACAGCACCTCCCAAGAAATTTAAGGTGTCACAATCAGCTGGGAAACTCATGGCAACGGTATTTTGGGACTCGGAAGGAATATTGTTGATTGATTATAAAGATAAAGGTGTTTCTATAACCGGAGAATATTACGCTTCAATATTAGAGCGACTAAAAGAAGCCATTAAAGAGAAAAGACGGGGAAAATTGACAAAAGGTGTTCTGCTTTTGCACGACAACGCGCCCGTCCACAAGAACCGCGTTGCGTTAGCTGCCCTGCATAAGGTGGGCTTCGAAATTGTGAATCACCCACCCTACAGCCCAGACCTGGCCCCGAGTGATTATTACCTGTTTCCGAAAATGAAAAAAGAGCTGCGGGGTAAATAATTTACTGCCGATGATGAAGTCAAAGAGGCAGTTTCGGCGTATTTTGCAGATAAAGAGAAATCATTTTTTTATGAGGGTATAAATAAATTAATTGAAAGATGTGAAAAATGTATCCGTCTTGCAGGTGAATATATTGAAAAAGAAAAATAATTTGGTTTTTTTGTTTCCACCCCTTGTCCCCCATTTCGCGAATATAAAAACGCTCCCTCGTATATTCACGTGTACAAAGTATTTGATTTTGGGTGCTACAAGTAAACCACCAAACAATTATTTTTTAAGTTACTTATCAGCTTCGTAGCTGTCTATAAAAAAAATCTCTTATTCTACCAAAATCAACAAAAAAAATTTTTTAACAGGAAAAAGATTGACGGTAGTTATAGGAAATGTTATTGAGTGTTAATGTAGAAGTAAATTCTGTATTCAAATACAAACAAAAGAACATAGTTTAGAAGGTTTAAAGTTGCATCTACTCGAAACTACTTTATGAACAGCCTATATTATATTAGCCAAAATTATAAAAAATAATGAAGGGCCTTGGACTTACGTTGCTAATATCATCATTTCCAGTGCTAATATAGCTTCAGCAAATAGTAATAATAATAATGTAAAACCAAATATTTTCAAAAGAAAAATGAGATATCTTTAAATTTAAAAGCGTTCCTAGAATATCTTGCAAAACTTGAATATACCAGTAAATATGAAGTGAATTCTTCCATTTAAAATAAACGACTTGGAAGCGACTTCGGGTTTAACCGGAAGTGTAGTAAACGAAAATATTTTCTTTGAATAGAACACGCAGCCTTATGTCTACCGTAAAACTTACAGAAAAAAAATAAAGTAGTTTTCCCAACACGTCTAACGAACGGTTTCATTCAATCACCTTCTACCAACATAAAGACGTTCAAGTATGTATATCGATCAACTAAATATACGAGGTGCGGTAATTAAGTAACAATACTTATTGACAAATGTATACTTTTTTTATTAATCGAGTGTTTTTATTATTTCTACTTCAAGGTTTACAACATATTTTTAGGCGTTTCGGTCTTCTTATTTCTTAACCTATCATTTATTATTAGACTTGTTATATTTTCCCGGCGTGATAGGTCGGGATCGGTTGTAGTAAGTACGTACCTAGATACCGACAATCAGATGTGAACGAAAACAATATTACCAATCGATGATGCATAATCACTGAAGTTTGATATATAACCCCTTTACACTGGTATTTCGACAACTAAGTTGTCATCATCAGCAGATAATTAAACAGTGTTGCACCAGGAAAACTACGGCAAAATACCCATACGAAATAAATTCCGCACATGATCTGTACCACTGAAAGTCAAAACGCACACTCACAAAAAAAAATGTGAAAAAGGGTTATATATCAACCTTGCGTGATTAAGTTAATCAACCACAGATTCAAATTACCTTCGATTATGCATAAAACAAAGAAAATTAAATAATCTTGAAATTTCTGAAACACTGGTCCTGTTTATAGCTGTTATTATGTAATGAGAAGTGGATAACTTTGACGAAAAATATACACTGTTAGGTATGCTTCCACATTTGTCTCGGTCAAAAATGTTCTTAAACTTGAGAAAGACCGTTCGACGTCGACTGTAAGACACGCGTAATTAAAATAATATTCTTAAATATATAACGGATCCTTAGAAATATCACGAATTTGTCTGAATTTTATAAAATAAAAATGTTTAACTTTTTATGTCATTTATAGAACATAGCAGTGAGTATACGAGTATTTCGTTTACAATTTGCACTGACTTCACTGACGACAACACAGTATTTTGCAGTTTTTCCATTGCGTCGAATAATCTTTTATGATTGTCGTAAATAGTTTTTAAATCTGTTTCAACGGAAGTATCTGACTTTCCTTAATAGCTGGAGTTTCGTCAGGATTCAATTGTATTGGGTTGGCAACTAAGTACTTTCGGTTTTTACTGATAGAGAGCGTTGCTTTATTTTTTGTATAACGTATGTTAGTGCTGTACTTTACCGTTTGTCTCGTGATACTAGTCACATTGTCGTAACTTCAGAAGCAAGTAGTGCGTGATTTTTATTAAAGCTATTAGTTGTGGGTTAATTTTAAATGGAGTGCAGAAACGAACATTTTCGACATATTTTACTATTTTATTTCCGTAAAGGAAAGAAAGCTGCTGCGGCTCACAAAAAGATATGTGAAGTTTATGGTGTTAATTGCTTAACATAGCGCACGTGTCAAAATTGGTATAAAAAATTCCGTTTTGGAGATTTTTTCCTCAAAGATGAGCAACGTTCTGGTCGGAAGAGGATCGTCATATAACTGTTCGAGAGGTTACGGAGAGGCTACATGTATCGCACACAACAATTGAAAAACATTTAAAACGTCCCTTTCTTAAAAAGAATCATCTCACTGGTGACGAAAAATGGGTCCTGTACAGTAACATAGTTCGAAAACGATCATGGAGCAAACACGATAAACCAGCTCAAACCACATCGAAAGCTGAATTGCATCCAAAAAAGATCACGCTATCAGTTTGGTGGGATTACAAAGGTGTTGTGTCTTTTGAGCTGCTTCCAAGGAACCAAACGATCAATTCTGATGTTTACTGTCAACAATTAATAAAACTGGATGAAGCAATCAAAGAAAAACGGCCAGAATTGCCAAATCGGAAAGGTGTAGTTCTCCACCAAGATAATGCAAGGCCTCACACATCTTTGGCAACTCGTGGGAAACTATTGGAGCTTGGCTGGGAAGTAATGCCACATCCCCCATAGAGCCCTGGTCTAGCACCATCTGATTACCATTTATTTCGAAGTTTGCAGAAGTCTTTGAATGGTAAAACTTTCACAAATGACGATGACCTTCGCTCGCACCTGGTTCAGTTTTTTACTGATAAGGACCAGAAATTTTATGAGCGCGGAATCATGCAGCTGAAAGAAAGATGGCAAAAGGTCATTGAGCAAAATGGAAAATATATAATTGATTAAGAACTATTCTTTGTTTAAAAAAAAGTGTTTTATTTTATATTACAAAACCGAAAGTACTTAGTTGTCAACCCAATAGAATCAATTAATTTATCGAAAATGCTCAGAACAACAAAAAGCCGCCTTCGACCATGTTTCCCAACGTGTAAGTGACTCTGGTTGTTCGGGAACACGGGGCATCGTCTGTAAAATTCTCTAATTCGTTTAGGAGATTTAGGAAACACTTTTTTAGTATTTGCTATTAATGCATCCACATCTGGAAAACATTTTTGAATAGTACGTGCCCTTTATTTAATAAAGCTTAATTAAATTGACAATAATTGCCCGAAAACTCGGTGCTCCGCTTATGGCACTACACCGAATGCCCTTAATATTTTATGTTATACTCAAATATACCTATCTAAATCTAAAGTAAACCTTAATTAATTCTAAGTGCGGGCTTAGCCCGCGTCCTTCTTAACTATGTACATTATGTCTCCTAACCTGCGAACGTAGTCCGTTCTTTAAATATCTCATTCTATATGCAAATATACAAATACAAACAGAAATATCAACACGCTCCCACGAACACGTCCTCGAGTGGTTCCTTTGAGTAAAGAGGCCAATAAATAGTTCGTTGCTATTGTTATGTTACTGCTCGTCCGTCCTGGTGTCCTTTTCCTCCTGGTGAAATCTCTCCGCCGCCTCTCTGAATAGTTCGTGCCACAAGATGTAAAGCATGAACTTTACATGTCACATGTAAAAGTCTCTGACAGTCTTCTTCAATAGATTGTCGCGGCAATATCACTCATAAACATCAACAGTTGATTGGTTGGAAATTCAAATTTTTGTTGCATATTCCGCATTATCCTCGTAATCGCTTCACCTGTACATTTTTCTAACCTTTTGTTAGTTAATAAAATTAGAAATGCCGGTACGTGTAATGGAACTTCTTTCATTATACATTCTCTTATATTTACAATAGAATTTTTTTACGATCTATCGTCTCGTCAACGCATAACTACGGCTGTTTATCTTTTACTACAGTTTTGATTCTATTTTTGATTTCTTCGCGTAGAGATGATAGATAATTATGCAACGTTATTGAGATGGTAACTTACAGTGGAATTTATATTTTTCAGAAGAATTTGTTCTTTAAGTTTAACGGTAAATCGCTTATTGTGATCATTAAAAACATATCTAGCCTGAACCCAGCCATAGATCACACGTTATTTTTTTTATTTCTGTGTTTTTTTACTGTTAACATGTTATCTACTGTCGTGTTCGTTCCAGCACTTCAGCTGTTTATCATCGGCTTTACATATTATAGTAAAACTATTATAAAATAAATTAGGGAATTTACCGATTGACTTCTTGGCCATGTTAATCGATGATCGTTTCTTTCCCTTCTCCACTTTGGACATAATTAATTATGAAATTTATATAAAACGAAAATAAATAAGATCGTCAAGCCAAGTACCGATGGTGACTAATAACATAATGTTATGCATACGCATTGCTCGGGACGATCGAAAATTGATCTGTCGCGTCGGGACAAATGACAAGCCTAGTCATGAATTTTCATCAAGTAAAGACCGAATCAACCCAATACATAGAAGTATATTCATAAAAATATTTAGGTAAGTAGATCGGCCAACTAGATATACGAAATTTATCACTAAGGATAATCTTTGAGTGATGCAAATGCTACCAGGAAGGTCGTGAACGCATTTAGAACTTGCCGCATGAGTCTGTTGTGACTCTTGGAAACTTTAAGAAAGTTGACCAGCTGATCTGAAGCAATAGACGAATATCTGTTAACAAAATTGCTAGGACTATAAACGCTAATGGTGATAGTGTCATACTATTGTCCACGATAAGCCTAAATTTAATAAACAAAAACAACTTTCCGCGAAACAAAAACAGAAACAACTTCAGGTTTGCAGAGAACTTCGGTTTTGCTACGAGTATAAAGGCCACAACTTTTTGTCAGATATAACAACTGATAAGATCTAGGTCCATCACTGTATCTTAGACAGCAAGCAAGTTAGCATGGAATAGCGTCATTCAAACTTCCTTCTCCCAAAGGATCCAAAACACAACCATCAGCTTTCAAATTGATGGCGACTGTGCCATATTCTAGGACGCAATTTACATCGATTTCCTCAAGGATAGAATACCTATTAATTCAGCTTATTACAGTGCGCTTCTTGGAAATGTTAAGTTAGTCATTCGAAGAAAAAGACGCGGCTTCTTTATATACAGCAAATATAACGAACAATAATGCATTGGCCAAATTGGGTTGAGTAGTACTGTCTCGTCCCTATACAGCCCGGACTTGACCCTGAGTGACTATTATCTCTTTGGGTCGCTTAAAAATTTTTGGAAGGCAAGCGATTTATTTGTCTCTAGTGAGGAAGTGCGGTGCAACATTGGCTGTCGTCAACTGAAACAATTTTTTCAACAGGAATACAGAAGCTGCCGGAGCGATGGAAGAATGTATTTTAAAGGGGATTGTAAATTTGTAGTTTGTATCGAGAAACAAAAGTAAAATGCAGACTAAATTTGAACTATTCTCGTATTCTTTCTTCTTTTCCGAAATTGAGAATGAAATACGAGGGAGCGTTTTTATATTCGCGAAATGGGGGACAAGGGGTGGAAATAAAAAAACCAAATTATTTTTCTTTTTCAATATATTCACCTGCAAGACGGATACATTTTTCACATCTTTCAATTAATTTATTTATACCCTCATAAAAAAATGATTTCACTTTATCTGCAAAATACGCCGAAACTGCCTCCTTGACTTCATCATCGGCAGTAAATTTTTTACCCCGCAGCTCTTTTTTCTTTTTCGGAAACAGGTAATAAACACTCGGGGCCAGGTCTGGGCTGTAGGGTGGGTGATTCACAATTTCGAAGCCCACCTTATGCAGGGCAGCTAACGCAACGCGGCTCTTGTGGACGGGCGCGTTGTCTTGCAAAAGCAGAACACCTTTTGTCAATTTTCCCCGTCTTTTCTCTTTAATGGCTTCTTTTAGTCGCTCTAATATTGAAGCGTAATATTCTCCGGTTATAGAAACACCTTTATCTTTATAATCAATCAACAATATTCCTTCCGAGTCCCAAAATACCGTTGCCATGAGTTTCCCAACTGATTGTGACACTTTAAATTTCTTGGGAGGTGCTGTGCCCTTTTTATGCCACTGCATGGAGTCTTGTTTGGACTCAGGTTCATAATGATGAACCCAAGTTTCGTCTCCAGTAACAATTCCACTCAATACACCATCCTTGTCTTCATTACAGAGGTCCAAAAATGCACGCGAACACTCTACGCGCTGTTGTTCTTGCGGCGGCGTGAGCATTCTCGGCACCCATCTTGCGCTGACCTTAGACATGCCGAGATGATCGTGTAGGATTTTAAAAATTGTTGTATCGGATACTCCAACCATATCTGCGAGTTGTTTCTTCTTTAGTCGAGCATCTTCGAGTACAATTTGTTCAACTTTTTGGATAAGTGCTGGCGTGGTCACCTCAATGCTCCTGCCCGGCCTCGGGTCGTCTTCAAGGGATTCCCTTCCTTGTTTAAATAAACTATGCCACTTGTACACCATGGTTTTTCCTGGACAAGAGTCGCCGTAAACCAATGACATCTCATTCATTATGGTCGCGACTGATTTTCCTTGCCTGGTAAGGAACTTTATAACGGCACGATATTCGATTTTGATTATGTTACTTGGTTGACGATAGCTCAAAGACTAACTGTCTAATAACAATGAAACTTCGTATTTATACTAATCATGAGTCGCTGCACAGGCCACGCCCCCAATGCGCCTACTCACCCCTCTACAACCCGCTCATTCCGCGAATATAAAAACGCTCCCTCGTATATGTAACACTTATTGCCCTTTTTTATTGTTTTTTAACTATTTTTCTGTTTTTAAAATTAAATTGACCTAGTGTACTTATTTATCTATAATATTGTATATTGCATTTAAGTCTTTAATATCTGAATAAATAGATGAGAAAATCACAATTCATATTCGTTTATTCGTTCATCGTTTCATTCCAAAATAAACTAAATAAAGCGAAAGATTAGTTTGTTAAATGGAATTGTTTAAAAATGAACACGATCTGTATCTGGAATTTTGCTCATTTCTTTACATAATCAGTGTTGGGTTAACTATTAATTTGCTAGTATTTTCTTCTTCATTTTGAGTCATATAAACCTGATGTATTTAGTAAGTGTAATAATTTTCCACATTGTGTAGCTTAGTTCTTGCGGTTCTCCATGAAATTAATTATAAGTTGGAGAATCTTTGCTGAGGCAGAAAATTCTATTAATAAAAAAGTTTCCTAATACGTTGTAACAGGCTGATAAGGATTGCCATCCTTTCGACGTATTTTACAAGATTTTTAATATTTACTATATATTACGGTTTATATATATATACATATATATATATATATATATATATTAGATAATAATCTTTAATGTTACAATAGACCTTTATTGGCTTCCAATGTGCAGTGCAGGAGCAGTTAATGTACTACAAATAAAAATAAGGTTCAATTAACAAAAAATATACACACTTATGGTAATGTAATCCAAGTCAGACAAAAAAAAAACTGAACTACTACTACTACTACTACTACTACTACTACTACTACTACTGAATAATAGATTCAAATTGGAAAGAAAAATTCAGGGGTCGATAGCGCTCGCCATTCATAACGGCATTTCTGGACATATGTACCAATGGAGCCTTGTAGAGAACATTGATTCTTGCCCTATTTTAATGGATGTAATGGGTTCGTTAACGGCTTGAGGATTGTCTTGTCAAAACTAGGCACGAGCCAATTAACCAGGGACAACATCACTAAAGAAACAATAAAAATTATTTATTAATTTATAAAGAAAACCGCCACGTTTAGCTTTTCTGCACGAGCTGCGTATAGCAAGAGAATCAAAGTTGTGCCTAGGCAACAATAGAACCCTCATTTCGGCGAACCAAAGGCAATATTCACTTCATCACATTCCTTTACTGGTAATGGTAAAGCGAAAACGATCCATAACTGCACAACTGAAGCATATTCCAATCGAAATGCTCTATGAACGAACAGATTTACCGTAAAGCACAATTTGGAAGTGCGCAAGCTCATAAAACTTTCCAAAAGGAATAATGTCAACACAGTTAGACATTAACAGCTGTTGAAGATGATGTTATCGATTATAAAAACATCTGTGTGTGTGTGTGTGTGTACAAGTTTCGTGACAAATATTGTTTTGTAAAATATATTTATTTCATAAATCTTCGTACGATAGCTACACCGGTGTATTACATGCGCCGAAATAAAGGATACTGAAAACTAAATTTAATTTATTAAATATAAAAATTGCTATACTTTTACAACCTAAATTAGAAGTAAATTTTAAACATTTCGGAGATATATAATATGTTCAACGTGCTCGTCGTTCCTTTCCGTCCAGTATTCGTTACGAGTATGAAATTTATTAAACATATTTGTAGAGATAGATTGTTCTGCTCGTCTAACGCAAGTTATATTACAGTATCTGGTAACTATATCAGCTCAGGTCTCACTTATAATGAATTATACATATTATTGTATTTTCCCGGAAAGATAATTATTAATTACTTTATATTTTTAAAACGAACTTATGCGCCATGGGCAACATGAAAGATATTACAAACAGTGGCAAAATTAGAACAGAAACTTTATTAGGGACTGGTTTGCATTCTCAAATTGAAATTGCTAGAAAAGAAGAAGTTTAACGCCGAACAGTGGCATGAATTGCAACATTTATTAAAGAAAATTTGCATTCAACATCAAGCAGTCGACAGACTGCGCCAAATCACTGAAAGAAAGAGTAGAAAAATTATAAACATTACTCTGCAAAATAGAGAAGCCTGCCATGGGAGAAATGTTACATTTTCTGTAACCCTTTAATATAAAGATATCAGAGCATGCTTTGTAAACTCGATTATACGGTGCTGCATTAAAATATCGCCGGTCTGGAAAAAGAACCGAGTTTAACCCAAACAAGGATAAAAAGGGTCTACAATAGACCAAAATGCAGCAACATTTTACTGTTGGAGAAGAGATAAAGGTCTTTGTATAAAATTATATTGCAAACATTTTAAAAATGTTTTCTTATGTTACGTGTTTGTTACTGTTGTTAATTTTAATCACAAATTATATTTAGTGACGAGTAACGACGAAGCGGTTACAGAATTTATCAAATTTGTGAGACGACACCTATACAGATAGTTAGTAAGTTATACAAAGGAACATATTGCGTAAAGTGTTAAAATATTCCCCTGCTATGATGGGATAGTTATGCACCAGTGGGACTGAAACAAGACCTCAATAGCATACTTAATTAAATTAAATAAAAATCTTATAGAGGCCTGATTTCGACGTAGTATCAAAGAATTCATACCTTCATGCATTTCAACAGCTGCTGATGATTGAAGCTCCGAGCAGAATATGTACCGGTATGCTAGAAATAAAGATATTTATATACTTCTCTGTACTAACTCCAGAAAACATACACGCCCAAAAACGCTTCGTAACACCAAAATAATATACAGCATTTACTGTTTGACTAGTTGATACAAACTCATTGTGCACTTGTGCCTTACGAATTATATAGACAAATCAACATTGCCTTCACTTTTGGCTTCTCCGAACGGCTTCTTTAGGTCAGTCTTCGCTTGGATGCTTCCATTCAGAGTTTTGACATTTGGTCTCTGGATCATATTGAAAACACCACGCCCCATCGCTAGTTACAATAGAATACTTGAAGTTTTCATCCTTTTTTGAGTCAAGTCTGTACAATGTTGAATTCAGTCAGCTTGTGTTGTACAAACCTTGCACAATTTTTTCTCGGCCCCAAATACTGTGTCAAAATGCGATGAACTGAATGTTTGGAAATATTTAATTCCATTCTCATGTATAGCTATGTGAATTTCGACCCACTTTTGATAAATTTGCGCAGAAGTTCGATATTACTTCCCGTAACCACAGATTTTTTTGCACCAGAATGTTCGTCGTCATTTATGTCCGTACGACCGTCTTTAAATCGTTTATAACACTCATACACACTCGTACGTGTAAAAGATTTACCGAGTTTAAAACAGAACTTCATATTTGCTCTTTGTTAAAAATTTGTTTTTCGACTAATGCACATACACACTGTTACTTTATATGCAGTTTCTTTGCTTCTAATGATGCAAACGTCATGATATTTTGACATAACATTGGTAAAAGATCTACCTTGCCGACGCATATTTCTTTTAGTAGATGGCGCTATTAAGAAATACTAATTTAAAGAAGTTCAATTTTCTCTGCGTTAGACTGTGTATTACAACAAAACCACGTTTTAAAGCTTTGGGTGCTACCAATTTTAATTTCAATCGCACCAATTATCTTCAATTGTAATCAGACAAGTGAACTGCGGTTCTCTATTTGACCGTGAAGATGTGGATGAAGTATGTGTTAGTGAGTAGTTTCAGGAAGACTACACCTTTGCGTAGATTTGATGGTTGTTTGTTTCCTACCTGAATTTTAGGAAAAATGTTGAATCGAATATTAGCTATGATTTTGCGAACTACGTTATTGATAGCGACAGAAACATGAGACTGAATCCAAATAGACAGTGGAAGGTCAAATTCCACACGTATACTAGGCAGGATGGCATTTACTAAGGTAATTTTATTCTCGCCTATTGATATAACGAACACCTTTCCTGAACATTAGGCATCGGTCTACTCAAAGGTCAACATTGATGTCTGGCATAATACGTTACTTTTGACAATGTTTGTGGGATTTATTAATAGACTTCACTGAATCTGATGTTCATTGAGAATTGGCTAGCTTGAAAAGCAAACTGGTTATGAGTCCAAATGAGATTGGTGTTATGTTTTACTAGGGTCACTACGTAGTATCTTTAATTTTATACGTAGATATCCAAGACAACTAGTTGCAAAGTACTTATTAGAATCTATAATTCATTTAATCGAGTTAAATTAGAATACTCTTTGGTCGTATGAAATCCAGACTATTTCTTTTATATAAACTTAATAGAAAAACTTCAAAGAAAGGTGATTAAAACTGTATACTATCATACTAGTTGAATGCGTACTCGTTTTTCAATATTACAAAAGTACGCGAATGAATTAAAAATTTCATTTCAAACATTAAGAATGTCGTACAATAAAAAAGCAAACATTAATTATGAGAATAATCACAAACTCAATAATAAAGGGACTTACATATACATAATTCTACACGACTGCTATTTCATGGAACAACATTGATTGCCATAAAAGTCATTTGTTTCACGAGGTGTTATTAACTTGCAAATTTTCGGCCAAAGTAAACAGGCCATGAAGTAAATTTGATTTGTGTAGAACATAGTATACACGATTTGAAAGATCTTTCGGGCAAAGGCCGGAGGTGTGATTATCCATCGACCGTGTGTCTACTCTGCCAGACAATAGAATTCTGAATTCCGCGCCAAATAATGAAATGGGCGCCGAATATGTCGCACACGTAATTAATATTTAACATGTTTCGGTGCTGGAAAATTGGACATTCATTGTTAGTAACGTGTATAACGGTTAATGAGTATATAATATTCTTATATGCCGATAAATTATGAGAGATGTTTCAACAAGAGCTTACAGTATACTCAATTAATATATTAAAATTATGAGAGAGTATCAAGTTTCTAAATTAACAAGATCAAATTTTGTAAAACAGAATGTATAGTACATGTTGCTAAATATATGGGTTTATCTAGTAATCTATCTATTGATAAATAATGAGAAGAACGCATAAAATTTAAAAATTGAATCGAAACTTTTCTTCTACGGTATTTACAAGAATTTAGCTCTTTATAAACTATTGTAGGTTTCCACGGCTGGTATAGCAGCTTGTAGTACAATCTTCTCGCAAGTTTCGCCGTGTTCTCGCAGTTTCCATTGACAATTCGTTATTTATAATTGTTAGTGTGATTCTAAGATCCTACCGAGAAGACTGTGAATACAATGAAGGACCTATTGAAGATATCGACTCTCCCAGAAAAAATTGAGAAGAGGATCATGCCCAGAGCTAATTGATCACCAAAGGTTATATGGATACTTAGGATACATAACGAAAGAGTACCTCTACATCCCATTACGAGCAATATTACCAACCTACGGCCTTGCCGAATACCTAGCGATATTATTTTTCTTGGACGGGCTGAAATCCTTGACTTGTTTGATTCAATATTATATTAAAGAACACACGTTCTATCTTCAATAATAAATCGATTGATAATTAAATATGGTTCGTCTCTATAGAGCTTCAAAATTTGTCTAGTAACGTTCAATAGTAACATCTTTATACTCATATGTCAAATTTGAATTCAATTCGCTATTTTGTGCTTTATAAAGTGTTTCCCAACATAAAATGGGTCTTTTTAAATTGGAACAACACAATTTCACCAAATTTTTTGGCAAAGCAATAAAATTCTCCTGAAACTATTTACGAGGTTTCGTTGCCTTTTAAAACGAAATATTGGTTAAAACAGTGTCGTGTAGGTTGTGAATCCATTGAAGGTGGCCCACTATCTTTTGAAACGAAGTAGGAATTTTACTTGTTGAATACACACCAAATGAGACTACGATAACAGCAGTTACCTATAGCAATATTTTAACTTATGTACATTTACTAAAGAAAAGAGTAGCTTTGCGCAACATAAAATGGATCTTTTTAAATTGGAACAACACAATTTCACCAAATTTTTTGGCAAAGCAATAAAATTCTCCTGAAACTATTTACGAGGTTTCGTTGCCTTTTAAAACGAAATATTGGTTAAAACAGTGTCGTTTAGGTTGTGAATCCATTGAAGGTGGCCCACTATCTTTTGTAACGAAGTAGGAATTTTACTTGTTGAATACACAGCAAATGAGACTACGATAACAGCAGTTACCTATAGCAATATTTTAATAAACTTACGTACATTTACTAAAGAAAAGAGTAGCTTTGCGTTCCAAAAAGTCTTTTTTCATGACAACGGGCGAATTCTCAAAGCAGCCAAAATCCAACACATCCTTTGGAAATGTAGCTTCTTTGAGCTGGACTATCTGAATTTAGCTTTTCATTTAGAAATTTGAAGAAGCACCCTAGAAGAAGTCATTTCGCAGTCGACAACCAATTGAAAGATTTAATGCCTATTTTGAAGACCAACGGACATCATTTCTTTCCTGAAGGAATAAAGTCATCGCAAAACAAGTAGCCCAAGTGTGTTGAAGGGAGATAACGTTGAAAAGTAAAATTATCAAAAAAACGTAGATCTTTTGTTTCACTATTAGATAGAAATCTTTTCTAGTTCCTTTTGTATAGTCGCTTGCTTAAACCTTTTATTTAAAATTTTGTTCGACAGTATTAAATTATTATATTCAATATTTAGGGAATTTTCATTTTCAGAAACAAATTGTTTTTTTGCGAAATTCGATTTTCAGTGATCAGCATCGCCAGATTTAAATTTGACGTCTCATAATTACTGGTACATTTACCATTTCATTTCAAGCAAATTCCAATCACTAATTTCTTCTACGAACGTAACGTGTAAGTTGCTAAAAGCCGAAAATCGATGGCATACCGGCATAAGTGTGATTTAATTCATTTAGATTAAATTAATTTGAAACGCTTCATCTAATTTACATTGTAATGTACAAACAGTTATAACAAATACTAAAATACTATTGCTTGTGTCTCAAATGCAATTTATTCTTGAAATCTACCAACATAAGTGTTAATAAAATAACTAAAAATTAATATCAAATCACCTAGTTCAAACGAGAATTAAATACGTATCGAGGGTAGTCTAAAATTCTCTGAGCTAACACAGAAACTAGTATTTTTTTGTCAAATTAAGTTTTATTTTTCGACATAGTGTCATTGTAAGTCCATATACTTTGCCCAATGATGCTCCCATCTCTTCAATCCATCAAAATTGTAGATGGCACTTTGTTCTGCAAAATGGGCGTTTACGAATGCGATGGCCTCTTGATTCATTGAAAATCTCTGTAGGTCAAGCGAAACTTTGAATCTAGGAAACAGAAAAATTTCGGTGGGACTGGATCTGATGAACACAATGAGACAACTCGAACCTCAACATGTAATGTTTGCAATGGCGATCATTGCGATCATCAAAACATACACACTATGTCTTGATGGAACAAAGCCTTCTTTTTCTTCAAATGGGTGCATTTTTTTGCAATTTCTGTCTTCAGCTTGTCAAGTAATGATGTATAGTATCACCCCGTTATTTCTTTTCCTTTTTCAAGATAGTCGACTATCACAACTCCATGACCATTCACAAAAAAACAATCGCCATTACTTACCCGACTGGTGGAACACTCTTCGCTTTTGTCGAAGTGTACTGTTTCGATTGTATCTTGATTTCCAGACTGTATTGGTGTATCAAAGTTTCATGTACAGTTATTAATCGACGTTCAAACTCAGACATATTTCGCTTTAACTGCTTTAACAGAACTTTGGAAATGTTGATTTGCAAAAGTTTACCTGAGTAAGCAAAGAGATACCTACAGTCTGCTATCTCTTTAATAGTAATTCAACGGTCGTCCAGCATCTTTTCGTGAACTTTTTTCATGTTAACGGTAAGTGTTACAGTTTTTAGCTGTCCTGAACGTTCGTCGTCAACCAAGCTGGTACAACCATGTTTAAATTCACCTGCCCAAAATTTCACTGCGGCAAATGATGGTGCAGAGTCCTCGTAAATAGCATCCATCTCGGTTTTAATTTTAGTAGTGTATTACCTTCCAAATGCAAGAATATAATAACACTAACACAACATATATAAACGAGTGTTGAATAACAACTAAATGCCCAACATGACTGAAATTTTCAGAACTGTCTTTCAACATATGTGCAATTTTGATATTAGAATATTTTTGATGAGTAACGCCATCTTCATGTTGAGGCTTGAAAATTTTCAGACTGTTTTCGTATATCAGCTTGGTAATAAACTAACTATTATTTGCTTTGATGTAAATTTCGTTAATTCTAAGCTTTATCGTAATAATAAATTAGTTCTGACCACAAATAAATAAAAATTAATTTAATGCATTCATATTTTATCAAAGAAAGTCAGCATCATTATCAAGACAAATTAGCGTGTTTACATATATACAAATATATAGTGGGTACTTATAAAATAACGTAATATTCCGCAACAGTAATCATACGTAATTCTATGGTACTGTAACCTAATTACGAAATAATATTTCTATTTCGGTGACACAATTTTCTCGTAATTTATTCATTGCTATGGTTATTATATAATCAATATATTACTACTAGAGTTTTTCTAGTTATAAACTATGCATGTTTCGACTACTTTATAATTCAATATTTGCAGACTTGTTATGAAATGGTAATTTTCATGTTATTTTAATTGAGAAAAATACCATATTCACTTGGAACACTAGATTTTACAAAGGGTACTAGGAAAGTTTTGCAATATGACGCAACAATGAATCGTAGGAAGCTGCTTGTTGCTGCATGTTGTGACATGTTCATACGTGCCATAGTAGCCTCCTAGTTATAATTTAGTGCGTGGTTTAAACATAAACCAGTGCTTCGAAGAATTGACTCTTGCACTAGGTGATGTTTGTCCACATCGCACGACGATATTAAGGTGGTATAGAGTATTTCAAAGGGCAAATTTAACTGTAGAGGATGCTGAGAGGCCGGGAAGGCCACGAACGTCAGTTACGGAGGAAAACGTTACTACTGTGAGGAAAATGCTTGGCGAGGATAGGCGAGTGATCTACTAACAGATAGAGGGTACTTCAGGCCTAAATGCACCAGCAATTCATTCCATTCTGCATGACCATTTGCACGTGAAGAAACTTTGTTATTTCTGGGTGCCGCATCGACTGACTACTGAGCAGATGACACGACGTGTGCCGGGAGATGCTAAAAAAGTTTAATAAGGGACAATCTCGGTATGTGAACAACATCGTGACAGGTGACGAGACTTGGCTATATTATTACGATGTGCCGACCAAAGCTCAAAACAAGACAGTCACAGCTAAGTGGTATACTGAACAGTCCCTGCCTAAAGTCATTGGATCCTTGAATAACCTGCGGTCAAAGTCAAGAATGGACACCTGGTTCCCCCATCACGATAATGCTCCAGCTCACCGCGCAAAGCCTGCATCGAATATTTGACCACGACAAGATTGAAACTTCTCGAGCAACCTCCCTACAGTCCAGATCTTGCTCTCTGCCACTTTGCACTGTTCCCGCATGTTAAAATAAAGCTAAAAGGGAAGCGGTTTTCCAGTGATGAGGACCTTCTACGGGCTTGGGACAACGAATGTGCTTTACTCTCTAGTGAAACTTGGCAGAACTGGTTTAAAGACTGGTTTCGGAGGATGGAGAGGTGTATTGAGTGTAGAGGAAATTACTTTGAAAAAATTAAATAAACAAAACTATATTGCAAAACTTTCCTAGTTCTCTTTGTATATTTAGAAAACTCAGTAAAGTTAAGTTAAGTTACATACCAACAAAAAAGTATTAGCAGATTTGAAATTGTAAAAACTCATTTTCAAAGGGTATATTTTATTTGTTGTTATTATTAATTTTACTTTGAAACGCTTCGAAAATCAACATGATTATGAGAGACTATTTAGTTCTATATCCACGTAATTGAAAAATTATTAAACCTAAATTTTTCAATCATTTATGATAAAAACTGACCGAGTAACCGTACTCCGTTTTTGAATAAGGCGGAATTTAAAAAACGATAAAAAAAATCGTTTCAACTAAAGTCCTCTTCGATAGAAACAAAATTCTCTAAAAAGCATAACTTTAGCAATTTCATTTACAATTTTTAACTGCTCACTGTGTGAAAAGACGCGCTGCTAGAGGCGATGAAGGGATTCATCCTTTGGCATCTATACGAATTCAGACACGGCACTCCCTCCCTTAGTAGGACGATTATTGAAAAGGATAGACGCACGACAAAAATTTACATTTGAAAATACCCCACATTTCTACGAAAGAATTGCTCAATCCATCAACTATTTGAATGATTTGCATTCGCTAACACTTGGTTGTTTCCGTTTATACTTCCATAAATAACATTGCTCTACTGTTTTGAATTATTAAAAATGAAATGTACTTTTTTAAAGTTAATTTTTATGGTAATCATCTTACATTTTTAGCTAGTTTTTACTCTTTTTACTATTACAATAGTACTAAATTTGATATATTCAATTTTTGTAAACAAATACGAAGGAATAAAAAGGGAAATCATTAATACTGCCGAAACGGTAAATCAAAATCTTTATTTCTTATTTTTGCGTTTATGAGCTTTATTAGGATCATCACGAACAATATTTGTCATTAATCGCCGAACGTGTTTTAATCCCCAAAGTTTTGTTTCAATTTGTTTCAATTAACTGAATGTTCAACAATGCCCATTTTGTTGGGTGGGTAATTTTGATGGAGCCTGTGATTGATTAACTTAATCACCGAAGGTTGATATACAACATCTTTCCACAATTTTCGCATTCCGTATACGTATTTCGACAACTAAGTTATCATTATCAGCAGATAATGATAACTTAGTTGTCTGACTGAAGTCGCATCTGGGAAAACTACTGCAAAATACCCGAACGAAACAATCCGCACACGATCTGTACCGTTGCAAGTCAAAACGCATACAGTGTGCGTTTTGGCTGCTGATGATGATAACTTAGTTCTTCCATTAACTGAATGTTCTGTAAAAATTGCTCATTTTGCTAATGACTTACAGCTCCAAGAATTTCGGTTTTCAGGAAGAAAATTAAACGCCAGTGCAAGAACTGAAGTCGATAGCCCAGCTTTTTCATATTTATTATATAAAACAGTTTTTCTACACCATCTTAATCAAGTTAGCACCTTTTATTACCTAGTAAGTTGTGATGATTCATTTTTTTAATTTTATTTTGAAAAATTTCTCCTCAAGTACGCAAATCTAGCAGAATTATATTTTCAACGGGTCATAAGAAAGTAAAGGTCTGGGAGTAATATTTTGTTTGTTTCGAAACTCCTTGAACACTGTTTTCACCCTGGTTCGTATATTGCCAGTTGGTTTCATTTTCGTTTGATTTAATGATCAAAAATAGTCCATTTCATTGACACAGAAAGAGATAGTATTTGGCAGAACTTGTTTGTAAACCAATTAAAATACAAATTGCTTTTATATCACTGCAAATATTCTATTCAGTGGTGGCAATCTGCGAACCAAATATATATACAGTGAAACCCGCTTATTGGAATACTCATATTGTCCGCCAAAAATTATTCCTATATGCGGATTATTCCATTATCCGTTTTTAACTTATTTTTTCTTATTACTAGTAAGTTAAGTATGTATATACATATATACTTCGTATTCTTTATATCAGCGATTTTATAGCTATAAAATTGACTTCAATATGATACTGGAAATTTATCTTGCGATTTTCATAAAATGTATTTAAGAACACACGCAAAAGAAATAAAACACATTTCAGCGTAATTATATATTTTTAATTGATACTATTTTTTTTTATTTCAAACTCTACACATCCATAACAAAATAATCTGTAATTTTATTTTGTTTTCCTTCTTTACACAAAATATCAGTGATTTGGTTATCTAATGCATAGAAATGTGCAAAATTACAATCAGTTTTTGATTCTAAAAAACGACATATAGTGGCACATGCTAATTTCACTTCTTGAGATAATGGCGCGGTTGATGGAGTATTCTTTGAATATGTATTTTTACCTACAATTTTTTTGAAAGAAATTTGGAAACGACTTTTCCATCTGATAAACCACCCATTTGTTGCTTGAAAATCTACACTACCCAGATTTTGTGCAACTTGTTAGGCTTTTTCCTTCAAAATAGGTCTGCTAAGTGGAACTTTATGCGCTCTCCATAAACCAATGAAGTCGCAGCATTCTTCCCGTTGCGTCTTCGTTTTTGAATAGATTTAAAATTATCACGCCAATCACTTAAAATACTGTCTTTTCTTTTTAACAATTTACTCACTTGTGCTTGAGACACACCAAATTTTTTTGGCAACATCTGACTGACTGCAAGTTGTTTCTTTTAAAAAAAAAAGCAATTTTACTTTTTCCTTCAGAGCAAGGTCTTTTCTTTTCAAGTTTGTCGAAAAAGCCATTTTTCACTCACTTTCGATTTAAATATCAAATAACAAATTGACCAGAAATATAGAAATTTCCCGCTTTTAAAACCTCCGAAAAAATTTTTATTGTATGTATGTAATTCGCACAGAATTAACCATTATCTAAATGCTGTTTAAAATCACTTAGGTACAAGATTTTATTGCAATACGTAATTATCCGAAGATTATCTGTAATTATGTACATAATAGCTTTCTAAAAGTAAAGTAAACATTCATAGTAACTTTTGGTTTACATCCACCTTTAGTTAAGCAGGTAGAGAAATTTATTCCTTTATGAAGACAAAATCGCATTAATGTTCTTAGAAAAGCCATTCCTTTACCCAATTTATTCTATTACAAGATATTCTTATAACCGAATAATTTTGTTAATACTTAAAGGGTTTGTTCTTGAGATTTTAATTCCTTTAACCGATATATTCTAAGAGGGTTTCCAATGAACGGGTTTCATTGTACTTTACTTTAAATAAAATCTTATACATATATATAAATATATACTGAAAAATTGTGAAAGGTTAGTAAAGATTGATATGCTGAAGGTGAAGAAATTTTGATTAAATACAAAGTCGTATCCTGCATCAGAAAAAGAGCATTATTGTTTGTGATTAGACATAATTATGTTACGTTAACTGACATTAATTTCAATAATATATAATTTATGTTATACAAAATTATATTTAAAGTACGAGGGAGCGTTTTTATATTCGCGGAATGAGTGGGTTGTAGAGGGGTGAGTAGGCGCATTGGGGGCGTGGCCTGTGCAGCGACTCATGATTAGATCAATAAGGTTGATATATAACCCCTTTCCACAATTAACTATTTGTAAATTCTGTATACGCATTTCGACAACCAAGTTGTCATCATCAGCAGATAATTTCAAAGTGTCGCACCTTGTAAAACACGGCGAAGAAATTGTACGAAAAATACACTCCGTACGCGATCCGCACCGTTGCAAACCAAGATGTACACTGTGTCTGTTTCACAAGATTTTTAAAAATACTTTTACTTAAACTAACATGCACTACTTCGGAAAAGGTTATTATGGTCAAAAAGTGTGAGTGATTTATGTGTGTTTTATGATATTGCTCCTCTTGTCTTTCAGCAGAGAGAAGAGAGGCGTTTGTAGAGGGCCGGCCTCATAAACGTTAACCAGATGGCCTGAATTCTTTACGATGTACATGCTTTCATACGCGTCCAGTTCGCGATAATTGTACACGTTCTTTATCAAATGTAAACAATCCATATTAACACTGTGGTTATTTTCTAATACATGTCTCGCTATACCCGATTTTTCCGGTCGGTTGAATTTTATGTGCGAAAGGTGTTCTTTATACCTGGTTTCGATCGATCTTTTGGTTTGGCCGATGTATTGTTTATTGCACTCTAAACATTCAATTCGGTAGATTCCCGATTTTTTAATCTCTTCAATTTTGTCTTTTGCATTTCCTAACAGCATTTTCAGGGTATTATTAGGGCGTGAACATACTTTAAACCCGTGATCTTTAAAAATACTATTCAGATTTTTTGTCACACGATGGAAAGGTAAACAAACAAAATGCTTTTCCCGATTGCTCTGTGGTGAAAGACATGTGGTGTCACGGATTGTTTTTCTTATGTTGGCCTTTCTAATTAATCCATTGATTATTTCCGAATCGAAACCGTTGTATACCGCGATATTCTTAATGAGGTTCAATTCTCTTTCATATCTTACTTTTGTTAATGGGAAATTGATCAAACGATTAATCAGAAAATTGAATGAAGCCATCTTCTGTTGCATGCTGTGATTTGAGTCAGCCGTAATGAATCTATTGACATTGGTTTCTTTTCGGAAAATATCAATTTCTATTTTGAGATCTTTCTTAATAACTAAGGTGTCCAAAAAAGGCAACTTGTCATTGTTTTCTTTTTCTACTGTGAATTTAATTGTCGGGAATTTTGAATTTAACTGTTTAACGAAATCATTTAAGTTGCATTTTTGTGTATTGAAAACCGCGAAAATATCATCGACATACCTGACCCAAATTCTAGGAAAATATTTAGCTTTATTTTTTAGTTCTATTTCAAAGTTACTCATAAACAGGTCCGCTATGAATGGAGAAAGACAATTGCCCATTGCAGTACCCTGTTTTTGTTCATAGAGATTAAAAAATCGGGAATCTACCGAATTGAATGTTTAGAGTGCAATAAACAATACATCGGCCAAACCAAAAGATCGATCGAAACCAGGTATAAAGAACACCTTTCGCACATAAAATTCAACCGACCGGAAAAATCGGGTATAGCGAGACATGTATTAGAAAATAACCACAGTGTTAATATGGATTGTTTACATTTGATAAAGAACGTGTACAATTATCGCGAACTGGACGCGTATGAAAGCATGTACATCGTAAAGAATTCAGGCCATCTGGTTAACGTTTATGAGGCCGGCCCTCTACAAACGCCTCTCTTCTCTCTGCTGAAAGACAAGAGGAGCAATATCATAAAACACACATAAATCACTCACACTTTTTGACCATAATAACCTTTTCCGAAGTAGTGCATGTTAGTTTAAGTAAAAGTATTTTTAAAAATCTTGTGAAACAGACACAGTGTACATCTTGGTTTGCAACGGTGCGGATCGCGTACGGAGTGTATTTTTCGTACAATTTCTTCGCCGTGTTTTACAAGGTGCGACACTTTGAAATTATCTGCTGATGATGACAACTTGGTTGTCGAAATGCGTATACAGAATTTACAAATAGTTAATTGTGGAAAGGGGTTATATATCAACCTTATTGATCAAGTCAATCAACCACAGGCTCCATCAAATTCAACGACTCATGATTAGTATAAATACGAAGTTTCATTGTTATTAGACAGTTAGTCTTTGAGCTATCGTCAACCAAGTAACATAATCAGGAGTGAAAAGTGAAATATGGACAAAATCGAATATCGTGCCGTTATAAAGTTCCTTACCAGGCAAGGAAAATCAGTCGCGACCTGTCATTGGTTTACGGCGCCTCTTGTCCAGGAAAAACCATGGTGTAGGGAAGGGAATTCCTTGAATACGACCCGAGGCCGGGCAGGAGCATTGAGGTGACCACGCCAGCACTTATCCAAAAAGTTGAACAAATTGTACTCGAAGATGCTCGACTAAAGAAGAAACAACTCGCAGAAATGGTTGGAGTATCCGATACAACAATTTTTAAAATCCTACACGATCATCTCGGCATGTCTAAGGTCAGCGCAAGATGGGTGCCGAGAATGCTCACGCGGCCGCAAAAACAACAGCGCGTAGAGTGTTCGCGTGCATTTTTGGCCTCTGTAATGAAGACAAGGATGGTGTATTGAGTGGAATTGTTACTGGAGACGAAACTTGGATTCATCATTATGAACCTGAGTCCAAACAAGACTCCATGGAGTGGCATAAAAAGGGCACAGCACCTCCCAAGAAATTTAAAGTGTCACAATCAGCTGGGAAACTCATGGCAACGGTATTTTAGGACTCGGAAGGAAGATTGTTGATTTATTATAAAGATAAAGGTGTTTCTATAACCGGAGAATATTACGCTTCAATATTAGAGTGACTAAAAGAAGCCATTAAAGAGAAAAGACGGGGAAAATTGACAAAAGGTGTTCTGCTTTTGCACGACAACGCGCCCGTCCACAAGAGCCGCGTTGCGTTAGCTGCCCTGCATAAGGTGGGCTTCGAAATTGTGAATCACCCACCCTACAGCCCAGACCTGGCCCCGAGTGATTATTACCTGTTTCCGAAAATGAAAAAAGAGCTGCGGGGTAAAAAATTTACTGCCGTTGATGAAGTCAAGCAGGCAGTTTCGGCGTATTTTGCAGATAAAGAGAAATCATTTTTTTATGAGGGTATAAATAAATTAACTGAAAGATGTGAAAAATGTATCCGTCTTGCAGGTGAATATATTGAAAAAGAAAAATAATTTGGTTTTTTTATTTCCACCCCTTGTCCCCCATTCCGCGAATATAAAAACGCTGCCTCGTAGTTCGATTTAATTATTTCATTACGTAAATGTAATTTAAGTAGAACTATAACCATTCTGTATAAAATTAGGCGTTTGTTATTACATCAGTTCGTTTCCATATTGACTAAAGGAGAGTATCATGAATTCGAATAAATCAGCTTATATTTCTTTAATAAAAAATTCTTTTCGCAGATTCATTAAAATTCGCCGAATATAGGCACGCATATACGGATAAAATTGATGAAATAACGAAGTATATATTGCCATATTTAAATCAGTATCGAATCCAGCAGTATCTTATTATTGAATGATATACATTTTTAAATTTAATCCCGGTTTTGCGTCTTCACATAAATTTGCAGTCAACATTTTTCTTGCCCGTTGTGTATCTACAGATTTGATATATTCTATAGGCATTCTGGAGAATGTATGTATATGTATGTATATATGTATGCGTTTATAACAGCGAATATTGATAAAAGTCTCTTCTTGAAGCTTTGTTATAATTTAATTAAACAGAATTCATGTATTTGCCTTCTATTATTGTCTGTTTATATTAAAAGCAGTTTTAGAAAATTATATTTTATTAATGGATGTGCGTTTTAATTACATTCATTCCTTTATAACTCATTCAGCGTGAATATATCTTGACTTAAAAATAATATGAGAGAATTATACGTTGTTCACATAATATTGAGTCTTGTACAGTTTTTTTTAATTTAACTTCTAGAAAGGATCCTCGAATAAATAATGACACAATTCATAAGCGCGCATTCAACTTTTTATACGAAGAATGTTTTTGTAGAACGTTTTGTCATGGAAGATACTTAAATAAAATATACATATACAATATAATAAGCTTATGGAAGTTGATTTCATTCCCAAATGTTCAAGAAATTAATTAAAATAGAAATTCTAATATAACTTACTAAAAAATTGGCTCATTACTGGAAATTTCTGTACTATTTTAGTATTTATGGTTGATTTCTGTAATAATAATAATAATAATAATAATAATAATAATAATAATAATAATAATAATAATAATAATAATAATTACATGTCTATATTATCCAATAGATATTACACCTACTTATCGAACAACTATAATATATATTTTAAATAAAAACTAGCAGAAACTCTTGGTATACCCTCGATAATAAAAATTCACTTTGGATTTTGTTGTACAACAGATTCCACAGAAACTACGAATTTCAATTAAATTTAAATGTCGATAAGTGCTGTGTTGTTACTTAGACCAGGGACTGTACTCTGCTTCTACTGGATTACAAGATCGATGACAAAATTTTTGGACACTCAAATTTTCAAAAATTTTGGAGTTACGTTTGGTTCAGAATGCACTTCTAAACTACGAGCTAGTATCTGCTTCTGCGTGCGAGTCCCTTGCTTTTTATGCGCATTTTAAAATGCTTTATATACATTAAGGTTTTGAAGTCTTTTTAATTTTCCTATTTTACGAGCAAAATCGAATACGTTGACACTGCATGGTGTCTATGTGTCTCACTGTATGTTGCTGGATAGGATTCACGGAACCTTTTTGTTGATACTTATCTTACAAATTGGAGTTTTTTCACCTTTTGGAACTAGTCGACCGCAATTATTTTGGCGCGACAAAAGATGACGACTTTTTGGATAGAAGAAATGAAAACTGTGCACTAATAAGGTCAAGATTTCTTTGCAAACTTTGAATATCATCAATAATATAAATTTCGAAATATATTTTTATAACGTCGACAAAATCTAAACTGGTACAATTCCTTTTTAACAAGGTCTTTAATGGAAAGAATAAATAAAATTGAACACAGATACGAACCTTGTAGGACACCTGATATGGCATCAAACTCATTAGAACGGTATACATATCAAAGCATTTAAGAGAAGTGAATATTTAAACATCGAATTACAGAAGGAGCAAAACCAAAAGAATTAGCGAACGGGAAGATGTGAAATTAAATTGCATGTCCTTAGGGATCCAGCATAATACCTCAAGTTCTGTGGGAAATATTTTTTGGAAAAAATATGCTATAGAATAACAACGCGTTTCATACATCACCGTATTCATCGGTTTGGGTTTATTTAATCCAAGACTAATAAAATTGAAACAAAACACAAAAAATGTTTTTAATATTCATGAAATTGGCTTTATTTAAAAGACAATTTTATGGTATTAACGTTTGAATATGATTTCGGGCATGTAGCTGCCGCGGCTGGCGCGTACATGGCGTAATCTGGCGGTACAATTTTCACAAACAGTTCGCAGTAAATCAGGCTGTATTTCTGTAATAACGCGTCGAACGTAGACTTCCAAGTACTCAATTATCTCAGGTTTATCGGCGTAGACATGCGACTTTACATATCCCCAGAGAAAATAATCTAATGGCGTCAAATCTCACAAATGAGGTGGCCAGTTAACAGGTCCATTTCGTGAAATTGATCGTTCGTTAAATGTTCATTTCGCCTGCTATGTGCGCACTCTACGACTTTTTACGGAATGCGTACTATCGTAGAATAAACATATTGCGAAAACGATCCAATAATTTCTCGAATTAATCGCTCTGATTGACGATTATGAGCACCACAAAATGTACCTAATGCCCGTTGAGTTTCTCGAATAGAACCATGTTTTTCAAAATAAATTTGAACAATTTGTAAACGTTGCTCCGCCGTGAGTCTATTCATAATGAATTGCCAAACCAAAAGTAACTCCAAAATAACCGCGAACTGTCAGGTTGTCACAGAAAAAAGCACTCTTTACTACTTCTCGCTAATAGGTGTTTTGCCATTACATTAAAATAGTCTAGCGTAAGAGACGATTGGAATGATATCGCTTTTTCAGTCGAATATCCTTCATGTTTGTAAGCCTAGGATAGTTGCAGATGATTTCAACGTCGAAGACGAGAAAGACTATTCCTTGAAGCCGTTTAATGACCGAAGATAAATTTACGAAGCTCTGAAACTATCGCTTCATACATATCCACAGGCTAAATAATACCACGTTCCAACAAGTCATTGTTCAACCACATGTTGCAGCTGGTACATTACGATTCCAAGAGAAGCCCAACCAACATCAATACTTTCAATTGGCTTGCGCTGTCGCCAAACCTATCGCTTATAGAACATATCTGGGATATGACATATCGAAGGGTTGGTATATTTCCTAACTCCCCAATGATCTTACAACAGGTACATGATGCTCTATAATTTGCTTGAAATAAGCGTCTGCAGGAACGTTCGCAAAATGTCTTATTAGAAGCATGTCCGAACAAATGATAGATTATACTCGCTTGCGTAGGGCAATAAATCATTATTAATTTTTTTATGAAAATCTAATCTATTACGAGGATAGTTTGACAAGTAGTGAGAATGGAAAAGAAAAACGAATTTTTTAAATACCATATAATTTTTATTTTTCAATATATTCTCCTAAAAGAGCAATACATTTATTCCAACGGTGCTCCAATGCCCTTATGCCATCTCTAAAATGCGATTCCGGAAGGCTTGCAAAATACGCATTTACGAAGATGATAAGCTCGTCGTTAGACGAAAATTTCTTTCCACCTAGTGCCGTTTTCAATTTTGGAAAAAGATGGAAATCGGAAGGGGCTAGATCCGGCGAATAAGGCGCATGCGGTACTAATTGGAAATGCAACTCGTGGATTTTGGACATCGCAACTAGGCTGGTATGCGAGGGAGCGTTGTCTTGGTGAAACAGAATCTTTTTCTTTGCCATTCCTGGCCGTTTAGCACGAATCTTAACATTTAATTTCTGTAGAAGTTCTGCATAATATTGTTCGTTTATCGTGGCACCTTTCTGAAGGTATTCAATGAGCAAAATGCCTTCGAATCCCAAAAAATTGACGTCATCACCTTGTTTGCCGATAAAGTGGTCTTCGCTTTCTTTGGAGGTGCAGAACCACATCCTAGCCATTGTTTCGACTGTTGTTTAGTTTCGGGTGTACTGTAGTGTATCCAAGTTTCATCGCAAGTAACAAATCGCCTACAAAAATCAACCGGATTCCGCTGATAAAAGTCCAAACACTCATTGGAAATGCGCAAACGAGTGAACTTTTGATCAGTCGTAAGCAATTGCGGCACCTATCTTGCCGAAAGCTTGGAAAGGCTCAATTCTTTCATTAAAATGTGGTGTACGCGTTCTGTTGAAACGTTTACCATGTCTGCCATCTCTCTCACTTTGAGTCGTCGATCTTGCGTAATAATATTATGGATTTTTATAATCATTTCCTTAAAGTCACGATTTTGGGTGCTCCAGAGCGCGCTTCAGCAACACAGCTTGTTTTACCACGTTTAAATTCATTTACCCATCTACTTATTGTGGCGGATGATGAAGCAGATTCACCTAATGTTTCCCGTAACTCATCTTTTATTTCGGTAGCTTTCATACCCTTAATTACGAAGTATTTAGTCACCGCACGATAATCTGCTTTTTCCATTTTAACAAAACGACGTGATGCTTCTTTTTCAATCAGCTGTCAAAAATAAACTAATCAACCGATTTATCTAAATATCGGAATGTAAACATATAAATAGGCAACCTAAATTACAGTGCATTTGTTTTACCAATTAGAGCGCCACCTATGTGTCATTCTCACGACTTGTCAAACTATCCTCGTATTATACCAAACGCTGTACATAATACAAAATTTGGTTGAAAAATATATACTTTTATTAGATGATTCGCTCTTTTTTGTCACACAATAATATAAAACTATATTAAAAAATCAAAGAATGCAAACCATAACATTATTTCCCTTTAATGAATGGTAATATTCAAATTCTAATCATAATCAATTAGTTAATAGTAAAAATACTCTTAAAGCATCAAATAGTTTGCTTGGTTAAAAGTTTATTGGGTCGAATAATTTATAGTTGATGAGAACAGAAATGAAAGGAACGAATAAAATTATTAGCATACTCGAATAATTATATATGCAAATGCTTTAAACTTTCCGACTGAAATACTTCATTTTGTTCGCCTCTTATTTCAACTAAAGATTCAAAAGAATACGTAACCTGGACAAAGTTTCTGCGTAAATGAACGTAAATTATGCAGTGTTGCGTTTAATCAAATGCAAATGTGAAATTAAAGGTCTAAAACATGTGGTGTAGTCTTGTATTCGCATATGAGGAGAACATGTATGTGCGTGCCTGCTCTTTGTTAGATACATGTCAGTAAGAGCATTTTAGAATAAGCATAAATATTGATTAGAGAATTTAGTGGATTATAAAACACTTTATAACAATGCTATACTTAAATCTTGTGGGAAAAAATGTGATCATCTTTTATGCATGGAAACGTAATCCGAATTGTTTTCTGAACGAAGTATAAAATATTAGAAGAATGCGAATTTTATTACCCGTAGTGTAAAGTTACGGATTTAGAAATTATATATGAATTTGTTTCGGTCGATGGCCGGCCAAATGCTGAATTTCATTGACATAGTACCATTTACATGTTTAATATTATTTTTTGACTCTGGAACCGTAGCAGGCTCGTCGACGTAACAAAGCTAAACGGGGGATTAACAAAAAGCAAAAGCACTTGAAATCATAAAAAAGCTTTGGCGAAACCTTATTTCAGATTCGGATTTTTATTAGCTTGAATCAATACACAGTCTGTCGCAGAGAAAAGGGAACTTTTTTAAAATAGTAATTCCTAGTAGCTCCATCTATTAAAAAAAATGTGTCCGTAAGCTAGATCCTTTACCAATGTTATGTCAACATGTCATGACCTTTGCATTATTTGAAGCAGAGAAATTGCACATAAAGTAACAGTGCGCATTAGGCATTGGTCGAAAAACGATAATCTTTTCCAATTAATGTCATCAATTTTACACTTTCAAATAAACTTTTTATGAAAACGGAGCTCTTATTTTTTTATTTATAACAAAATGGCAGCCAGTTCAAATTATGACATTACTTTTGCGCCACCCGCTATATGAAACACTCCGAGCTGATCGATAGTATTCGCTCTGCTCAGTCGGCTATCTGCTATAATCCGCTCTAATTATATCATAAGAAAAAAAATGCATGTAATTAGTAAAATTTATTGTTATATAATAAATAAATTAAATATAATGAAAAATTATTATTTTCTGCTATTCCATCGTTAATTAAATTCACAGAAACCAATTAAAAATTTCTGCGCTGGAGAAGGACTCGAACCTCTACTTGCCGTTTTCTAGACGGCTGCTCTACCAATTAAGCCACAACTTCAAGTCCTTTTCATACGCCATTAATTAACGATGGAATAGCAGAAAATAATAATTTTTCATTAAGAACTTAATTATATGTTTATAAATAATTATTAACATCATAATAACTTGACTGCGAGTTTCAAATAAATATTAGATCTGTTTCTATAATGAGATTTATTGCGTATTAAAGGACTCGAAGTTTTACTGCCTGGTGGCTTAATTGGTAGAGCGGCCGTCTAGAAAACGGCAGGTAGAGGTTCGTGTCCTTCTTCAGCGCAGAATTTAATTGATTTTTATGAATTTAATTAACGATGGAATAGCAGAAAATAATAATTTTTCATTAATTTCGATCATAAAAGAACTTAATTATATGTTTACATATAATTATTAACATCAAATTTAATATAAATTTTAGTTAATTTTTCTATAACACACCATAATCTACAACAGCCATAAGCAATATCGTTAACATATCCAGAGTAAATATGAATTTGACACATTTTAATACTAATTTTCTAGTGTACCAACGATTTTGTCATTTTTGATCACACTGTATAATTAATGTACGTTAACAATCCCATAGTTCTGTACACACTTTATAGGTATATTATGGTACTTCGTAATGTAAAAACTAAAAATTTTCTGTTTCTTTACCTTACTTTTTATAACCGTTTCGTATCGAAGCATTCAGCGTTGCACTCGTTTTTAAATAACACAAAAAACGCTTTGGCTAGTAACAGATTTTTAAGTATCGTGTTGTATTTCGAAGTGTATGAATTAAGCGTGTCTAGAGAATGGTTTATTTAAATAATTAATTAGTTTAATTATTAAAGGTACCTTAAAACCTTACATAGGTGAAAAGAGCAACAAAAAGCAAAATCGAAGATGGAAGTTTGCCTAACCCCATACAAGGCGGATTTGCTAATGAAGGAATATTAATTTTTGTGGAGAAAGCTTGGACATATGGACATAAATAAAATTATTATTCGTCCACCTACACGTCTCACTTTTACTGAACTAAATCAAGAGGTTTTTTTTCCGAAAAGGTATGTACACAAGCATTACAAATTCTAGAATAACGTAATTAAATTTATATTCAATATAAATCAGTGTTGAAGAGATTCTAATACCAACTTTAGACGCGTTTATAATTTTCTATTTATTAATTTATATCTTATTGCATATCTGTTAAAATTTCGTATTTTTAAGTAATTTTTTTGTAAAAGTTTTACATTGTTTCTTCCGTTTTTTATTCAATAGTCTACGTGAAAGTATAAAATAAAATTTGAGTGTCGAAATAAATATGAAAAGGTTTTGTCATTTTTGATCACACTGTATAATTTATGTACGTTAACAATCCCATAGTTAATGTACACACTTTATAGGTATATTATTTCGTAATGTAAAAACTAAAAATTTTCTGTTTCTTTACCTTACTTTTTATAACCGTTTCGTATCGAAGCATTCAGTGTTGCAATCGTTTTTGAATAGCACAAAAAACGCTTTGGCTAGCAACAGATTTTTAAGTATCGTATTGTATTTCGAAGTGCATGGATTAAGCGTGTCTAGAGAAATGTTTATTTAAATAATTAATTAATTTAATTATTAAAGGTACTCTAAAACCTTACATGGGTGAAAAGGGCAACAAAAAGCAAAATCCAAGATGGAAGTTCGCCTAAAACCATACAAGGCGGATTTGCTAATGAAGGAATATTAATTTTTGTGGAGAAAACTTGGACATAAATAAAATTATTATTCGTCCACCTACACGTCTCACTTTTACTGAACTAAATCAAGAGGTTTTTTTCCGAAAGGGTATGTACACAAGCATTATAAATTCTAGAATAACGTAATTAAATTTATATTCAATATAAATCAGTGTTGAAGAGATTCTAATACCAACTTTAGACGCGTTTATAATTTTCTATTTATTAATTTATATCTTATTGCATATCTGTTAAAATTTCGTATTTTTAAGTAATTTTTTTGTAAAAGTTTTACATTGTTTCTTCCGTTTTTTATTCAATGGTCTACGTGAAAGCATATAATAAAATTTGTCTGTAGAAATAAATATAAAAAGGTTTTGCCATTTTTGATCACACTGTATAATTGTACGTTAACAATCTCATAGTTTTGTACACACTTTATTGGTATATTATTTTGTAATTTAAAAACTAAAAATTTTCTATTTCTTTACCTTACTTTTTATAACCGTTTTGTATCGAAGCATTCAGTGTTAGCACTCGTTTTTGAATAGCACAAAAAACGTTTTGACTAGCAACAGATTTTTAAGTATCGTGTTGTATTTTGAAGTGTATGGATTAAGCTTGTCTAGAGAACTGTTTATTTAAATAATTAATTAATTTAATTATTAAAGGTACCTTAAAACCTTACGTAGGTGAAAGGAGCAACAAAAAGCAAAATCGAAGATGGGAGTTCGCCTGAAACCATAGAAGGCGGATTTGCTGATGAAGGAATATTAACATTTGTGGAGAAAAGTTGGACATAAATAAAATTATTATTCGTACACCTACACGTCTCACTTTTACTGAACTAAATGAAGGGATTTTTTTTCGAAAAGGTATGTACATAAGCATTATAAGTTCTAGAATAACGTAATTAAATTTATATTCAATATAAATCAGTGTTGAAGAGATTCTAATACCAACTTTTTAGATGCGTTTACAATTTTCTATTTATTAATTTATATCTTATTGCATATCTGTTAAAATTTCGTATTTTTTAAGTATTTTTTTTGTAGAAGTTTTACAATATTTCTTCTACTTTTTATTCAGTGGTCTACGTGGAAGTATAAAATAAAATTTGTGTGTAGAAATAAATATAAAAAGGTTTTGGCATTTTTGATCACACTGTATAATTTACGTAAGTTAACAATCCCATAGTTAATGTACACACTTTATAGGTATATTATTTCGTAATGTAAAAACTAAAAATTTTCTGTTTCTTTACCTTACTTTTTATAACCGTTTCGTATCGAAGCATTCAGTGTTGCAATCGTTTTTGAATAGCACAAAAAACACTTTGGCTAGCAACAGATTTTTAAGTATCGTGTTGTATTTCGAAGTGTATGGATTAAACTTGTCTAGAGAATTGTTTATTTAAATAATTAATTAATTTAATTATTAAAGGTACCCTAAAACCTTACATGGGTGAAAAGGGCAACAAAAAGCAAAATCGAAGATGGAAGTTCGCCTAAAACCATACAAGGCGGATTTGCTAATGAAGGAATATTAATTTTTGTGGAGAAAGCTTGTACATATGGACATAAATAAAATTATTATTCGTCCACCTACACGTCTCACTTTTACTGAACTTAATGAAGAGATTTTTTTTTCGAAAAGGTATGTACATAAGCATTATAAGTTCTAGAATAACGTAATTAAATTTATATTCAATATAAATCAATGTTGAAGAGATTCTAATACCAACTTTAGACGCGTTTATAATTTTCTATTTATTAATTTATATCTTATAGCATATCTGTTAAAATTACGTATTTTTTAAGTAATTTTTATTGTAAAAGTTTTTCAATATTTCTTATATTTTTTATTCAGTAGTGTATGTGGAAATATAAAATAAAATTTGTGTATGTTTTAATAGTATATAAATATATATGTCACATAAATCATTTTAAATTTTAATTTCGTATTTTTTTAAGTAATTTTTTTGTAAAAGCTTTACATTATTTCTTCCATTTTTATTCAGTGGTCTACGTGGAAGTATAAAATAAAATTTGTGTGTGGTTTATTAATATATAAATATATATGGCACATAAATAATTTAAATAATTTTAAATTTTAATATGTGTAGTTTAATGTGTAGTTTGATAAAAATATTATTAAATTAATATATTGTATTATTTTCACTTTGAAGGTCAAGCCAAACTTAACTCTAAAAGAAATATTTTACATACTTTAACAGCGAGTACAATTCCCCTAATTTTGATTGAAGTCCGCGAATGCGGACCAGAAAGCCTCGCTTATTAAATATTTAAAAGAGAGAGTATTAGATTTTAAAGCGAATGTAAAATTTTGGATGCTTTCTGGTTATGTAAAAATTTAAAAATATATCTATCCTATCCTATTGGAATTGTTACATCTTTTCGATATCGTACCCTGCTTTATTTTACCTAATACATTAGTTATTATTAAAAAATTATTTACATTAAACTAATATAAGATGTTGCAAAATTATATGAATAAAATACGATTATTAATTTCGACAAATGATCAGACGTTACGATTTGTAATACGAAAAATATCAGTGAAGACCAGAAGATCCAAGATACGAAACATATTAGGCAAGAACTATATATAAGAATCGTTAAATACTAAAATTCAAATTCAAATTAAACAACTAAATTGATATGGACTCACAATGAAGATGAGCGAAATAATAATACTAAAACAGAAGGAAAACGTGCAAGAGATAGGTTCGGCCAAAATTATATAGTAGGACTAGAGACCGGCAAATTTTCGGGAAAATGAAGACCATGACTGGGGTATAAGAAATGTCGACAGTGAATAATAATCCAGCGTCGAAGAGTGAAGATAGATTTAGAGAAGTAAACTACTGCTACTGTTTGTCACAGTTTCAGTGCGACAAACAGTAGTAGTAGTTGACCCCTAAAGATGTCTCAGTGGGTACGAAACGTCGGCAGTTATACCAGTAACGCGGTTCCAGCCCGGAAGCCCAGAAGAAGATAGTATGGACTACGAACACGGAAGTCTACGTACCAGATTAGTGCCTTTAAGCTTTATAATCCTAATCAAAAAGTGAAAAATGCTCTTACCTTCAATATTTTAATGCAGCCTCTGTATTTATGATTTTGTTATTCAATTATATGTAAATATATATTTTTTATCCATTTAAAAGTTTATTTTCGTAAATGTATTTAAATAAAATTTTAAGTACAACCTTATCGTTTCTCTTCTTACTAATATTTTCTTTTACCTTTTCACGTGTTTAATTATTTGATTTAATTTTTCCTTTTAACGATTTACTTAATCAGGAACCTCACCAAACGAAGCTATTTTCACACCAAATTTAACGAGTGGACATATCAAACTTCAGTAGGTAATCGATTTGGTTGAGATGGTTACTGCCAATTCCATAGTGCCACGAATTTAGGTAAGTATTTGGATATTAAATTCTCGGCATTTCGATATTAAATTGCCTTCATTTCTTTTAATTTTTAGGACGCTGTTTGGTTGCAAAGATTACTAGGATATACTATTTTAAAATGAAGATGTATGAAACTTCAGTTACACCAGAGTTAATGTCTTCAATATCGTACTTGTTCGTAATGCTTTTGTACGAAATTAATAGAAGAGGAATGTAAGAAGCCTTAGCCAAAATTAAATTAGAAAAAGACGAACTGTACGACTAAGAAAGACTATTCACCAAAAAGGACTAGAAAAATATCTTAGAAATAAAAATAGGAGGTGTCCCAGGCTTTTGCAATTTAGCAGAAAGAGTTATGGAGACTATAGCATATACAAATACCAAGAGAGAGTAGTGAAATTAAAACCTTTTGTAAATAAAAGGTGTTACGGTTCGATTTCCATCTTCCACATATTTTATTTTATTTTTCAAAACCCTGTAGAGTCTCTTTATTGGTTATTTATGTATATTCAAATATCGTTTGTATATCGTTTCATTTCAATTTAATCAAATGTTGCTTTAGTATATTCTCATATATTCGTTATTTCATTGTAAACATTGCATTTAGTTTATTCGTATTTTAAGTTCTTCCCATTCAATTCAATAGTCTTTTATATAAACCGCGAAAGCGGATCTTATCATATTTGGAGTCTCTATTATATCTGTATGTACGGTACTGTGAGTCACATTCGCTATCCGTCTCACTCTCGCTGCATCGATAGATGAACTGTAGGTGTGCGTGGTTTTTTTTTCTCGAATGTTCTAGGATATTTCCTGCCCTCTGCCCTTTTTTTACCAGTGGAAGTGCATTTAGCGTTGACTGCGTGTGACAGGCTTCATTAAGCATTGAACGTTCGAGTTGGGTAGTCGCCATATCTTCTCGCTAAATAAGGACTCTTCAATTAGATGGATAAAATAAAAGAGCGACGATTTACTCCGAAATTTTGGATGAATATAATCACCAGGCAATTGGCGATCTTCGAGAACGGTCCCGCTTGAAGCAAAGATTATAGAACCCGCTCACCAACGAAGGTATGTCTTTCATTAGCGTCATTTGCATATACATATATGTATGTTCTGATAGAGATGCGTTCTTTTAGGAGTTTTTTTTTTATATATCTCTCCCTTTAATAGTATATCCTTTTAGCGTCCGGCGTTACTGTGTGCATATATCGTCCTGCCGGTTTCTCCGTCTGTGCCAGAGCCTATACCTGCCTAGTGGCGAAGGAATTTTCGGTGACCGAAGCGTTGAGGACAACAAGGTCAGGTCAATTTATTTTAAATTATTGCTTAGATTTCGTTTTTAATCTGTTATGTAATTCATAATTAACGTATACGTAAGTAAATGTGCAGATAGTAGGTTTTTTTTCTTTTACGCATCATATATTTATTAACAATATTCAGTTAGCAAGTTTGTTTATACCACTGAGTCATTCATTAAATACTGGAGATCGGTAACATACGAGGGAGCGTTTTTATATTCGCGGAATGAGCGGGTTGTAGAGGGGTGAGTAGGCGCATTGGAAGCGTGGCCTGTGCAG
This sequence comes from Dermolepida albohirtum, assembly GCA_031893035.1. NCBI lineage: Eukaryota > Metazoa > Arthropoda > Insecta > Coleoptera > Scarabaeidae > Dermolepida > Dermolepida albohirtum. The sequence continues at coordinate 551,124 of JAVIWB010005163.1, forward strand.
CGACTCATGATTAGTATAAATACGAAGTTTCATTGTTATTAGACAGTTAGTCTTTGAGCTATCGTCAACCAATAATCAGGAGTGAAAAGTGAAATATGGAAAAAATCGAATATCGTGCCGTTATAAAGTTCCTTACCAGGCAAGGAAAATCGGTTGGGACCATAATGTTGAGATGTCATTGGTTTACGGCGACCCTTGTCCAGGAAAAACCATGGTGTACAAGTGGCATAGTTTATTTAAACAAGGAAGGGAATCCCTTGAGGACGACCCAAGGCCGGGCAGGAGCATTGAGGTGACCAAGCCAGCACTTATCCAAAAAGTTGAACAAATTGTACTCGAAGATGCTCGGCTAAAGAAGAAACAACTCGCAGAAATGGTTGGAGTATCCGATACAACAATTTTTAAAATCCTACACGATCATCTCGGCATGTCTAAGGTCAGCGCAAGATGGGTGCCGAGAATGCTCACGCCGCCGCAAAAACAACAGCGCGTAGAGTGTTCGCGTGCATTTTTTGGACCTCTGTAATGAAGACAAGGATGGTGTATTGAGTGGAATTGTTACTGGAGACGAAACTTGGGTTCATCATTATGAACCTGAGTCCAAACAAGACTCCATGCAGTGGCATAAAAAGGGCACAGCACCTCCCAAGAAATTTAAAGTGTCACAATCAGCTGGGAAACTCATGGCAACGGTATTTTGGGACTCGGAAGGAATATTGTTGATTGATTATAAAGATAAAGGTGTTTCTATAACCGGAGAATATTACGCTTCAATATTAGAGCGACTAAAAGAAGCCATTAAAGAGAAAAGACGGGGAAAATTGACAAAAGGTGTTCTGCTTTTGCACGACAACGCGCCCGTCCACAAGAGCCGCGTTGCGTTAGCTGCCCTGCATAAGGTGGGCTTCGAAATTGTGAATCACCCACCCTACAGCCCAGACCTGGTCCCGAGTGATTATTACCTGTTTCCGAAAATGAAAAAAGAGCTGCGGGGTAAAAAATTTACTGCCGATGATGAAGTCAAGGAGGCAGTTTCGGCGTATTTTGCAGATAAAGAGAAATCATTTCTTTATGAGGGTATAAATAAATTAATTGAAAGATGTGAAAAATGTATCCGTCTTGCAGGTGAATATATTGAAAAAGAAAAATAATTTGGTTTTTTTATTTCCACCCCTTGTCCCCCATTCCGCGAATATAAAAACGCTCCCTTGTAGTATACGATTTTTGTGAAGAATATCGAGGTAATCTTTTAATGTTACACGTTGTTATATTGAAATTTAAGAAAACCACTTAAAACTACATGATAACTGTGAACTATATATCTATATACATGTATATATATATACAGCACGACCATCATATCCTTGGACAAAAATCTACTGCGCATCGTAGGCGTGCCGGGTGGTACACTCCGAGTCATCGGTAAGCTGTTTGTGTCCTCAGTGTGCTTATGATCGTTGCGTGGTTAAGTTGTTAAGTTACGGTTAGTCAAAGTGAGTAATTGAGGTCTTGCATTATAATTGGTTATTATTTGTTTTATTTATTATAATTAATAATGTCCAACTTAGGAGGTGGAAAAGGACTGCATTCACAAACCCGTGAAGTCGTGTTTAATGTTTTTAAGTTTTTAAAGACAATTTCAGATAACGAAACAGACATAAGAAATTGTACAAAAAGCGAATTAAAGGAATACGTAGCAAGAGCAACTGGTGTTTCAAGAGCTTCTGTCTATAATATTTTAAAAGAGGGGAACGAATATCAAGCAGAACCAGAACGAAATGAGAAAGAGAACACAGAACAACTACCAGTTTTCAAATCGCCAAAAAAGAAAAGATCGAGGAAATGTTTAGTAATGGATTCAATAGACGACATTGACCTATACCAAATAAAACATATTATTTATAATTTCCACAAGACAAATAATCAGCGGATTACTATTAAAAATTTACTACAAAAACTTAAAGAAGATATAAATTTTCCGGGCGGCCGAGAATCCTTAAGAAAAATTATAAAGAAGCTTGGTTTTAGATTCTGTGCTACACAAAACAATCGCAAGATATTACAAGAAAAACCAGATATCGGAAACATTCGTATAAATTTTTTACGAAAAATAGATGTATATCGACGGCAAAATCGTCCAACTATTTATATGGATGAATCCTATATTCATAGCGGCCATACAAAATCGAAAAGTTGGACAGACAAGTCAAGAAATGGGTTATTTTCGACAATCTCCAAGGGCCAGCGTTTAATTATGTTGCACGCTGGAGGTGAGAACCATGGATTTGTAGAAAACGCTTTGTTACTTTTTAAATCCGGAACAAAATCCGGTGATTACCATCACGAAATGAATTTCGAAAATTACCAAAAATGGCTCGTTGAAAAACTAATACCAAATTTACCAAAAAATTCAGTACTAGTTATTGACAATGCTCCATACCACAATGTTCAGATAAATCCAGCGCCTAATTCTAATGCAAACAAGCAAAAAATGTTACACTGGTTGACCGAAAAAGGTATTGCCTGTACATCTGATATGACGAAAGCCCAGTTATATATGTTAATAAAATATAATAAACAACAACACTTACGATATAAAATAGACGCAATTTTGGAGGCACACGGTCATACAACTTTACGATTGCCTCCGTATCACCCTGAACTAAATCCAATCGAAATGATTTGGGCGACTGTGAAAAATTTTGTGGCATCACAAAATGTCACATTTAAATTAGAGGACGCTAAAAGGCTAGCGGAAGAAAAATTTAAAAGCATTACAGTAAATGACTGGAACAAACTTTGCACTCACGTGAAGAGAGTCGAAGATGAATATAAACAAAATGAAGTTTTTATGGATGTTCTTACGGAGTCACTAATTATAAACGTGGGTGCTGATACATCTGACAGTGATTTTGGTTTCAGCGATGATTCAGAATAACTTAGTAATCATTGCTTTGTGAATGTGTTTTATTATGTAATTTATTATGTAATTATGTAATCATTTTGAAATAAAGCTATTTGCTTCTAATTACTGGGTATTATTAAAAAATTTTGTAATTACATTATCTACCTAATCATATTAAGATTTACTTTCATAGTACATCCTCAATAGAACACTATTAAATAACACTTAGCAGCCTCATTAATTAATAATTTACATTCCATTTGGACCAGTATAACATATATTAATAAATAAAAATTTTCTAAATTCTTATTCTTGGCGTCGCGTAGTACAAAATAAAACCGCGCCTTTCTGTTGGGAATGTACCTAATCACCGAAGCGAGCGACACACTGGCGACTGAGTACGAGTAATACCGAAAGTGTGCGCAGATTTTTCTAAGGATATGATGGTCTTGCTGTATATATATATATATATATATATACATACGTATATATATACACCGGAGGAACAATATGTTGTTTGAAATATTTAAGTTATTTGACTGTAACACTAAGATATAGCTTATTCATTCGTTTCATGTATAACTTTCTTTTACTATATTTTTGTCACGTCGAATCAGCTTTTCTATTAACTTGTTAACTGACTTATTATTAAAATAAAAGATTAGTCCATATACTGGGTGTTCTTTTATTGCGTTGTATATCTTAAGGCGAATTTGAATTCTTGAGCAACTTAGTTGGTTAATAGGCTACGACATACTACGAGACTTTACGTGTGCCATTCTTTGCTCTTGGCGCACTTTGATGAACATCTCCGACTATTTAACTTGTGGACCACAACCTCCGTAACATCTAGCTGGTCATTGTTCTATTGCTGCCCAGATAAACAAAAACTCTCTGCGTTGGTCGCGACTTGCAGCATCCTTGCATATACAACAATGATAATATTCAAGGCAGCAGTTTTTGGATGAGTAGAAGGGAGTATGCAAGAGAAGAAACTATATACAAATAGAAATGGAAGAAAGCTATATGTCTAAGCAGCCTATTAATTTTCTCTTCTTCTGATGCAGACTTCTAGAAAATTGGATGTTTTCGTATTTTAGTAATAAATTTTCTAGCTTATTTATAGGGCTTGTGACAAAAAGTAATACCTTCTCAAAATTAATATTTTTTGTTATACCATCATTGTTACTAATTACAGAAATTAATTAAAAGTTTCTGTGTTGAAGTAGGACTCGAAACTGTATCTGCCGTTTCCTAGACAGTTGTCAATTAGGCAACCAAACAGTATAGTTTTGAGTCTCTTAATATGTCATAAATTTCATTATGAAACAGATGTAATTATTATTCAATCAGGTTTTGATATTAATAATTATATATTAATTTATAATTATTAACAGTAATGTATTTTCTTTGTCACAGATTCGTACATTCCTGCTTTCAAATATGTAAACACTACTAGTGTTAAAAGAACAAGCGGAAGTGTACTCGTACGCCCTAAAAGAATTGATATCTAACTATGAAATATAGAGTTTCAGAAACTACTTTGTTTAAATACCCAAAACATATTTTTGTATAAAAATTGTTGGTTTTATTTTGCACTATATTTTTGTTGAAATAACGCATACCTAAAATTTCCAGTCCGCGTGTACGTACCATATTATTTAATGACACTTAATAACGCTATCTTATTGATTGATTCGATAATTTTAATTGCGGACATCCATTATAACGCTCTCGGAATACAGATAAGTGGTATACACTCAAACAAATTGTGTAGTACATATTACGATCACTTCAATGTAATTGCCATTAAATCAGTATTTATCTTACGAAGTGAAAACAGATTATTTGATTTTGCTCTTCAAATAAGCAGACTCATTAAATTCGAACATTTTATTTTACGAATATTTGAATTTATTATTTGAAAATTTTTGAGATATCCGAAGTGTTCCTATAAGGTGAAAGCCACATAATTTTTTTCGAAGTCTGCCATGAACGATAAATGCAAATATAGCAGTCATGTCTGAAATATACTTATATACCGGGTGTTCCATAGCATGATTGCCACAACTTAAGAATGTGCTATTGAAGCAACTTCAAGTTAAAAATGTCCAATGAACATATGCCCAAAACACTATCGTAACTGAGCTACAAGCATTTGAAGTTTTAGTTTAGACCATCCACCTGTACTAGTTAACCCAACTAATGCAGGTGGATGGTCGGTGTGGTACTATTGACGACCACCTCATTGCTTAGTAATCGAAGAAGAGTTCGTTATTTACGTTCCCTAGAAAATGGCTTTACAACATTACTGGATGACGTTCCTCTTAATGTAAGACGACGTATATACACCACGATGGCGCACTTCCACATTTTGGAAGACAAGTAAGAGATTTTCTTAATCAAACTTATACGAATCAATGGATTGGAAGAGGTTTAGTAGTTGTTTGGCCGCCAAGGTCATCAATTTGAATGCGCTTGATTTCTTTTTATGAGGAAAGATGAAAAATTTGGTTTATGCAGAATAACTAGACAACAGAGAACAACTTTTTGCTAGAATTATGGGTGCCGCAGAAACTATTCCTGCTTATTCTTAGACTGTTAGCAAAGCTACCTCTTCAATTTTGAGAAGAGCTAAATTATGTATATAGGAATTGGGTGGACATTTTGAAGAACTAAATTAATAAAGGAACTTCTTTTTAAATGATATTCATTGAGATTTATTTTTTGCAGCTGTACATATCTGCCTTACTAGGGTTATCTAAAACTATAATTGCTTATAGGTCTATTACAATAGAGTTTTGAGCATATGTTCATTAGACATTTTTAACTTGAAAATGCTTCAGCAACACATCCTTAAGCTGTGGCTGCTCTACATACCAAGAGTGGCTGCTTTAAAATACCAGATGTCATGGGGCACCTGGTATGTAGAGAAATTGAGAGAATCTTTTAACCATATTTTAAGAGAAAAAATTTATCGCTAGATAATAGGCTTTTGTATTTAATGAACAACAGAAATCGAAACACATTACACGAAGACCAAATAAAAACAGTGTTTAAAAAACACGTAACTATATACAATAAAGAACATACTGTGAGTTCTATTTAATATCTGTTTCCGTAATGAAATTTATGTCATGTTAATAGAATTGAGTATCATCGCTCTATGTTCTTTTATAAAATTTATAAAACAGGCAGCCCAATTATTCTATTTTTTTCCAAAATGAAGCTAGCTTTCAAATGGGGTAGCACAAAGATTAAGGTGCGAATGACTAACTGTCAATATCACTAGTGTATGTTTGGCTTTCGACCGTGTATGTCGCACGGAATTTGTCTTTGTGCGGAGTTTGCCGTGGTTCCAGGTGCGACACTCTGATTAAATTTATGGCTTACCCGAGAAAAATATCTTATTAGGCATAGAACTAATCAGATAACTTATTCTGAAAATTTCTACACAGAACTTGATGATGACAACTTAGTTGTCGAGATACGTATACAGAATATGAATATTATTATGGAAAGGGGTTCTATTAACCTTAAGAGATTAATTTAATCAATCACAGTCTCCATTAAAACTTAGCTTAAAGCATCGAATGTTTATTTTATAAAAATACATGATACTACGAAGAGGATTTACCTGATTCCTTCTAAATTTATGGCTTACCCGAGAAAAATATCTTATAAAAATGAAGTGTATGAAAACTTTTGTGACATACGAGGCATAGAACTAATTCAGATAACTTATTTGGAAAATTTCTACACAGAACTTGAATCTGCAATGCATTATTTTCATCGAGGTTTTTAGAGTTTTTGAACGTTGTTAATGGAAATAAATAGGCTTTATCATACCCGAATAACATTTGATGATATTAAACATTCATGGGTAGTACGAACACTTTTGTAATTGACTGTAACTTACTATTAATTATTAGGTAATTATTGCGGCACATATTTCACGCTTATCAGTTTGTATGCCCAACTGTTAAGTTCTAATTTCATCTTTAAGGAAAAATACATTAGACAAATGTATATGCTTTTTTTTAATAATAATAATAATAATCTTTAATGCCCAACAGTTACACAGACCAGTTACAGGACATAATGCACTTAAGAATAAAATTAAAATTTAAACAAAAATAGGTGCAGTTAATATAATACAAAGAAAAATAAGAATCTGATTAACAAAAAAATATATATACACACTTATAATAATGTAATACAAGTCATACAAAAAAGAAAAACTGAACAAACAATAATAGATTCAAATCAACGAAAGGGATCCTCATAATACATTGGCATTTCTGGACATATGTACTAATGGAGCCTTGTAGAGAACATTGGTTCTTGCCCTAGCTATTGAGAAGGTCGCCGATGATCTACTGTCAAAACTAGGCACGAGGAAATCAACTTAGGACAACAGCACAGAAGAATCAATAAAATTATTTATTAATCTGTGAAGAAAACCGCCACTAGCTTTCTCCCTGCGTATACCAAGAGAATCAAAATTGTGCCTAGCAAACACACCCTCATACGTCGAACCAAAAGCAGAATAATGACCATCAATCCTGTAGGATAAATATTTGAGGAACCTCTTTCGATCACGCTCCAGGAGTAACTGCTGGTAATGGTAAAGCGGGTACCACACAACTGAAGCATATTCCAATCTGGACCGGACAAGTGTGCAAACTACTAAAACCCTTGCAAGAACGAATAAAGAACCAAGACCCCTGGAAGACGATGAAGTTGTACTACTTATATGGATTGAAAAGCTAAGATGCGAATCGAACAAGACTCCAAGATCCTTGAAGTTGTGTACTCTAGATATAATGGATTGCCGAACATCGTAGTTATAGCAAAGCGGAGTATTGCTTCTACTAAAAGAGAGAACAGCTATTTGTCGATGTTGAGCTTTATTTGATTGTGGGTACACCAATCGTCAATAATGCACAGATTAGATGGAAGATTAATACTGTCGTCAAGTGAATTAATACAGCTGAAGATCTTTAGATCGTCGGCGTAAGCTAACACTATGTAGTCAAGACGTTCAAAGAAATCATTAACTGCACATAAGCGGAACGATTTTACAGATAGGAAATAAATTGAATAATAATAAATTGAATTTTTGGCATGAATTAGCGGAATTATTAACATTAATTTTCTACGTCTATATCTTTTATGAAATAATAAAATATGTTAAAACAACTTCCAAATCACTTACTAGCAAAGTATTATTGTATATTAATCAATCTAGTTTGATATTAACAAGTCAAGCTATTAAAATATAAAAATATTCAAGAACCATAACGCGAATAGAACTATAAAAATGTTATGGAGTGTTTGCACGCATAGTTCACAGGTTGTTGCGATGCAAGAATTAAATTATTTTGATTTTAGATTTTGATATTAGTATACATAGTAGTTACAGTATAGCTCTCGTTTTCTAATTAAAACAAAGGTTATCGAGTTTCAAATACCCTTTTTTCTTCTGAAATCAAGGAAAGTAATCTAGTTGCGAGTAAACGCGTAGAATTTGCGGTTCTTTCAAAACATATTAAGGTGTACTTACAATTAGGGATTAATTCGGCGGTCATTCTTCTCGGCAATTTCCTTTTCCTCCCTAATCAACTATAACAGTTAAATGTAATTCTGACCTACTAAGTGTTATGGCTGCGAACCGATTGTAGTAATTGGATAATTAATTTTAAGTAATTGAAAACAGCGTATTATTTAAATGCGTTATGTAAAGGTGAAACAGCATTTCGTCACCACCGTGTTCTAATTAATAGATGTAATTAGTTAATGCTTTTATATTTTCGGTCAATTTATTAAGTGATTGGTGATTGGGAGTAATCAAAACAAAGAAGTTATTGAATATAAAGTGAAGAGAAATGTATCGGTAATCAGTAATTAATGTGTCTGAGGAAAGAGGGCAGTACTCTTATTTGTTTTTGAACTACGCATTCCTACACAATATAACTGTCAAGATTTGTATTCATTCTAATCGTAAAAACGTGTGTTATTTGAGGAGAATGTGAATATTTTTAGATTGTTTTGAAACATAGACGATTTTTTTATTTTTTAAGAACAACACGAACAATTAAATCAAAGATGAGCTGCAATCTGTGTACGGGGACCAATTTCCATTGATTGCAACCATAAAACGATAAATATCTGCGCATAAACGTGGCCAGACTAGCACATTTAGTTAACAACGTGAACTTAAAATTAAATACAATACATATTTGTGCGATTTTCACAAAATTTTTATTTCAGAATTTGTAACAATTGATGTCAATAATTATATATAAACATATAATTAAGTTTTTCACGATGGGAAATTTAATGAAAATTATATTATTTTCTGCTATTCCATCGTTAATTAAATACACAGAAATTAATTAAAAATTTATGCGCTGGAGAAAGACTCGAACCTCTATCTGTCGTTTTCTAGACGACTGCTTTACCAATTAAGCCACCAGGCAGTGTAACTTCGAGTCCTTTAACACGCCATAAATCGCTTTATGGAACAGTTCTAATATTTATTTAAAACCCGCAATTGTAACAATTGGTTTTTCAGACAAAGAGGTATCTGCCAAGAATGGAATATATTCTGGTCAGCTAAATTAAGGGTGGAACTGATATACGTTACATATGCAGAAACAAGTTTATAAGTGTCGATTTATTCAAGTTACTTGATTATTTAAAAAGTAAATATATTTATGTCTGTTTATGTCTATGATTTCAATTAAAGATAATTTTATGCCTTTATTGTCTGAAGTAAAACGGTGAAATCTGAATTAAATGAATGATTATAAGTATTGAAATGTACTGCGTAGTTGAAATCGTTGTGATTAAAACTTCTTTTGTGTTCTGATATCCTTTTTTCCATAGATCTTCCAGGTTGATTCAAATATATCTTAGAGCAATCACCACAAGAAAGCTCATAGACTCCCGATTCGTTGAACGAAAACAAGTACTTAAATCTATGCTATACATAGTTGGAATAACTTTTGTTATAATTAAAACTCCTTTTGTGTTCTGATACCCTTGTTTCCCCATAGATCTTCTAGTTTGTCCGATACACAAAGGGTACTAGGAAAGTTTTGCAATATAGCTTTGTTTATTTAATTTTTTCAAAGTAATTTCCTCTACACTCAATACACCTCTCCATCCTCCGAAACCAATCCTTCAACCAGTTCTGCCAAGTTTCACTACGGAGTAAAGCACACTCGTTGTCCCAAGCTCGCAGAAGGTCCTCATCACTGGAAAACCGCCTCCCTTTTAGGCTCATTTTCACATGCGGGAACAGTGCAAAGTCGCAGGGAGCAAGATATGGACTGTAGGGAGGGTGCTCGAGAAGTTTCAATCCTGTCGTAGTTAAATATTCGGTGCAGGCTTTGGCGCGGTGAGCCGGAGCATTATCGTGATGGAGGAACCAGGTGTCCATTTTCGACTTTGGCTGCAGGTTCTTCATAGATCCAATGACTTTAGGCAGGCACTGTTCAGTATACCACTTAGCTGTGACTATCTTCTGTATGTCAAAAACGACACAGTTCACAATTCCACTTGATTTGAAAAATACAACTATCGTTTTCTTCTTTACAGATCGGGATTTCCTGACAACTACGGATGTGCCCTTATCATCCAAGATCCAAACTTTGTTTTGAGCTTTGGTCGGCACATCGTAATAGTACAGCCAAGTCTCGTCACCTGTCACGATGTTGTTCACATATCGAGATTGTCTCTTATTAAACTTGTTTAGCATCTCCCGGCACCAAATCATACATCGTGTCATCTGCTATTCAGTCAGTCGATGCGGCTCCCAGAGAGAACAAAGTGTCTTCACGTGCAAATGGTCATTCAGAATCGAACGAATTGCTGGTACATTTAGGCCTGAAGTACCCTCTATCTGTTAGTGGGTTACTCGCCTGTCCTCGCCAAGCATTTTGTCCACAGTAGTAACGTTTTCCTCCGTAACTGACGTTCGTGGCCTTCCCTGCCTCTCAGCATCCTCCGCAGTTAAATTTCCCTTTTGGAATTCCCTACATCACCTAAATATCGTTGTGCGATGTGGACAAACATCACCTAGTGCAAGAGTCAATTCTTCGAAGCACTGGTTTATGTTTAAACCACGCACTAAATTATAACGCAAAACTGCCCTTATCTCATTTCGTGACGACGATGCCATCGCAAGCATTTAACACTCTCACTGCTAATGAATACTGAGCCCATCGACATAGCGCGACGGCTACTATGCTTCCTACGATTCATTGCTCATATTGCAAAACTTTCCTAGTACCCTTTGAATATCTTGAAGCAAATACCACAGTCAAGCTTACAGACTCCCAATTAGCTGGATTTATTTATTTTGCCTTTGCTGTTTTCAATTAATTTTCCTGGGGTATTGTTTATTTTAAAGACTATACTCGATCATGTTTCTTAGGTAGCTTACTTATTTGTTTGGATTATGAACCTACATATGTAACTTAACAACCTAACAACTTATATTTGTTTGGCTGTTGGACAGTCAGATATACCATTCGCAGTTTTTTCTTATGTTGTTACTTATTGAGCAAGCTATTAAATCACTCATAACTATTATTAAAACCAATTTATTTTATGACGTTTTTTTTTAAATTGCTAGTTAACAATCTGTATATCATACTATTGTACGCACTATTTTTTGCACAGGAAGAAATATGTATGATAGTGTCTGTATTATATATATTCCAAATAATTATTATTTTTAGATATCGTTAAATTTAAAACGTTTAAAGTTTTATTAACTTCAATTTCAGTCGTACATTTTATATTTAGATGTAAACTGTTAATAAAAGTAACGATCGAAATAGAAGTTAATTATACTTTAAACTTTCTAGATTTAACGATATCTAAAAATAATGATCGTTAATATTCAATTTATCATAAACTTACCCATATAGATAATGCCATACATATTTTTCCTGTTATTTGTTAACTCACGAAAATAATGGCGGAAAATACATAGATTATTGTTAACTATTCCTTTCATCACTGGCAATTTTCAAATAGAATTAAGCATATAAAAAACAACTTGCGTTTAATAATTATTATAAGAGTGTTCTAATTGATAGCTGACTTAGTAAACGACAACATAAAAAAGCCTTACGAATGATGTATTTGACTATTCAAAAACCAAATAAATACAATCTGCTACTGGGTTTCCGGGCTGGAACCGCGTCACTAGTATATCTGCCGACGTTTCGTACCCATTTGTATGGGACATCTTCAGGGCTGAACTACTGCACTGAAACTGTTTCAGTGCAGTAGTTCAGCCCTGAAGATGTCCCATACAAATGGGTACGAAACGTCGGCAGATATACTAGTGACGCGGTTCCAGCCCGGAAACCCAGTAGCAGATAGCATGGACCACGACCGCGGAAGTCTACGTATCAAATCAAATAAATACAATTTGTTAGTTATACAGGTCCACAACCTAAATAAATAAATAAGCTGTTTAAGAAACATGCTTTAGGTGTTGCTTGTAGAACTAAAATGCCCTAAGAAAATTAAGTAAAAACAACAAAGTTAAAATAAATAAATCCAGCAAATCGGGAGTCTATAAATTTGCCTGTGGTAATTGTTCTAAGATATATGTACATATATCGCATAAACTGGGAGATATATGGAAACAAAGATGTTAGAACACAAAAGAATTCTTCATTATAACAAAAGTGATTTCAAATATGCAGTACATTTAAATACCAGGTGTTCTGGAAAGTCATTACCGGTTTCTCTAGCTGATGTCGCTAGGCTAGGCATTATTATGATTTGACACATACGTCATTTTATTCTACTGACATCAAGCTTCAAAGCCATACATGTTATATTTTGCGAAAGTAACACCGTCATATGTTTATACCTCTTTAAAATATCGAGTTTCGTTCTTGAAAAGTGTATTTGTGGTACACATTACTTTTTTTATTTAATCAAAAGAAAAAAGTCATCCTTTTCCTGTAGAAACTTAAGTGGTGATTTCGATGTGCAAGACAAAGAACGTTTGGGTGGATCGAAAAAGTTTGAAGATGTGAAACTGCGGGAGCTATTGGATGAAGACTCAACCCAAACTCAAAAACAATTGACAGAAGCATTAAAAGTGGCCCAAGGAACGATTAGCGGCCGACTACGAGCAAAGGGAAAATCGAAAAGATGCGAAAATGGGTGCCACATTAATTGAATGACAGGCAAATGGAAAATTGAAAAATTGTCCATGAAATGCTATTTTATGCGTACGATCAGAAGTTATTTCTGCATCGAATAGTGACGAATGATGAAAAATGGATTTATTTCGAAAACCCTAAGAGCAAAAATCATTGTTATCACCTGGCGAAGTCGGTCCATCGACTCCAAGGCCAAATCGTTTTGGTCGCAAGATAATGCTCTGCGTTTGGACTGGCTGGTGTATTATGAACTGTTGAAACCTGATGATCCCACCGACAAAAACTATCAATTTGACAGAATGGGCTCGAAGACACGGTGATTTTACAGCATGATAACGCGCCGTCTCATGCAGCAAAACGGTCGAGGAAAAATTGAAAGCACTTGGATGGGACATAATAATATCGCACGCGCCATACGCTCTAAAACTTGCCTCACCCAACTATCACTTTTTCGCATCAATGGCTCAAGCGCTTGCAGAGCAGCACCTCGCCAATTTCAATGAATGGTTTTGCTCAAAGTACAAACAATTTTTTTGGGATATCATTCATAAATTGTTTGAAAGATAGGCAAGATGTGTAAAATCAAATGGCTAATACCTTGAATAAATAAATTTTTTTTATTTTCTTGAAAATTATGGAGTTTTTTTTACTAAAAAACCGATAATGACTTTCCGGTACACCTTTTACTTGTAACCATTCTTTTAATTCAGATTTCACCATTTTACGTTTAGAAAATATAGGCGTCAAATTATCATTATTTGAAACAATAGAAATAAGCAGACATAAAAATTGTAATAATTTATTAAATAATTAAGTAGATTTTAATAATTCTCCCCTTTTAATCTTGCTTCTATGTGATGTATATCACTCCCATCTTTAAGTTAGTTTAGCTACCCGGAATGTATTCCATTATTGCCAGATACCTCTTAGTCTGAAGAAATCATAGTGTCGACCAAACAATTCGTTCCATATATCGCCATATTCGTTTGTTTGGTTGGTTTTGCTATCATCTAAAACTAATAAGCCAGTATCGTGCCCTTCGTTTAGACTGGTATAATGTACAACCAGATTGGGATAAAGAATGAAAGAGAAGGCCAGTTTTGAATTTTTTGTAGAAATTCCAGTAAAAAATGCCCGCAGCTGTCACATTACGATTCCTGCAAAAATCCAACATCAATATTTTCAGCTGGTTTTCACGATTGCCAGTCTTATCGCCCATGGAATGTATCTGGGATATGATAAATCGAAGTATTGGTATACTTCCTAACCTTCCATGAACATTTGTACAAAATTTGATTTAAGAATATATACTTTTACTGGATGATATCGGAGCTCTTAGTATCAATTTCCGCAGTATGTAATTTTTACAAATTTCGGTTAAGCTTTTGACACTAAAACTTTTTAAAGTAATCCACTAACTCAATTACATGACCAACTCTAACCTTGGCATAAGTTTTCCACTAACAAATATTTCAATTTTTACCTTCAGTATAACATGGTAGTTGAAAGTTTCAATAACTTTTAATTGTAATAGTTTCTGGTGTAAATTATAATTCATTTTCCGGGAAAATTTTATATTGGATTTCTAAAAAAATTGTTAAAAACACTACTACTAATGCAAAAATATTGAAGGATTCTTTTTACGAACGCAACAAAAAGAACATCCTAATATGAAACGGTAATGTTAAATAAGTCTGAATAGAAGCGCGGGAAAGTGAACGTAGGAAGGGAATTAGAGAAAAAGTTACGTCAACTTTTCCTTTTCATTACAAGAGTGTCCATAAATTGAATTCGTTAAAATCAAAGTTATTTAAAGCTCTAATATAAAGTCACTACAAAAATCTTTGGAAAATCTATAAAAAAATTTCTTTTTTGTTAATATGCTCAAATTAATATACTATATCAACAGTTTGGTTTACATAAGAACGAAATAATCATTTTTACATTACTTCTTATGGGAAAGGTTGGTTTGATATACGTTTTATTCGGTATAAGTCCAAACATCAGGAATTAATTAAGGTCGTGTACCGAGGTTCCACTGTAATAGGATTTAATTCATAGTTTGCTTTTATTTACAATCGCACAATATACTGCTACAGTTGTATGATGTATAGGATAGCTGTGTGAGGTAGTTGCTATGATTAGAATCGTTCATATATCAGAAAGAAATCATGAGAATTATTATCGAATTTGAATATAATAAATAAATAAGAGCAATACGTACATTGCTCTTATTTATTTATTTAAGTATAAGCGTTTATTCCAACAGAATACTATCACAAATAGATATGCTACAAGAAATAAAATTGATTATTGTTATTCAAGGCATAGGTGATTTTGATGGAGCCTGTGGTTGATTAACTTAATCACTGAAAGTTGATATATAACTCTTTTCCACATAATAATGTGGAAAGGGGTTATAAAGGGTATTTCAAATTTCGCGGTTTTCTTAAGAATAAATAAAATGCATAATTTACATTCACTTTCAAAAACTTTTTATTGGTAATTGAAGTATCAGTTAAAATGGCCTCTTCTCCGCAGACATCCACTCTTTTGTTAAAATTTTCAATGACATTTTGACATAATTGAGGGTCTATCTCACCAATAACACGAATAATTTCATCTTTCAAAGCAGGAATTGATTGTGGATTGTTTTTATAAACCTGACTTTTCACATAACCCCAAAGAAAACAGTCTAACGGTGTCAAATCACATGATCTTGGAGGCCAATTAACATCATCGTTTCTTGAGATTACACGTCCTGGAAATTTTTCTCTCAATAAATCAATTAATTCGTGTGCAAAGTGAGGTGTAGGGCCATCCTGTTGAAACCACATATCCCCTAGATCAATATTCATTAATTCAGATCACAAAAGTTCGGTTATCATCCGACGATATCGATCACCATTGATAGCTACAGTTTCACTAGCAGCCTTTTCAAAGAAGTAAGGTCCAATTACACCACCTCACCATAACGCACACCGAACAGTAACTCGTTTAGGATGCATAGGTGTCTCATGAATAATTCGTGGATTTTACTCACCCCAGATACAGCAATTTTGTTTATTAACATAGCCACCAAGTTCAAAATGTGCCTCGTCGGAAAACATTATTTTTTGAGAAAAATCAGCCGGTTGTTCATTGATGAAATTGACAAATGGGCGACGTTTTAAATGATCTAATGGCTTCAGTTCCTATGTTATTTGAACCTTATATGCCTTCAGAGCTAAATCCTTGTGTAAAATACGCTATGTTGTCCATCTACTGGTTCCAAGTTGTTGTAAACGTCGTCTAATGGACATTTCAGGATCTTCAGCAACACTTTGACGAGCCGAACCAATATTTTCTTGTGAACGACTACTACGACTGTATTTTTCACTTATTTGATTTTCCACTGAACCGGTCAGATGGACGATGATGTAAACCATAAAATTCACCTAATTTTCTAAAAACTCTTTTCATAGAACGCTGATTTTCATAAAATAATTCAACAATTTGAACGCGTTGTTGTACAGTGTACGAAGCCATTTTTATAAATGTCATACATCACACTCTTTAAATGCCCACATACCCAGACAAATTCAGTGCGCCATCTATATTTTGTTTATTCTTAAAAATAAACCGCGCAATTTGAAACAGACTTTATATCAACCTTCAGTGATTAAATTCAAGGCATAGATTTTCCTTATATCAAAAGGTTTACCATACGTTGATTTAAAGTTTTATAATAAGTTACCAATTGAAATTATTGATGATTTTTTAAAAATTATTAATTTTCACGTTTGTACCTATTCTGTTCAATTTTTCTAAAGCACTCTATCTTTGTTTTTGTAACACTTTCTACAATAAAGTTTATTACCGTTATTATTATTGCAGTGACAATACAATAGTCACTTCTATGTATTGTTTTTAATATTAATATGGGATGCAAAGCTAGTTCGCCTCCTCGTGGTGCATCCTGGGTAACGCTAAATGAACTAGCAAAAACTTGCAGATAAGTAATTCTTTCGAATCTGTAGGATGTCCTCTATATAACACCTACGAGAAATGTATGTAGAATCTGAAAATAAATTTGGTTTTTGAAAATTTTCTTTCGTTTGGTTTTTATTTCCAGACGGTCCTTACTTAAAAAACGCGCCTCGTGTAAAATTCAATTTAGATTTCAGATTGCAGCCCGTCCACCCTATTTGCCAGATCAAGCCCGATGTGAGTTCCACTTATTCTCCAAACTCAAGCTTTTCCTTGCTGGATAGAGGTTTCGGTCGGACGAAGAAATTATTGCGGTAACGGAGGATTGAGGATTTTGAAAAAGATAATTAAAGAAACGGAAGATTGATGTGAGTTCCACTTATTCTCCAAACTCAAGCTTTTCCTTGCTGGATAGAGGTTTCGGTCGGACGAAGAAATTATTGCGGTAACGGAGGATTGAGGATTTTGAAAAAGATAATTAAAGAAACGGAAGAATGGTACTTTGGTATATTTGGTCTAAATGGTCTAAGTGGTCTAAATGCGTTGAACTGGAAAGAGAATATTTTGCAAAATTATAAAAAAAATTAATTCCACAACTCATTTGTTTCATTTCGAGTTTAATTTTACATCGATTCATTTTCGTATATACACCTATTTAATCATAAATGCATATTTGAAGACATTTCTAAGTTAAAAGCTTTTTTAATTTCTAGACTGAGAGTGTCTTGAACAAAATGCATGCGTATGTCAAAATTATTTTAATGTTTAATTGAATGGTTTTGGAATTTGTGAATTCATGCAAAGATTATTTTATTTATTGACACACCAAGATAACAAACAACATTAACTGATGTTTTTGGAACAAATTCTTTCTGTATAGCACCCTCAATAAATCAATTAATATCGTTTTGATTTGTGTTTTCTCCAAACGAGATTTTTTTGCAATAGATAGAACTGATTTTCTTTATCTTAATTCTGGAAATTGTTTATAAATTCGTAAAAACATTTCTTTTTAAAACGATGCAATTAACTTCCAAAAATTCATCATATTTTCGCGTGTTATTCAAAGTAAAATAATATTTTTGCGGTATAACAAAATGATTAACTATAAAAAAAAAATTGAAGGCTTTTATGAACCTCATAGCTCTAGTTAATAAATTAGTGTAATATCTAATGATGGATCATTAATCAAACTGGCGATTTCAAGGAGTCATGTGCGATTACGACCACCTCGCTGAGGCAGGACTTTGTAGCGTTATGTTTAATCTATTATTCTAGTCGTTGTATGAGCATGTCAATATTTAATTTATATTGCGGAAACACCATTATTGTTCAATATAACTACAATCCCGCATTTCTGTTGAGAGAGAATATTTTTATATTAAGTTTATTGTTCAAATTTATACACGCTTCGTTTTTCGCTTTCCGTTGGTAATTAATTGTATTAAGTCAAACGCTTGTAATACATGTAACGCTATGCTTGACTAATTTCTTCAAATTATATAAATCTGGTTAGTAATAACATAAATTGATTTAATGGTGTCGTGATTAGTAATAATAAAATTTAGGGTCGAGTAACTGTGGATAAAAAAGAAGTTATGTAATATCGTTTTTAGTACTAAGTGGTTTACAAGAAATTTATTTTACCGAACTTAACGAAGAATAACGCTCGGAATCAATAATATACCTTGCAACTTCAAACGAACTTTTCAATGAGTATAATTATTTGAGTTTCTTTAGAAGACTGATTCCATTTCTTGTGACTTAATTTTGTATGTATTTACTTGTGTAAAATCCTGGCATATATGATTCCTTAACCTTCATTGACTTTCATAGTAAATGTACTCAGGCGTCTTTAACTTTATAGCCTTCCTATCTCGATGGTGTCACTAATAATTCTCTAGATTTAGAGAGAGGTTATTGTAATAATCTGAAGAAGAATGACACCATCGAAATCGATAATATGCCTATAATTTCAAATGAAATTTTATATGTTAGATTAGAGAGCATGAACTGATGGATCCTATGACAAAAATTTGAATTTCGTTAGAAGACTGATTCCATTTATTGTGATTTCCCTTTATATGTATTTGCTTGTGTAAAATTTCGACATTTATGATTCCTTAACCTTCATTAACTTTCATAGTAATTGTGCTCAGGCGTCTTTAACTTCATAGTTTTCCTATCTCGATGGCGTCCCTAATAATTCTCCAGATTTAGAGAGAGGTTATTGTAATAATCTGAAGAAGAAAGACACCGTCGAAATTGATAATATACCTATAATTTCAAATGAAACTGTATGTGTTAGATTAGAGAGTAAGAAATGCTGGATTCAATGAGTAAAGTTTGAGTTTCTTTAGAAGACAGATTCCATTTATTGTGACTTCATTTTATATGTAATTACTTGTGTAAAATTCTGGCATTTATGATTCCTTAACCTTCATTAACTTTCATAGTAAATGTGCTCAGGCGTCTTTAACTTTATAGCCTTCCTATCTCGATGGCGTCTCTAATAATTCTCCAGATTTAGAGAGAGGTTATTGTAATAATCTGAAGAAGAATGATACCGACGAAATTGATAATATGCCTATAATTTCAAATGAAACTGTATGTGTTAGATTAGAGAGTAAGAAATGTTGGATTCAATGAGTAAAATTTGAGTTTCTTTAGAAGACTGATTTCATTTATTGTGATTTCCCTTTATATGTATTTGCTTGTGTAAAATTTCGACATTTATGATTCCTTAACCTTCATTAAGTTTCATAGTAATTGTGCTCAGGCGTCTTTAACTTCATAGTTTTCCTATCTCGATGGCGTCTCTAATAATTCTCCAGATTTAGAGAGAGGTTATTGTAATAATCTGAAGAAGAAAGACACCGTCGAAATTGATAATATACCTATAATTTCAAATGAAACTGTATGTGTTAGATTAGAGAGTAAGAAATGCTGGATTCAATGAGTAAAGTTTGAGTTTCTTTAGAAGACAGATTCCATTTATTGTGACTTCATTTTATATGTATTTACTTGTGTAAAATCCTGGCATTTATGATTCCTTAACCTTCATTAACTTTCATAATAAATGTGCTCAGGCGTCTTTAACTTTATAAACTTCCTATCTCGATGGCGTCTCTAATAATTCTCCAGATTTAGAGAGAAGTTATTGTAATAATCTGAAGAAGAATGACACCATCGAAATCGATAATATGCCTATAATTTCAAATGAAACTGTATGTGTTAGATTAGAGAGTAAGAAATGTTGGATTCTATGAGTAAAATTTGAGTTTCTTTAGAAGACTGACTCCATTTATTGTGACTTCATTTTATATGTATTTACTTGTGTAAAATTCTGGCATTTATGATTCCTGAGCCTTCATTAACTTTCATAGTAAATGTGCTCAGGCATCTTTAACTTTATAGCCTTCCTATGTCGATGGCGTCTCTAATAATTCCCCAGATTTAGATAGAGGTTATTGTAATAATCTGAAGAAGAATGACAACATCAAAATCGATAATATGCCTATAATTTCAAATGAAATTTTATATGTTAGATTAGAGAGTAAGAAATGATGGATTCAATGAGTAAAATTTGAGTTTCTTTAGAAGACTGACTCCATTTATTGTGACTTCATTTTATATGTAATTACTTGTGTAAAATTCTGGCATTTATGATTCCTTAACCTTCATTAACTTTCATAGTAAATGTGCTCAGGCGTCTTTAACTTTATAGCCTTCCTATCTCGATGGCGTCTCTAATAATTCTCCAGATTTAGAGAGAGGTTATTGTAATAATCTGAAGAAGAATGATACCGACGAAATTGATAATATGCCTATAATTTCAAATGAAACTGTATGTGTTAGATTAGAGAGTAAGAAATGTTGGATTCAATGAGTAAAATTTGAGTTTCTTTAGAAGACTGACTCCATTTATTGTGACTTCATTTTATATGTATTTACTTGTGTAAAATTCTGGCATTTATGATTCCTGAGCCTTCATTAACTTTCATAGTAAATGTGCTCAGGCGTCTTTAACTTTATAGCCTTCCTATGTCGATGGCATCTAATAATTCCCCAGATTTAGAGAGAGGTTATTGTAATAATCTGAAGAAGAATGACACCATCGAAATCGATAATATGCCTATAATTTCAAATGAAATTTTATATGTTAGATTAGAGAGTATGAACTGATGGATTCAATGAGTAAAATTTGAGTTTCTTTAGAAGACTGACTCCATTTATTGTGACTTCATTTTATATGTATTTACTTGTGTAAAATTCTGGCATTTATGATTCCTTAGCCTTCATTAACTTTCATAGTAAATGTGCTCAGGCGTCTTTAACTTTATAGCCTTCCTATCTCGATGGCGTCTCTAATAATTCTCCAGATTTAGAGAGAGGTTATTGTAATAATCTGAAGAAGAATGATACCGATTCCTTAGCCTTCATTAACTTTCGAAATTGATAATATACCTATAATTTCAAATGAAATTTTATGTGTTAGATTAGAGAGCATAGAGAAGAACTGATGGATTCTATGAGTAAAATTTGAGTTTCTTTAGAAGACTGACTCCATTTATTGTGACTTCATTTTATATGTATTTACTTGTGTAAAATTCTGGCATTTATGATTCCTTAACCTTCATTAACTTTCATAGTAAATGTGCTCAGGCGTCTTTAACTTTATAGCCTTCCTATCTCGATGGCATCTAATAATTCCCCAGATTTAGAGAGAGGTTATTGTAATAATCTGAAGAAGAATGACACCGTCGAAATCGATAATGTACCTATAATTTCAAATGAAATTTTATGTGTTAGATTAGAGAGCATGAACTGATGGATTCTATGAGTAAAATTTGAGTTTCTTTAGAAGACTGACTCCATTTATTGTGACTTCATTTTATATGTATTCACTTGTGTAAAATTCTGGCATTTATGATTCCTTAACCTTCATTAACTTTCATAGTAAATGTGCTCAGGCGTCTTTAACTTTATAGCCTTCCTATCTCGATGGTGTCACTAATAATTCTCCAGATTTAGAGAGAGGTTATTGTAATAATCTGAAGAAGAATGACACCATCGAAATCGATAATGTACCTATAATTTCGAATGAAATTTTATGTGTTAGATTAGAGAGCATGAACTGATGGATTCTATGAGTAAAATTTGAGTTTCTTTAGAAGACTGACTCCATTTATTGTGACTTCATTTTATATGTATTCACTTGTGTCACTTGTGTAAAATTCTGGCATTTATGATTCCTTAACCTTCATTAACTTTCATAGTAAATGTGCTCAGGCGTCTTTAACTTTATAGCCTTCCTATCTCGATGGCCTCTAATAATTTCCAGATTTAGAGAGAGGTTATTGTAATAATCTGAAGAAGAATGATACCGACGAAATTGATAATATGCCTATAATTTCAAATGAAACGAAATGGATTCAATGAGTAAAATTTGAGTTTCTTTAGAAGACTGACACCATTTATTGTGACTTCATTTTATATGTATTTACTTGTGTAAAATCCTGGCATTTATGATTCCTTAACCTTCATTAACTTTCATAGTAAAGAGTCTTTAACTTTATAGTTATTGTCTCTAATAATTCTCCAGATTTAGAGAGAAGTTATTGTAATAATCTGAAGAAGAATGACACCATCGAAATCGCCTATAATTTCAAATGAAATTTTATACCTATAATTTCAAAAATTTGAATGAAATTTTATGTGTTAGTATTTACTTGTGTAAAAGAGAGCATGAACTGATGGATTCTAATAATTCTCCAGATTTAGAGAGAGGTTATTGTAATAATCTAAAATTTGATGTACCTATAATTTCTTTAAGAAATGTTGGATTCAATGAGTAAAAGACTGACTCCATTTATTGTGACTTCATTTTATATGTATTCACTTGTGTAAAATTCTGGCATTTATGATTCCTAATAAAACCTTCATTAACTTTCAGATTTAGAGAGAATAGTATAATGAAGAAGTGACACCATCGAAATCGATAATATGCCTATGATTTCAAATGAAATTTTATACTTTAGAGATATGAACTGATGGATTCTATGAGTAAAATTTGAGTTTCGTTAGAAGACTGATTCCATTTATTGTGACTTCATTTTATATGTATTTAATTGTGTAAAATTCTAGCATTTATGCTTCCTTAACCTTCATTAACTTTCATAGTAAATGTGCTCAGGCGTCTTTAACTTTATAGCCTTCCTATAGATTGTCTGCATATAAAGGCGGATGGACATAGACTGGTAAAGGCGGTGAAAGTGAAAAATGCTTACATAACAACAGGAAAATTATGAACATTAATCGCAGACTTCTCTGATTTTGTTGTATTTCGACTACTACCATGTCGTCTATTTGAACAACGAACATATAACAAAATTTCAAAGAATCCAGAGCATTAGTACTTGATTTGTTTATGACTTGGGGAGGTATGATTACGTGCAGTCTTTAATGATAATAAAGAAACGGACGAATTGGGCTGGCTCAAAGTGCAAAGACGCAGATATTTACACATTTGTTCCTTTGACTATAAGACAGCATTAGCAAAAGCACTAAATTATATTTCTAATCTCCTAACTGGAAGGAGACAGATTTGATTTATTAATAACTTTACGATGCCGCAACACGCCTCTGTTTATTTTAAAAGGTGTTTTCCTATATAGCTCCAATTCGTTACAATGTTTCCTTTCTAGAGACATTAACTCTTGTCTCTGTATTAATGTTTCCAAGCTTAGGTTGAAACGTACATTGCAACTGTAATAAAGAGCCTCACATAATGTGCATGTGAATTATTACATATTATATTATATTTATATAGATTCTACTTTACTCCTTCTTTCCTACTTTTTCGTTCCTTTTTTTCCAATTATTTGGATGTTTCACGGACGTGTCTTTGTTACACTTTCTATGAAACATAAACTAATTTAAATTTAATTTGAATTAGTTAACTTAAAAACTGTTGTATTAATTCTATATAATCATATGTTTAGTTGTTCAGCTTACCTAGACTCCACTTACATTCGTATTTTTATTGTTATTATTATTATTATTAGCATTATTATATTTTGTATATTTACTAACGTCAGAAGCAATATTATTCTTTTAAACTAATTTATAACTAAATAAATGTATACAAATTCGAAGCATTAGGTTTCGTAGAAAGTTTATTGAATTGCTTGTGGAGTTACGAAACGTTTAGACAAAATTTTCAATAAACAGGAAACGGAAATTTGACATCGATCGTTTCAAAGAGTTGTAAAATGCCGAGATCAAAACAAACTTCAGCGGCAAATATATATATAAATGTGTATGTAATTTAAAAGAGAATAATTAGTTTGCTTAATATGTATTTAAAAAAACAAAAAAATATTAATGTAACTACA
This sequence comes from Dermolepida albohirtum, assembly GCA_031893035.1. Lineage (NCBI taxonomy): Eukaryota > Metazoa > Arthropoda > Insecta > Coleoptera > Scarabaeidae > Dermolepida > Dermolepida albohirtum. The sequence continues at coordinate 575,594 of JAVIWB010005163.1, forward strand.
CTAGCATTCTTAAACTATTACGTGCACCTAAAGCAACAGAAAAATTGTTTTGAAAGTTATCATAATTACATTACTTTATATACGAGGGAGCGTTTTTATATTCGCGGAATGAGCAGGATGTAGAGGGGTGAGTAGGCACATTGGGGGCGTCGCCTGTGCAGCGACTCATGATTAGTATAAATACGAAGTTTCATTGTTATTAGACAGTTAGTCTTTGAGCTATCGTCAACCAAGTAACATAATCAGGAGTGAAAAGTGAAATATGGAAAAAATCGAATATCGTGCCGTATAAAGTTCCTTACCAGGCAAGGAAAATCAGTCGCGACCATAATGAATGAGATGTCATTGGTTTACGGCGACTCTTGTCCGGGAAAAACCATGATGTACAAGTGGCATAGTTTATTTAAACAAGGAAGGGAATCCCTTGAAGACGACCCGAGGCCAGGCAGGAGCATTGATGTGACCACGCCAGCACTTATCCAAAAAGTTGAACAAATTGTACTCGAAGATGCTCGACTAAAGAAGAAACAACTCGCAGAAATGGTTGGAGTATCAGATACAATAATTTTTAAAATCCTACACGACCATCTCGGCATGTCTAAGGTCAGCGCAAGATGGGTGCCGAGAACAACAGCGCGTAGAGTGTTCGCGTGCATTTTTGGACCTCTGTAATGAAGACAAGGATGGAGTATTGAGTGGAATTGTTACTGGAGACGAAACTTGGGTTCATTATTATGAACCTGAGTTCAAACAAGACTCCATGCAGTGGCATAAAAAGGGCACAGCACCTCCCAAGAAATTTAAAGAGTCACAATCAGCTGGGAAACTCATGGCAACGGTATTTTCGGACTCGGAAGGAATATTGTTGATTGATTATAAAGATAAAGGTGTTTCTATAACCGGAGAATATTACGCTTCAATATTAGGGCGACTAAAAGAAGCCATTAAAGAGAAAAGACGGGGAAAATTGACAAAAGGTATTCTGCTTTTGCACGACAACGCACCCGTCCACAAGAGCCGCGTTGCGTTAGCTGCCCTGCATAAGGTGGGCTTCGAAATTGTGAATCACCCACCCTACAGCCCAGACCTGGCCCTGAGTGATTATTACCTGTTTCCGAAAATGGGAAAAGAGCTGCGGGGTAAAAAATTTACTGCCGATGATGAAGTCAAGGAGGCAGTTTCGGCGTATTTTGCAGATAAAGAGAAATCATTTTTTTATGAGGGTATAAATAAATTAATTGAAAGATGTGAAAAATGTATCCGTCTTGCAGGTGAATATATTGAAAAAGAAAAATAATTTGGTTTTTTTATTTCCACCCCTTGTCCCCCATTCCGCGAATATAAAAACGCTCCCTCGTACTATGTGATTATATATTTTTAAACCAAATTTTGTACAATTGCTTACTTTGTTAAGAATAATAAATGATTAAATTTTCATTAAAATATTTATAAACCTTCGCGTCGTTTTTTGTCGAACTTCGAATGAAAACTTAAAATTCGTTTCTCTTTTATTTGCTTTTTATCAGTTTAGTTTGGTTATTCAGTTGCAAAATAGTAATACGTGTATTAAAATGCCAACAGTTCGACAACAAACTATCGTCAACTAAGCTATTTCAAAAGTAGTTATATCGTTGGACTACGTGAGCCGGGAATTGCATTTCGTGAAATATTGCTAATGCTAGTCATTCGTTTTGGGAGAGATTGGTCTCAAGAAAGTAAGCAAAATCTTCGAAAATTCTCTGAATAAACTCGAAGAACTACTAAGGAAGAAAATAGTAGAATATTTCAAGATCTGTGAGAAACATTTTCTTTGCAGCGATAGGCCATAGAATAACAACGCATTCTATATATCACCTCCGCATTCATTTGTTTGGACAGATTTCTACATCATGTCCTTAAATTAGAAAGGTGTAATGTAAAAGCGAAGCAATATTATTTTTTCTGAAAAATCACTTCGTTATTGGTGGGCTCATAATGGTCGTAAACAACATCGAAGAGGAGAAAGATAATTTTTTTATTCTTCCGCAGAATATAAGATTTCACTTGTGAAAATTGACTGTTTGGGACAGAATTAGCATGGAAAAACATGGAGAAAACTGAACTTTTTTAAAATAGTAATTCTTAGTGTGTCCATCATTAAAAAAATATGCGTCGGTAAGGTAGATCTTTCACCAATATTAAGTCAAAATGTCATGACATTTGCAACATCAGAAGCAGAGAAATTGCGCATAGAGTAACAGTATGTATTTGGTATTGGTCGAGAAATGAATTTCGAACGAAGAGCAAATATCAAGTTATGATAAATTGTTTACTGAAACGTTTAATTTGATGAAACAAGTATATGGTGATGCGTGTTTGTCAAGTACGAGTCAGTATGAGTGGTATAAATAATTTAAAGACGGTCGTATGGATAAAAATGACGACGAACATCCTGGTGCAAAAAAAATCAGTGGTTACGGAAAGTAACATCGAACTTGTGCATGAATTTATCAGAAATGAGCCGAAATCCTCATTGCGATACGTGCGAATAACTAATAAACTAAATATTTCCAAATATTCAATTCATCGCATTTTGACACACTATTAGGGACTGAGAAAGATTTGTTTCACACAAGCTATCTAAATTCAACATTGTACAGACTCAAAAAAGCACGAAAACTTCAAGTATTCATTTGTAACTAGCAATAAGACGTGGTGTTTTCAATATGATCCACCAACACCAAGAGTCAAAGCTCTGAATTGAAGCATCCAAGCGAAGAAAGACCGCAAAAAAGCCATTTGGAGAATTCAAAAGTGAAGATAATGTTGATTTGTTTTTATGATTCGAAAGGCATAGTGCACAAAGAGTTTGTACCAACTAGTCAAACAGTCAATGCTGTACATTATCTTGGTGTTATAAAACGTCTTTTGGCACATATTCGTCGTGTATACCCTCAATATTGTGAAAATGGTAGCTGGCGTTTGTTACATGATAATGCATCATGTCCAACGCTCGACGCTTATCACTGATCTTCTAACTACAAATGGCATTTTAGCCATCAACCATTTACTGTATTTCACCGGATTTGGCCCCTTATAATTTCTATCTATTCTCGAAACTATATTTTCCGATCAAGGGACAGCATGATGCCGACGTCGAAGCCATTAAAAAGGCGTCGACACCAATCTTGAAGGACATCTCTAAAGGTGAACTTAAAAATTCATTCGACATGTTAATTGACCGTGCAAAACGTTGTTTTGAAGCCGAAGGCGACTACTTTGAATAAAATAAATAAATTCTAATAAAATAGTAAGCTTTTGTTTTTATTTTAAAGTTCGGTTTTCTCTGCGACAGACTGTGTATTATCGGAAATGTACGCCAACATAGAACGAAACAATAGACATACAAATTAAATTCCGAATTAAAAGGTATGGGAAATAGCTCAGGAGAAAATTTCAGTTGGTGTCGATAGAGGCTAAATTACATCTGTAAAGTTTCGATACTAAGTTATATATTGATCCACTTTGAAAGTCTCTCAAAAGCTTCTCACGTATTTTATATAACCACACTGAACGCTTACGCTATATTTGTGTTTGTGTACATTTATGGTATCAATATCTGGAGGTTATTCAATCAGATGTGTATATTTGCTAAATACTTACATATGGGAAAAAATATGTTTCTTCATAAATATTATGATCAGAACTGATATAAAAATATTTTTCAAATAGGCAGTGTCAATAAAATTTTAAGCATCTGAAAATTGATTTTAAAAATAATCTTAAATCTGTACTGCGTATTAAAAATGTAATTAATTATAAAGTTGTAATATATTAACGGTACCGTTACCACGGTGAGAGTTAAGTTCGCGCAGCATTAGAAGTGGTGGCAGGTCTTGAAATAGGTTTAACATAAAGTTTCAAGGCACCACACGCGGCACATACTACATATCTAATATGTAATAAACAAATTTTACTAGACTAGGAAATATACAAGGAATATTTTTAAAACTGCAGAAACCTATTTTGAAATCAATTAGACGGTACACGTATAAAAACATATACATATACATATATAATACTTTAATGTATAAACCGCTGTTTAAGAATATAGTAAATCCTAGATCATAGGATCCATTTAATAATATATCAGGTCTACTGGAAAGTTCTGTCCGTTTTTAGAATAAAACAAAATAATAAATTACGAGACAACAGATCCTAGAAAATTTCTATTGAAAGTATTTCCAAATTTATTAACTAGCAAAAGGTTAGAAAATGTAAAGATGAAGCAGTTACCAGGGTAGTCCTGGATACATCACAAAATTTTGAACTTTCAACCAGCCAATTGCATTCTGTAGGTCGATCTCATAAAAAAGACTGTCAGAGACTTTTACATGTGACGCGTAAAATTCATATTTCACATCTTGTGGCACAAACTATTCGAGAAAGTTTTCCAGATACGGATGCATTAATAGCAAATAAAAAACTATTTGTCAAATGTTCCACAGTCACTTACACGTTGGGTAACATGGTTGAAGGTGCTTTTTTGTTATTCTAAGGATTTTCAATAAATTAATTGATTCTACAATTCAATTCTGACGAAATTGCAGCTATTAAGGACAGTCAGAAAAGATTTCAAGATAATTCCGTTGAAGCAGATTTAAAAACTAATTACGATAATTATAAGGGATTATTTGTCGCTATAGAAAAATTACGATGGTAGCCGTTTATATTGTACTTCGAGAACAGCAAACAAAAAAAAAATTTATTATCGAAAATAGTTTTATTGCATTTCAAAATATTCTCCTTGAAAATCGACGCACTTTTGCATTCGTTTAAGCCAATCCAAAACGCATTGCTGCCACTGTGAAGGCGGCATCTCCAACATATGAGCTATGAATGCCTCAACTGCCTCTTCCGGTGTAGAAAACCGTTGACCACGAAGTTTATTATTCTTCGCGTGTGGGAATAAAAAGAAATCACAGGGTGCCAGATCGGCGGTGTACGGCGGATGGCTCATCAATTCAATGTTTCGCCCGGTCAAATATTCAATTGTTTGAACCGACCTGTGAAAGCTCGCATTGTCATTGTGGAGAATGATCTGGCATTTTCGATTCGTTTTCCTTATTTCTTCAAAAACTTTTGCCAAACAAATAGTTGTGTACCATTCGGAATTGATCGTTCTACAACTCTCCGAAGAAACAGGCGACTATTTGTTTTGATGTGCTTCGAGCGCGAACAACTTTTGTTGGTTTTGGCTCATCTTGGAATACCCACACAGTCGACAGCTGTTTACGATCGAGCTCGTACGTAGAGATTCAAGATTCATTACCTGTGACGACTTTATAAATGTTCACCGCCGTTGTATTTTTTGTGCATTTCTTGGCACCAATCGACGCGAGTCCTTTTTTAAGCGATTGTCAAATTATGTGGTACCCAACGTGAACATAGCTTCTTAACAGCTAAATGTTCATGCAGGATCTTATACATGCTGGTGTTACTAATACCTAGAGATGCCTCGATCTCACTGTATATCACATGACGGTCTTGCATTATCAATTCAGACACTGGATTAATGTTTTTCGACACAGCAACATTTGTGGGACGACCTTCACGAAATTCATTGTCCAAGGAACGCCGTCTCACTATACCAACGATATACTGTAATTTTCGATGGTGCTTCATCGCCATATAAAGAATTCAGTTCGTCGATGCATTCTCGTTGAGATAATCCACGCCGAAAGTTATGAAAAATAATTGCACGAAAATGTTCGCGAGTTAGTTCCATTTTTTTCGCTGACATAAAATTTTCAAGTTACCATCAACAATACAAATAGCGACTGGATAATAAAACTGTCAAGGAAAATATATTGTCAAAAATGACAAACTTCACTATGCAATCATCAGATCGGAGGCAGCACTAACAGTGTTGCCAATTCCTGAAATATAAACGGCTACCCTCGTATATATAAATAAGTATACATATATACATAAAAATGAGTGCTTAAAAACTTCGAGAGTGTTATAAAAATTTTGATTTTACCAGATTAAGACAAATTTGTGATGGTGCTTTTATATATCCGCTATGTTATCAGTAGATATCGAACGCTTTTTCTAAAGATATAAGAACATTTTTTCGTCACAGCGAACATTGTTGACCAACGCAGATGTGGAAGCATATCTAATGGTACAAGCTTTTCACCAAAGTTATCCACTTAGTACTATAAAACAACAGCTATAAACAAGGTAAATGCCTCGGAAAATTTTAATTATTTATTTTTCTGTATTTTATGTATCGCCGATTGTTGATATTCGTTTCACCCACATCTGATTGTTAGTACATAGTTACGTACTTAGATCAACTGATCTTGACCTGTCGCGTCGAGGGAAAATGGCAAGCCTCATAATAACATGAATTAACGCACACATACTGGTTGGCAGCAACTTTTGTCATCGTGTACATATTGTACATCAGGAGATTGGGAGCAGGAAATTGACTTACCTGGCCGGCAGCGTCACGGTTGCTGCCGGATAGTAGCGTGGCGCTTCCCCTGGTGCAAGGTTGACAATGTCGAACATTTACTCTCAATTGAGAGTGCATGGGTATTTCGATATATTGGACGCCAAGCGGGAAATTTGAACTATTTTCATTTCTTATGTATTTGAAATGTTACATTTATACTTACAAAACTATTATATATATATGTACATGTACCTCCACATATTGAAAAGCTGCGTATTCAAATGAAACTTTATAAGATATTTGCATGTTTCATTTCAATACATAGGATCAAAACAGAAAGTTACTTTAACAAAAGATATACTGCAAATGTTTCGGTACAAACAAAAAAATGAAAAGATTATAAATAAGTAAATCTAGATTACGAATTTATATTCATATTTTTTAATAAAGTAGTTACTTGTTTCTTTCTAAAATTTATTAGTGAAATTAATATATCTAGAGCGGACGTGAAATAATGTAAAGTATTAACTAAACGCCCATTCACGTGCACGAATTCCTTTGGGAAATTGTATTTTATTTATTAAAAAGATGTTAAGTCCCCAAGGAATATTACACCCTCAATTATGGGAAAATATATACGAAAATAATAAAGTTGATAAGTAGTTTTCCTATTAACTTTTTAAAAATAGCACACAGGGAACAATACATTCATCAGCAAAACTGGTGAAAATATAAAATTTATGAACAGTTCATCGATTATTTAAATATCTGATGGACGTGTTATCAGTTATAAAAGAAGACATGCGTTGCGTTATTAGTTAAGAGGGAATATATAAAAAGCATATATGTAGCAGCATTTATTCAGGCTCCCTTTCGGTTTCCAATTACTGTTACTTTTATGATTGATTTTTCTTGCAGAATTCAATAAACAACTTTAGCTCGATTGCGATACCATGTGTATTTCAGAGGATTATAACGTAGACGTATTTTATTACTTTTATTATAACATCGGTAAAGAAGTTCCTAGAAGATGACAGGTTGGATTTGATTCCATATTTGTAAGTGCAGCGGTGAGACTTATAACGAAATATATCGTAAAATATATGATTTCATTTTTATAGACAAATTAAAGACCTAAGTATAAATTGGAAGATTTGGAACAATATAGTTTGTACAGGTTCTTCTATGTTGGTTTTCTTTTGCCAACAACATATTATGTTGTTATACAGCAACAACATATTATGTCGTTAATTTTAGAGTTTTAATGAAATAAAACCTAAACAGATAAAAATTAATGTGTCAATCATTTATGTCAATACTCAGTCTGTCGCAGAGAAACCCGAACTTTTTTAAAATAAAAGCAAAAGCTTACTATTTTGGTAAAATTAATTTATTTTATTCAAAATAGTCGCCGTCAGGTTCAATACAACGTTTTGCACGGTAAATTAACATGTTGAATGAATTTTTAAGTTTATCTTTAGAGATGTCCTTCAAGATCGCTGTCGACGGCTTTTTAGTGGCTTCGACGTCGCCATAACGCTGTCCATTGTCTTCATTTTTGATTTCTCCAAACGGCTTTTTTTCGGTCTTTCTTCGCTTGGATGTTTACATTCTGAGCTTCGACGCTTAGTCTCTGGATCATATTGAAAACACCACGAGCTCATCGCAAGTTGCAATAGAATACCTGAAGTTTACGTCTTTTTTTGAGTCTTTAATCAAGTCTGTACAATGTGGAATTCAATTAGCTTGTGTGGTACAAACCTTGCACAAATCTTTCTCGGTCTCAACTGCTGTGTCAAAATGCGATGAATTGAATCTTTGGGAATATTTAATTCCATTCCCACGTATCACAATGAAGATTTCGGCTAATTTCTCATAAATTCACGCCCAAGTTAGATGTTACTTTCAGTAACCAAAAAATTTTATTGCACAAGGATGTCGTCATTTATATCCGTACAATCGTCTTTAAATCGTTTATACCACTCATACACACTCGTACGCGATAAACACGCATCACCATACACTTGTTTCATCAAATTAAACGTTTCAGTGAACGATTTACTGAGTTTAAAACAGAAATTGATATTTGCTTTTTGTTAAAAATTCATTTTTCGACCAATGCCAAATACATACTGTTACTTTATGCGCAATTTCTCTGCTTCTAATGAGGCAAATGTTATAATATTTTGACATAATAATTTTTAATAGATGAAGATGAATAGATGAAGAAGAATTACTACTTTAAAAAGGGTCTATATTATTTGCGACAAACTGTGTACTTTTTCGATATATTTTCTTAAAACGCCAGGATCGGGATTTATATAGGTAAACAATAGATTGGATTGAGGTCCGGTGAATTTCCAGGCCAGAGCAGAAAGCACAAAAAACATTCTGTACAAAGTCCCATCTTTCATAAACATTTTCCTCTCCATCTGGTGAAGTAATAAAGCGCACCAAAACAGTTTATATTACATATTTGTATTGATACTGTTTCATTATCCCTTCGCCAAAGTACAGAGATCCTATGGTCATGCATTACTGGTTAGATAGTAATGCATGACCATACTATCACAGGTGGGAGGATCTTCAGCAATTTCTGCTACACATTTCATTTTATAACGTTCCGAAGATGTTCGTCTCACAAATTTGATTCTGCAACCGCTTCCAGTCGTATCTCGCCACTGAATATGACCTATGATTGAAAAATTAACAACAGTGAATACCATGTAATATAAAAAACATTTTTAAAATATCTGCGATATAATTTTATAAAAGGGTCTTTCCCCATTCTCCACCAGTATAATGTTGATGGATCTTGGATAACTGTAGAATCTTTTTTCTATTGTTTAGGCCGAAAGCGGTTTTTTTTGTCAGGCTGCCGACATTTTAAGCCAGTAGCGTATAATCGAGAACATGAGGTCCGTTCAGATACATTTATATTAAAGGACAGATATAATAACTCTCTGTGAAAACTTTTCTATTGAGCAAAGTAATTTTTTTATCCTCCTTTTCGGTGATTTTCGATGGCCGGTGACAATATTGTCGACGGCTTGATGTTGAGGACAAATTTTCTTTGATAAGTGTTACCAATGTTAGACGTGAAACTTTTACGTATCTAATAATGTCGCTTCAAGAATACAAACTAGTCTTTAATAAAGTTTCTATTCTAGTTTTTCACTGTTTGTAATATGCCTTAGTATTGCCCATTTCGGATAAGTTCGTTATGAAAATATAAAGTGTAGGAGTTGGAGGGTTCTAACAATTCTGAATCAATTTTATTTGCTATAAATACATTATATTGTCTCTTCATCTTCCTAGAATTTAGCGAGAGAGATAAAGATTACGAGTTCGGTAGGGAATTAGCGACCCCGAAAGTTAATATTTTGAAATAAATAAATATACGTATATTGTAGGTTAACAGTTTGTGTATTTAGGAAGTAAGCATATTTATCTTTCCGGGAGAATACAATAATATGTATTTAAAATATATTATCAGAGATGGGATGTCCTTACGCGGGCTGGATTCGTACAAAGTACGCAGCGTTTCTAATAGTGTAATGCAATAAAATAGATGAAGTGTAGTATTATGAGTTAGTACAGAACAAATGTTTATATAAAGCAAACGTATAATTATTATATATGACGGACGTCTGTAAGGGAAATACGAGACCAAGGTTGACGTTGTGCGAAAGTTAATTGACAAATTTCCCGATTTATATTATAATGGTGATAAGATATACTGGAAAGTTTGCGATAAACGGTTGATATGCTGGGACAAACGCGACTGTAAAAATCATACAAAGAGTGTACAATACCAAAATAAGAAAAATAACGTGCCACCGGAACACAGTTTATGCTTGATTTATTGTTCATGATAATCGTCTGTGATTTACGACTTCATCTACTCGATAAGCAACCGTTTCATGACTTCTGGAATAAAGCTACTACCATCCCGGAGAGCGTTACAGAGCCATATGCCAACTATGCGTAACGACATCGCAAACATGATCCAATATAGTAGAAGATAAACAGCTGTGGTTACTTGTCGATAAAACAACAGATCGAAAAAAAACATTCTATTTTGAATATTATAATGCGTGTTCTAGATCCTGTTAATGCGACATTTTTCATTGTGTTAGCTAGCAAAAGCTGAAAAGTGCACTTGCGAAGCAATTATGATTATAGTGTAGACTGGATACGCTAAAGAAATTTTCAGTTTCAACTGATCAGCTGTTGATGTTTACGAGCGATAGTGCAGCAACAATGTGTAGAGTAGGGCGTTCCCTTAGATAGAAGTATGAGGAACTTTTACATGTGACGTGTAAAGTTCATGCTTTACACCTTGTAGCACAAAGTATTCGACAATGTATTCCATAGGTGGATACATCAATTTCAAATATCAAGAGAGTGTTTTTGAGATCTCCCAAACGAATTCCACAGCTAGAAAAACGCAATTTTAAGAAAAACGAGTTAAAAAGTTTAAATTCGATTTAAACTATGAAATCTTTATTCACCATTAATTTGCTATGCCTGGTCCATAGAGAATTCCTTTTGTTTCCTCTTGGAAGTCTCTTAAAACTGCTTGTTCTGCTCTTGCTCCAATTTTGGCTTGTTTCAGGACATCGCTCAGAGCGAGCGCTACGTGCTTCATTACGGCAGTGAGCGTAAACATGCACTTCGTGGCCAATTAAACATTTCAATGTCGCCAATGTTTTCATTACTCCTTGAAATCCTTCGTTGAAGATAATTACAGCCAAAAATGTTGCAATCTCTCCATACTATCTTTGAGTTTCTTAGCTGAAGCTGATGTAAGTTCCGTATCACTGCACTGTAAGACGATTTCCACAAAACTTTCGTTTCTTAGATCGACCAGAATGAATATCACCGAACTTGATTCCTTTTCTATCACTCATTACAAAAGCAAACAACTTATAAACTGATCTCTGATTTCGAATTGATTCATAGTAGCTGTTACGATCTTTCAAATATAACGATTAGTTATATTTGAAAGTAAGTTTGAGAAAAGAAGTGACATTCTAAATCTCTCTGTAAACATTTTTATATGAATGTACATGCGTATTGAAAGGTCTCAAGTAAGAAACCGAGCTTCGCAAAAGGTTCGGTGCCCCGCCCCGTCGACCGCTTGACCAAGCGCTCCGAACATCTGGTTTTCTACCTGCTGTAACTTTCCAACGACTTCGAATATTGGAAAATTACTTCACCAGCATATTCTACACATGTTTAGGAATTAATTTATGCAAAAATTCGATTTTCTTAATATATCACACGAGGTGACCACTTTAAGTTACTACAGATTTAGAAATTGCTTCTAATAATTACAATGAACTAGTTGAAGCGCTATACAAATATAGATACATGTATTCGGGTAGATTTTTTTTACATACCCACATGTATTACTTTTTTAATTACTATAACACTTCAATTGAAAATTTAGTGATAAAAATATCACGTTTTATACCTTATTTAGAACTACATTTGCTCCGACATTTCTATTAACTAATCTAAGCGAATTCTGATATGTGAAAAATGTATATTTTCTTCACAATTCATGATATTTACATTTTGTATTAAACGATATTTACTTGTGTCGCATGGAAAAGTCCTTATCATCACATCTATATACAAGTTTCTAAATCGTTATTTGTTATACACTTTCATAAATTCGAGAGACATAGTTTCCGTCTTGTCCTAAACGCGTTCATCTTTTCCCATCTATACAGAGTTTGTGCAGGGATTTTCAGGGCTTAGGGTCCTACCTCCTCGCTTCACACTCACTTACCCCGCGAACCCAGTAAACAAACGTTTCTTTGGAAAATTTAAAAATTCCCACTGCCTCGGTGATGCGTTCGAAACCATTAAAATCTACTCCATTCGGATATTACATATTCGCACAGTGGATTATGATTCATTACGCGCGAATATAGGTGGAGGGAAAATGCGAAAAATTAAATATTAAGAGAAAATGAAAAAAATTGTCGTTATTGATAGGGACGTTGGTCGTTAATAAATATATGGGAAGGATTATAAATTATAAATTTCAGGCAAAGATGAACTCTGTAATTAAATCCATAAATTAAGGTTTGGAAATGAGAAAATTTACAAAAAAAAAGGCGTGGATAAAATGTTTGTAAAATCCTCCTAAAGGTATATATATATATATACGAGGAAGCGTTTTTATATTCGCGGAATGGGGGACAAGGGGTGGAAATAAAAAAAACAAATTATTTTTCTTTTTCAATATATTCACCTGCAAGACGGATACATTTTTCACATCTTTCAATTAATTTATTTATACCCTCATAAAAAAATGATTTCTCTTTATCTGCAAAATACGCCGAAACTGCCTCCTTGACTTCATCATCGGCAGTAAATTTTTTACCCCGCAGCTCTTTTTTCATTTTCGGAAACAGGTAATAATCACTCGGGTTCCAGGTCTGGGCTGTAGGGTGGTTGATTCACAATTTCGAAGCCCACCTTATGCAGGGCAGCTACCGCAACGCGGCTCTTGTGGACGGGCGCGTTGTCGTGCAAAAGCAGAACACCTTTCGTCAATTTTCCCCGTATTTTCTCTTTAATGGCTTCTTTTAGTCGCTCTAATATTGAAGCGTAATATTCTCCGGTTATAGAAACACCTTTATCTTTATAATCAATCAACAATATTCCTTCCGAGTCCCAAAATGCCATTGCCATGAGTTTCCCAGCTGATTGTGACACTTTAAATTTCTTGGGAGGTGCTGTGCCCTTTTTATGCCACTGCATGGAGTCTTATTTGGACTCAGGTTCATAATGATGAACCCAAGCTTCGTCTCCAGTAACAATTCCACTCAATACACCATCCTTGTCTTCATTACAGAGGTCGAAAAATGCACGCGAACACTCTACGCGCTGTTGTTTTTGCGGCGGCGTGAGCATTCTCGGCACCCATCTTGCGCTGACCTTAGACATGCCGAGATGATCGTGTAGGACTTTAAAAATTGTTGTATCGGATACCCCAACCATTTCTGCGAGTTGTTTCTTCTTTAGTCGAGCATCTTCGAGTACAATTTGTTCAACTTTTTGGATAAGTGCTGGCGTGGTCACCTCAATGCTCCTGCCTGGCCTCGGGTCGTCTTCAAGGGATTCCCTTCCTTGTTTAAATAAACTATGACACTTGTACACCATGGTTTTTCCTGGACAAGAGTCGCCGTAAACCAATGACATCTTATTCATTATGGTCGCGACTGATTTTCCTTGCCTGGTAAGGAACTTTATAACGGCACGATATTCGATTTTTTCCATATTTCACTTTTCACTCCTGATTATGTTACTTGGTTGACGATAGCTCAAAGACTAACTGTCTAATAACAATGAAACTTCGTATTTATACTAATCATGAGTCGCTGCACAGGCCACGCCCCCAATGCGCCTACTCACCCCTCTACAACCCGCTCATTCCGCGAATATAAAAACGCTCCCTCGTATATATATATATATCTATTGAACTTTCTGAGAAGTGGTAAAAATACATGTCAATACAAATACAAGTCTCCAACATATGTAGAACAATAGATTCTGTTCTTAATCTGTTTTCATCTGCCACACAATTGAAAACCTTTTTCACGACACATTAATAAAATTCCGTACGCTTTTTAGCTGGGTACTTTACTTGGGTCAGAGGTAGTTCTTATTAGATTAAAGTATTTCATTTAAGGCCATCTACATATTTATACTTAGCATATAAATAAATACAAAGATAAGTACCAAAAATTTATTAATTGAATAAATACAGGTGTTTCAAAAAGAATATACGTATTTGGAATGCATACACATCCTGTATCTAAAAGCTGTCGATACCATCTGCGAATGTTCCACCCTTTCGGAGGATCAATTTAGTAGCTCAACCTGAAACGTCTTTGCACTTCGCAAACTCGAGAATATGTGACAAATGATTTCTGCTGCGGAGTAGCCATTTTAAACATATAACGGTTACCAAGAAAAACAGAAGACAACTGATATCTAGCGGCTATTAAATAAACTAGACTATGTATTCGTTTCTCCAATAGCCGAGCCGAGGCGCAGCGATCCATCATTTGGACAAAATAATACTTTGTAATACGTATATTCTTTTTGAAACACGCTGTATATAAGGATGTAATTTTAAAATAACAGTTGCATATTTCAATAACATGAACAAATTAGAATTAAAAACTATAAATTAAACCAAACGATAACTGAACGTAATTGAAAATTTAAAAAGTCAATGAGACACTTGTGACTGTTATTTTGCAGACAGTTTCCCGAATTGTGATCTAATGTGACACAAATTCACATGCATTTCACTATTAATGTTCTTAAGTGTTGGCTGCACTTAGTCTTCATTATTTTCATTAAATAAAATGCAGATTCACATAAACGAGACACCAAAGATGGAAATGAAACATTCAAGTTCTTGTTTGTGATAAAAAGGGTAATTCCTTCTTAAGTTTAGAGATATGCATAACGAAAATTGCGTCTATATCAATGAGCCTTGCTTTTGAATATGTACTGGCTATCGATAATTCCTCTCCCTTCTGAGTTGTTAGTTTTATGTCAGTTTGAAGGTAAAGTACTCTGGTCTGTTCAAAAGGAGAAGGGAAGTATTATATTTCATTGATCCCTATTGTGGTCTTTACCCATCCTTTTCAGTTGGTTTCCTTGCGTCTTTGTCGAATTAGATAGAGTCTTGAATGTAGGCTTAAGCCTGGTAAAAACTTCACAGTCTATGCCGACGTCCAAAGTTCCAGTTTTCTTGAAAAAATATTTAATTTTATCGTTGGTCAAAATTATATTTTCGTTGGGGCCTTGCATGCTAGAATCTAGAAGATTAAGCTTTTGAAAAATATGTCAATTAGTTATTCCGCATTACACTGCTTAATTTTTCTGGGAATTAAAGATTTTCGCTTTTGGAAAATAAGTTAATTTCGTCACGTTCTAGATCCTTTGAATGCCAATAAATTTCGAAATCCAATAATAAATTCTTGTGACCCGAGCTCATTTCTTCGTAAAATTTTTAAACTATACGGGATTTTACCAGACGTGTTTTTATATAATTAATCATGGCGGTAACATTTTTGAGCATTCTTCACTTTTTGTACAAGAAACAGTAAATCAAAACGATTGAAGAATTTTTTTTTGCCAAATTGATAAAACTTCTGATGCGTCCGATCATAGCTGTTGCTGCATCTGTGCAAATTAAGCAACAATATTCTCAATTCTTTCCTTGGAAATATGTACTGGCCAAAGAAAATATGTTTGTACCTTTCTTAGCGAAAAAAGTTCTTTGCAAAATAGAGATTATTTCATCCATAAAACGGACAAATGTCTCTAATCGAACTTTACTACTTGCAACAGTCGAGTCATCTATGCATTTGTTGAGTGAATTTTGAAACACAATACAACGTCAATATAGGTTTTACCTGTGGTGTAAGAAATCGTATCCTATCCCGAATAAAACAACAGGTATGAATTAAAAATTGCGAACAGAATATTCTCAATTTCGTATCGCTCAGTATGCAGGCTTCAAAAACTCACAGTATAGCAGCGCATATTGTTACATTTCTTTCACTGACAATTATTTGGAAACTAATTGTACATATACAAGGAGTGATTCATTTGGAGGTTCTTCTTTCAAAAACAAAAGCTTCGATTTTATCGGGTATTCTTTATTATAATTACAAACGAACCGTGATATCACATGATCTAGGCGACTACCGCGCGATTCCATTACGTGAAATTAAATGTTCACCAAATTGTTCTCGTAATAAAGGAATGCCTTCAAAGACTGTGAGGAAAGTAGAGCCGTCTTGTTGGAACAAAATGTTGTTGAGATCACGGGCTTCAATTTCAGGCAGCAGATAGTCCGTTATCATGGCACGATAATAGTCGCCATTCGCAGGTACTTGCAGCCGTCTTCATTTTTGACGAAATATGGACCAATAATTCCACTTGGTCATAAACCACACCCAATCGTGGTTTTATCTAGATGTCATGGCAGCTTTTGAACCTCTTTGGGTTTCTCTTCATTCCAAATACGACAATTATGCTTATTGATATAGGCATTAAGCTAGAAACACTGGATCTTTTTCAAGCTGAAGAGAACTCAAGAACTCAAGCTGAAACGGTGACGATTCGAAAGGTCAGCCTCTTTCCATTTTTGAACGAGTTGAATTTTGTATGCTTTTAAACCAAGATCCTTACGTAGAGTACGCCAAGTTGTGGTATACCCCAAGCGAAGCTGTTGATAACTACGCCGAATCGATTCTTCACGGTCATCGTGTACACTCACAGCTACCGTCGCTATATTTTCTTCACTTCTTCTATTTGGTCGCGTATTATTCAATAATGGAAATAGCATTTCAAATTTTTCGATGGTATAACGAATTGTGCGTTTGATGGACCTATTCCGTAGACCATAAGTTGCTCAAAGCGCACGAAACACATTTCTCGTCCTAAGTTGATTTTCGTAGTACGGCTGAATAATTTGTAGACGCCGAATCGGCCTGAGTTTTTCCATAATAAAATGTCACACAATACTTAATTAAAATAGCGTGAAAGTTTGACGCGACTCATGCTTTAGCTGTCAAAAAATAAGTATTGAAAATAGTACATCATAATGAATCATACATTATATTTAGGAATATAGAAAAAGAAATTTAAATCCAATTTAATATATATAGAATAGCTTACTAATTAAGACATCGTGCTAATCTTTCCATTCGAATAATCTCTTAATCCTTTTTGCCCTCTTTCGCCTACAAGTCAGTTAACTTTCCTCTGTTGCAGACCATATTAAAACTTTTTTTAACATTTTCACGCCATATTTTCCTGAATTCTTTCGAAAATAATAAACACGGCGATTCTAAACCAATTCCGATTTTAATTATTGTTAAACTACGTTTGGTTCAATAAGATAAATCTCTCTAAGACGAAATATCTTAAATTTTTATGTAGCGTAGAGTTATTTTATACTCGCAGATATTACTCGAGCTTTAATATAAAGATTCACTTGACGGAGTAAATACAGACCTAGTAAATTAAATTTAATGAAGAAAATTACTGCGTTAATTGACATTTATAAGCAGCTGAATTTAATAAGCGGGATTATATTAACTGTTTTGAAAAAAATGTACATTGTAACCACAATTTATTATTTCTATGTATTTTAAATTAAATTAAAATAATATGAAAGTGTTTAGAGCAATATGAAGTACCGTTATACAGTGCGGTCTTAGTGCAGAAGAATAAGGTTATGGCTGTATTTTATGTACTTAAATAATTCTTATATATAGTAGGCTATGACTTTCATATAAAGTTCAGAATATTGAAAAATAATATAATTATAACTGTCGCGTCGATTGGTGCCAAAAAATGCACAAAGAAATAGAATGCCGGCGCTTCAAAGAACATTTATAAAGTCGTCACAGGTGATGAATCTTAGATCTATACATATGAGCCCGATAGTAAACAGCAGTCGACTGTGTGGGTACTCCAAAATGAGCCAAAACCAACAAAAGTTGTTCGCGCTCGAAGCACATCAAAACAAATGGTCGCCTGTTTTTTCGGAAAAACCGGTCACGTTGCAACCGTGCCTTCAGAGAGTTGTAAACTGTCAATACCGAATGATACACAACTATTTGTTTGCCAAAAGTTTTTGAAGAAATACAAACAAACCGAAAACGACTGATCATTCTCCACCATGACAATGCGAGATCTCACAGGTCGGTTCAAACAATTGAATATTTGACCGGGCGAAACATTGAATTGATGAGGCCCTGATCTAGCACCCTGTGACTTCTTTGTGTTCCCACACGTGAAGAATAAACTTCGTGGTTAACGGTTTTCTACGCCGGAAGAGACAGTTGAGGCATTCAAAACTCATATTTCAGAGATATCGCTTTCATAGTAGCAGCAATGCTTTTCGGATTGGTTTAAACGAATGCGAGAGTGTATTGATTTTCAAGGAGAATATTTTGAAAAGCAATAAAACTATTTTCGATAATAAAAGTTTTTTTTTGCTATGTCCGAAATATAAACGGCTACCCTCGTATCATCTTGTCGAATAATAAATAGAATCAATATTTTTACATGACACAATCAACGCCGAACAGTATCAAACCATTTTACAAGAGTTTGTGGAATAACTTCATAATAATGAGTTGGAAAGAAGATTTTTTCGTCAAAGTAAAGCCTTACTTCATACCGCGCGAAAAATATTGACATTTAACACAAAACAAGTTTTATCACAACAAAAAATGTGTTTTATGAGGATCACAATATTAGTTGAAGTAAATCGCCACCTAGATCAAACGACTTGAGCTTTCCAGATTCCTTTTTGCTCGGAAAGATTAAAGCCAATATTTGTAGGAGCAGATTTAGAACTTCAGCGTGTTCTTGACAATGTCAAGCAGAGAATTAACTTTGTCTACAGCATTAAGATCACCGTTTCGAAAATTTTTTGTAATCGCGTTATTAATTTAGTGAAGAATATTTGTATTTTTATCATGACAATTACTTTACATTTTTTAAATATTTTTATAATTACATCAAAGGTGATTACCTACACCTACGCATACCAGTGTGAGCACAAACTTAAACGAAATTTAATACGCTCTGTCAACTTTAATCACTAATAGACATCCGTTGTTTAAAATATAATTTACATATATTTTTCAGTATTTACAACTTTATATTAAAATCATAAGTTACTCTAAATTAAAATAAAATCGAACGCTCAGTATTGAATAAGGCCGCAGAAATGAGCGCTTTCGCAGCAGCGTATGGCTCAGTTACTATCAATATTAAAAATAATAAATGTAATTACTTACTATCTTAATTTTTTTTATGTTGTTGATGTAGAGTGACGCAGAAATTCGTTGTAGTATTATGTCATTAGTATGCCTTCCAGTGCTGACTCAGTTATACTCCTACGGCGAGGTGAAAATATGTTGGTGTATTTGGAAAAGGAGCGTTCTGCTTCTAATGATGCGATGTTCGCGAATTTAAGAAGGACGTTCGCATCATATACGCATTCTTGGTTGTCAGTTAAACTCGTATCTATACACACTATAGTTTGAAAATCGAGATTCTTATTTGTAACCGCACACAATATCGGTTGTTAATCCTCCTATACTATCTGTTGGATTTCATAACGAGGCTTTGACGTAATATACTATATTTAGCGCTTCACGTAATGACAGCTTGGTGTTCTCTAATTTGGAAATCTAGTATCTAAAAGAATTGAATAATTTTCAGAAATTTGCTCTATTTGAGCATGGATTTCGGTATCTGAAACCAGCCGTTGACTTACTGAAATTGCTTGAGCATCTCGCGGATTTAAATTTAAGACACAAGGTTTAATGATGTGTAAAAATTTCTCATAATATAAAACAGCTTTAAGCCACGATCCCCATCTCGTCAATATCGGCAGTGGTGGCTGAGGAATATTCGAACAAGCTTGTTCAAACTCACGAATGCGTTTTGGAGATTTAATAAAAAGTCTTTTTTGGTTGAAACTATAAATTGGTCTACTTTAGAATAACTGATAACTAATAAATTCAGCTACAATATAACATGAAGTAATTGAACATAAGATTGTTTTAGTAACTTTCCAGCTTCAACCATATTCGAACCCCCATCTGTAACCAACATTACACGTTGAGTTGCCGATATATTGAACTTCCCAAAAGTATGTTTCATAGTTTCTACTATCCTTCTCGCGTTTGTCTTCTGTAATATTCTACTACGTAAAAGGAGAGCCAAGGAAATCTCACCGCATTTTAAAATGCGCACTAACAAATTTAAAATACTATTCCTTCTTGCATCCGTTATTTCATCTACCGTCAGACATATTTTTTGATCTTTTAACTCTGCTTGTATTTGATCCGTAATCGTGTTTTTCACCCGAGGAAAATTATATTGCAATTGACCTCTTGTTGTCAATCTCCATTCCGGAACGTATTTCGTCCAAAAGTTTCGAAATTCTTCATTGTCTACAAAATTTTGTGGAATATTGCACACATTTAACATAAAATAAAGTCATATAGAAATTTATAATACAGTACGTCGCGTTGCGCATTTAATCGGTGTTGTTTGCTATTAACTTTTACACACAAAAATACTGTACGGTAAAATACTGATATTGCAAATAATACATTTAATTATAGCGCCAGTGTATTCTAATGTCGAAAATCGGTTAAGAAATCTATTAACACTCATCGAACATAACAAAGAACTCCGTCTATTCACCATCATGAATCTAATTCGGCATTCATACACATACCATACGCATATGAATCTCGCTTCAGATATATTCGACCTCTTTCAAAATACATCAACGCTGCCAATGAGTGCGCACTCGTTTTTGCAGGGTTAGTATTGAATGATTATAATTTTTTTAAGTTGGCAACAATTCTGTTTCACTTTCAAATTCAAATTTATCAAACACATGATAGAGTAAAAAACAAATAATCCTAACCACGGATGAACTATTTTAACCTAAAAAATTAATGACCAGGAAAAAGAATTTATGTGTAAATTATGATATAAAACGACACTTTCTGTATTACATAAAAAATGGGCATTTTGAATGATGATAATTACTGTATTTATTACCACTGATGTTTATGATCTCATTCGAGGTTAACAACGATCGGCAGAAAGCCGTGTTATAAATGCCATTGATAACAAACACAGATCATTTATTATTGCTTTTTATTGCTTGGTATATTAAAAAATATATTCCAGCAGCATATCTACTATAAATTATTTGTCTTTTTTACTTTTGCGATATAGAATTTTCATTTTATTACCTCGCACCATAAATAACTTAATTCGTACTGAACATGACTGTGTGAGAACTGAACATGTCAGTTCGAATATCCTATCTTAATTTCCAAATTTCTGTGCTCAAACTAATTATCGAAATAATAACATCAACGAGTATTTTATCTATGCGACATGTTTCAAGTGCCATTATAATTCAGTAAAACACCTTAAGTTCCTTTTTAAACGAACTAAGTTTGTGTCGACACAATCAAAGATCGACAAATACAATTTTGGCCATGTCAAAAAAGTTCGTTTTCTTGAATACCATAGCAAATAATGAGCTAAGCTATCTCAAATTGCATTGTTCTCTTAATACTAAAACATATTTGCTTTATTCGACTTATTTTGTTGCTACTTTCTAACACAGTGGTTTTAAAATCGCAGTAGAGACGCATTATCAATTTATCAATACCACAAAGGGTACTAGCAATGCAGCTTTGTTTATTTAATTTTTTAAAAGTAATTTCCTCAACCCTCAATACACGTCTCCATCCGCCGAAACCAATCTTTAAACCAGTTCTGGCAAGTTTGACTAGGGAGTAAAGCACAGTCGTTGTCCCAAGCCCGCAGTAGGACCTCATCACTAGAAAACCGCCTCCCGTTTAGTTTCATTTTCACATGCGGGAACAGTGCAAAGTCACAGGGAGCAAGGTCTGGACTGTAGGGAGGGTGCTCGAGAAGTTTCAATCCTGTCGAGGTCTGTACAGGCTTTGCGCGGTGAGCTAGAACGTTATCGTGATGGAAGAACCAAGTGTCCGTACTTGACTTTGGCCTCGGGTTCTGCATAGATCTAATGACTTTAGGCAGGCACTGTTCAGTATACCACTTAACTGTGACTGTCTTCTGTGTGTCTAAAATGACGCGTTCCACAATTCTGCTCGATTTGAAAAATACAGCTTTTTTCTTTACAGATCGGAATTGAATGAATTTTCTCAGAAAACAACACCATATTTCAGATTAGAAAACACATTTCCATAATGCGATTTTTCTAAAATCGCATTATGGAGCGATGATCCTCCGGACATAACAGGCACTGCACAATTTTTCCGATACATACCCAGTATGTGATTTCAATTTTATAATCCAACTGCCTTCTAAGAGGCAATACATAATTAGAATAAGTTAATATGTATTCCATAAAATTTAATCCTAATTTTTCGGGTATTTACTGTGTATTTTAGCAATTTAATTTTCTCGATATTTATTTCTGAGTTGTGTTAATCAAACCAAATTTGTAACACCATTAACTTGCTCTATTTCAACCAGTCTCCAACTGTCACTTGTTTACCAAATAATTACCGATTCAGATACTACTTTCCGTATATCGTTAACATATAACAAAAACAACAAAGGACTCAGAATGGAACCTTGAGAATCTCCATGCATCAGTGCCAACCCCTCTCTATCGAAATTAATAATCTTTTTTATTTGGTACCCCACAACATACTCTTCTATTGGACGAACAAGAACCTAGCTATTTAAGAAGTAAACCTTTAAACCTAGTTATGTATAATTTCTCTAATACGATAATACCTATGGTGCATTCAATCAAAGACTTTTGATAAATCTATAAAGATTCATACCGTTATTTCGTGTTTTTCTAAATTAAAAATAATGTCTACTAGCTTCTAAAATGTTGTAAGCGCGTTAGACTTACTCCCGTCCCTGTCCCCCAATGTAGTTAGTAAATCAGAAAATCTCTTTTGTTTTTTATCACTTTGCGTGTATCTATTTTTTTCGAATATTTTTTTGGAATTAGAAACAGGATTTAAAGAAGAATTGGTACAAGAAATTAGGGCGTTAAATTGCGAACTATACTATGAGCAATTGGACTGAATTTCCGCAGTTTTAAGAAAAATATTTCTCGTATTAGTCAACAGAAATCGAGTACTATTCCTTCAAAATAATATTAGACTTAATACCTTCCGATTACTACCATTTTAAATCAATGGCACACTTCCTTCCTGGGCGTATTCTTACTAATTTCATGAAAGTGGAAGAAGGATGGCGTGAATCCTTCACTCTCTAAACCAGCGGAATGATATAGACGTGGAATCAGAATCCTTACCAGACAATGACAAAGAATTATAGATCATAATGAATTATATTTTGAATATTAATTATCTTTGGGTTCTTTATATTATTAAGTAAAATTTTGTTCACAAAAAGAAGAAACTTTTTCTCTTTTTAAAATACTATCTTCTTAGTATTTTGGAACAAAAAGTTTTAAATCGTAGGTCAAAGACTTTTGATAAATCCATTAACATACAGACAGTTATTTCGATTACTTCTAAATCGACAATAATGCCTAATAGTACCAAAAACATTGCACGTTTGCTAGACTGGTCTCCAAGGTACCTATTTTGTATGTAATTCAGAATATCTTCCCATGAAACTTTTTTATCATTTTGTATACTATTTTTCGAATAAGAATTAAGAAATGGAATTTAAAGAAGGCAATTAGCAGCAGACAGCTGGAGGAAGTATGTATAAGATAGAAAAACATGTTGAAAATGTATATGTTGACGACAGAACTAAAGTCAAATAAATAAAAATCTAATAATTCCCCCAAATTCCCTCGAAAAAATTTAGTTAAAAACACTAATGAAACGCAAGAACCTAAGCCGATATTCCTCTTTAATCAATTATCTTTTTTCAGTTTAATAATTATTTCTTACCGCAAGCAATTTTGTTTTTTTAAAAATTGTATTTTATTAATTTAAATCGCCAAATTTTTAAAATAAATTCCGAACCAAACAAATATTTTCTTTGTCCATCGAATGCGAAGCCAATTATTTTTGCTAACATGAAAATAACAAAACAAAAACTGCTTCTACTAAAATAATATATAACGAGATGTTACTGTTTGAAATTATAAGGCCCGGACAAATAAAGGTAAAGAAAACATCAACATAAGCTTTTTGTTGATATGACTTGTGTTTCTGTTCTCGAATTCCAAATTACCCAATTATTGCTTCCAGATGCATACAAGTTCAAATCTTAAACAGAAATTTACATACATTTTTTTTGGATTTTAATGTTTTCGTGGTACTGGATGCAATGAAATCCATTTTTTTACTGATCGAGTTATTATGTTAAGAAATTTGATTTCGTTCAAACGAACTGTAAGACATATTGACGTAACTAAGAACCGTTCATTTCCTCACAATTTTTGTATACATAATTCTCAAAATTCATAAAATCTAAAATCACAATGAGTTAGAAATATTAGGAAAAGCACTTTCTTGTATGCTATTAAACGTTTTCTTCTCTAAACATATTTAATAACAGAGAATCGTTTAGGTCAATTTGTCCGTTTATTAAATTATTCTATTTTTTAGGTTTATTAATTTCTAGACATTTTCAATTTCTAGACTTTCTAAATGCTTTACTTATATATATTCAAAATTTGACCTACTTTTATCATTAATTAAATGATTAGCGAAAGAAGAACCCGTTTCGTTACGTTTGTCGAAAGTTCTTCCTGTTTGTTAAATGGAATCATTCAAATATTAATAGCACCCTGCTTTACTATATATGTTTCAGAGATTCAGTCTTCATCAGGCAAACTTCTATTATTAACGAAGGATTCCTTTGTAGGGTTTATCGTATCTTTTCGATACAGAAAAATAATGAATAATCATTGCCTCCCTCTCTCGTTCAGTGAAAAAATATTTATGTTTTTTCATTATTTTTCTGTATCGATAAACCCTGCAAAGGAATCATTCGTTAATAATACAAGTTTGCCTGAAGAAGAGTGAATCTCTGAAACATACGTAGTAAACATTGTGTTATTAATATTTGAATGACTCCTTTTAAAATTCATTTATTCGGCAAATCGCCGAGTTAGCAAGTGTCTGGGAACTTCGTTGCCGAACAGCGAGACGCATGCTCGCTTCTTTGGTTCAATACATTTGTGTGTTGTACGAGCGAGGGAGGTTTTTTCATTCTTCCTTTTTGACCAACATAAACACCAGGTCATGTACAACATTTTAACTTACAGACTCCTGATTTACCTATTATGGGTTTGGTCTTTGACAATTTCTTAAATCTTTCACTTAGTAAACTAATCTTGAACTCGTTCGGCCTTTATTTAATGAAAATTCAGGACTAAATTGATAAATACACAGAGTGTAACAATATCCATTAATTTTATTTCAAATTAATGTCCACTATTTCACAACACAGTGGCTTTTTCAGATGCTCGAAGTAGACTAAATTCTAATGTACAGTATAGAAACATTAAGGAAATGATACTTTTTCTTTGCTTTTTCTAAATGTGAAATAAAACAAAAATGACAAAATATTCGAACTATTGGGGAAAGGCACGTTCCACTGGACTATTACAATTTTTATTCTCTAAACAGATTTAACAATGGTTTTGATTCAAGTTATTTGTTTTCCATGTGATTCAAAACATTCCATGTATTAGATTCAAAAGTTCTTCTACGGTTATTATTGATTAAATGATTACGAAGAGAAGCATCCGTTTTTACGTATGATTTGCTGTGTTCTGGTATACGTTTGTCGAAAGTTCTTCCTGTTTGACCAACATTAACTGGGCATGTAACACACTTATAAACTTACTGCTATTATAGGTTTGCTCTTTGTTATTTTTGATGTGCTTTTGAAAAAGAATTATCAGTTCAGAATACCTCTTGAACACTTTGTTTTTTACTCTATGTTACTCTATATTATCAACATCATCTGTTGGATAAACCATTGAAATATTTTTGTTATACAGTTTTCTAGTTAGAATATTATTTATTATTTGGAGATTATAACCGTTCTCCTTGCTTTCTCACTAGAAACAACCGTCAACTAGATAGTATCACTTTTATTAGTTTCTACAATGCGTATATTCGCAGTAAACTAGATTATTGTTCTGTTATATGGTACTCGTTTTGTTATACGGGTATGGTTGAGAGTGCTTTAAAGAAATTTATTAAAACTTATTTTCGAAAATACTGCAATTATCTGTCTAATAATTATATGTATCATGACCTTTTGAGATAGTTTGGTTATTTTTATCTCGTAGTATAATACCTCAAATTATATTTGTTTATAACATTTTAAATAACCATGTTTGTGACCTAAACAAGCAAACTCAATTTTCATTTTCCGTTTCCAGACTTAATTCTCGTTACAGGGAAGTTTTTTATCTTCCTTCTACCAGCGTTTATCATTCTCCCAAATTTTGTCTATATGCTCATCTTGGCTTCAGGGCTGGAACCGCGTCTTCGTTAATTGCACTACAGACATTTCGTTATCTCTAGTATGCGATATATTCAGGGCTTAAGCTACTGCTTGCGTTTCCGCACTGAGACTGTGTGAAACTCAGACAGTCTCAGTGCAACAACGAAAGCAATAACAGCAGTTAAGCCCTGAAGATGCCCCATATATTATAAGTGGTGACGAAACGCCGGAACCAGATTTATCGAAGATACAGTTCCGGTCCGGAAGCCAAGACGAAGGAAATATGGACAACGACCGCGAAAGTTCACGAACCAGATGTGTCTATGTGTTGCAGTGTAAATATACTCAATGACATTAGAAGTGTTACACCTAGAAGGAATAGTTTCCTGGACGTGATTTTTTGGTAATGTGATAAGCTTAAGTCAAGAATGAAACGATCAGATTTCCAAGAAATTTTATTAACATTAATTTGAAAAAAAATCAATAATGTGTTTGGCGACCCCGTAGCTGTAGACATTCCTGTATACGTCTAAGCATCGACAAAATAAGATGGTCGATGTCTGCTTGTGGCACCTCGTTCCAAGCAACTTGAACTTGGTGGATTAACTGTGCCAGAGTTTGTGGAGGATGGTTCAAATTGGTCAGTCTTCTCCCCATTATGTCCCACACATGTTCGATGGGATTTAAATCCGGTGAACGGGGTGGCCACGGCAAAACATTAACGCCAGCTTCTCGTAGAAAGTCCATAGTACGACGAGCAATATGTGGACGCGCGTTGTCTTGCTGAAAAATGACGTGTGGACGGCCATCTAGATAAGGCAATAAAGTGGTTTGTAGGACGTCATCAACATAACGCGCAGCTGTCATACTGCCCCGAATAAACAGAAGAGGTGATCGGCTTCCATATGCAATAGCCCCCCAAACCATTACGCCAACAGTCCTGTGCACATGCCTCTCAACAGCAAATCCAATATCACGTCGCTCTCCACGACGGCGTCTTACCCTCTGACGGCCATCGTGCATGCCTAGGCAGAATCGCGATTCGTCGCTGAATACGACATTATTCCATTCTGCTTCCCAATGCTGCCGTTCTCTGCACCAGTCCAAACGTTGACGACGATGTTCTGCAGTCAAAGGAAGGACTAACCCTGGACGGTATAAAGCAAGTCCAGAAGCTCGAATGCGGCGATATAATGTTCGCATACTGACAATGCGACCTTCTACACCAAACCATTGGTCACAGAGTTGGCGCGTAGTAGCAAAACGGTCTCGCAGAGCTAGTAGTCTGAAATGCCTGTCTTGACGCTCTGCGGTACGCCTCGGTTGACCTGTTGGTCTGTTTCGTGTTCTTCTACCTTCTTCTGTCCACACCCTACACACACGCATTACCGTCATTGCAGTGTTTTGCCGTGGCCACCCCGTTCACCGGATTTAAATCCCATCGAACATGTGTGGGGAGAAGACTGACCAATTTGAACCATCCTCCACAAACTCTGGCACAGTTATTCCACCAAGTTCAAGTTGCTTGGAACGAGGTGCCACAAGCAGACATCGACCATCTTATTTTGTCGATGCCTAGACGTGTACAGGAGTGTCTACAGCTACGGGGTCGCCAAACACATTATTGATTTTTTTTCAAATTAATGTTAATAAAATTTCTTGGAAATTGATCGTTTCATTCTTGACTTAAGCTTATCACATTACCAAAAAATCACGTCCAGGAAACTATTCCTTCTAGGTGCAACACTTCTAATGTCATTGAGTATATCAATTGTATGGAAATTGACATATTTAATATTAAGTTAGATGCATTAAGGTGAGATTAATTTGAAAGTTTAGAAAATAATGTTTCTTTTTTCCCTTCTTTGGTTTCTTCTTCTTACATTATAAGTATCCGTAAAGTATTTTACTTTAACTTTACCTTTCGATTCATTATTTATTTTTTTGTATTATTTGCTTTTTCATATTTGAATTAAGATTATTCTGTAATTGGCTTACGCTACTGGATAATACATTATTATTATTATTATTATTGTTTATTATTATTATTGTTATTCCTTGCAGTAAATTGAGAATTCAGATTTTTTTGTTCACGTTTTTAATAGTTAAGTCTGAAAATTTAAAGTTTGATTTGTTTCAGTTTGTTTCGGAATTAATATAATTTAAAATTATATTTAGCCGTCTATTTCTTATTATAAAACATGCTATATTTAAAAAAAAGTATATCGTTCCCTTCGAATTTCTACACTGTACATTAGAATTTAATCTATTTCAACTTCATAAAAAAATTTTAGTCTATTTCTATTTTTAAATAAATAAAGATGGTTTATATACAAATTCCACTGATTTGTGCGTAAATGAAAGCAATAGAATTTATTATTTGCTCTGGTATTTTACATTCTTAAACAATCAATCACACGTATACATAATATACATTCATTTTACATGCATATTATATCTTCACATAGAAGGTATATAGCACAAAAGTTAAATGCAAGAATTATCTTACCTGCGATCGGTAATTATGTAAGGTTCACGTCCAAGGTTGCAGAAATGGAACTATTTAAATTAGGTGTCACATAGTCAGTAGTTCAAAAAGTTTCCCATGCAGCCTCGAGTTTAACACTAACTTGCATTGCAAGATTCTAGTAATTTATTTGCTTTTAGTATAAAATATTAAAGAATTTAAAACGTTTTAAAATCAAGGTTCGAGATTTTGACTCGCGATATTAGACTTAAAAATATCGTATTTTTTAGAAATTAATAAAACTTTTTAACACAAACTGTCATCGATCGAAATATTTTTAAAAAAATGCATTACATTTTTTTAAACAATATTGTACGTTTATCAATTGTTTTGCGAACTTAAATTAGCGAAAGCAGGAGCGTTATTATAGTTGAGAAGACGCAACAATGTGCGAGCGAACTGCCAGTTCTGTTTCAGAATGCGCCGCGCGGTTTCGACCCCTGAAAAGGCTAGCGCCGATGTCAAGCTTAGCGGAACTCAGTTTCAACTGAAAATTTCATTGTTGGTAACCGTAATGATCTTTCGTGGCGTTTATGCGACGACGATGATGACGACTAAACTACTTGATAACACAATATGTTATAACGCACCTCTATACAAATTACGATTTTATATTGATGTAGTTCGTCCAATTATACGTCGCCTAACTATCTAGTAACGTGTACATGCAAGGATAGCGTAGCAAATATGTATGTATGTATGCATCGTGTATATTATGCACAAACTAGGTACGGCAGATATCATATACGAATATATATCTCTGAAATATTATCGCGAAAGAGATGATCACCTTGCTGACTTCGAACAATTAATTAACTGAGACTTTTTAACATGCACATGTGACTATATGATGAACGTATTATTTAGTTTTAATAAAGATAAAAACTCGCATGTTTAATTTTACTTTATTGCGACTTTTAAATAAAAATAAAAATAAACTTGAGAGACAGACATCATAAAGGCATACAATTAAAATGTAAATTAATATGATGCGTTAAGTGGGGAAGTTCATCTAGTCTTTGACACGCTGTACATAGTACACAGTATGTTAAATAAATAACTGAACTTTTTTAATATACAATAAAATACAAATATATTGGAAAATTAGTATTTATTCAAAATAGGGTACGTTACCTCTCTCAACGCCTGCTATTGGCACACAGAATTGTTTTGGTAGTACCCCAATTAATGTAACGTTTATTCGAGAATCGGCATCATTCACGCATTAAAAATAGTTTAAGAATTCAAATACAATGGGTAATGATGGAATCCCAGACTTCTTGCTTAAAGATTGTGGCGGAGTTCTTGCTGCTTCCTTGTGCCATCTATTCAATCTTGCGTTTCGTTCGTGTACTTTTCCCGAATGCTGGAAAATTGATAGAATGATACCTCCATATAAGAAAGGTGATATACGTTGCATTGAGAATTATCGTCCAATCAAAATAATAAACAACTTTGCCAGTCTTTGAAACTTGTCTTTTTTCTACCATTTTTCCGCAAATCAAATCTCTTGTATCTAACGTCATGGTTTTGTAAATAAGCCATCAACAGTTACAAACTTAACAATATTTACACAGTTTCAATCTGATAATATTGATTACGATATTCAAATAGACGCAATTTTTCCTGACTTCTCAAAAGCATTTGATCGAATAGATTACTCATTACTGCCACACAAGTTTGCTAAAATTGGTTTCTCGCCGTCACTTGTTTATTTATTTCAATCATATTTATCCTGTAGAGCTAACTATGTCTACTACAAAGGTCATAAATCTCAGCTTTTTCACTCAATAATTGGAGTTCCATAAGGGTCCAACTTCGGATCTCGTTTGTTTTCTATTTTTGTAAAAGATCTTGTTGAATTTTTCAACCATCAGAAATTATTATTCGCTGACGATTTGAAAATATTTCACGTAATAAACAACATCAATGACTGCCCTCATTTTCAAAATCAATTGAATGCCATTCAAATGGTGTACCGATAATAGGCTTCACTTGAATATTTATAAATGTAAGTAGGTCACTTCCACTGGCAGAAGTTCTTCTATTCACTTTAATTACACTTTGAACAATTCTTATATTAAAAATACCGTATTATTAAGGGTTAGGATGTCGCGTTTGAATCAGAAGTACTATTCAACAACCATATCAATAATGTATAATGCTGCATTAAAAACTTTGAGTTTCATAATTAGAACCACCAAATCCCTCTCATTGACAAGATATTACCACTCAATTTTTCCTTTACGAGATGCAAACTTAAATATGCGTCTTTGGTGTGGTCACTTCTTCATAAAATACATATCTATGCCCTGCAGCCTCTACAGGGCTATAATCATATTGATCTGTTGGCTACCTTTAACATTAAACTCGATCTCCGCAGATACCACAACGATATAATATTTCTTTATCATCTTCTTCACAATAGGATTGACGCACTAGGCAAGCAACTAGACTTGGAGATTCTCTTAGTCTGTCACCTTCATGGATAAGTGTATTGAAAAGCCGTTTGGAGAAGTCAAAAGTGAAGACAATGTTGATTTATTTCTATGATCCGAAAGACATAGTGCACAAAGAGTTTGTACCAACTAGTCAAACAGTCAATGCTATATATTATCTTGGTGTTATGATGCGTCTTTTCGCGCGTATTCGTCGTCTGCGCCTTCAATTACATGACAATACATCATCTCATCGCTCGACATTTATCACTGATTTTCTAACTACAAATGGCATTTTAACCATCAACCATTCACCGAATTTGGCCCCCCGTGACATCTGTCTCTTCTGCAAACTACATTTGCTGATGAAAGGACAGTATTATACTGGCATCGAAGCTAATAAAATGGCGTCGACAGCGATCTTGAAGGACATCTCTAAAGATGAACTTAAAAACTTATTCGACATATTAATTGACTCTGCAAAACGTTGTATTGAAGCCGAAAACGACCACTTTGAATAAAATAAATGAATTTTACCAAAATATTTAATTTTTATTTTAAAAAAGTTCGATTTTATTTTCGACACACTGTATATATATATATATATATATATTATTAGAATCAATAGAATATCTGGTACGGTTACTTAATGCATGGAAAAATTTTCTTAATTCTTTTTTTCGAAAACATTTGGAAACTTAGAAAGTAGAGAATACAAGAAAATCTAATAAAAGCATACAATATATTTACCAAAACAAAAAAAGAATTTATACATGATTAAGGAGTGTTAATCCACATACTACTGTTATTTTTTAACTTATGCAGCAACCTACATATCCCAAGATACTTTGGAACATTAATAATGCTTAAGTTAGGAGAAGTTTAAAAAACAAGCAGTTAACGCAGTGGTTAAATAAATAATATAAATTGAAATTTACTAGAAGATCTAAAATCGAAGGCTAAACAATTTTTTAAAGCCATAAAGTTTATGTTAAAAAGGAATCATTCTATTATTAATAACACCCTATCAACTACATATGTTTCACCGATATCACGGATCGTCAGGTTGATTTGTGTTATTAATGAACGATTCCTTCAGAGTGTATTATCATATCTTTCGATACAGAAAATAATGAATAATATCATATCTCCCTCTCTCGACCAATACATAAATGTATTGACCGACAAAGCAAGAACGCTTCTATCTTACAGATCGGAGACTATGTTTCCAGTGTATAATAGACAGAAACTTACATCTAGGCTTTATGCCAATTAAAGAATGTTAAAAAGGAATCATTCTATTATTAATAACACCCTATCAACTACATATGTTTCACCGATATCACGGATCGTCAGGTTGATTTGTGTTATTAATGAACGATTCCTTCAGAGTGTATTATCATATCTTTCGATTCAGAAAATAATGAATAATATCATATCTCACTCTCTCGACCAATACATAAATGTATTGACCGACAAAGCAAGAACGCTTCTATCTTACAGATCGGAGACTATGTTTCCAGTGTATAATAGACAGAAACTTACATCTAGGCTTTATGCCAATTAAAGAATGTTAAAAAGGAATCATTCTATTATTAATAACACCCTATCAACTACATATGTTTCACCGATATCACGGATCGTCAGGTTGATTTGTGTTATTAATGAACGATTCCTACAGAGAGACCCGATCCGTGATATCGGTGAAACATATGTAGTTGATAGGGTGTTATTAATAATAGAATGATTCCTTTTTAACATTCTTTAATTGGCATAAAGCCTAGATGTAAGTTTCTGTCTATTATACACTGGAAACATAGTCTCCGATCTGTAAGATAGAAGCGTTCTTGCTTTGTCGGTCAATACATTTATGTATTGGTCGAGAGAGGGAGATATGATATTATTCATAAAGTTTATGTTTGCTGAAGAATAATTTCGTGTTACAAATATTATCCGAACATTACTTTATGTAGCACATACTCGTACATAGTACACAAAGGATTAAGCGTTGTATTGAATTTCATTAAACATTCCGGAACATCTAAAATATTTATAGTTAGCCAAGTCGAAGTGTTTGTTCCTTTAGTCTTCCACTATATTGACAAAACTTACAGAATTAGAATTTCTGTAAAGCATATAAGTAATTAATTATTGTTAATGAGATTTGTAATGTTTTCATAGACATAGGTATTTAGTAAAAAATATAGGCCACGCAATGACCGAAAAAGTATTGCAGATAATGAACTAATTGTATAGGATATTACTCGTATAATAGTTTCATAATCTTCTTCGATAGAAGATAAATATATAATAAACTTATTAAAGCAAATTATTTTACAGATTTATTAAAAATTGAACATTTCGTTGGAAGCTTGAGTTTTGCGAATAATGATAGCGTAGTTGGTTTTAAATATGAAAAAAGAAAAAGAGTAATTACGCTAAGACAAAAGTGTTAAGTGATTTATATTTAGTTTGGTTTGTCATTTCAACATGAATAGATTGACGCCTGAACAACGCTTGCAAATTGTGCAAATTTATTTTGAAAATCATGGTTCTGTTCGAAATACGTATCGCACACTACGTCAATATTACGGTCAACATAATCGTCCATCAGAGCAATTAATTCGATTAACTATGGAACGTTTTCGCACCACGTATACTCTAAATGATAACACGCATCCAGAGAGACGTCGTACAGTGCGTACAGAAGAAGTCATTGCTGCTGTAGAGCGTAGCGTAGAGGAAGACCCGAATCAGTCTATCCGCCATCGTGCACAGGAATTGGATATGTGTCCATCCACTTTATGGAAGATTTTGCGGAAAGATCTAGGTTTGCGTGCTTACAAAATCCAACTCGTGCAAGAATTGAAGCCACATGATCACCTAGCAAGGCGTAGATTCGGTGAATGGGCCCAAAACAAGATTGCCGTTGATCCCGATTTTCATAATCGAATTTTGTTTAGCGATGAAGCTCACTTTTGGTTGAATGGATACGTCAATAAACAAAACTGCCGTATTTGGAGTGATGATAATCCTCAAGTGTATGTTGAGACACCGTTATATCCAGAAAAACTGACTGTTTGGTGTGCTTTATGGGCTGGTGGAATAATTGGTCCGTACTTCTTTAAAAACGAAGCTGGCCAGAACGTTACAGTCAATGGTGACCGCTATAGAGCCATGATTACTGACTTTTTCGTTCTTCAATTGAACAATCATGATGTACAGGAGTTGTGGTTTCAACAAGACGGCGCAACATGTCACACAGCTCGTGCCACAATTGATTTATTGAAGGAAACGTTTGGTAACCTCATAGTTTCACGTTTCGGACCCGTGAATTGGCCTCCAAGATCGTGCGATTTAACGCCGCTTGACTATTTTCTGTGGGGATATGTGAAGTCGCTAGTCTACGCCGATAAGCCCGAAACGATTGACCACTTGGAGGACAACATTCGCCGCGTTATTGCCGATATACGGCCACAAATGTTGGAAAAAGTCATCGAAAATTGGCCCTCCAGATTAGACTACGTCCGAGCCAGCCGTGGCGGTCATATGCCAGAAGTCATATTTAAATTATAATGCCAGAAGATTATCTTTCGAATAAAGTAAATTTCATGTCAATTTAAAAAAATCATATTTGTTTTATTCCATTTCAAAGTTCTATACCTCTAAGAAAACACCCGTTAGTAGCTTTTATTACACATTTTTGGATATAATTCTATGGATAAAACGGTTCTATTATAATGTAAAAATATACAGAAAGTGTCTTTCAGAATCTAAAACCAATCCTTATAGAAGTTTCTTTTTCTTCAACCAGCACCAAAAGAAATTATTACGCTTCTATTAAACTACTTAAATTTATTCCAAAACGAAAACGAATAATTTTGTTGGTTAAAACGAAAATTACGTCATCTTCATTCAAGTATATTTTAAACAATCCAGTTAATCATTTAATTTGAATTTGATGGAGCCTGTGGTTGATTAACTTAATCACTAAGGTTGATATATAACCCCTTTCCACATTAACTTTCGTAATTCTGTATACGCATTTCGACAACTAAGCTGTCATCATCAGCAGATAATTGCAGAACATTGCAAGTGAAACGAACATACAGTGTACATTTTGGTTCTCAACGGTACAGATCGCGTACGGAGTTTGTTTTCGTACAGGTATTTTTCGCCGTGGTTTACCAGGTGCGACACTTTGCAATTATCTGCTGATGATGACAAGTTGTCGAAATGCGTATACAGAATTACGAAATTCAATGTGGAAAGGGGTTATATATCAACCTTAGTGATTAAATCAGTTAATTAGCCATTATTATTATACGAGGCGTTTAAAAAATGGTCGGATATTTTATCTATATGTGAATAAAATTTACTCGAGAAAAAATGAAACAGTCTTGGTGAATATATATAATAAATAAAAAATATAAATTAAGTGTTTCAAAGATTATGTTTCATTACTATGAATAAGGCTAACATTAAATGTGTTATCTAAAACATACCCCGAGAAAAAACATGGTTCACATCTTCGTCAAAAAAAGCCTTTATTCTTTGGAATGTTTTTGGATTTTATGGAATTATTTTGCATATATTTTCTATTCCCTCCTGCAGATCATTTAGATTATTGATGAGTCTTGAATAAACCAATGATTTTAAATACCTCCAAATGCAGATACCAAGTGGGTTCATTTCAAGAGATCTAGGTGGCAAAGATACATTGGACCTCCTTCGCATCTTCAAACTTTTTCGGTCTACCTGAACGTTCTTTATTACATCGAAATCACCACTTTTGAGTTGCCGAAACCACACCTTACATATTTTTATGGTTTGAGCATGCTCACCGTGAGTTTCTACCAGCAAACGATGACTTTCAGCGGATTTATTTTTTGATTAATTATAAAAAAATAATACGTGCCGAAAATTCACTTGTTCAGGCACGAAACTCGACGTTTTCAAAGAGATATTAATCTATGACGATGTTACTTTTGACAAATATAACATGTGCGACTTTGAAGCTTGATGTCAGTAGAATAAAATAACATATGTGTCAAATCATAACATTGCGTACTTATGCTTATAATAACTTTCCGATATACCTGGTATAGATCAGATATACAGGAATTTCAAAGCAAGATTTGAACCATTGAGATCAGTTATGTTAAATAAAGAAAATTCCTGTTTAGTTATAATCATTTTATAGAAAGGAAATTTAATACTCTAGGGCTATGTTATATAAACAGAATATATATATATATATATAATCCATTATCCCTTATACCACATAATGGTGTCGGGTTTTTTTTCTTCGCAATATCTTGTTTTGTCCTTTAAATGTTCTCCATTCCTTTCTGTTCTTTGCCAATTCTTCTACTTCCCTCTTTGTCTTTCCCTTCTTCTCAATACTTCTTGCTATTACGTTATTCCAGATCTGTCTCGGTCTACCCCTCTTCTTATTTTTCTGTATTCGTGCTCTCCATATTTGTTTCACTGGCTTCTTTTCTTCCTTGCGCTGCAGATGTCCCCACCATCTCAACTGCATTTGTTGTTTAAACTCTTCTATCGATTGTATTTCTAGGTCTTCACTTCATTCCTTATTTTATTTTATATGAACAGAAGAACTGCAAATAATGTTTAAGCCTCACTTAATGATCAACTTAATCTGGTTACAGCATCGTTAATTAATTCGAAAGTTATAACAGCATTTATTTTCTAGTTTACAAGGAGTTCGGCACTTTTAGTTCTAAATATTTCGTAGAAAACTATTTATAACAGAAGTATACGGTCTCACTGTAACATTGTTTGGTTTACTTTTGTATACTGCTGACGCTACTGCAAGGCAAAATGCACATAGAGAAATATGTTTAAAATATATTTTGTGAATCTATACTAAACATTTAATTATATTAATTTTAACATAATTGTGGCTTAATTATACAGACAACACATAAATATTTATGTAGGTGTAAGAATAGAAGGACAAACAAAAACAATGCATTTATTACATCGAAACAATGTTAAAATCGTAGGCAGACTATCGAATTCGTACTTTGTCAAACTAATTTGGTTTACATTGAACTTAACAAAATTAAAACGAACAATACAATACGTGAATACATACCGAAAAGGTATGTTCAACACCTCTGCAGTAATGTATGTTATTAAACAAATTAGAACATAAAGTAAATAAGGGGCATGAAATAATAAGTTTACAGGAAAATATCGATTCAATTATATTACAAACACTTAAAACTTTATCATCTCCCTATAAAGTTCGCCTCGTAGATGTGTATACATTCATTAATATATACATAAATACTATACGACAGTAAAAAGGGGCATACCGTATTTTTTGAAACACGACGTATTTATTAATAAAATAAAATAGTCATTTTAAACCGAGAATCACGACGTATACTTTAGTTTCTGGTGAGTAACATACAATTTTAGTTGTTTTTATTTTTTGAATAACTTCACGAAGATTCTAAAAATAATTTACTGGTACATGTATAATATAATAGAATGCATAATAAATTTTGTATTTCTTCAGATGCTGAGGAAATGTAACAAAATAATCAATTACTTTCTTCATGAATATATATTACGTATCACATACATGTAATTTGTTACTTCGCGATGAATCTGCGCAAGTACTACACACCCCTAACTCGTAGTATTTGGTTTAACTATAAGAAAGCAGGTATCAGATCCCTATTGGGAAACTGAAATTTTCACCTGTTTAAATGATATATGTAAATCGTTATAATGATATAAACAAATTATAC
Source organism: Dermolepida albohirtum (assembly GCA_031893035.1). Taxonomy (NCBI): domain Eukaryota; kingdom Metazoa; phylum Arthropoda; class Insecta; order Coleoptera; family Scarabaeidae; genus Dermolepida; species Dermolepida albohirtum. The sequence goes on from JAVIWB010005163.1 coordinate 613,844, forward strand.
ATTTTAATATTTTCACATAAAAGTTATAAATTTATTATGGGACTGTACTTCTGTGCTTCTTGCTTATATATTCAAAAAGGGTGTTTCAAATTTAGCGGTTTTCTTAAAGAATAAATAAAACACATAATTTGCATTCGCTTTCAAAAACTTTTTATTGGTAATTGAAGTATCAGTTATGACATTTACACTCCGCGCAACATGAATAGGACCAACTGCATATATGACATTTGTAGTTGGTATAAACATGGTAGCGCGCTGGAATTGTTATTTTCGAAAATAAGAGGGTTGATAAAAAGATGTATGTAGGTACCAAATATAATTTTTGTAAAAGTCAGTGCAAATGTACGTTACTAATGACAATAGGTAGAGTAATTAAACGCCACTTGAATACGACCAATCTACAAAATAAAAGATTCGTTTGCAATAACAAAATACTTTATTGTTCAATAATGAGTACTTTTGCCATTATTTCTTATAACCTCAAATAGTCGGGATGGAATGGAATTATACAGGGTTCTCAAGTAGTCAACGGGAAGTTCCGCCCAACTTCGTTTCAGCGCCTGCTCTAGTTCGTCAGCGCAACTGAATTGGGTAGCATTGGAGTACAATTTACGTGACAACCATCCCCAAACATTTTCTATGATGTTCAAGTCGGGGGAGAGCGATGGCCAATCGAGAACCTCCATGCCTTATTCTTGAAACCAGCGTCGAACAATGCGCGCGGTGTGAATACTGGCATTATCCTGTTGGAAAATAAATGGCCCACCTGCCATAACGTTGGAAAATTTGTCTTTCACCTGTTGCAGCAGCTGGACGTACTTTTCCGAATTCTGTCTGCCCTTCACTATTACTAAATCAACAGGTCCGTTATAGGAAACAGCTTCCCATACCATGACTGAACCAACATCGGCTCGCCTTCGTGACTGCATCACTTCATCTTTACGTAAATCGTGGAAATAATAAGAAAACCCATCCGGGCCATCTAAATTAAACTTCTTCTCGTCACTGAAAATAACAGTTTCCCATTCTCTTGTCCACCCCATTTTTGCTTGAGCAAACTGAAGACGTGCAGTGCGCTGAAATTCCCTCAAAGGAGGCCGTTGTTTAATTTTCAAACGTTTTAAATGCGGACAGGTCTTCAGTAACTTCTGTACAGTTCTTACCGATGCATTCGTTCCAACGTTATTCGCAATTTGTCCTGCCGTTAATGCCGAATTCGATGCTTCGCGTAATATGGCTCGACGTTCTCTCTTAGTTATAACGGATGTTGTTCGCCCTTTAAAACGTTTTCCATAATTCTCGGGATCCCTAATAAAATTGTTCACAACCTGGTGTGATCGACTTATTTTCTTTGCAGTAGCCCTTGAGGAATACCCTTCTTGATGGAACGCTTTAATTTTTCCAATTTCTTCCATACTTAAGCACTTCTGTCGTCCCATCGTTGCACAATACCCTTAATTACAGATGTTTGTTTATCCGGATACACGTTGTAACTCGACACTCATCCGGTAGCTTACTATTAAATACTGGTCGTATCCAACCGGCGCGGTGCATTTTATATGTATGTGGTACTTACGTCACCCAATGCATAACGTTAGGCACTATTGCGCAATAATGCGTATTATTTGCCATATCATACCATTACAAACTTGCATTGTATTTTTAGTAAATGAATTGTTTTTCAAACCACCGAAAACTTGCAACAAGTCGGGTGGTCCTATTCATGTTGCGCGGAGTGTATATGCGCAAAATAATATCAACCAAATGGCCTCCTCTTGCAGCTTCGCAGACGTCCACTCTTTTGTTAAAATTTTCAATGACATATTGTCATAATTGAGGCTCTATCTCACCAATGACACGAATAATTTCATCTTTCCAAGCAGGAATTGATTGTGGATTGTTTTTATAAACCTGGCTTTTCACATAACCCCAAAGAAAATAGTCTAACGGTGTCAAATCGCATGATCTTGGTGGCCAATTAACATTACCGTTTCTTGAGACTACACATCCAGGAAATTTTTCTCTCAATAAATCAATTGATTCGTGTGCAAAGTGAGGTGTAGCGCCATCCTATTGAAACCACATATCCTCTAAATCAATATTCACTAATTCAGGCCACAAAAATTCGGTTATCATCCGACGATATCGATCACCATTGACAGTTACAGCTTCACCAGCAGCATTTTCAAAGAAGTAAGGTCCAATTATACCACCTGACCATAATGCACACCAAGCAGTAACTCGTTTAGGATGCATAGGTTTCTCATGAATAATTCGTGGATTTTCTCACCCCAGATACGGCAATTTTGTTTATTAACATAGCCACCAAATTCAAAATGTGCCTCATCGGAAAACATTATCTTTTGAGAAAAATCAGCTGGTTGTTCATTGATGAAATTGACAAATGAACGACGTTTTAAATGATCTAATGGCTTCAGTTTCTGTGTTATTTGAACTTTATGGTATATGCCTTCAGAGCTAAATCCTTGTGTAAAATACGCCATGTTGTTAATTCACTAAGTCCAAGTTGTTGTGAACGTCGTCTAATGGACATTTCAGGATCTTCAACAACACTTTCACGAACCAAACCAATATTTTCTTGTGAACGACCACTACGACTGTATTTTCAACTTTTTTGATCTTCCATGGAACCGGTCTCTAGAAATTTTTTAATAATTCAACCAATACTATTTTCAGATGGACGATTATGTAAACCATAAAATTCACGTAATTTTCTAAAAACTCTTTTCACAGAACCCTGATTTTCATAAAGTAATTCAACAATTTGAACGCTTTGTTGCACTGTGTTCGAAGCCATTTTTATAAATGTCATACATCACACTTTTTAAATGTCCACATACCCAGACAAATTCAGTGCGCCATCTATATTTTATTTATTCTTAAACGCGCAATTTGAAACACCCTTTACTTATATAGATAGATATATCATATATATATATATATATATATATATATATATATATATATACATATATATGTAAGCAAGAAGCACAGAAGCACAGTTCTATCTCATGACCTATTGTATAGTCAGCCTTAGAGTAGTTTATGGATGCCAGTGTTTCGTTCTCTGAGAAGATTCCAATGTAAAAGATATTCAGACTTTCCCTCAATAATCGACGTGAATAAGACCGCCCGTGTTTGATATACGTCTGAAAAAGTTTTAGCAAAGGCTTCAACTACTTTGTTTGGATCCGTCAGCTCATCATTAAGAAATCTCAAGCTACCGAGGATTCTTGAGTTTACCTTCCGTCCAACGAATTGCCAAACATTTTTTAAAAAATTTCCATCTCGAGGACCGCTAGTTATACATGTCTCATAAGCATTGTCGGTTTCGCATTTCACCAGTGTACGTAATCGAATAAAATCATTTTTAAAGGCTAACGAACTGCAGAATTTCCATTTCTCGTGATTAAGTTTCACAATGAAATATAGCCAATTTAAGCGTGTTTGTTTTATCTGCAAAATATTTTGCTTATTTCTTTTATTATCGTTTATGCATGTGCATAACAAAAACTATCGTCTTTTGTACTTATCGGTAAATCAAATGTGCTTCCCCAAATAGAAACTCACCTCACGCAAATGTTAAACATATTGTCTACTTCAGTATTTTTTCTTTTCTTTAAATACTATTTGCGAAGTTAATGCTACTGATAATTCTCCAATTGTTCCCATTTGTATTGTAACGAAACTTCGTTACACATTCATATTTTTGGTATAAACGTAACAAGACGAAATCAATCATACGCCAATGTATTGGGTTGGCAACTAAGTACTTTCGGTTTTGTAGTATAAAATAAAACACTTTTTTTTTTAAACAAAGAATAGTTTTTAATCAATTATATACAATATTTTCCATTTTGCTCAATGACCTTTTGCCATCTTTCTTTCAGCTGCATGATTTCGCGCTCATAAAATTTCTGGTCCTTATCAGTAAAAAACTGAACCAGGTGCTAGCGAAGGTCATCGTCATTTGTGAAAGTTTTACCATTCAAAGACTTCTGCAAACTTCGAAATAAATGGTAATCAGATGGCACTAGACTAGGGCTCTATGGGGGATGTGGCATCACTTCCCAGCCAAGCTCCAATAGTTTCCCACGAGTTGCCAAAGATGTGTGAGGCCTTGCATTATCTTGGAGGAAAACTACACCTTTCCGATTTGACAATTCTGGCCGTTTTTCTTTGATTGCTTCATCCAGTTTTATTAATTGTTGACAATAAACATCAGAATTGATCGTTTGGTTCCTTGGAAGCAGCTCAAAAAGCACAACAACTTTGTAATCCCACCAAACTGACAGCATGATCTTCTTTGGATGCAATTCAGCTTTCGATGTGGTTTGAGCTGATTTATCGTGTTTGCTCCATGATCGCTTTCGAACTATGTTACTGTACAGGACCCATTTTTCATCACCAGTGATGATTCTTTTTAAGAAAGGGTCGGTTTCATTTCGTCTAAGGTGCATATCGTAAAAGTTGGTTCTTTGTGTTAAATGAATTTTTTTCAATTCGTGAGGTACCCAAATATCAAGCTTCTTAACTAGCCCAAGACATTTTAAATGTTTTTCAATTGTTGCGTGAGATACATGTAGCCTCTCCGCAACCTCTCGAATAGTTATATGACGATCCTCTTCAATTATGAGTTTGATTTGGTCATCATAAACTTCAGTATGCCGACCAGAACGTTGCTCATCTTTGAGGGAAAAATCTCCAGAACGGAATTTTTTATACCAATTCTGACACGTGCGCTCTGTTTAGCAATTGCCACCATAAACTTCACATATCTTTTTGTGAGCCGCAACAGCTTTCTTTCCTTTACGGAAATAAAATAGTGAAATACGTCGAAAATGTTCGTTTCTGCACTCCATTTAAAATTAACCCATAACTAATAGCTTTAATAAAAATCACGCACTACCTGCTTCTGAAGTTACGTCAATGTGACTAGTATCACGCGGCAAACGGTAAACTACAGCACTAACATACGTTATACAAAAAATGAAGCAACGCTCTCTATCAGTAAAAACCGAAAGTACTTAGTTGCCAACCCAATACTTCCTTATTCATACAGATATTCCTTTTTAATGGTTTGTAAAAGCTTACTTAAAAAATTCCATTTATACCCCTCCGGAATCAAATAAACAATTTTCTGAATTTGAATTGTTCAAGCAAAATGAATAGTTAAAGGTAGAATTACATTACAACAAATGCATTTATAGATAAATATGTAAATTTTGCTTCCTTTATAATACGCATATAAATTGAAAAATATTTATTTTATTAGTGTTACTTTCGACAATCTATTTTTACTTACAAACTCACACATGTACTTTTTAAAATTAATATACCGACTCAAACTTTAGTTTCCTCCACACAAATGTTACGAATGTAAGTAAATATTCCAGATGTTGCTACGAAATAAACTTCTGTCTTCTCAAACACTGTTGACATCAAGGATTCTGCTACTATCTTAATTCATCAAAGAACTTCCGCTTAATGCGCTTTCGCAAAGTAAGAAGTTAATCATTTCCACATTTCGATATGATTTACGAAAATTAAGCTCCGTATTCGAATCATTTTGTGAAACGAAAATGTAGTATAATTGAATGTAAATAATTTTTGTCTCTATTTTGTTTCTATTAACTCTGAGTTGTAGTTTACTTATAGGATGAAACAGTTTTTATAATTTACTTTATTTCTTCCGGAATATCTCTTCCACTTAAAAAAAAAATTTACTAAATTAGAACAGTTTTTCGTCGTTGAATAAGGTATTCATTGGAGATTGATGTATAACCCCTTTCCACATTAATTTTCGTATTCTGTATATGTATTTCGACAACTAAGTAGTCATCATCACCAGATAACTAAACAATGTCGCACCTGGAACTACGGCAAAATACCTGTACGAAACAAATTCCGTACGCAATCCGTACCGTTGAAATCCAAAACGCACACAGTGTTCGTTTTGGCTTTCAACGATAAAAGAAAAAATTTATAATCGACGCCATGCAAAATAATTTGCTGAAAAAATAAAGAAAATGAAGTTACAGTGGATGAGGCAGCGGAAAAACCTCACGATTGAATGCCTCATTTCGTTTAGGTACTTAAAATTTTACACATTACTAGAAAACTTGGAATTTGACCGAAAATATATTTTTTAAATGTCGTATTCAGTGATGAATCGCGGTTAGAGGCGATAAAAGAACTGACTTGCTTCATTAGGAGGAGGTCGTCTGAACGTTTTTGTGAGTGTTATCGTCAAAACTGTCAAATATCCTCCAACTATAACGATTTGCTCTTGCATATTAGGAGAAAAGCTTGGACCTGTTTGTTTCCTTACTGGAACGATGAACTAGTTCGATTCAATTTGAGGAAGTGATGGAATCAGTTTTGTTTCCATTTATTGATTCTTTAGGTTCTGGAGATGTTGTATACATATTTATGCAGGATGGGACACCATTCTACAGGTCAAAATCTATCCAAGCTTTATTTTTCGAAGGAAGTTGCGGTCAGATAATTTTTCAAACCTAAGTCCAATTCAAAATGTTTGAAGTAGTTCAAAACAACTTTTTTATTCGTCTCGAAATTATATTATACATACTAAGGTAAAGTATGTAGAATACCTGAAGAAATATATATAAAGGGTGTCCCAAAATTAACGCAAGATTTGAATTAAATAAAAAACACAGTTTTTAGTCTTTTGATTGTTATTTCTTTATTGAATCATAAAGTACATAGGATAGGATTATTTATGGAATAATACATCGGGTAAATGGCCTCCACGGCTTTCCATGTACATACGCGCTCGTTTGTCGAAATTTTCCATGACCATTATGCATACGTGTGGCTGAATTTCGTTGATGCAGCGTTGAATCTCCTCCTTTAATGCACGGGTGGTTGTGGGCTTGTTGACATAGACCTGTGATTTCAAATAACTCCATAAAAAAAGATCTATCTGTTAATCGCACGATCTAGGAGACCAATTCTGATCACCGAAATGAGAGAGTACACGACCTGGAAATGTCTCATGCAGTAATTGAATTGTTTCACGGGCTGTATGGCATGTGACACCGTCTTGTTGAAACCACGTATTGGCCACATCAATATCATCCAATTTCGGCAGAAAGAACTGTGTTATCATGTCGCGATGTCGAGCACCAGTAACAGTCATTGCTTGACCAGCCTCATTTTCAAAAAAGTATGGTCCAATTATGCCTCCAGCCAACAATCCACACCAAACAGTGACACGTTGTGGATGCATTTATTTTTCGACAATCACGTGTGGGTTCTCAGAACTCCAAAGGCGACAATTTTGACGATTAACATCACTTAGGATGATTTTGCTCGAAAAATCGGCATCCATTCGTTGATGTTCAATAATCCATTCAACTAACTCTCTTCGATGTGCATGGTCATTAGGCTTCAGTTTTTGTGTTAATTGAATTTTGTAAGCATGGAGACACAGATCTTTAGTGAGTATACGCTGTAGAGAGCTTCTTGAAATTTGCAATTCTTTTCCACGACGCTGAATTGAAGTTCTTCGATTGTCACCGACACTCTCACGCACTGCTTCGATATTGACATTTGAATGGCTTGTTTTTGGACGACCAGTGTGTTTGGCGTCTCCAACGGACATAGTCTTCCTGAATTTTTCAATTAATCTCTTCACAGTTGACCAAGTTAAAACACTATTCCGACCATATTTTGTATGAAATTTTCGAACTGAGGCCGCCAAGCTTTCATTATTTTTAATATTGTTCAATAATGAAGACACGTTGTTCTATCGTGTAACGCTCCATTTTTACTAACCCTAAACTATCTGCTGTCGAATTGTTTTTTTTTTAGGGTTGCCAACACTTTACTGCACAAATGGCGACAAATTCAAATCTTGCATGAATTTTGGGACATCCATTATAATGTAAATAAAAATTGTTCACTTGAGAAGTTGTTATTTTGTTTAATTCATTATAAAAGGGCGGCTTTAATTCGATTGTATGGTACTGTTGCGCAGCTATTCATTTCGTAATTTGAAAAATGATATAGTTTCCGGTAGTTTCATGTCTCTCCAAAAATATGGAAATATATTTTTCTCACTATTTTCTGTTATCGTTTAGATATCATCCTTATATATTGAAACATTGTATTATTTTATTATTTTATATTGAACATAAGTTAATCAAACTGTTTTGAGTATATGAAATACATGTAGTTTGAATATTTAAAAATCTCCCCTCTCATGTTTATAAGCTTAATGTCTTTTAACATTAATATAATATAAAACAGTAAAAGTATATATTTTTAAGGTGTATTCGCCCCATCTGTGTTATATAAAGTGTATTACTCCCTAAGCAATAAAATAAAGCACTTTACCCTATTACAGCAGAAGCAGGAGAAAAACAGCTGTCATTACGTTTCCGCCAAAATTCTATATTTCATGGTAAAATTCCGGACGACGTAAATTATTAAACGGCAAATTTATTACTGTGCATGGTTAATTCTGAGAATTCTTGACATCAGTGGCGGCTCGTGAGTATTTGACATGGTGAGGCAGATAGAATAATAAATATTCAAAATTGTTTACAATTGATTAATAAACTCTATATACTTACTACATATAAAAACAGTTTATATATATATATATATATAGGGCTTCCAGTACAAACAGGGCTGCCAGACGTGAACTGAGCCCTATATCGCGCCCCATTCGATTTTTAAGGGAAAACGAAGTTTCAAAGCAAACCCTTGTGAAACGAAAATAAATATTCTAAAAAATCAAACAAATTCTAAAAACATTAATCGAAAATAAGAACTCAATCTTCTAGGATTTAAAAATAAAAAATAAATACATTCCTATTATAATATAAAATTTAATAATATAACAAATATATACATATATATGTATATATATATAAATCAACAACAATCCAATAACAAAATTTCAAAATTACATGCAAAATGAAAATATTTTAAAATACAGAGAATTTCCTTTATTGTCATTGCACGTAGAATTACATTTAATAGATTTTACTTCTTGTATGGCAAAGGTATCCTCCGGTTTTTTGTGTTAGCAAAATAATCAATTACATCATTATAAAATCGTTCATCCCTCGTCATCATTTTAAACAATTCCTTTTCGATTGCAATTAGTGCACAGTTACTAAGTCTTTGTTGTCCAATTGTATTTCTAACATACGATTTTATACGTTTCAATGTGGAAAAACTTCGCTCAACGGACGCGGAAGTTACCGATATGGTAACTACTATACTTAGCAATTTAAAAAGTTCTGGCATACAGATGGCTAACTTTTGTTCGTGCATAAATCTTAACATTTCACATGGTGTTTTAGAATTACCAAGGAGTTGCATGTCACTATAAATAACAGCTAATTCATTTTTTAATTGAATTTGATCAAAAAATTTTTATTGTTCAAACAAATTATTTAAGAGCCTCTGAGGAAATGCCTTCGAATATTCTTCAAATTTACTTTCCGTTAATAAATCAAAAAAAGCAAGTTTTTCTAAATCAATAAATCTAATTTCAATTTGACTAATAAACGTATCTAGAATTTCGAAAAATAATTTTCTATAATTTTGTTTAGTATCTGGAACGTCATCAATTCTACGCCTTTTATGTGCAACAGATTCGTCAGACATCGAATTTTCGTATACAGTACTGAAATATGTATCACACTCCCGAAATTCTCTAAACTTATCAAGCAAAAAACGTAATTATTATTATTATTATTGAAATTTCTGTTAGACTTACCGTGTATTGTAAGAGATTTTGATAAACCAGGGTTTGGTCTCGGAAGGTTTTTGACATATAATTGATCTTCTACCGATAGAACAACGAACGTATTTCTTATTAAAAAATCTACAATGTCTTGTGTATTTCTTACATTTTCTAAATCCATATTCACAATTTTTAAATCACTGGAAATATCACTAAACAAATATTAAAATATTTAACCTAACTTTGTTATTCCCCCAAGTTGTAATTTGCGATTCGGGCCGAGAATGTCAGCCTCGAGTATATTCGGTAGTTCGGCGATTGTGATTCGATGAGAGGCTCAGTTCAAATTGGCTTCAGACTAAATAATACATACATACATACATTAATATCTAAAGAATATCTACTTGAAACAATAAAAATACTCCTGTTAAAACTTAAAACATATTATTTGCGTGGAGGAAATATTGAGAAACTGTACAAGAAGAATGTAAACCTTTAGACATCTTTATATCATTAAATAAATACTTAATTTATCCTATTAATAATGCTTTCTATATTATTAAAAAATTCAAAAATCTCACAATAAAGTTAGAAAAATCTATTAACTTTTTGAATATTTTTTCTTCTTTGTTATCTTAAATATGTAGCTAATACTTTACTGTAATTTCCATAGAAATTGAGAATTTTTTTGACTGCTGTAGTGCGTTATAAATTTTCAATGAGAGGCAATGAGTGGCCGGGCCTCAAATATTCGTGTTTAGTAGGGATATACATAGATCAAGCATGAAGTTGGTCGGGGCAAGTATACGCGCTCGTACATTCGCACGGAATTAAAATGAAATGATAAATTTGTACTTTGCTTGTAATGCCGGTTTATTTAAAACTATTTTCTTATTGTTTATAAGATAAATTCTGAATAAAAGATGATAATTAATTTATAAAGAATTTTAAAAGCATACATATTATTCTTGTTATAATTCCAAGATTTAGATGGTGAGGCACTGCCTCACCTGCCTCACCTGACCAGCCGCCACTGCTTGACATTGAAAATACAATATTATGAAATATGTTTCGGGCGTAGGTGTTTAGTTCCACCGTACGTTTCAATCTTCGTAATTCTAAGAGATTTGCCTGTTGTCTTGAACACTTCTAGGAAAAATGTGAACAAGAAATAACGAATTCCAAGTTTATTATAATAATCCGAGTTACTTCGTTAACAGACGCTCACAGTGAAATCTGCGGAATTAAGATTAAGGTGAAAAAGGAAAATTTTTTATTTATAGCAACGCTTTCTTTCACTCGTTAATAGTGTATTACCTTCGTAAATAAAATTTTTCTTCCGGGACGAATGCTATTTTCAACTGATCTAAATTTAAATTATAAATTCGATTTAGGTCTGGTGATTTTCTCTTTTATTCCAAAGGAAATTAATTTTTGTATTTTAATTTCTGTTACATGATGTACTACGTTCGTTATCGACTGCTTTTATATGGTGCGCGAACGAAATTTAGATCGTTTTACGTGAATAACATATTTAAACGCCTCTCATTAAAAAGTTTTGGCCGAAACTTTTTTAAAAAATTGACAATATTAAATCACGAAGGGGTGGCGTGACAAATAATAATAAATTAAAAATTGAACCGAAAAAAATCAGACTAAATATTTAATCTTTAATCTTTATTACCAAAAGAAACGATACACAATTTTGCCAATAAAATTAATATAAACCAAAGCAACTAATTTTATCAGTAACGAGAATACCTTCATGTACGCACTGGTAAAAATAATGCGTTTAATCAATGCAAAATATATTAGTTGAGCTACGGTTCTTAGTCATCTATTAGCATGTTTACCAAATATTTTTAAAAAAACATTAAAATAAAAGATTGTTTTACGAGGTAGCGTTTTTATATTCGCGGAATGGGGGACAAAGTGTGGAAATAAAAAAACCAAATGATTTTTCTTTTTCAATATATTCACCTACAAGACGGATACATTTTTCACATCTTTCAATTAATTTATTTATACCCTTATAAAAAAATGATTTCTCTTTATCCGCAAAATACACCGAAACTGCCTCCTTGACTTCATCATCGGCAGTAAATTTTTTCTCCCGCAGCTCTTTTTTCATTTTTGGAAACAGGTAATAATCACTCGGGGCCAGGTCTGGGCTGTAGGGTGGGTGATTCACAATTTCGAAGCCCACCTTATGCAGGGCAGCTAACGCAACGCGGCTCTTGTGGACGGGCGCGTTGTCGTGCAAAAGCAGAACACCTTTTGTCAATTTTCTCCATCTTTTCTCTTTAATGGCTTCTTTTAGTCGCTCTAATATTGAAGCGTAATATTCTCCGGTTATAGAAACACCTTTATCTTTATAATCAATCAACAATATTCCTTCCGAGTCTCAAAATACCGTTGCCATGAGTTTCCCAGCTGATTGTGACACTTTAAATTTCTTGGGAGGTGCTGTGCCCTTTTTATGCCACTGCATGGAGTCAAGTTTCGTCTCCAGTAACAATTCCACTCAATACACCATCCTTGTCTTCATTACAGAGGTCCAAAAATGCACGCGAACACTCTACGCGCTGTTGTTTTTGCGGCGGCGTGAGCGTTCTCGGCACCCATATTGCGCTGACCTTAGACATGCCGAGATGATCGTGTAGGATTTTAAAAATTGTTGTTTCGGATACTCCAACCATTTCTGCGAGTTGTTTCTTCTTTAGTCGAGCATCTTCGAGTACAATTTGCTCAACTTTTTGGATAAGTGCTGGCGTGGTCACCTCAATGCTCCTGCCCGGCCTCGGGGATTCCCTTCCTTGTTTAAATAAACTATGCCACTTGTACACCATGGTTTTTCCTGGACAAGAGTCGCCGTAAATCAATGACATCTCATTCATTATAGTCGCGACTGATTTTCCTTGCCTGGTAAGGAACTTTATAACGGCACGATATTCGATTTTTTCCATATTTCACTTTTCACTCCTGATTATGTTACTTGGTTGACGATAGCTCAAAGACTAACTGTCTAATAACAATGAAACTTCGTATTTATACTAATCATGAGTCGCTGCACAGGCCACGCCCCCAATGCGCCTACTCACCGCTCTACAACCCGCTCATTCCGCGAATATAAAAACGCTCCCTCGTATGTCAAGTAGAAACATATTAAAGTAAAACAACACTTATTTCTACACCCATACACACGCATATCATATATGCAGTCTGTCACAGAGAAAACCAAACTTTTTTAAAATAAAAACTTACTATTTTGGTAAAATTCATTTATTTTATTCAAAGAAGTCGTCTGCGGCCTCAATACAACCCTTTACACAGTCAATTTAACGTGTCGAATGAAATTTTAAGTTCATCATTAGAGATGTCCTTCAAGATCGCTGTCGACGCCTTTTTAATGACTTCGACGTCCGTATAACGCTATCCTTTCATCAGCAAATGTAGTTTGGAGCATAGATAGAAATTACAGAGGATCAAATCCGGTGAATACGATGAATGGTTGATGGTTAAAATGACATTTGTAGTTAGAAAATCAGTGATAAGCGTCGACCGATGAGATGGTGCATTATCATGTAACAAACGCCAGCTACCATTATCACAATATTGAGGGCGCAGCTTGTACAGCATTGACTGTTTGACTAGTTGGTGCAAACTCTTTGTGCATTATGCCTTTCGAATCATGAAAACAAATCAACGTTGCCTTCACTTTTAAATTCTCCAAACGGCTTCTTTTCGGTCTTTCTTAGCTAGGATGCTTCCATTCAGAGCTTTGACGCTTGGTCTGTGGATCATACTGAAAACACCACGTCTCATCACGAGTTAATTATAGAATACCTGAAGTTTTCGTTCTTTTTTGAGTCTTTAATCAAGTCTGTACAATGTTGAATTCAGTTAGCTTGTGTGGTGCAAACCATGCACAAATCTTTCTCAGTACCAAATGCTGTGCCAAAATGCGATGAATTGAATGTTTGGAAATATTTAATTACATTCCCACGTATTTCAATGAGGATTTCGGCTCATTTCTGATAAATTCAAGTACAAATTCGATGTTACTTTCCGTAACCACAGATTTTTTTTGCACCAGGATGTTCGTCGTCATTTATACCCGTACTACCGTCTTTAAATAGTTTATACCATTCATACACACTCGTACGTGTTAAACACGCATCACTGTATACTTGTTTCATCAAACTAAACGTTTCAGTAAACGATTTACCTAGATTAAAACAGAGCTTGATATTTGCTCTTTGTTCAAAATTCATTTTTCGACTAATGCCAAATACACACTATTACTTTATGCACAATTTCTCTGCTTCTAATGATACATATGGCATATTTTGACATAACGTTGGTGAAAGATCTATCTTACCGACACGTATTTTTTTAATAGATGGCACCACTTAGAATTACTATTTTAAAAAAGTTCGATTTTCTCTGTGATAAAATATATATATATATATATATATATATATATATATATGTCTTGTATGTCAGAAAAGTAGTTTGGTGTTTAATATTAAATTATAACTTGTTAGTAAAATCTTCTATGGTCAAATTAAAATTGAATTAAAATATCAACGGGATCTATATATCGATCGTAATGATACTTCACTGACAGATACGAGAGGCCATTAAAGAGTTACAAAGAACGAAAGAACGACAAAAATGAACTCTCACACATGAGTACCGAAACAGATTAAAACTATGTTTGTAACAAACTCAATATGCTTTTCTTTGACAATAGGATGGAGCTCTTAGATAGTCGCGAATATATAATCATTCATGTTATATTTGCTCAAACTTTCCTACACTACGTAATTGGATAAAGTAAGATCTTACATGACGGATCTTATAGAACCGTGACGATTGACATGAGATCTGAAATATGCCGGACGATCATTTTATTTTCTTCTGCATCTACGACGGCTTCAGTCGTGAGCTAATAGATTTCACATTCCGGAATCGTATAAAATTTGATTCCATTCTTGTACATTTTTGCTTATTCATTTGTAGTAAATGCGGATATTTCTATTTCCGTGCCAAAATATCTACAGCAAGTTTTACAAACTTTAAATGTTTCTAAAATGACTGACTTTACGAGGGTAGTTTGACAAGTAGTGGGAATGGAAAAGAAAAACGAATTTTTTAAATACAAAATAATTTTTACTTTTCAATACATTCTCCTAAAAGAGCAATACATTTATTCCAACGGTGCTCCAATTTCATTATGCCATCTCTAAAATGCGATTCCGGAAGGCTTGCAAAATACTCATTTACGAAGATGATAAGCTCGTCGTTAGACGAACATTTCTTTCCACCTAGTGCCGTTTTCAATTTTGGAAAAAGGTGGAAGTCGGAAGGGGCTAGATCCGGCGAATAAGGCGCATGCGGTACTAATTGGAAATGCAACTCGTGGATTTTGGGCATCGCAACTGTGCTGGTATGCGAGGGAGCGTTGTCTTGGTGAAACAAAATCTTTTTCTTTGCCATTCCTGGCCGTTTAGCAAGAATCTGAACATTTAATTTTTGTAGAAGTTCTGCATAATATTGTCCGTTTATTGTGGAACCTTTCTGAAGGTAATCAATGAGCAAAATGCCCTTTGAATCCCAAAAAATTTAAGCCATCACCTTGTTTGCCGATAAAGTGGTCTTCGCTTTCTTTGGAGGTGCAGAACCACGTTCTAACCATTGTTTCGACTGTTGTTTAGTTTCGGGTGTACTGTAGTGTATCCAAGTTTCATCGCAAGTAACAAATCACCTACAAAAATCAACCGGATTCCGCTTATAAATGTCCAAACACTCATTGGAAATGCGCAAACGAGTGAACTTTTGATCAGTCGTAAGCAATCGCGGCACCCATCGTGCCGAAAGCTTGGAAAGGCCCAATTCATTCGTTAAAATGTGGTGTACGAGTTCTGTTGAAATGTTTACCATGTCTGCTATCTCTCTCACTTTGAGTCGTCGATCTTGCGTAATAATATTATGGATTTTATAATCATTTCCTTACAAGTCACGATTTTGGGTGCCCCAGAGCGCGCGTCATCAACACAGCTTGTTTTACCACGTTTAAATTCATTTACCCATCTACTTATTGTGGCGGATAATGGAGCAGATTCACCTAATGTTTCCCGTAACTCATCTTTTATTTCGGTAGCTTTCATACCTTTGATTTCAAAGTATTTAATCACCGCACGATACTCAGCTTTTTCCATTTTAACAAAACGACGTGTTGCCTCTTTTTCAATCAGTTGTCAAAAATAAACTAATCAATCGATTTATCTAAATATCGGAATGTAAACATATAAATAGGCAACCTAAATTACAGTGCATTTGTTTTACCAATTAGAGCACCACCTATGTGTCATTCTCACTACTTGTCAAACTATCCTCGTATTAAGTATAGGGAAACCCCAAGAAAGTTTTACTAGAATAAGAATACAAATATGCAATAAAAGGGGCATAAACTTCTAGTTTAACCAAAAGTAGATGTCATGGAAATATATTCCCTGAATAGAACATGAACCCTTGTGCTTGCCTAGAAAAAAATAAGGCAGTAGTCTCCATATGTCTGACGAACAGTTTCAATCTTTAATTCAGTAAAGCTTATTATTATTACTAATGTTAATTGATTAATAAGTAAATAGCGCTCAGCCCAATATTTTGCACATATATGAAAACGTTCAAAATCATCTCCAACATTAAAATTAATTTTTATATAAGACATACTTTTACATACCTTGTAATCATATTTCATCAGGCAAATACAATTTACCCCTGAGTATTTAATGCATCAGGGACGAGGGTTAAAATACCTAACAGAGATAGCTTTGAATACAATGCGTATAATGTACAGTAACTGTAATAATAATTAAAATCTTGTTGGGAATAACACAAAGGAATATAAACCTTTACGTTATATACTGCCATTTAGTTGCCGAGATACATACGTATTAATATTGAAAGTTTTCTCAACCCATGTCATGCGCATGTATGTTAATTACTTGTTTGTGTAGAAGGCTTCAGATCCATTTAGGAATAATTACATGAAAGATGACAAACTATTACAATGCAATTTTTACAAAAGAATGAACATTGATCGTGTATCGAAACGATGTTTTTATTACTAAAATCGATTCTGTTTCTGTATTTATTTGATCGACTCTATGTATAAGTTACTAATAACTTACATAATCAGTTATAAAAACGCACGAATTAAATATTACTTAAATACTAATAAGGGAGCGAATCCGTAAATTTGAAGATACATAAATATTAAAATACATGTAACTAGAGCTACCAAATCAGTAGAGGTACCATAGCCGTCCGCATAGGAGTAAATAATTACTCAGTAAGAGAGTATACATAGTCATGTATAAAATTTTCTGAAACAGCTACCCCTCTTTGAAACATTATCAAACTGAATTAACTCAACAATACACCTGCAGCTTTTAATATGTTTCCAATAGCGCTTCAATGAGCGATGTTCGTCGCGATGGGAAAGCGTTCTTATACAAAGAAATTGAAATTGGTTTTAATCTAATAAATTACTAGTCGGCAAATGCAACTTCTTATATTTAATAAATCAATCGACTAAACTGTTTCATCTAGATGAGCTGGTTAAAGAATTAAGAGTTCTTTTCGACTCACATTTATGCTTTTCAAAACACATCTCAGTTTTAGTTAGTTTTGTCATCCGTGCTTGCAGACGATTCACGAACCACTCTACACAAAGATTATTATTTTATGCGTTTATACGTTCTAGGTTTGAATATACGTCCAATATTTGGTACCCTCATTATATATACGAGAATATATTATTATTATTCTTTGGAGGTGCAGAACCACGTTCTAACCCTTGTTTCGACTGTTGTTTAGTATCGGGTGTACTGTAGTGTATCCAAGTTTCATTGCAAGTAACAAATCGCCTACAAAGATCAACCGGATTGCACTTATAAAGGCCCAAACACTCATTGGAAATGCGCAAACGAGTGAACTTTTGATCAGTCGTAAGCAATCGCGGTACCCATCGTAGCGGAAGCTTGGAAAGGCCCAATTCTTTCGTTAAAATGTGGTGTACGCGTTCTGTTGAAATGTTTACCATGTCAGCTATCTCTCTCACTTTGAGTCGTCGATCTTGCGTAATAATATTATGGATTTTTATAATCATTTCCTTAGAAGTCACGATTTTGGGTGCTCCAGAGCGCGCTTCATCAACACAGCTTGTTCTACCACGTTTAAATTCATTTACCCATCTACTTATTGTGGCGGATGATGGAGCAGATTCACCTAATGTTTCCCGTAACTCGTCTTTTAATTGCGGTAGCTTACATACCCTTAATTACGAAGTATTTAATTACCGCACGATACTCTGCTTTTTCCATTTTAACAAAACGACGTGTCGCTTATTTTTCAATCAGTTGTCAAAAATAAACTAATCAACCGATTTATCTAAATATCGGAATGTAAACATATAAATAGGCAGCCTAAATTACAGTGCATTTGTTTTACCAATTCGAGCGCCACCTATGTGTCATTCTCACTACTGGTTAAACTATTCTCGTATTTACATCTTGAAGATTTTTGAAATATCTTGCATGTAAACTAATGGTGAGTCTTTTTGATTTTGAATCGCTTTCAGTTAGGCGTGAGGTGCTTAGTAGGTTTCTTAAGCAGGTTTTTGATAAAAGTTGTCAATAATGAATTGACTCACCGTCTGTTTTGTCACAGATATACTTTCATGTTCCTCGTCTTGCTGGTTCCTAAAGTTAGAACGAATATTCTAGGCAAAGCGGCATATGAGGAGAAATACTATGGTGATGAATTATTTGTAAATTCATTCTAATAGCTTTCGTGTTAACAATTCATTCATTTGCATTTATTGATTTGTTTTTTAGATTTAATTATATTTTTTATATGGTATCTTTGTAATTACTTACGTTTTGTTCGTATTTTGCGCAGTGTATTTATTTAAAAATTTTTTATCCTGTAATTGGTTATCTGTCGAAAATTATTATTATTGTTATTATTGTTATTTTTATCAGTTAAGTAAGAAGGATTAATTTACAGAAAAATGTATTTAAAAATATTTCAAATACATGGGTACGTTTTATTCTATCAGAACAAATATGCTGTTGTATCAATAACATATCCATTTACCATCGGTGTCGATAATTTTCTGACATCTCCCAGGTATGCTTTCGATCAAGTTGAAGGTGCATTCATTCGGTAAGGACCTCCAAATGCAACAACTTTTTTATATTAGCTACTTCAAAGTGAACAATTTTCTTCCACGAAGCTTATGCTTAATATATGCCCACACATTCTCAATCGGATTTGAATCGTGTGATTACGATGACTAAAAATGTGTAGCAACTGTCCTCTTCACTAGGTGCAAAACCTGCTGCGATGTTTGAGAACGTTGTTCTCCTGCGGAATCCAGGCCTCGTTTTTCTTGAGTATTAACGTTTGGCAGTCGATAGCAAAGATTTCTCTCAAAATCTCTAGTATTTTCTGAGCATTCAGGTTTGAAGTAAACAGTTACGGAGCTCCAAAACCCAGTTTTGAGGAGCAACGCCACAGATACACATTTACTAAGTGTTTAACGGTCCGCTGTACCAACCTGTTGGCAGGGGTTAAGTAGATTTGTGGGACGACAAATTATTTCCAAACACAAGCTTCGCCCGTAAAAATTAGCTTACTCCAATCTCGATGGATATTATCGTTCGCCTAAGCTAGTTGCTTTGTAACGTGATTTTCATTTTACAAAGGTGTCTTCTCTGAACTGAACATTTGATACCATGAACACGGAAATTAATTCGGATAGCTACCTACGTACGTTATATCTATAACTTTCTGTTTCAATTTTGCAGCTCCTTCAAGCTATGATAAGTAAAAGTTCCGCGAAAGCAAGCTCGCGATCTGTTTATCTACTTTACATATCGAGCCAAAATCCGGCAAGTTATCGACAGTTTTTGCCTCCGTATATCGTTACACCCACTTACTGATAAATGACTGACTTCCTCATGTACTTAAGAACTGCTGTATGAAACATTTTCGGATCTTGTGGATGGGTTAAGAGGAATACAGCCTTGTAACGTGATGCATACACGGCACCCATGACACTTTAAGTGTTTCTTTGTCAAGAATTTAATGCCAACTGAATTTTTCGTGACAATGCATCAAAGACAAAGTTATAGACAATAAGTTATACCGGATACGCTCTTACTTAACTGACTTAACTGTATTATTATTATTAGTTACATAGATTACAAACAACAACGAACCAAGCATTTTCCCCTGTGACAATCTTGAATTATTGTTATGGTTATTGATTTCAGACCGTTTACTTTAGTATATTCTTTCACCTAAATAAGACGTTAGTAGATCAATGGCTATTAATAATGAAGTAATAAACCATACATACTATGTGACAAAAAGTAACAAATCAGGCAAAATTATAGATCTTTAAATTTTTTATTTTGTACAAATGTGTACCGTCCTGAAAATAATAAATTATTAAAAATGTTTGATCATTATTATTGTTATTTTTATAACTAAATGTCTGCACGTTTAAAAAAAAATGATACGGAAGTTCCAAATTCAATGACAAGTATTAATAACAGCACATTTAATAATCTACTATCTATTCAGTCTCTTCCAGTTTCGACCTTTATACAGGCGACATATATTTTCACAAAATATCCATCAATTATCACGGCAGTTATTGCTGAAGTTGATGTCATTTTTCTGCTAAGGAAACTAAAGTTTATTCTCACTACGATTTATGATATTACACGTACGTTTATTTTGAAAGATAGCTCTAATGTATTTTGCGCATCCATTAATAGTTTTTTCGATTTATTATTTAGTACATTTACGTTTCTCGATACTTAAATATTTGCTCTGATGGTTAAGAAAGCAAACTAATTCTTTTTAACTTCACACATAAATTTCTAAGGAATAATTTGGCAAAAGTTTTTGGTTTGTTTTCAATTTAATTCCCCGTTCTTTAGATTAATATTATAGGCAATTTACAATGAACGAGTAGATGTTATTTATATTGATTTACCTAAGGTATCTAGTTCATGACATTTGTTGAATTTCTAATCTAAAATTCGCGTACAAGGATTAATGCGTGAGACGTATTATCATGGTATAAAAATATAATATTTTTTCTTCCATAAATCTCGTAAATTCCATTGAACGCACTCTCTTAAACACATCATATCTTTATCTCTCTGCATTCCAAGTAGGCAACACGATAACAGTTGAGGAAAGCAGTTGCTAGAATTCGCTTGCTTTATAGATCAATTTTGATATAGTTTTATATAACTGTAGTGAAGAAATTGTAAAGTATCATTTATCTGATGGATTTAGGATCCTTTGTTTCATTAATAAGATGCTTTTCGTAATAATAGTTCAGTACTTTCACTTCAGTTGCATTAGATAAAATCTTGAGAAATTAAATACATTGACTTTTTCAGAAATCATAATGTAACAACTATCACATGAGAACAAGCTTTGTCTTACTTGAATGTAGCATTATTTAGCTCTTTGATATATGGTAAAGAACTTCGTAAATATACCTTTGAACATTTAAATGACAGAAAAAATACTAAAGGAGTCCTGTTTCCTATGCTAATTCCACCCCAAACTGTTATACTTTACTAAGTATAGTGTCGTGTTTTATGGAAAAAATTAAAAATTGCTTTTTTCTCTTCGACCTCAGACTTGCCTACAACCATCGTGAGCCTACAAAGCAAATCGAGATTCGTCTGAAGAAACGATATTGCTTGGCTTTGGGGTATTATGCCAATTTCTGAGAATAAACGGTCTCTTCTCTTCCCGTTTCAGTAGTTCCTCCAGATAATATAGAACCTCTTCTACAATGTTGCCTATCTACTTTAGATCCATTTCACCGAAAAACTGTATCAATATTTCTCTTCGATTTAAGGAAATGCCAATTACGCTTCGCGTTGTCCAACGTAGTCCCCCTTCCAAATTGCTTAGTTAACGATATCTTGATTGTCTTCGAACTGAATGTTTAATACACTAATTCACATTATATGAGGATAGTTTGACAAGTAGTGAGAAAGACACATAGGTGGCGCTCTAATTAGTAAACCAAATGCACTGTAATTTAGGTTGCCTATTTATATGTTTACACTCCGATATTTAGATAAATCGGTTGATTAGTTTATTTTTGACAGCTGATTGAAAAAGAAGCAACACGTCGTTTTGTTGAAATGGAAAAAGCAGAGTATCGTGCGGTGATTAAATACTTTGAAATTAAAGGTATGAAAGCTACCGAAATAAAAGATGAGTTACGGGAAACATTAGGTGAATCTGCTCCATCATCCGCCACAATAAGTAGATGGGTAAATGAATTTAAACGTGGTAAAACAAGCTGTGTTGATGACGCGCGCTTTGGAGCACCAAAAATCGTAACTTCTAAGGAAATGATTATAAAAATCCATAATATCATTACGCAAGAACGACGATTCAAAGTGAAAGAGATAGCAGACATGGTAAACATGTCAACAGAACGAGTACACCACATTTTAAAGAAAGAATTGGGCCTTTTCAAGCTTTCGGCAAGATGGGTGCCGCGATTGCTACGACTAATCAAAAGTTCACTCGTTTGCGCATTTCCAATGAGTGTTTGGACCTTTATAAGCGGAATCCGGTTGATTTTTGTAAGCGATTTGTTACTTGCGATGAAACTTGGATACACTACAGTACACGCGAAACTAAACAACAGTCGAAACAATGGTTAGAACATGGTTCTGCACCTGCAAAGAAAGCAAAAACCACTTTATCGGCAAACAAGATGATGGCACCAATTTTTTGGGATTCAAAGGGCATTTTGCTCATTGATTACCTTCAGAAAGGTGCCACAATAAACGGACAATATTATGCAGAACTTCTACAAAAATTAAATGTTGAGATTCGTGCTAAACGGCCAGGAATGGCAAAGAAAAAGATTCTGTTTCACCAAGACAACGCTTCTTCGCATACCAGCACAGTTGCGATGTCCAAAATCCACGAGTTGCATTTCCAATTAATACTGCTTGCGCCTTATTCGCCGGAACTAGACCCTTCCGACTTCCACCTTTTTCCAAAATTGAAAACGCCACTAGGTAGAAAGAAATTTTCGTCTAACGACGAGCTTATCATCTTCGTAAATGAGTATTTTGCAAAGCTTCCGGAATCGCATTTTAGAGGGCATTGGAGCACCGTTGGAATAAATGTATTGCTCTTTTAGGAGAATATATTGAAAAATAAAAATTATTTTGTATTTAAAAAATTCGTTTTTCTTTTCCATTCACACTACTTGTCAAACTACCCTCGTAGATTGTTACAATCGAATAACCAAAGTGAACTAATCGAAAATAAAGAAAAAAAAATCCAAATTTTTGATATATATATATATATATATATATATATATATATATATATATATATATATATATATACAAAAGTTTACAAATTTTTCAATGGAAATCTAATCATTTATTTTTCTTAATACAGTAATCGTTAGCACAAAATTTGGTTTAAGAATATATAAATTTACTAAGCGATATATTTATCACACAGTATATACACGATTTATACAACATTATTAATAAATACTGCTGTTGATATTAAGTATTACTTTAATTAACATTAAAGACAGGTATTTTCGCTGCAGTTGTGTATATATCATATATCCCGATTGAATATAAAAAGTAAGTTTATTACATAACGTTAACTTTATTTTAAAGGTATTGCCAACAAAGTAATATAAAAATGTATCGCTTCTCTTATACATACATACATACATATGAGATACAGCTAACATGTACTTCAACCTACATATGAAACTTTTATAAACGTAAGTTTCTAGACAGCAGATATATTAGCTGTTACATCGTATTATTTTAAAAGGTTTTTTACTAAAAGAAATGTATGTGTGTTCAACTGTCTAATACACATTGTCAAGGGAACTCCAAAGAATTTAATAGTAACATATAGGTGACAAAGCGGTATTACTTTCGCAACACAGAGAGGAAATGAGGAGACGTGTGAAAAATAACTTGTTCAGGATAACAATGAAATAAATACACAATACCTCGCACGTTCGATACGTAATTTTCGGTGCGGATTTTTGAGAGATTAATAAAATCTCGTTCTGCAAAAGGTGCCCGAGTTTTTAGTGCTAAAAATATTTTCTAATTGGACATTTTAGCAATCTTTTCGAATTTTGTGAAACGAAAAAAAACCGAAAAAGTGACGTATAAGGTTTAAGAATTTAATAATAACTTTTTTTTAAATAATTTTCTGAGAATAGATCAAAGGTTAATAACACCCTGTTTATGACGCGTTTCGAGCATGAAAGTCTCATCAGATAAACTGCGAATTATTCTCTGCTCAGCATAATAATGAAAAAACAATGCATCCCTCTCTCGTCCAAATATCCACATATCCGAACGAAAGAATGAAGTTTGTATTAGTTCCACCTAATGGATAAATATGTTTTCGCGATGAATATATAGACAGAACACTTTAAACTTGGCGAATACTATTATGTGAACGTCTGAAAATAATTCGAGTTTCGTGTATTAAACTATCCTCAGGTAAACCGCGCTCTTATTAACGAATCATTCTCTGTGGGTAATCGTATCGATTGCAGTACAGCAAAAAATGACAAAAACAGTACCTCCCTCTCTTGTCTAAATATACAAATGTCCAAACAAAAGAACGAAGTTCGTATTAGTTCCGCCAAATGGATAACTATGTTATCACGATGGATATATAGACATGACACTTTAAACTTGACATAAGGCGTGATGGTATAATGTTGGTACTGAGATCATATCTTATGCATATTGTTCGTCGTACAAATAGTCCCCCATCATTTCCGAAAAAAATTGTTTTGGTCCCATTAGAAAATACTACTTTTCTCCAATGCTCAGTAGTCTAATGCATAACCTCTTTCCTTCATTATAAAATTTCAAAGAACAGTGTACTGTAAACGATGACCGCTATTTTAACATGCTTGCACCATTCGGTTTTAATCTGTTCAACCCACTCAGAAAATTCTTACGCGGTACCTCGTTCGAAGATAATGAAGCGATCAAAAAAGCTGTACATCAGAGAAGGAGTTTTTCCGCTTCCAATTTTGTTTGTTGTTTTTGGAATTTTATATTTAAAATTATTCTTGTTCTACTTCTTGAAATTACGAATATGTAATATGGTTTTCTCAGTAAGACATACGTATATAAAGTTTCAATATTTGCTAGTATAGAATGTATTATAGTTATAATGGGTGTTTTTTAAGCTCTATGAGAAATATCGATATCGATAAATATGGTTTGACAGGTGATAATGTCAAACTGTGTTTACATTTGTGTTCAGTAAGTTTTGGCAAGTCATCATGAATCGTTTAACTCCAGAACAACGCTTGCAAATTGTGGAAATTTACTTTGAAAAAAATAAATCTGTTCGCGAAGTTCATAGAGCACTTCGTCCATTTTACGGTCAACATAATCGGCCTAGTGAGCAAAAATTCGTGCAGTTATTGATTGTTTTCGCACTAATTTTACTCTTCTCGATTCAAAACCATCAACAAGACAAAGAAATGTGCGTACCGAGGAGAATATTACTACTGCAGCGCAAAGTGTTGAAGAAGACGCCGAAATGTCGGTTCGTCGTCGTTCTCAACTTGTTAGCATTTGTCCTTCGACTACGTGAAAAGTTTTACGTAAGGATCTTAGCTTACGTGCCTATAAAATACAGCTCGTGCAAGAATTGAAACCAAATGATCATCGTTTGCGTCGCACTTTTGTTGATAGGGCTCATTTGAAACTGGCCGAAGATGAGCATTTTTATCAAAGAATTGTGTTCAACGATGCAGCTCATTTCTGGTTAAATGGCTACGTCAATAAGCAAAATTGCCGTATTTAGAGCGAAGACAATCCTCAAGCCGTAAACGAATCACCACTACATCATTAAAATTGACTGTTTGGTGCGGTTTACACGCTGGCGGCATCATCGGTCCTTATTTCTTTCTAAATGAGGAAGGAGCTGCCGTTTCCAATCCATTTCCGTCAGCTAAATATCGACGACATTTGGTTCCAACAAGACGGCGCTTAACAATCGATTTTATGTAAAATCAATTTGGTGACAACTTTATATCCAGAAGTGGTCCTGTTCACTGGCCCCCTCGTTCGTGTGACTTAACGCCTCTGGATTACTTTTTATGGGGCTATATTAAGTCATTGATTTATGCCGACAAACCAGCAACTCATGAAGCATTGGAAGCCAATATTCAAGCCACCATACCGGCAGATTTATTGGAAAAAGTAGTCAAAAATTAGACTGAGCGAATGGACCATGTAATTCGTAGCTGCGGCGGACATATGCCGGAAATCATATTTAAAAAATAAATGCCATGAAAATATCTATCAGATTATAATAAAAAAAATTTCATTCCAACAATATTTCTGTCTTGTGTTATCTCAAGCTCTTAAAAAAACACCTGTTATATATACTTATACTTATATATTGCGTTTCGTAAACATGTAGAACTTAAAATTAATTTGCCGAAAGTAATCAAAAGGTCGAAGTCACGTGTGCTTTTTACATAAAGAAAAGAATTGGTCCTGCTTGTACATAAGTAAATACATTTATTATTTCCCTTCTCTCTTTTCTGAACGCGCGTATTTTACGTATCATTCTAAAGCAATTAACTAAATACAAGATAAGTGTGATCTATTTGTATTGAATTTTAGTATGTTTGCGATCTACCCAAAGTTCAGCAATTTTCTTTTCATTATCGTTACCGCGTTGTATTCTTAAAACCCTATATTTTGATTACATGTTAATATTGCAAAAGGTGAAGGTTATTCCATGTACATGCAACTATTATAAAGCTCGGGAGGTAAAGTTTATATAAGGAAAGTCTATAATTTAAATGTGTAATTGCATATTCATAAGTAAAATATATAAATTGTATTTAAAGATATATTCATGATAAAGAAACCCTTTCGGTAATGTTTTACTAGTATGTAACATCATATTTTTTGTACTTAGTTTTCCTTGTAAAGGAATTAGAAAGTAATGATTTAATAATCAAATTTCCATAATATTGCTTGAGATGGTAATTTAAATTTGGGATTGTATGTCACCCAGAATTTGCAAAGTCGTATTTAGCAAACAGTAAATATCTTCAATGAAAATAATGAGGATAAATAATATTTGTATTTAATTCGTTAATATGTTGCCATTAATTTTCAATCGTACAAACAATATTTGATGGAAACGCCCACCAAATTTTATCTAGAAATTTGTTATTCCCTTGTTTGTAATTGAAAGAAGTTATTTTAATTTTGGACGTGTAAATGATACTTTTTTACCGCCTAACAAAAGATTTTTTAAAAATTCATTCATAGATAGAATAATATTTTATTAATCATCACAATGTACAATTACATGTACAATATGCTTATGAATTTTCTGAGTTTAATGTCACGAAGTATTAGGAAAATAAATTTGATATAATTACAGTTTAGTTTCACAATTTACTTTGAGATAACGTATAAAAATTGTTAATTGGAATACATATTTTGGACTCGAATTGAATATCGTTTTATTTGAGATGGCTATAACACTTAAATTATGTTCAATTGAGATATCTTTCTAGTATTTTGAAACACGTTCTGGGTGGTATGATTTGCGACTTCGCTTCTCGTCTCTGGTCGGTAGATCTCTATTATCATTATTATCATCGACCCTTGTTCTTCATTGAATTTCATCATTTATTACTTTTAGTGTTACGGTCTGGCTTTCTAACTTAGGTCTAAGCTACAGTTTTGTCTTTGGCTTTTTCTGAGAGTTTTCTAGAAAGTTTTTCGCTTGGAAAGTTCACCTCTGGCTTGTTTTGCACAGTATATCTCAGAGGTCATAGACGACGGAGGCCAGACTAATGTTTTATATCTTGATATACTAAAAGCGTTCGTAAATACATTAATCTCATTGAGAAACTGAAGGATTTTGACGTAGTGAGTCTGGATTTAATAGCTTCATATTTAACGAGCAGAAAACAATAAATTTGATTCAACAACCAGTCGACATCGGGTA
Source organism: Dermolepida albohirtum (assembly GCA_031893035.1). Classification (NCBI taxonomy): domain Eukaryota; kingdom Metazoa; phylum Arthropoda; class Insecta; order Coleoptera; family Scarabaeidae; genus Dermolepida; species Dermolepida albohirtum. Next base: position 641,721 of record JAVIWB010005163.1, read on the forward strand.
TTATGCAGGGAACGAACATAGGACCACCTCTTTTCCTTGTTTAAATTGGTGATATAGTGAATTCTATTGAGAGTCTGATCTCTTCTGTTTGCAGATGATCTGAAGCTCTATACCTCCATCAACTCTGTGTAGAACTGCGAACTGCTACAAAAAGACTTTAACTTTCGACCTCAGCAAATATCCAATACTTTCTTATTCTCTTAAGAATTTCATTATTGACTTTGCTTATTCTATAGATGCAGCTATCAAGAAGAAGGTAACGCAAATAATCTAAGTATTCGGTTTGATGCAACATTCAACGAACATGAGTCTGAAACTGTGAGAAAAGCGCTTTTCACAACTTCAGCAAGATCTTTTAGAATATGTGAGTGTGTACGCAGAAACTGTAAGAGATTTAAAAACACACAAATATTTGAAAATCTACTTGCAATATTAATAAGATCGAGATTAGAGTAGGAGGATAGACCCAGAAGTACCTGATCCAACAAAGAAAACACAAAAATTTTAAAAAGAAATATTGGGTCTGGGAAAAAGTTCGTGGCGTTTTTCCCGATAGATGGCATTGGTTGCCGATAACTAAAGAACAACAAGTCACAGCGACACCACCGACGGCTCGTTTTTTAGATGACCTTCCGAACGTTAGTTTGAGCGTAGAAACATTGTAATCGGTGCAGTGGTTGGAAAGTTATTCGCACTTGAAAATGGAGAAGAATAATGAGAAATTTCGCTATATTCTGCAATATTATTATGATAAGGGGAAGAACGCTGCGCAGGCTTGTGATAAAATTTGTGCTGTGTACGGTGAAGGTACTTTATCGAAATCTGTTGCGCGGAAATGGTTCGCTCGCTTTCGTTCTGGAAATTTCAATGTGAAAGATGAGTCACGCTCCGGTCGTCCAATCACTGAAAAATCTGATGAAATTCTTGAAAAAGTCCAACAAGATAAGCATATCAGCAGTGTCGATATTGGCATGGAGCTAGGCATTGACCACAAAACTGTTTTGAACCATTTACACAAAGCTGGTTACAAAAAAAGCTTGACGTATGGGTTCCTCATGAGTTGAGCGTGAAAAACATGATAGACCGAATTAACATCTGCGATGCGCTGCTGAAACGGAATGAAATCGAGCCGTTTCTGAAACGTTTAATAACCGGAGATGAAAAATGGATTACGTACGATAATCGGAAGCGTAAAAGATCGTGGATAAAGGATGGTGAGCCGTCACAAGCGTTCGCTAAGCCAACATTGACGCCAAAAAAAGTGATGCTGTGTGTATGGTGGGACTGGAGGGGAATCGTCCACTACGAGCTACTTCCAACTGGTCAGACGATTGATTCTCAACTCTACTGTGCACAACTAGAGAGATTACAGGCGATTGAAAGAAAACGGCCCGAATTGATTAATAGGAAAGGTGTTGTCTTCCATCATGACAACGCCCGACCACACACTTCTTTGATGACCCGTCAAAAATTGAGAGAGTTTGGTTGGGAAGTTTTGATGCACCCACCTTACAGTCCGGATATAGCACCCTCTGACTATCATCTGTTTCGATCTCTGCAGAACTCTCTCAATGGAATTAAGTTGGTTTCAAAAGAAGCCTGTGAAAACTACTTGATTCAGTTTTTCGACCAGAAACCACAGAAGTTTATCACCGATGGGATCATGGATCTACCAAAAAAATGGCGAAACATTGTCGATAATAATGGAGCATATTCGGTTTAAATGAATTCGTCCACGCGCCATGCGGTTACCAGTTGAATTTTACTGAAAAAACGCCACGAACTTTTTCCCAGACCCAATATATTTATTTTTCAACATAATCTACTTTCAGCTCTATACACTTTTTAAGTTCGATACCCTTTTTAAAATAAGAACTGTCTTGCTTCACAAGGTTTAAATTCATAAGGTACTCCCGTCCTAAATAGATCTTAAAACGTTTTAAATAGATATGTAACTATGTAACTTATTCGATAAAAATACAATTAGACACAAATTTTTCGAACATTCCGTGAATGTTGAGTACATAGATACAAAGGGTACTAGGAAAGTTTTACAATAAGATGCAACAATGAATCGTATGAAGCTGCTTGTTCCTGCATGTTGAGACATGTTCAAACAAATGCTTGACGAGGACAGGCGAGTGGAGCCCTAAATGCACCAGCAATTCGTTCGATTCTGCATGATCATTTGCACGTGAAGAAACTTTGTTCTCTCTGGGTGCCGCATCGACTGACTGAAGAGCAAATGACACGACGTGTGACTTAGTGCTGGAAGATGCTAAAAAAGTTTAATAAGGGACAATCTCAGTATGTGAACAACATCATGACAGGTAACGAGACTTGGCTGTACTATTACGATGTGCCTACCAAATCTCAAAACAAAGTTTGGGTATTTGATGATGAGGACACACCCGTAGTTGTCAGAAAATCCCGATCTGTAAAGAAGAAAATGATAGCTGTATTTTTCAATTCGAGTGGAATTGTGGAACGCGTCGTTTTGGACACAGTCAGTCACAACTATGTGGTGTCAAAGCCTGCACCGAATATTTGACCACGACAGGATTGAAACTTCTCGAGCACCCTCCCTGCAGTCCAGATCTTGCTCCCAAAGATTGGTTTCGGAGGATGGAGAGGTGTATTGAGTGTAGAAGAAATTACTTTGAAAAAATTAAATAAACAAAGCTGTATTGCAAAACTTTCCTAGTACCCATTGTATGCTTTATCATAGCCAGGTATTCACATTCGATGATATTCAACATTTAAGGGATGTATAAAAACTTTTGCGGCCGACTGTGTATTTGACGATAAAACTAACATATGCGTGTACCCTATTATTATTATATTTTATGCAATTTCAGCTTCGTCTCTTTAAATTTTTCTTCGGACAGTGATATTATTTTTACCTTTAGAATTTAGTACATTAGTTTAATACGCATTTTTTGCTATTGTAACAGATTTTGTTCTAAGTTCTTTTTAAAAATGTTTGTTTGCATTTTTTTATATACATATATATTACAATAGTGGTTTTGTTTTAAATTCAGACTTTCGGAGTAAACAAAATCTGAATACATTGTTTTGCGGTATGCGGTCCTTTTATATTTAACATAGGATTTTCCAACATCACCACGTAAGTCAATAAATTCCTTTACAAACAAAGCTTACGCGTTTTAAACAAATAAAATGCCGAATGTGCATATATCTGTTTGTGTCTTACGGTCCTACTACATAGAAACAATTGTATGAATATTTAAAGTTAAAATGTATTCTTTTCTTCTCTAATGTGTTGTGGTTGTTTTATTCTAGCTATAAATTCTATTCTTGTGTTTGGGTTTTCGACCATTAGGGGTAATAAAACACTTAGTTTATATTAACGACGTTTCGGAGGATATTTTTGCCTATTCTTCAAGTTATTTATTCAATTATTTTTCTTCTTCTCTATACATAGATTTTATATATATATTTATTTAATGGATTTTTTTTTAGTATATTTATATTTATACGTACATTTTTCCTGTTGAATATTTTAAATTTACAAAAACGCAAACATTTTCAATTAACAAAATTACGTTGTTTCTGAATGTTTATACTTGTGTATGGAATAACAGAACTGTTATGTACATTGGGTAAAAGTTTAATCTACAAAAATGTATTATTTCTTTCATTTCAATTTAAATCTTGGCGAATTGCCATTAGGTGAACGTCAAAAGAATCATTCAAATATTAATAACGCTGTATATGATACAACGCGTGTCAAAGAATTCACCTCTCATCAGGTAAACTTGTGTTATATATAAATGAACGATTCCTTGTAATATTTGAATAATTCTTTTAACGTTGATCTAACGGAAACTCGCCAAGATTTTAAAGTGTTCGTCTATTTACGCACTGGTTACTTTGTTAACGATTTTAGCGAGTTTGCGTTTTGACTTTCAGCGGTACAGATCGTGTGCGGAATTTGTTTTCGTACAGGTATTTTTGACGTAGTTTTCCAGGTGCGACACTCTTTAATTGTCTACTGATGATAACAACTTAGTTGTCGAAATACATATACAGAACACGAAAATTAATATGGAAAGGGGTTATATATCAACCTTCAATGATTAAGTTAATCAACCACAGCCTCCATCAAAATTATCTATAAGTTTATCAATTGTTTTCTTTTAATATGAAGTTAAGTTTTTTTTTGTTGTCAACGCGAAAGTAAGAAAGGACAATTGATTTCGCAAAATATATTTTGTAAGGAATTTCAGCACAAACAGTACAATGAAACTATTTCATTTTCACGGAATAATAATACAATATAATATGATTAAAACAATAATTTCTATATTATTGATCTTTGGTAATATTTATTTTTAGTTTTTCAACATTTAACCCCTCTTTTAAATTTATTAAAATTCTTATATTTACTTACAAAATATCCAATTCTAAGGATATTTTCCTTATATCAAAGGTGAAAAATTAAATGCAAATGTGTAAACCTAAAAACTGTCCGCTCAATTTTATCTTAAATATTATACTAGGACAATTCTCTTTCTACTGAACCTAGCAAACTAATACACAAACGATAATATAAAGTAATGAGAGAACTATCCATCTTTCGAATATTAATGAAAGCACTCATATCGCTCTGTGTGTACTTGAGTAACTGCCATATACAGCATAAATAATTAAAACAGCTATTACCCAACGAAGCAATGATTGTGACAATTGTTTCTCTCAATACAAAACTCATCAGATCATCTGACTTTGACAATAGTTCCCTCATTATCTTCTACGAGGGTAGTTTGACAAGTAGTGAGAATGGAAAAGAAAAACGAATTTTTTAAATATAAAATAATTTTTATTTTTCAATATATTCTCCTAAAAGAGCAATACATTTATTCCAACGGTGCTCCAATACCCTTATGCCATCTCTAAAATGCGATTCCGGAAGGCTTCTAAAATACTCATTTACGAAGATGATAAGCTCATCGTTATACGAAAATTTCTTTCCACCTAGTGCCGTTTTCAATTTTGGAAAAAGGTGGAAGTCGGAAGGGGCTAGATCCGGCGAATAAGGCGCATGCGGTACTAATTGGAAATGCAACTCGTCGATTTTGGGCATAGCAACTGTGCTGGTATGCGAAGGAGCGTTGTCTTGGTGAAACAGAAACTTTTTCTTTGCCATTCCTGGCCGTTTAGCACGAATTTCAACATTCAATTTTTGTAGAAGTTCTGCATAAAATTGTCCGTTTATTGTGGCACCTTTCTGAAGGTAATCAATGAGCGAAATGCCCTTTGAATCCCAAAAAATTGATGCCATCACCTTGTTTGCCGATAAAGTGATTTTCACTTTCTTTGGAGGTGCAGAACCACGTTCTAACCATTGCTTCGACTGTTGTTTAGTTTCGGGTGTACTGTAGTGTATCCAAGTTTCATCGCAAGTAATAAATCGCCTACAAAAATCAACCGGATTCCGCTTATAAAGGTCCAAACACTCATTGGAAATGCGCAAACAAGTAAACTTTTGATCAGTCGTAAGCAATCGCGGCACCCATCTTGCCGAAAGCTTGGAAAGGCTCAATTCTTTCATTAAAATGTGGTGTACGCGTTCTGTTGAAATGTTTACCATGTCTGCTATCTTTCTCACTTTGAGTCGTCGATCTTGCGTAATAATATTATGGATTTTTGTAATCATTTCCTTAGAAGTCACGATTTTGGGTGCTCCAGAGCGCGCGTCATCAACACAGCTTGTTCTACCACGTTTAAATTCATTTACCCATCTAGTTATTGTGGCGGATGATATAGCAGATTCACCTAATGTTTCCCGTAACACATCTTTTATTTCGGTAGCTTTCATACCCTTAATTACGAAGTATTTAATCACCGCACGATACTCTGCTTTTTCCATTTTAACAAAACGACGTGTTGCTTCTTTTTCAATCAGCTGTTAAAAATAAAATAATCAACCGATTTATCTAAATATCGGAATGTAAACATATAAATAGGCAACCTAAATTACAGTGAATTTGTTTTACCAATTAGAGCGCCACCTATGTGTCATTCTCACTACTTGTCAAACTATCCTCGTTTTATCGTTTCAATAACCCACCAGAAACCGTAAAAAATCGTAAAAGGGCACAATGCCTTATCATTAAATAGCTGATAAATTTTTCAAACTTTTGAAATTCTAGAAAACCGTAGTTTGATCACGCTCTTTTTGAAATTACCCAATTATTTTAAACAGTTGTTTTTTAACCTGTCACTGTTATTAAATTTGTAAATAACTAGGTTAACATATGAAACAAAATTTTCGACAAAATATTATGGCGTACTAAAAAAGCTCAATAGTAAGAGAATATATCCTAATAAATTTGTAGGAGGTGTGTTTTTTTAAATAAGCACCCTTTTTAAATATGATCGTTGCAACGTTGCGATCACCATCTCTTGGTTAGTCACAGATGCTAGTACGGAACCGTTAGTTTGTGTTTGCATTTATTTGTACGTATTTAAAAACAACCAAAACATTTTTTTTAGATATACGCGCTGTGATTCGTTTCTTACATGCAAAAGGCGTGAGAACGGACGAAATTCATCGGCAGATTAATGCTGTGTATGAAGAAAACACTATGAGCGAGAGAATGGCACGAAAAGGGGTTAAATAGTGATGATAAACAGCGTAGTGTAAAGCAACGGTAATTACTGAAGATTTAGTACAGAAAGTCGATGCAAAAGTTTAAGGAAACAGACGCTTTACGATTTCATCATCGTCTGATAAATTTTTTCAAGTTTCATATGAAATTATGGCAGGGAGGTGCACAAAACAAATCGTGAAGCCAGTGTTTTGATTTTCCTTCAGCGATACCATGACAATATGATAAATTGCAGAGCCAAATTATCACTGGCGACGAAACATGAATGACATGTGACACAGGAATCAAAAGGGGATTCCATAGAGTGGAATAACAAATCCTGTTTACACGTGGCTTGTCGAATCCAGGCTGTGAACAACTTGATCTAGAACCCAGTGATTACCACTTGTTCATTCACTTGAAAAATCATCTAAGCGGTCAGCTCCGCGACAATGACGATGACATGAATACGTCTGCGCTATAATGGTTGACAAATCAGGTGACATCTATGAGCATGGTATTCAGAAGCTGATTGTACGTTAAAATAAGTACCTTGATATTGGTAATGTATACCAGGTGTACCGGAAAGTCGTTACCGATTTTTTCGTAAAAACACTACATAATTTTCAAGAAAATGGAAAAATTTATTTATTCAAAGTATTGACCATTTGATTCTACACATCTTGCCCATCTTTCAGGCAATTTATGAATGCCATCTCAAAAAAACTGTTTGTCCTTTGAGTAAAACCATTCATCAAGGTATTTTCTAACTTCTGCTCTGGAAGCGCGTGATCCATTGATGCGAAATGGTGATAGTCGGACGGGCCAAAGTGCGATAGTTTGTTCCATCCAAGTGCTTTCAACGCTTCCTTAACCGGTTTTGCTGTATGAGACGGCGAGTTATTATATTATTATTGTAAAATCACTTTACCGTGTCTTCGGGCCCATTCTTGACGTTTTTCTATCAATAAATTGTTCAAATTGATAATTTGTTGTCGGTAACGATCTGTATTAACTGTTTCACTAAGTTTTAACAGTTCGTAATACATCATGCACTCTGGTCCCAGCAAGCACAGAGCATTGTCTTGCGACCAAAACGATTTGGCCTTGGAGTCGATAAGCCGGCTTCGCCAGGTGATAACTATTTTCTGCGCTAAGGGTTTCCGAAATAAATCCATTTTTCATCACCCGTCACTATTCGATACAGAAATGACTTCCGATCATACCTTTGAAGCAGTATTTCGCAGATGATTTTTCAATTTTCCAATTTTCCATTCGCCTATCATTCAATTGATGTGGCACCCATTTCTCTATCTTTTGAATTTTTTCCATTGCTCATAATAGATCGCTAATCGTTTCTTGGGCCATTTTTAACGCTTCTTCCAACTATTTAAGTTTGCTTTTTTCTTTTGTTCAAATAAGAAAAGTAATGCGTGCCGCAAGTGCACTTTTTCAGGCACGAAACTAGACATTTTCAAAGAGGTATAAATCTATGACAGTTGTTACTTTCGCAAAGTATAACATGTATGGTTTTGAAGCTTGATGTCAGTAGAATAAAATGACATATGTATCAAATCATAACATTGCATATTTAAGCCTACCGACATCTGTTAGGAAAACTGGTAATGACTTTCCGGTACACCTGGTATAATGAAGAGTAGATTCAGGTACAGGTTTTCTTACAAAAATAAAATTGTTGATAAAATTGCATTTGTGTTCTTTTTATATCACAACGGTGGTTATTTAAAAAAACACGCCTCGTATTATTCTCTAACTTATATTCTAAACATCCTAGATTATTAAATAAGAACCTTTATACTTTCTACATACAACAAATCTGAATTACTATATTTGTTAATTTATCACATTATCGTTAACATGTATTTAATCTATATATTCGAATATACTACACTTACACAAAATTATATCTTTATCTCACTGTATATATATATATATATATATATATATATATATATATATATATATATATGTTTAACATTGACTGTCAAATTCATTTACATTACAACTATTGTCAGTTATTCCAACCAAATAATCGTTAGCACTGATCACACTAGCAGTAGATTTACCTCCATGTATACTTCTATTGTACAACGAATTATCCTTTATACTAAGGTTTGAATTTGATCTTAATGTTGTATCGGAACGTTGCGAAGTAATCCAGATAGTTGGTATACTTCCAACAATATTCCTAAACTTATCAATAGTGTCTAAACCAAAAGTTGAACATTTATGTAAAGCATTCTCTGACATGAATTTCTTCTTAAATTCGCCCGGCCAAGAATTATTTTCGTACACATTGGACGGGACTTCCAAATGTGCTGAAGAACACTTGTTGTCCGAAATAGTAAACGGGACTATAACATTTCCGTTAACGCCATCCATTGGGCCAGGATAATTGAGTAGCAGGTTTTCCAAACGTTCAATTTCCTTGTCCAAAATCTCTATTTCGCTCCTATAAACTTTATTTTGTATTTCGACGCGATGCGAAGACTCCCTGGGATCGTCGACAACCATTCGTTTAGTATTGGATTCCAATTTTAAACCCATGCTTTCCATTACGGGATCTTCGCGTTCGTCGCCCAAGACTGCTCTAAGTTTTGGTAAAAATAGCAGAAAAAGTGTTATCGAGGTGGATATAAGAATACTCGACGTAGTAGCTAAGTAGCTAATTGTTATGTCTTGCGATAAAAAATTTGACAAAATTACGACCGTGGCACACGATATAGCACTATAAACGCATATTCCTATATATTGTGAATCGTTCAAAGCTTGTATCTTCACGTTTCTTGTTTCCCAGGCCATATATACTCCCATTATTAGAAGGAAACCTTTATAGCCATAAATGGCTAGAAACCAACCTCGAGTATTGTTACAAGCACATACTTCTACCTGGAAGAGAAAACTATTTTTTTAATCAAACTCACTATACGAACATTGAGTCTTAAATGTAATTAAACAAAGATTATATCAAGTAGATGTATAGGCTCCGAGCCGTAGTTATTTTAATGTCATATGATTGTTTAATTTAATAGTTTTTAATTTGTGTAAAGTTCGTTTGTTTATTGATAAGGGAAAATGGACTGTCAAGGAAAAAAAGAGTATTTCATACATACCCCTTTGTTCTAGTGCAACAAAGGTATTAATGCATTGAATGCTGTTAGAACTGTGTGTCTTTTACGGAGGAAACGTAATTGAGGAGAATACAGCACGGAAATGGTTTTGACGATACAAGCTATCGAAAATTTCGTTATGATGTGGCAAAGAACAATAGTTGAGATCGATGGAGTCTGGGCTAGCTACATACAGCATTAAAGTAATGATTAAACAAATTAATAGTGACTTTAAGAGAAACATAAAAAATCCAGGACATGTGAAAATCAGAAAGAACAAAATGTTAGTAGAAAGAAAGCAACAAGATTGTCCTTAATAAGATGACAACTTAGTTGTTGAAATACGTATACAGAATATCAAAATTATTATGGAAAGCGGTTATATATCAACCTTAAGCGATTAAGTTAATCAACCACAGGCTTCATCAAAATTACCATAATATTGGCCAGTTAGTCTACTTCTCTTCCGCATGCCTTTGGAAACCCAAAAAAATCTTGGACATAATTTTATTGGATGAAAAAGAGTTTTGCTTCCTTCGAAGCACATTAATGAGAAGAAATCTATTGTTTTGACTGTTTTTGCCTCTAGAAAATAGTAATGTTCGAGTTCACATTAGATCAACAGTAACTAAACGCAAGGTTAGCTTTTTGATATTTAAATTTTGATGTAAAATATTATGCACGCATTTAGTTAAGATGTTTGTGGCATTAACTATTTTACATACTTTTGTTCGGCGGTCATTGCTTACAATTGTATGGAGTTTATTAATCATTTCTGAAGAAGTTACTATAAATGAAGACTTCCCATGATAGGTACCTTCTGTGCTTCTTTTCTCAGTGTACGCTAGGTGGACGGCGTGCATCTTAGTATTGCTCTTGGGCTTAGCGATCCCACGAACCCGAGCTTGGCTTACCAAGCCACTGTCGGCAGGCGACGAAATAGGTAGATATGTTTACATATCGAACCGCACCACCAGTGACGGTTAAGACTGATACCGCGGGAGTCGACAGCCTCCCGGAGAATCCGGGCTCGACTGTTTGAGGCTGGACTCGCGGGGGCAGTGGTTGAAAGCCCGTGCGGGCTAGAGGTGTATTTTCTCTCGACGGACGAGCAGCTGGATCTGCTCGGGTACTGACCTGCAGAGTCATTAAGGATTTAGATAGGTCTCCCCCTCCACTTGTAGGGCACTGATGGTTCCTGTAAAATCTGAAGCGTACAGGTAGCTCGTTTCGTTTCTGCGTGCGAGCGCGCTGATTGAGCGTATCTCAATCCCACTGTCATTGGTGGCTGTGGTGAATGTGTCCTTACGGACTGGTGTTACCACATAAAATATCAACAAAGACACTCGTGTGTTTGTATGACTAACTTTGAAAGCAATGAACCTCTTACAAATTAATCCATGGAAAGGACCGTATTTATCATAATATTTATAACTTTTCTTTAGTTGCTTTAATGGTTTTTCCATATAAAAAATAATGTTTAATTAATACGTAAATTTTTTTCCTGCATATTAACACAAAAAGAAGACAATAGTTTCCGAAATTTTAACGGTAAGTTTCTACAATATGACTGAAGTCAGCAATATGCTCATCATAGCGAAAGTGTTGCCAACTTTTGAAAATTCACTCTTCCGTCAAATCACCCTCACACACTCGGAGCGCAACATGTTACAAATGATTTTCAAGATTCAGCAAGCTCATCGGACTTTGATGAAGATTGTCTTCACGCTTTAATTCATGTTAATTTACGCCAATCAAATCCGAAACTGACCAGTATAATGGATTGTAATCAATCGACCATAATCAAAAATTAATAAATTTTGAATTAAATAATAATGAATCATATTTATCCTAGTTATTCATTACCAACATTTATTCTGTGTAAACTCTTTATTTAGACGATTTAAATTACATTACTGGACATTACATAAGGAGAGGGGAAACGTTTTTTTAATATATTTTTTAACAATATTTGATTATCTAGCGAGATAAATCTTATTAAGAAGATAGTTATTTAGCTTCATGTCCGGTACACGTATACCAAGTCGGACAAGTTATTTCGTTTCCAAACTAATAGAAAATAAAAATAGTGGGGATCTAGGAAACTCTGTACATTGAACGTGAAAAGAACAAACATAAAACAAACTAAACGAACAACCGAAACTACAATACATTCAAGAAAGTTATTGTGCTTTGCCGTCCATATGTACGGTTTGTTGAAACTCGGTTTCAACTTAGTAAAAGATCTAATCTATATCAACTACTAGATACACGTAATAAAAGTAAAATGATTTATATTATAAAATACCTTATTTCAAACGTCGATGAACAATTGAAGAAAAATCTCTTGGCTTTACCTTGAAGTAGTTTGATTTTATAAAAGCACAGTTTATTTATAGCTATGCTGGTATTGCAGTTTTTTTCGTCAGTCTTTTAAGCGCAATACAATAATTGGGAATTACAATTTTAACAATTTCCAAAAATCGAAATCTCCAAAACAAGAAAGTATATTATATTACGAACGCTGTAATGTAGGTATATTAAAAATAGAAAAGAAAGGGAAAATGTTTGCTTTCTAGGCTAACTATAGCGTTACAATAATATTACAACAAATAGCTAAGTACAGATGCAAATTACGAGATGTTCTCCACTGACTTGCCAGGTCAACGCACAGGTTTCTCCTCTGTAGTTTCCTCAATTTCAGCCGCGATATTGCATATTAGTAGGGATATTGCTTCTGCATTCGATATTAGTGTTGGCAGTGTGGATAATTATATCAAAAAGCAACTTTATTACCAGGAAGTATCCGCACGTCGAATTGCGCGAATGCTAATGGATGAAAAGAAGCAAACACGTTTGCAGGTGGCTAACGGATTGTTAGCACAATATGAAGAAAAAAATGATGCTTTTCTACGGCCTCTTGTCATCACCGATGAAACCTAAGTACACTAGCTTACTCAAAAAGCATCTAAAAACTATTTCTTCGGCAGAAAAAATTATATGGCGATGGCACCTGTGTATTGAGAAGGTGATCTTGTTTTGAAAAAAAGGTTTAATGTTTCGAAATTGCGCCTACTCGAAACTACTTTATGAACAGCCTTTACAAGATTTGTCAAAAATAAAAGAGAATAGAATAAACCTTGAGGAAGTCACCTACTTATGCTGCATCGTCATTTTCAGCCTCAAAGGAGCTAGGGTAATTAACAGTAATAATAATAATGATGTTGAACCAAATAAGTATTTTCAAAAAACTCAAATATCTCTAAACCTGTTGAATTTAGGTATAGGGAAAACTTAAGAAAGTCTTCCTAGAATGTATTATAGAATTCAAATATGCAGTCTACATCTTTCTATTAAAAAAAGGGAGTTTGAAACGACTTCCGGTTTAACCAGAAGCTTAAGTGTCACGAAAATATGTTCTTTGAATAGAATATGAAACCTTAGGCTTAAAAACCTTAAAATTTTCGGAAAAAAAATTAAGTAGTACTTCCAATATATATAACGAACTGTTTCAATCAATCACTTTTTATTATTTTTATGATACTGTGGGATGCAAAGCTAGTTCGCCTCCTCGTGGTGCATCCTGGGTAACGCTAAATGAACTAGCAAATACTTGCAAGTAAGTAATCTTGGAAGTTATCCTATCAAAGACACATTATAAATAACGTTCAATTAATATTTCAGATTGTGTTCCACTCTTTGTGCCACCCTCTTTATTTATTTATTATACAATGGAGAATGCTCAAATACAAGATAAAGAATGACGAGTACATAATATGAACGAAGTGGCAAGAGCTACATTTAGACCCTTGTATTAGATACAAAAGGATACATACAGTCTGTTTACTACGTATACGACAAAAAATTAGGGGTTATTTCTTGGGCTCTTTTAAGTTTTTCCGAAAGGCACTTTATTTCTAAAAACTAAGCACATTTCTCATGAAATGCAATTAGGGACTGTCATAATGACCATGTACGGACTGATGAAAACTCACAAGCGATACTAGAAGATGATTTTGATCATCAACTTCCATTAAACATGTCAATTGGAATTGAGAATGATTGACTAATAGAACGGGTATTTTCTACCAGAAAGACTTGCCGGCGATGTGTATCGATATATTTTGAAAGAATCACTACTTCGGTTTATAGAATATTTACCACTGGCAATGAAAAATATAATGTTGTTTATGCATGATGGTATACCAGCGCATTTTGGCGTGGTGTAGTGTACACTACTTAAGTGGAAAATGAAGAAGGGTTGAGAAATAGAATAATTTTTGGGAGTAATGCAATAAGAAGTAACCCTACCCTGGTGCTTTTGAAAAGGTTCGGCAGTCAATGAGAAGAAATTAAATGCATGAATCTTAGCTGGTTAGTCATTTTTAGCAGTTGTTTTAGACTAAAATTTATATATAATGGCAAGTAATTTCGAACACCGTGTAATATAATTGTCTTTAATATTCTAAAAATAACATTTCTCACAGTCGAAATATACTATTTCAATTGTTTCATCGCGCAATAAAATTTCGTATATTATTTTGCGTACAATCAGACACAATTATGTTTCTATGAATGCGGTTTGTTGCAGTTCTTATCGCCCTATATCTTCCAAACAAAGTGTCTTTAATATTCTAAAGAATAATCTCCTGAATTTTTTCCGCAAATTTTCAGAATATTGTGTATACAATAACAACCAATACATTTAGCAGCGGCATTAAAAGCAACTCTAAATATAAAATTCTTCGTATTTTTTATTAATTTAATTGTAATGAAAGTTGAGAAAAAATATATTCTTTACAAAATTATATTGAACAACCTTTACCTACAGCGGAAAAAAATCAGATGGTTATTCATTGTGATATTTTAAGATCCTTTTTGTCCTCCATTTTCCAGAATACCACACTTACAATACTCCACAAGAATCAGAATGATTTTTAAAGGCATTAAGTGATTGTGCTCACACCACATCTCTACGCTGGTTGTTCTAAAAGTCAAACACTTGATTTATCAGAAAATATTGCCTCACAGATTCTAAACCTTTCACGTAAAAATTTGAAAGAATGGTCGTTTGTCTCTCCTGAACTTTGAAAGTAAGTAAACTTGGTACGTCAGCAAAGAAGTCATTGCGCTAAAAAACATAATTCCCTAACAGATTTATTTAATTTCGAGTCTAATTTTCTGTCAAATCTTTCTCGTGTACATATATATATACAATACTTATTTAACAAAACCAACCAATTCTAATAATATCAATGTGCATTTTATCATCTTATAATATTTGATGTATTCTTAACGTAATATACAAGCACATCCATTCTTATCAGATATCGATGTACATTGCGCTTATGTCGCGTCATTCATTTTTTCCTTCTATCTAATAAAGGCAAATATTAAAATTTTGCAATAGTTCATTCTGACATTAAAAAAATTGATTAGAATCATCCATGGATGAAATAGTGAATATTACTGCTACTTTGAATGGAAGACCAGGTAACATTATGAATAGACAGAAGGAAAAGCGGAAATGTACACATGAAAGCAGTTAACCGGAAGCTGTTGAGCATTTTATCTTTCTGTTAGATTGTCATGTGAAACTCCACAGTCCAAGGACAATTAGGTAGGATACGTTTTGCAGTATAAAGGTGGACATTAATAAAATTTAGAACCATTTTTTATCTAAAATTAATTTTTTTTTAGGAAATTCAAATCTTATTATTTATTTATACATTTATAATCTTTGTATTTCTCTTTATAAATAAATTTATAAAGCTTTCAATGAATTTTATACAATCTGATTGCTAGGTGTGCGACAAAAATTTTATTTTATTTCTATTAAATTCATAATTATAGCCTACTCTATTATAAGATTTTTTTTTGAAATCAGACGATTTGTAGAATATGTTTCGAAGATATATTTGAAATAATTAGTGCATCTTCAGCAAAAGTTTAATGTATGGTATTGCACTAGGCCTACCAAATACAAGAAATGTCTAGAAATGCGTTCTTCTGTTTTTCACAACATTCCGATTGGACAAAACGTATATTATTTGCAGTGAAATTAGGTTGATGCATATATCGAAAAAACCGTTAGTTTACCTGGGTGCAATATGAAACCACATTAGTATTTTTTAAAGAATTCGGCAGTCAAACAAGAGATTGAAAGCATGTATCCTAACTAATGGTAGTCATTTTCAGGATTTTTTGTAGATTAAGAATCTAGTAAGTTGTTTTCTTTTCGGAAACTTTTATCACCCTTCAATAGTAAGTAATCAAATATTGTTTTCTTTTCGAAAACCTTTACCGGTCTGTATTTTCGAAACAAAACATCTTTCCGAAAATCATCCGAGAACAAAAGAATCTTAAAATATCACAATAAATATTCATTTGAATTTTTTCCGCATGTTTAGCAAACACACTGTAGATAAAGTTTGTCCAATATAATATAGAAAAGAATATATTTTTTCCAATATTTCATAAAAAATACGTTATTTATTGAATTAATAAAAAGATGAAGGATTTCATATTTAGAGGAAGCTTTAATTATGAATTTAGTAGTGACGTAAATATAATACTGAGATTTCTTTCAAAACTACGAGGGAGCGTTTTTATGTTCGCGGAATGGGGGACAAGGGGTGGAAATAAGAAAACTAAATTATTTTTCTTTTTCAATATATTCACCTGCAAGACGGATACATTTTTCACATCTTTCAATTAATTTATTTATACCCTCATAGAAAAATGATTTCTCTTTATCTGCAAAATACGCCGAAACTGCCTCCTTGACTTCATCATCGGCAGTAAATTTTTTACCCCGCAGCTCTTTTTTCATTTTCGGAAACAGGTAATAATCACTCGGGGCCAGGTCTGGGCTGTAGGGTGGGTGATTCACAATTTCAAAGCCCGGTTATAGAAACACCTTTATCTTTATAATCAATCAACAATAATCCTTCCGAGTCCCAAAATACCGTTGCCATGAGTTTCCCAGCTGATTGTGACACTTTAAATTTCTTGGGAGGTGCTGTGCCCTTTTTATGCCACTGCATGGAGTCTTGTTTGGACTCAGGTTCATAATGATGAACCCAAGTTTCGTCTCCAGTAACAATTACACTCAATACACCATCCTTGTCTTCATTACAGAGGTCCAAAAATGCACGCGAACACTCTACGCGCTGTTGTTTTTGCGGCGGCGTGAGCATTCTCGGCACCCATCTTGCGCTGACCTTAGACATGCCGAGAAGATCCTGTAGGATTTTAAAAATTGTTGTATCGGATACTCCAACCATTTCTGCGAGTTGTTTCTTCTTTAGTCGAGCATCTTCGATTACAATTTGTTCAACTTTTTGGATAAGTGTTGGCGTGGTCACCTCAATGCTCCTGCCCGGCCTCGGGTCGTCTTCAAGAGATTCCCTTCCTTGTTTAAATAAACTATGCCACTTGTACACCATGGTTTTTCCTGGACAAGAGTCGCCGTAAACCAATGACATCTCATTCATTATGGTCGCGACTGATTTTCCTTGCCTGGTAAGGAATTTTATAACGGCACGATATTCGATTTTTTCCATATTTCACTTTTCACTCCTGATTATGTTACTTGGTTGACGATAGCTCAAAGACTAACTGTCTAATAACAATGAAACTTCGTATTTATACTAATCATGAGTCGCTGCACAGGCCACGCCCCCAATGCGCCTACTCACCCCTCTACAACCCGCTCATTACGAGTATATAAAAACGCTCCCTCGTAGCAATTTTCATTAGAATTTATTAGCTCTAGCAATGGCGGCTTCTCAATTAGATCATTGGGAGCAAAGATGGCCCAATAATTTCCGAAGTAATAGGAAATGTAACAACCAAAATAATTTATTACAGTTACTTACTTCAAGTGTAAAATAGCAATTATAATAAGCGTTCTTACCCAACAGAAAAAAAATTCAAATTACAGAATAACTTAACCAATGTCAGATATAATAACACAACAATAACATAGTATAAACGAGCATACAATTAAAAAAAAAGACAAAAGGAAAGTCTCACAAAAATAATAACAAATTCTATGACTCACGAATATTGTTTTAGTCATTCTCCCAAGGTAGTAAATTTTATCTATATACGTTATTAGTTGACTGGCCTGATGTTTTCCAGTGACCTCATTATTGTAAATGCACACGATCATTTTACGATTTATTCCGAAGTTTGTATATGTATATAATAAGATATGTGCTATTAAAATACTGGTCTAGGTCAACGGCCCAGTTAGTATTGTTTAATTTGTTTTTACGTTACCTTTCAAGCATTTAGTAATCGTTAAAGATTTTTAGAGTGACCCCAGGTTGCTTTAAACTCATTTTCCAAGTATAAATATTCTGAAATTAAAAACTGGGGTTATTTACGAACGTGATCATTTTTATTAATGTTCTTAAGCTATACTAATCCTTCAACGCTTTTCGGAAGCTGTAAAATATTAACATTGACACCTGTAGAAAATGAAAAAAGCTTTTCATCATTAAATGGAGTACAAACGTTTTACGAAATAACTCACGCGATTATAGGTAGAGTACCCAATTTTAATAAACGCGTGTTGAATCATTTTTCAGATAGTAAAGGGCACTTTTTTAATTAACAATACTTTTTCCTCGAATTATATTTGACCTCACAAATTTAACCCGGAGCCGCCTCATAGTTTTTTTTATTTATCTTTCTTAAATAAATAATTACTAAAATATTTGCTGCTAATTTAATATACAATTTAAAGAAATTATAAATTTTAATAACTTCTTCAACGCGTCTGCCCCTTGATTCAATTTGTATTAAAGACTTGGTTACCTTAAAACTTTTAAAGAGTTTTCTTTAGATACGAGGGAGCGTTTTTATATTCGCGGAATGAGCGAGTTGTAGAGGGGTGAGTAGGCGCATTGGGGGCGTGGCCTGTGCAGCGACTCATGATTAGTATAAATACGAAGTTTCATTGTTATTAGACAGTTAGTCTTTGAGCTATCGTCAACCAAGTAACATAATCAGGAGTGAAAAGTGAAATATGGAAAAAATCGAATATCGTGCCGTTATAAAGTTCCTTACCAGGCAAGGAAAATCAGTCGCGACCATAATGAATGAGATGTCATTGGTTTACGGCGACTCTTGTCCAGGAAAAACCATGGTGTACAAGTGGCATAGTTTATTTAAACAAGGAAGGGAATCCCTTGAGGACGACCCGAGGCCGGGCAGGAGAATTGAGGTGACCACGCCAGCACTTATCCAAAAAGTTGAACAAATTGTACTCGAAGATGCTCGACTAAAGAAGAAACAACTCGCAGGAATGGTTGGAGTATCCGATACAACAATTTTCAAAATCCTACACGATCATCTCGGCATGTCTAAGGTCAGCGCAAGATGGGTGCCGAGAATGCTCACGCCGCTGCAAAAACAACAGCGCGTAGAGTGTTCGCGTGCATTTTTGGACCTCTGTAATGAAGACAAGGATGCTGTATTGAGTGGAATTATTACTGGAGACGAAACTTGGGATCATCATTATGAACCTGAGTCCAAACAAGACTCCATGCAGTGGCATAAAAAGGGCACAGCACCTCCCAAGAAATTTAAAGTGTCACAATCAGCTGGGAAACTCATGGCAACGGTATTTTGGGACTCGGAAGGAATATTGTTGCTTGATTATAAAGATAAAGGTGTTTCTATTACCGGAGAATATTACGCTTCAATATTAGAGCGACAACAAGAAGCCATTAAAGAGAAAAGACGGGGAAAATTGACAAAAGGTGTTCTGCTTTTGCACGACAACGCGCCCGTCCACAAGAGCCGCGTTGCGTTAGCTGCCCTGCATAAGGTGGGCTTCGAAATTGTGAATCACGCACCCTACAGCCCAGACCTGGCCCCGAGTGATTATTACCTGTTTCCGAAAATGAAAAAAGAGCTGCGGGGTAAAAAATTTACTGCCGATGATGAAGTCAAGGAGGCAGTTTCGGCGTATTTTGCAGATAAAGAGAAATCATTTTTTTATGAGGGTATAAATAAATTAATTGAAAGATGTGAAAAATGTATCCGTCTTGCAGGTGAATATATTGAAAAAGAAAAATAATTTGGTTTTTTTATTTCCACCCCTTGTCCCCCATTCCGCGAATATAAAAACGCTCCCTCGTAATCTGATCTGGTACTTTATTGTAACGCGACCCCATCCGACTTTCCTTTAAAATTATATGCCGTACACCCAAATTTATTAAAGTTATGTAGTACAATCTCCTTGCGAGCGCCCATATTATCGACTTCTTCAGAAATTGCCAATGGTCTTCGTTATTATCAAGTAATCCTTTAATTGAAATATTATAATTAGGTATCCTGGAACATTCTTGCGATGAATTTCCCTTTTAACTACTGTATCTTGTAGCGACAAAAACCCAGTATCCGACAAACCTACCGTGGGTTTCATTTAATATCTGTTACCATAATACAATTGATGATACATTAGAAGACCCGAATTTACTATTCTCCGTGGTCTAAGGCTAAAGACGCATGCCCGATTAACTTGAGATCGCAGGTTCGAATCTTACGCGAAGAGCAGAAATCTTTTCAAAAAATTTCTGCCTTGCATATACGATGTAAAAGGAGGTTAAAATTTGAATTTTTCGAAGCTCTATCCATTACAATATAGTACTATACTTTGCTGTCACGAACTCGAATAGATTTTGGTGTAATTAATCAGTCTTGTTCATAAACACCGTTTTTATTTCCCATCGATATTACCGATATATATACCAACATTTCAAGGTTCTTTTCTAATATTCTATTCCGTTACTCTGCAGTTTTGAGCAATGTATATTTAAGCAATTTAAAGATGTTATGCATTTGATTTTATTTACTTCTAGTAACTAAACAAATAACATGTACGAAGGCAATTCAAATTTGACCTGCATTTTTTTTTCTGAACATAATTGAAGAAATACTATAAGGCGGTATTCATCGGAGTAGGCTAACGCCATAAACCACTGCAACTTGATTGTATCAGTACTGTCAGTTGTATTGACAATGTTGTGCAACAATTTGTCAAATTTTGTCGCACAACGTATAATTGTTAAATTTCTTTTTAACGAAGGTATAAAAGCGACTAGTATTCATCAGAGACTTTATAAATGGTTTGGAGAAGAATAGTAGATATTTTTGAGTGGTGTAAACTCTTCCAGGATGGTCGTAAACGCGCATCGCATTTGCCCCATACTGCTTCTTAAGCGTCTGCAGTATATCTGTGAAGAAAATTGTTAGGGTTGTAACCGTAACGATTGTAAATGTACACGATAAGTTTAAATTTAATAAAGTTTGCTTCAGGTAGGTTCTAAAACAACTGTCTACTGAACAACAGCAGAAAAGACTTTTCGGAATTTTCGGCAAACCTGGAGCTACGAGTATGAAGGCGATGACTTTTCGTCACGTATCATAACTACTGACGACACCTGGGCACACTATTATATGCCAGAAAGCAAGAACGTTAGCATGGAATATCGTCACTCAAGCTCATCTCCATCCAAAAAATTCAAAACACAAATATCGACTCTCAAAGTAACGGCTGTATTCTGGGATACTATTGGATCAATGCACGTCTATTTTCTAGTAGACAGGAAAACGATTAATTCAGCTTATTACAATGAACTTCTTGGAAAGATTAAGCTGGCCATGAGAACAATAAAGAAGCGGTCTTTTAAACAGAATCTCTTAAGTCAAATTTCTTAGGCGTTATTATCCTACAGGATAACGTTTATATCCTGTAGGTGAATAACGTTTCCAGACATACAGCCCATCTAGCGGACAACGCATTGGCTAAATTGAGTATGAAAGTACTGTCTCACCCCTCATATAATCTAGATTTGATCCTGAGTAATTATCATCTCTTTTGTCGCTCAAAAAGTTCTTGGAAAACAAGCGATTTGCCCTTAATGTGGAAGTGGAGGATGATGTACAAAATTGACTACGTCATCAATCGAAAGAATTCTTTTTGACGGAATTCCAGACGCTATTAGAACGTATTTCGACGGAGGGTTGTTACTTATTACTTAAATTATGTATATATAATATTAATTTGTAATTTGTATCGACTGGAAGGAAATAAAATGCAAGTCAAATTTGAATACCCTCGTACTTCTTTCATTTATTCGTAAAGAAAGAAACGCATGATTAAAACTAGCAGAAAATAATACACCCCGTAATTAACACAATTTCAAATTAATAAATTATCGATTGCCTCATAGAAACAGGTTGCTTTCTGTTTGTAGATCTCAAATGCAATTAGTTTCATCAGGAGAATATTCACTAGTTCGCCAAACTGTTACGTAATGTATACAATTTATAACTGATTAATTATGTACTGAAACTTTAATTACCTGCGGTTGGTAAACAACGCCAGGATCCTCAGAACTTATTTCCGCCGTCAGATTGTGAAGTCGCCTTTGGAGGGGATCGACGAAAATCCAAAAAGAGATTATAACGGCGTCGATGAATAACAATAACAATATCAAGGCTATTAATTGCTTGTCTTTCAAAATTTTATCTTTTACCAAGCCGCTGGAACTGTAGGTGAATATTCTATGGACTCTGTAAGTTTTTGCGAACATCGACCCGAAGGCGAGGGAGAATCCAGCTGACAGAAGATATACTTTCACCTAAAACGAAAATTAGACGTGAGACAGCTGTTTTATAATATTAACGTTGCTTTAAAAACATTCAGAAAAGGAAAAATGTGCTTTAACAAAATGAAAACTTTTTAATAGAAACATTTATGTTAAATCCTTTTATTTTTTTAGAAAATTGTATCTGACATTTGATTTTAACAAAGCTCTTCGGAGTAAGTCTCTATAACATTAATCGCTATCCTTTTCGAAAAAATATATTTTTGTAACTACACAGTCAATCTTAAACTTTTACCTAGAATGTTTGCTTTGAAAGTTATCATAATTGCATTACTTTCTACAGTTGTCTCAATAATTTATAAATAATAATTTCGTTCGCACCAATTTGGACAGCAAAATATTACTCCGAAGTTTCTAATCTATTCATGCCTTTATGCTCAATGAAATGATGCTATTTACAATTTGAATATGACTAATTTAATTTAATAATTTACGTTCAGATCACCCTGCGAAATTGTCGGCTTAAAATAACGTTGCAACATTTAAAGAGCCTAAGAATAAATTACAGGTAGTTAGAGGAAACCCTGCTTATATCCATATGAAGTGTGGACCACATCGTGCAAAGAACACATTCTAAACACTTTGAGTATCTCATATTCTAACTAATTTAGAACAAAAACAACGTGCGAACCCATTGTCTTCCAGAAATTATCAAATTACTTTTAAATCTTTAGAAGGCAGAGAAAAACGAGCAGAAGAGATGATAATCATGTTTAACATTGTACAAAGAAGCAACTTTTATATCATTTCGTATATAAAACAGAACCTTGGCTTTAACAGTAGCAGCGTTAAGGTAAAGCTTTGTGGTAGAAGTCTACAAAAAGTATCTTTTTTAAGTAATCGTCACATCCGAAGACTCTTAGGTTTGCCAAAGATAATTTGCAATGGCTTGCTACAAAGAGGAGAAATATTGTATGGAGTGGCGAAATTAAAGTAGTTCTTTTTGGCTTTAGTTGCCGCCATTTCTATTCGGCGGCCAGAGAACTTTGCATATAAACCATATCTATCCACATAAATTATTATCATAGCGTAAGCGTTATAAGAATCATTCAAATGCTAATAACACCTTGTGTACGATGTATTTCGAGTATATTAACTCTTTTCAGGTAAACTCTGGTGTTAACGAACGATTCTTTGTGGGTTTATGGTACCTCTTTGGTACAGGAAAATGATGAAAGAAGGTCTCCCTTTCTCGTCCAAACATACGAATGTTAGAACCATAGAATGAAACCGTGTCGTCTCGCCAAAGAGATAACTAAGTTACTATGATGCGTGTACAGACGAACACTTTAAAATTGGCAATTGTCATTATGTGAAAGTTATAATAGTTATTCAGTTGTCAACTGTCAAGTTTTAGTTCTTTTTTTTTTTTATTGCAGCGAATTGTTAATATTATATCCTTAGAGTCCTGTAAAAGGCTCTCTATTGGACTCAACAAAGAACTATTATTATTATTAAAATGAGTAAATCTACAAATTATTACAATACATTACGATAATCACATAAAGCGTAATGTAATTATTAGTAAACAGTTAATAAGCGACGAAAAGTAAATTTTAAAAATTGTAATTTTATAATTACAATTCAGTAACCATATATTCTTTCATGCAACTATCTACAACATCGAATGTGAATGACTTGAAGAGAACGTGTGGCGAAATTAGCGGGGAAAGTACATGCGTATTATGACCGTTGACTTTGCAGAAATTTACTCTGTATATATATGTGTGTGTATGCAGATTTATGCTTACTCAACTAACTAATGGTAATTCTATTATATCACAATATTGCAAATAGCCGGTACATATTATTCAGGCAAGTTATAAATATTAATATACGTATTTACATTTTGTGTTAAAGTATACTAATAAATATATGTTGTGAATGGAAAAGGAAATATAATAACATGTTTCTTTTATCATTCATTTATATTTGGAGCGTTCGATTCGGCTTCATAAAACAAGTCGATATTAAAAAATATATATAAACCGTATTCACAGTCAAAAATCCATATTAATATGATATTTGTATTCATTAGAGCATAAAATTTGACGAAGAATAACATAGATATAATTTTTCAAAATATAGTTAACAGTGGATGTTGTTACGAGGGTCATTCAAATTTGAACTAAATTTTTTTTTCTGGTCGAAACGAACTGCAAATTAATATTATATACACATCATTTTTCTTCAAAATACTTGCCCCATAGCTTCGGTAGCTTCTGTATTCCCGTTGAAAAAAATATTTTCGGTTTATTACATAGCCAGTTTCGTACTGCGTCCTTCACTACCCCATTAGCGACAAATCAGTTGCCTCCCAAGGACTTTTGAGTGTCCCAAAGAGATGATAGTATGATAGTCATTTGAGGCTAAGTCTAAACTGTATGAGGGGTTGAGACAGTTTTTCCCAATGCTTTGTTCGATAGAGGCTTGTATATGGGCGTGCGTTATCGTACCCTTGGATATAGTCAACTTAATTTTTTCAAAAAGTTCTTTGTATTCTGAATTAATCACTTTTTCTGCTTCGAGAAAATCGACGTAAATTAGCTCAGTGGCTACCATCACTTTGCCAGCAAATGGTTGTGTTTCGAATTTTTTGGACGGAAGTAGCATTCCGTGCTAACATTCTTAATTTTTGGGATACAATGGTATGCCCAGGTCTCATCAGTTATTATAATAACTGACAAAAAATCATCGCCTTTATGCTTATAGCGAAGCCGCAGTTGACGTGAAATTATTTCTGCTGTTGTTCAGTGGCGTTGGAACAAAGTGTACAATAGTGTGAATATTACCAACACTGGGGCTTACAATCCTAGTAACTTCCTTCATAGATATTAGCCTATTGTTCCGGATCAAATTTTTTGAATGTTCCCAGGATTTACAGCAGATGCTGGACGGGGGCATATCGCAAGTTCGACACAACTTCACAAACGCTTCAGAAGCACTTACACCATTCTAAGACTGTCCTGAAAGATAAACGCTCTTATCCAAACTATTTATGCCTTCATTGAAAAGAAACTTAATAATTATATGGCCTGCTTTGATACACTATTGCACGACATTGTTAAAACAACTGACAGTAATGACACAATCAAGTTAGCCAACACGCCTATTTCGATAAACATAAAACCGCTTTGCAATATCTCTTCAATTATATTTAGAAGAAAATAAAATTCAGGTCAAATTTGAATTGCCCTTGTACTTAATAATCCCCATAAAAATATTAGGGCGATAGATTACTACCTTACCTAAATCCAAGAATTTAACAAAAGATTTGTTTAATATTTTCATTTTTTCCTGTTATTGAACCACTGCAACACAGCGATGGAATCATTTTTCAATTTATTTAGTGCCCTAAATACAATTTTCGAAAAGAAATTAACAAAAAGGATCCTTTACTAGTTTAAAGGAATTAAACCCTAATACTTCCTTAAGTCTTCCTTTACATTTTAACATAACTTTTGAGAAAATGTTTTATACTTTGTGTAGAACCTTCGTATGTATAAGTAAATTAAATTTCTCTAAACAATTTGATAATTTAATTAATTAAAATTTATTATCTATAGGACACTCCCTTTCCTTTCCACAGAATTACATGGATTAATTGATCTACGTGAAAAGTAGAGTTCGGTAACAATAGACGGAGAACTATTACTCTAATTACAGATTAATGATTGTTTTCTGTGTAATGCTTTAAAGTAAAGATCAATATATTTAATTAATGAAATTAAAACTGAAAAGGAGTATGGGAAAACACAAATACAGCTTTTAAATAAGATTGAAAAATCAAAAAAAATACATTTTATTTATGCAATTCATTACAATTGCTTCTACAGTGGAAGAACGTTGAAATAAAGTTTTCTGATACAGAGCTCCATAATTGTAAAAAATGGTTTTTCATTGCTTTGATATTCTTAAAACTAATCTAACTTCTGCGCATGATGGACTTCTTGGCATCCTCATTAGAGATTGTGGTGTTTTTTGTGTGAGCGTCTAACAGTCATCTTTAATCTGATCCTAGCTACATCTTCTTTTTCTAAAATATTGGAGAATTTGTAGGATATAACAAGGATAATTGCCCTGATATACATAATTGCAACTATCTTGTGTAATTTCACTGAGTATTTGAACTTTTAATTTGTCAACTCATTCACCAACACAGATTTCTCAATGGATGATCTACTTTAATCAACTTATGAGAAATCATGCAGCTTACTAGTAAAGTTATTGAAGAACCCGACAGATAGATATAATTTACACAGATTTCGTTAAAGCTTCTGATTGTATTGTTTACTCGATGCTTTTGAGAAAATCGGATGCCTTTGGCTTTTCCCCATCTTTAGTAAAACTTATGTCCTCCTATTTAAGTCGTGGATCTTGTTACCTATGTTAAGATAATTTCCATTCTCCACATTTCTTTCAGGAGTAACTTAGGACCTTCCCTCTTCAACATCTTTAAATTAATCTTCAAATTAACTTGATTCCCATGATGTAGCATACTAAGATTTTCTCAAAATCTTCATGAAAATCACTAAATCTTCAAAACAATTTACAAATGGTACGCGTATGGTACGGTGAGGAACCAGATCTCAATAGATATCAATAAAAGTGCCATTATTCCGTATTCTAGGATTTAGACTCTCTCTGCCCATGATCTATCAGCTGAATTTTAGTAGTTAACTAGATCTTATAAAGATAAAGGTGAAGAATATTAATCTGGTACGTAGACTTCCGCGGTTGTGGTCCATACTATCTTCTTCTAGGCTTCCGTGCTGGAACCGCGTCACTGATATAACTGCCGACGTTTCGTACCCACTCGTATGGGACATTGTCATATAACATATGTCCCATACGAGTGGGACTGTGAATCTACTGTGAATGGTGGCGAATCGTAATTGTTAGATACTACAGAACAGCAATATTTTCGAAAGATTGTCCTGGTCGATAATAAATCGGTGTTTTTTTGACGACTAAACCACTATCCTTAAATTGTTCGATCAATCGCTTAACCGTCAAAGTACATTTTCTCTATCAATAATCTGAGAACTGTGGGAACGCGAAACTTTTCTCGCATTTAAAAAAAGTTTTAACAATTAAAATGCTCTGTTCATTCGTATAACGCTGCATTTTTGATAATCGAGTTATATCTATACTATAAACCACGAAAGTTTGCCGGTGTATCCATAACGCTGTAAAATACGAACATATACCGACATTTGTCTAATTCATCGGCAGTCAAATGTGTTGAAGAAAGAAAGGGCGCACACATTTTTCTAATAGAGTTACGCGCTATGTCTTGTCAAGAAATCGTAAAAAAATAGAAACAGACGTATGTAGAGCATGTGTTTTATGTACTCATGTGTCACGTATAATACAGATAAAATAGTTTTTTGACATTTGACTTGTGAAGTTTGTCTTTTCTACGGTTCCTAACATATATTGTTATATTCCTTGCACTTTATCGTTGTTATTTGTTATTGTTCTAACAGCTAATTTATCATATTTATTTCATCATCTTTGTAACTTTACACTTAGGTAACCTACGTAGGCAGGTTTACAGATTAGGTATATAGTACATTATTGCATCTGACAGCAATATAAATACATATTCAATTTGTCGTTCTTACACGTACTTCCTGTCGACATTCCTGATTTAAACTATACTTGACTTGATTTAAACTATACTTGACAAATGTCAATGACATAAATATGTCATTTTAATCACAACATACTTGATTGAAGAACGATATCATAAAAATAAAATGTTGCATTCTTACTGAACAACATTTTATATACGTTATCCTGCACAGTATATTTGACGTGTATATTTTTTACATGAATTATTTCTATCATAAAATCTCCTCCTGTAAACTATTAGATTATAAATTCAAGGTAGCCGTATCCATATGTTATACATATTGCATTTATGTACATAGTGCTCAAGTTATTTAGTAATCTCTATATATAATAGAAGCATCATGCTTCAGGGAATTGCACAGACGCTACTATGTAATTAAAGCAAACTTCGTTAATATTTATTCATTAGGATATCCACTCGTTTCAAATATGTATGTAGTAGGTAGGTAATATGTCTCGTTTAATTGAAAGTATCTGCATAGAACATACGTACATGAAAGCACGTTTTTCAAGATAAATGAATTACAATATTACCGAGTACGAGACGAAATTGATAACTCTGCAGTTGACACCTATTTTTACCGGCTTCGTTGAATTATTACAATTGTTTTTATCATTCTAAATGAATTTTCACAACTAACGTGAGTATAAATCGAAAACAGTTTTCTGGATAAAAAGACATTAAAGCAGCGTTTCTCAACCATCTAATATTTACAACCCAATTGTCAATTACAGTACTCATCGCTTCCTGTCCTCCATCATGGGGTGCGGGGGTAACACTAGTTTCTGAATGTGTTTTGACGCCAAAGCCACACTACGATACTGCCTTAATTACTTTATCAAGAACGCTTAAATGCATGGATAATATCGGAATCAGTGTCTCTCTATGGCTCTCTGTGTTATGTTCACCATATCTGAAATTCTCGCGGCTCCCGACAACTTACTATTTGTTCCGAAAATTCAGGAACATCTATCGCTACTGCAATGCACACGTGTATACATATAGTATATAAATACTGCACTTCGTTCAACTCCAGCCAGTCTCAGGCGAATCCATCCTCGATTTTGCATGTTGTAATTTACGTGTTAGGATAAATTTTTAAGTGGGCGTAAGCGAGCATTAGACGATAGTGAAGCATCAAGTACACAGACGAGTATCGTTCCGAAGATAAAATCGAAAAATATTCTCAAAGAATGGCTTTACCAGCACTGAAGTAAATGAGGAAGAGAAGCACGTGTGTGTTATTGGGGCAAAAATTTTAGCAACAAACAGTATGAAACATAATACACTTAAACAACATTTTGAAACGCTTTGTAATGGGTACGTTTACAAAGTTCAAAAGTTCTTCGAATTAAAATTAAAATCGCGTGAAAGGCAGAAATCGTTTTTCGAAAAAGCTCGTCAATGAAAAAAGCCTTACTTGACTCTTATAAAATTTCATATAAAATAGCCAGATGCAAAAGACTCACGCTATTGGTTAAGAACTAGTTCTATCAGCTGCGATTAACTTTGCAAAAACTGTTCGGAGATAAGTCCTCTATCAAATGATGCAGATGACAACAGGAAAAAATCAAATTCGTCATCTTCAGTCCCTTTGCACTAGTTTGATATGGATTGCGATCTATCTACTACTCATTCCAATGAGCATTCAAATTTTCATTTAATGGATATTGCCTATTAAATAACGGATGTATCATTGTTAGTAGGTTTCTTTCCGACCACTTGTGACTTTCTTAGTATTCATATTACATTTGCTTAATAAAATATTATGCAATGAAATCATTTCATTCTTTTAGAGTATCTCTGTATATTTGACTATAGAGAATATTAAATATATTATATATCATACATCCTTTCACATTTCAAATAATTACTAATCTACAGTAATTACACAAAAATCAATTGTAATTACGTTCTTTGTAATGCAATATTCAAATGAAAAAATTAGAAATATTCGTTTTTCCATACTAAATTCTCATTTCGGAGAAATTGTTTCCATTATTCGTTGAATAATTATTATTACGGCGTTATATTATAGCTGTTTTAACGTATTAAAACACATCTGGTATTATTACGATCCTAATATGCTCATATACGAGTAGATATGTAAAAAAATATTAATAATCACTCTATATTTGTGTTTTCCAAGTGTACATGCATAAATTAATCTCTAATAGTTGTTTACAGTATCAAAATATAATATTTAATCAATGAAATGTGCCTTTAAATACGTTGTTGTTTACTACGTGAACGTAAAAGCACACCATTTTTATGCAATAACTATTTTCATGATGTGTTGATTATGTTGTCTATATTTAATTAATTATTAAAAAATATTTAATATAAAATTAACGAATTCCATATTTTAAAAAAAACTAAGGTATAAAACAAGCTCAGTAATGAAAATAAACTCAAAATTTGTACTTTAATATTGTCATTGCTAAATTCGGAGCATAAAAATTTTGCGTGGCTCCTAAGAACTTAAAGTACACTGCGTAAAACAAATATTCTATATCAGGGGTTCCCTAATTGTGTGCCGTGGCGTTCTGGGGCGCCGTAAATGGTAAACAAGGGTGCCATAAGGCACTCCTTTGGAATATTCTAGAATTAACATTTCGAAACGGTTTCGAAGCTAATAGAACTTTCTAGAACATGTAAATAAAATCGTTCCTCGCAAAATATAACATGTATAGCTTTCAAGATTGATGTCGGTACAATAAAATGATATACATGTCAAATCATAACATTGCATACTTAAACCTAGTGACATCTGTTAGCAAAACCGGTAATGGTTTTCCGGTACACCTGGTAAAAGCGACACGAGTTAACTAATACACAATTACGCGATATAACTATAAATTAAATCACCAAGTTCGACGCCAACCGAACTCGTACCAGGCACACTATTACACGCCGACAAATCCAACAATCTCTAACTGATTAATGTGCAGAAAAGCGTGTCTAAAATTGTTTTCTAGCAATTCAATAATACACAATTTGAGACAACACAATATCGTGCTGGTATCACATGAATATACAAAGTACTTAAAAGTTACTGCAGAATTTGTATTAAATCTACAACAATCACTTGAATTTTTAATAAATATTACTTAGAATATTTTTAATATTTTTAATATTTTTAATATTTTTAAATAAAAATAATATTTTTCCATTTACAAATCGCTAGAGAATTTAAATAAATTTTAATTTTCTCTCTACCAAATGCAAATTTTCTGTACGTATTTTATTTTTGCCCTCAATGTTACGATATAGTTGATGCGTATTCATGAAGTTCCCTTTAGAAAATATTTCATTTGTTTGTACTTACATTGCAAAGGCAAGAAAAGTCTTCATCCTTAAGTAACGTTCCTTTATCTAATCCCAATAGGATGACAGCAATATATACTAGTATACATCCGATGACTGCAACATTGTTAAGTTTCGGACTTGACAACTTGAACGATTTTATTCGTCGAAAGTACAAGTTGAAATATAGGAACGTTAAACAGACGGATATCCCTAAGGAAGAGAACGAGAGAATTGAGTAGAAAGCCGTTTTCGGTATCGTCACTAATCGAGTTTTAAAGACTCTTTGGGCTATCGGAACTTGGTCATCTTTCCACTTTATTTTCTTACACATATCACAGTTGAAATCCAAAAAGTTTCTGTTTACGTAGTAAATGGCCACAGTTTGAAGTTTACCATCTGTAAGTCAAACAATAATTTGTAATTAAAAAAAAACATTTTGCCAATATTTGCATATCAAGCATTTTTCCAATAATAAATTTCATTGAAATCAATAGCACAAACGTTTTAACTTCTTAAAGCAACTGGTCAGTTTAAATTAAATGAAACACTGTTTTCTCGCCTAGTAACAAAGGTATACAGGGTCTGCCAAAAATGATTTTACAATTTAATTGTCGAGTAACTATAACGATATAACAATGAATACCGGAAATCGTGAAGGGCCTACAGAGAATAAATTACTATTACTATGCAAACAAGCGCGGCAATTGCCAGATAGTGGAAAACAACTACTGTCGACCAAAATACTGACCACGCAGATTTCGCTCAATACCAGAGCTGTTCAAACAATTGTATGATGATCAGTAGCTTTCCATTATCTGGTAATTGTTGTGTTTACATATATGTAAGTGCTTTCATTTCTGTCTGAGTGATGGGAGTATAGTTCACTCACTCTTTTGGAGTGTGTGTGTGTGTGTGGTTTCGGTATGAGCATCCATCAGGTGCACACAACTTGTTGACGAAATCAGACGGACTGAGAAGCGCTGGTATTGAAAGAGAGTCGTCGCGGTTAATATTTTGTACAACGGCAGTTGTTTTTCATACAAAAACTGTTTATCGAAATGCATGAAAAAGTTTTATTTATCAAATATTAAATGCTTCAAGTGTCTCTTCATTTTCAACAACTTATTATATGTCCAATTTCAACAAGCTTAAGCACTTGATGAAATTGGACATAACTTAATTGCATAATTTCGAGGAATAACTTCAATCTTTCGTCTTAATCTTTCTTTCAAAATGTGGTACCTCCAAGATATTTATTGAAATACTAATTTGGTGGGCTCATCGTTTTTGCTGAAACTAGTATTAATTTTTTTATTCTTCAATTTGTGGCAAGAAAAACGACTGAAATATTTTCAAATATTTTCTCATTTTCTTTTAAAGAAATGACCCCAAACACTAAAGTGTGACCTTTGACAAAGGTTTTTCAAAAATATCGCACGAACCTTTCACATCTCCACTGGAATAAAGATGAGACCACGAGCAAGATATGCTCCAATTATGAATGAGCATTTCATAAAAACTTCGCGGCCAAATTGAATTCGATTCAATTTTTTTATTTTGATCGAATGGTTTTTGAACTTTGCCAACTTTTTGGCAACAGCTCTTTCAGGGCTATCAATAATTGCCTGACAAATCTCTTTTTTTATTTTGATAGTTTGTCAGATCCGGACTTCCCTGTTGGTTTGCTATTTATATTTTTTAACGGAAAGTTTCTTCATCGACCGAACCAAATTTCCTCTTTCTCAATTATCAGCATTAGACAATTATGTTTTTTAAATAACTGTAAAGCCTATTCTTTAAAACTTTTAATTTAGTATTATTAAAAGTAACAACTTTGGAATTTAATTTTTAAAATCGGTAATTAATTGCATAATCCTTTTTAGTAGACCCTGTACAAACATGGGAAACAAGAACAATGAGATTTTCTGAAAATATTCTTACAATCTCTATTTCTCTAGTAGTACTGTTTAAGTACAGCCGTGAAGTACAGGTTTAATTGCTGAGTAGATATTAGAATGCTTGATGCACTTGAGCACAATGTTTATATATGGAATTGATGTTTCATTTTTACTTCGAACTTTTCACCAAAATAAAATAATTTTTTTATGGTAACTCAAAACAATTAGAATTTTCAATGTGAATCCGTTAGATGCAGAACAGAATGAATTTGGATGATTTACACCTTCTAGACATTGTTTCAAAACAAATAATTATATTTTTAAGAAACATTCAATAAATCCCATATCTCTAGCATAACAGCACAAAAATAAATAGCGCATGATAATTTTGAACTCGTGAACATAATAAAAAGAAAGAACTGAATGCTATTCCAAATAACCACTTTGAATTTAGGAACAAGACTATGACACGTCAAAAGGTTGGTCAATCTTGTCAACGATCTCCAAAGAAAGCTATTTCTCTACCACATTCTTAGCTTTTAATAAGATCTCACATAATAATCTATGTATGTTACAAAATAATGAAATTTGACTCATCAACATTATTTCCTCCTTAAGTGCTGTCTCACCAATAAACACTTTCTGGTCAAGTAACGCATTGATGGCAACTTTTTCACATACAATTTGGAACGCCATAAGGAAATGTGCTGGAGCCTATACTATACTTAAGGAGCTGATCTATCTATTACAGAACTAATTAAATTTCACAAATAAAGCCATCGCTTTTGACCGGAAAAAGTCTTCTTAGTTTCAGATGCAAGTTATTTGGGGAACATGCTCTGAACTTTACCTACCACTGACGCTAGTACAATAGTTTATAGTTTTGTGTATTAGTATTTAGTATGGCAAATCATATTTTAAAGATTTTTAAATTTTTTAAATTAATCTAGTGTTTGTAAGAAAAAAATAATAATTAGGAGCATGATTAAGATATTGTACATGTTATTGTTTCTAGAACTCCTGAGGAAGCTATAAATTTATAGCGAAACATAGAGGATAAAACAAAAGATTTTTTTTTTCATTTTTTCATTTTCTTAAAAGTTGATCGAATACCCGATGAACTTTATTGATTTGGATTATCTTATACACGGTCAACCAAAACACTTTTAACTAATTATATAGATATATACATATATATATTGGGTTGGCAACTAAGTACTTTCGGTTTTGTAGTATAAAATAAAACACTTTTTTTTAAACAAAGAATAGTTTTTAATCAATTATATATTTTTTGCTCAATGACCTTTTGCCATCTTTCTTTCAGTTGCATGATTCTGCGCTCATAAAATGTCTGATCCTGAAGGTCATCGTCATTTGTGAAAGTTTTACCATTCAAAGAATTCTGCAAACTTCGAAATAAATGGTAATCAGATGGTGCTAGATCAGGGCTGTATGGGGGATGTGGCATCACTTCCCAGCCAAGCTCCAATAGTTTCCCACGAGTTGCCAAAGATGTGTGAGGCCTTGCATTATCTTGGTGGAAAACTACACCTTTCCGATTTGACAATTCTGGCCGTTTTTCTTTGATCGCTTCATCCAGTTTTATTAATTGTTGACAGTAAACATCAGAATTGATCGTTTGGTTCCTTGGAAGCAACTCAAAAAACACAATACCTTTGTAATTCCACCAAACTGACAGCATGATCTTTTTTGGATGCAATTCAACTTTCGATGTGGTTTGAGCTGATTTATCGTGTTTGCTCCATGATCGATTTCTAACTATGTTACTGTACAGGACCCATTTTTCATCACCAGTGATGATTCTTTTTAAGAAAGGGTCGGTTTCATTTCGTCTAAGGTGCATATCGCAAAAGTTGATTCTCTGTGTTAAATGAATTTCTTTCAATTCGTGAGGTACCCAAATATCAAGCTTCTTAACTAGCCCAAGACATTTTAAATGTTTTTCAATTGTTGTGTGCGATACATGTAGCCTCTCCGCAACGTCTCGAACAGTTATATGACGATCCTCTTCAATTATTTTGATTTAGTCATCATCAACTTCAGTAGGCCGACCAGAACGTTGCTCATCTTTGAGGGAAAAATCTCCAGAACGGAATTTTTTATACCAATTCTGACACGTGCGCTCTGTTAAGCAATTAGCACCATAAACTTCACATATCTTTTTGTGAGCCGCAGCAGCTTTCTTTCCTTTACGGAAATAAAATAGTAAAATATGTCGAAAATGTTCGTTTCTGCACTCCATTTAAAATTAACCCACAACTAATAGCTTTAATAAAAATCACGCACTACTAGCTTCTGAAGTTACGTCAATGTGACTAGTATCACGCGACAAACGGTAAAGTACAGCACTAACATACGTTATACAAAAAATAAAGCAATGCTCTCTATCAGTAAAAACCGAAAGTACTTAGTTGCCAACCCAATATATGTATATACATACGAATTCTAGCTTGATCTTCGTCAAATAAGTGAATACAGTAGGGGAAGTTGTTTGCAATACAAAAGTGGGAGAAAACGAAACTGCCAGTGAGAGATATTCTATCCTCCTTTCTCGCGCGCTTTAACCTAACTGCACTCTTTCCACTTGTGGACAGCGCATATCTAATTCTAGAATGAACAAGTCTGTATATATCAACGCATATATTTTTTAAATTCAGTATATATTCGTTAGTGGAAAAAAATTAAAAGTACGAATCTTAATTAATCCTAATCATATTTGCGTAGCAAAATTAAATAAAAATAACAAGTGGTAGTATTATTTTTAGCAAAAGATATATCGTAGGTGTAATTTTAAAAAGGAAAAACCTGTAATCAAACCATCATAAATGGAAGATGTATCCTACACCTACGTTTACTAAAATTAAAATATTTCTGTTTGTGATTTGTTACTTTAACAAGAATAAAAATTTCTGATAATCTAGTCACTAGGTAGGCAGGCTTTTCAATTTTATTTCATTCTTTTGAATGTACATAAGCAGTAACGTCTAACTAAAGTTATTTAATATATTCACGTATTGCGTTTTACTTATCCTTAATACGAAATAGTTATTTATGTACTTTATTATTACCAACTATTGTAAAAGTTTTATCGAGTTAGTGTAAACTTACTGTAACTACTTTATACAATATATGCGAAATTATCTAAGATTTTCATATAATGGAGTCGTTAATGGAAGTTTGTTTACGTTATAAATACCTACTTTGAATTTGTTGAAATACAGAGTTTCCTATTCGATCTGCTCCGTAAAATTTGACAGGTCCCTAGAAATATATAACGAGAAAATGAACATAATTTATAATTTTATATTTTTATTTTGTTTAATATTTATATTTAAAATTCATAAAGACTATAAAACCTATTATAAAAGATGTACATACTACTGTGGGCAAAAAATAGTATGACTTTTTAATTTAAATTTCGCGCGAAAATCCATTCGTCGATATATTTTTTTCTAGGTTGGTATGACTGTCAGTGACATCTGTGCCAAATGTCACATCAAAATAATCATTAGTGTTTAGTATACGTCTTTCTGAAGTACAAAAAGTGTACGGAATCAAATTTCTGGTTCCGAAATGTTCAGAATGTTGCAAAAGGCCATCGGTGATAATTGTTTGTCGCGAGCAAGTGTTTTTGATTGGTACAAATTATTCAAAGAGGGTCGAGAACACGTTGATGACGAACCACGTCCAGAACGGCCATCAACATCAACTGATGATCAACACGTCAATAGAATCAAGGAATTGGTGCTTGAGAATCGACGATTAACAGTCAGAGACCTTACTGGCATCGTCGGAATATCGGAAGGATCAGTGAAAACCATTTTGAAAGATCATTTGGGCCCAAGAAAAGTGAAAGCACGATTTCTTCCAAAATCACTCAATTTTTTCGAAAAACAGCGTCGCGTTGACGTCTGTGAAACAATGCTTGCCGACTATCAAGACAAAATGAAAGGCATCATAACTGGAGATGAGACTTGGATGTACGCTTATGACCCGGAAACAGACGATCAATCGGCCGAATATCGTATCAAAGGTGAGCCGAAGCCCAAAAAAACACGTCAAAGCAAGTCAAAAATCAAGGTTATGTTGACAGTTTTCTTCGATTATCGAGGTGTGGTGCACTCCGAATTCCTTCCGAGCGGCCAAACTATCAACTAGGAATACTATTTGAGTGTTATGCGTGGTTTGCGCAATGCTATTCGTAAAAAGAAGCCAGAATTATGGGCCGACAACTCTTGTTTTTGCACCACGATAATGCACCGTCGCATACTGCATTAATTCTTCGTGAGTTTTTCGCCAAATTTTCAACCAATATCGTGCCGCAACTGGCTATTCAGCAAACTCAAACGACCGCTCCGGGGAAACCATTTTGAGTCAATTGAAAACATTAAACGTGAATCGCTATGCGCATTGAAGGCTATTCCTGAAATTGACTTTAACAACTGTTTCGAGAATTGGAAGAAATGTTGGCACAAGTGTATTGAGGCCAGAGGAGATTACTTTGAGGGGGACGAAATAGATTTGGAAGAATAAATTAAGAATTTAAAAATTATGAACAGTCTTACTATTTTTTGCCCACAGTAGTATTGTATACTAAGTAAACACCAGTAACCTAGAAAATCGAATTTTGATGAAACTTTAAAAATTGACGGTGTGCCTTAATATAAAAACAACACATATTTTTACTCCCTCGATTTTTACGCGGAAAGAATAACACATATCAATTGTTTTGTAATACAATTTGAGGTATATTATATAGCCTCAATGATAATGTATTATTTTCGAATGAAATAAATAACAGGAGACCGGATACTCATACACTCCATTTTTTTATAATTTCCTTTCTTTTATCTATCAAAACTAAATTTGCTTTTACGTATAAAACGATTCTGTATAAAAAATTTAGGCAGTCAAGTAGTAAAAATATTACGAAAAATGATGAGGTTTTACTTGTCATTTCTTAACGGAATGCCAGCAGAATTCTATGATACAAGATACGACAAATGTTTGAATTTAAATGGGATCTATGTAGAAAAGCAGTATGAAAATGTAAAACTCTTGTAAAAAATGTTTAATTAGTTAGTGCATTATTAAAAACGGGTACCAGTTTCCGGACGACCCTCGTATCTAATAGATGAAGCCAGTAGAGCACTTCATCTCTGAATCATAGCACAGTAAAAATCCCATTTCACCATTTTTCATCTTCTTCGTCAACACTCTATTTTAAATCGGTTCTTCATTCGCTTCTTCATCTAATTAGCTTCATACTCTTTATGTCATCAGAAAGAAGCAAATTTGGTTATAAACGATTCTCTAAAACCCGTCCCAATCATAGAAAACGTTTCAGTTAATATTTCTCCCAGAGAAACACAATAATTGACCGTATATTTTTGCTGTTTCATTTCATCCACCACAATTTTTAGAAACACGATAATAATGTTATAACTTTAAATCCCAAATAAAAAATATATGACCTTTGTTTGCCAAAATGAAAGATATATTTTGTAGCTCATTGTAGAAGGCCATAATAAATTTAATTCTAGTGTTTTCTGAAATGCCCTCGTGCATGTATGCTAGGCTCTACAGCATGCAAATGGCAAAATGAATATTAAAAAATTACCGACACACCAGTGAAGCTTAAGAAACTCATGGCATACAAAAAGTCTTCAACCATATCTCTTCTCCTGTAAGTGAATTGTTTTAGAATTCCGTCGAAATAGAAGTCTTGAACTTTTGCCAATGTCAGTGCCATGGCCCATACCGCGTCATATGTATGCCGTGCATATTTTGAAATGCCTCTAGACATGTTTAACATGTCTATGAAATCGTCGTTGTCCTAGAATTTGTATTTAAAAGAGTAAAATATTAATTATATAAATATATTGAAAATAATTTCGTTAAGAAAAAGTATAATAGCTATTTATGGAACTAGTTGGGAAAGACCTTATTTTGTACAACGAGTGGATGTCTGCAAAATGATATAACGTCACCAAATGGTCTTTTATTACGTGATTCATAGAAGATTTTTTTCTAATTTTGGACATCTAAAACCCCTTTAAAAATAAAGTAAAATATGCATATTTATTGAGTTGATTCGGCCTTTACACTTTACTTCAAATAACCAGTTTGACGAAAGAATTATTATGTGCAATAATTAATAATAAAATAACTGAAAATTTTAACTATGTGTGTATTTATTAATAATAGTTATTAAAACATATATATTTAAAACAATGTGACATTTACTTTTTAATGATTCTTACCCACCAATCGACTAATTTAGCAACAGCTCGAATGCAATGCTCAGGCGGTGATCTTTTAGAATGATTTCGCCAATTTTCCCAACGCTTGTGTCAGATTTCTGCATCACCAGCCGGTCGGAACGCTCGTCGTAATCATCTTCTTTCCTCCCTTTTTTTTGAATCCTCTAAAGCACTCGAATTTTTGAGTGCGTGTCAAATACTGTTTACCATAAGTTTTCTGTAACAATTTCTAAGTTTCTGAGAGGTTTTGTTGAGTTTAGGACAGAAGTTCACGTTAATACGTTGCTCCATTACATCATATTCCGACAGGGAGAAAAAACACGACCTACTTCAATAAAGCGCTGTGACTCGTTTGAACAATCTTCGCTCTTGCAGCTTTTACAGCAGACCAAAATCTAATATTGAACAATGACAGATATCGCGTGGTCCTGATAAGATAGGAGGGGAACGTCAAATAGCCAATCTGGTTATTTCCTAACCACACCTCGTATATCCGAACACAACAACTCATACATAAATAAAAAACTGATTTTTCTTGTGCTAATTATTTAATTAGTAATAATAATAGGCCAATGTTTGAATATAAAGTGATATATATAGAAAACGAACTACGTAATTTATTAGAATGATTTAATAAACGAAAAATTGACCTAAATGATTCACCGTTATTAAATCTGTTTAAAGAGTAAAAAGTTTAGAATTTTGTCTACTTTAAATATCTGAAGAAGTCACTGGGTAGTGAAGCAATTGTCATGATCATTAATTAAAAATAAAATTAGTGAAAATCATAACACTGTGTAATTTATTAATTTAGTCATGAATTTGCAACAAATAAAGGTCGAACCAAGCCAATATTCCATCCCCTCTTTTATATGCTTGAATATAAAAGGAAAGAAAACATCTAATCTACCGGAGATTCTTTTAAATTCTCACCAAACCTGACGTCGACGTTTCATTGGGAGCCATAACACTATAATCAGCTGTTATTATTAAGCCTTCCATCACTTTCTTCATAATATCACTATCGCAATCAAAATAATGTTCCCACCAAATATAATTGGGTTCATTTAAAATCCAAACATAGTCTGAGCCGTACATATCCATATAAAATACCTAAAATTTAATTCTGTTTTATTACAAAAATCTACACGGTGTCAAGGTGTTTTAAAATTTACTTCGCAAAATATTTTCGGCGCTACTTCTTCTGAAAAGCTAGCAATAATAATGCGTGTGTCCAGAGTCTAAAACGTAAGCGCTTATGTGTAAAGAAATAAATCCATTTTTTGTCATAACATCTTTACCTTAAGGAAATTTAATTGTTCTTTAAAGTTTTCCAACGAGAATGTGAGCGTCGCCGAGCAAGTAATATTGACCTTTTCTAAAATCGTCACTAAATTATTTGAAGGCAATAGAAATGTATTTTCGCTCTGACTGAAAGTGACGACGGTGTTCCACTTAAAATATTTAAGAAATGCTACTCTAGCGGGATTTTTCGAAGATTCCGGCGCCACAGTGCGAAAAAATAAAGGAAATTTATTACGATCACTAAGATTTGGAGATGTAGAACCATAAGATACCTGGAATACCACAATTATAAGTATCGTATGAACTAATATTTTATATACAAAGCAGAAAGCATGACAAAAGTTTAGAAATATGTCTTCTGTTAATATAATTGAATGTAATGTT
The DNA here is from genome assembly GCA_031893035.1 of Dermolepida albohirtum. Lineage (NCBI taxonomy): Eukaryota > Metazoa > Arthropoda > Insecta > Coleoptera > Scarabaeidae > Dermolepida > Dermolepida albohirtum. Next base: position 682,973 of record JAVIWB010005163.1, read on the forward strand.
ACGAGGGTAATTGAAATTTGTCCTGAATTTTTTTTTAAATAATTGAAGATATACTTCAAAACGGTTTTACATTCATCGAATAAGGCCTGTTAACTAAGGTCATAAACAACTGCAACTTGATTGTGTCAACACTGTCAGTTGTATTAACAATGTCGTACAACAATGTGTCAAATTCTGTTACACAACGTGCAACGACAGATGCAAATTAAAGGTTAGCTTTGCATTAAATGTCATACCTAGATAATTAAACAACTGACACCTATCCAGATGCGAATCACAAATTGTATACGGAAATTTTTTGATACGCTGTTTCCTTGTATAATTCATTACTTTACATTTATGTATCTGTGCCGACCAACAAATTATTATCTAAACTCCAACGTTCAAGGCATGTTAGATCGTTTCGTAAATTTGCCCAATCCTCAACATTCTCAACACAACGAAAAATCTTCAAATCCTCCGCATGTAGTAAACAATGATACATTACACAATCAGTAATACCATTTACGAATTTAAGAAATGGTAGCGAACCCAACACAGGTCCTTGTGATACTCTTACCCATGAAAAACATAGGCAAGATGTGAAACCATTGCTTTCTACATAGCTTGTACGTCCAAACAAATAACATCGAAGGACCTGCATCAAATAATTGAAAATTCCATAGCCATCTAGTTTTTGTAAATTTGTATCATATCGTGCAGTATAAAATACCATGGAGAAGTCAATATAAATTATATTGACTTGACATTGCTCATCCGAGCTACATAGCTCGTACGTCCAAACAAATAAGATCCAAGAACCTGCTTCAAATAATTGGTAATTCCAAAACCATCAAGTTTTTGTAAACTTGTATCATATCGTGCAGTATGAAATACCATGGAGAAGTCAATATAAATTGTATTGAGTTGACATTGCTCATCCGAGCTACATAGCTCGTACGTCCAAACAAATAAGATGCAAAAACCTGCATCAAATAATTGGTAATTCCAAAGCCATCAAGTTTTTGTAAACTTGTATCATATCGTGCAATATAAAATACCATAGAGAAGTCAATATAAATCGTATTGACTTGATATTACTCATCCGAGCTACATAGCTCGTACGTCCAAACAAATAAGATCTAAGAACCTGCTTCAAATAATTGGTAATTCCAAAGCCATCAAGTTTTTGTAAACTTGTATCATGTTGTGCAGTATAAATACTATGAAGAAGTCAATATAAATTGTATTGACTTGACATTGCTCATCCGAGCTACATATCTCGTACGTCCAAACAAATAAGATCCAAGAACCTGCATTAAATAACTGGTAATTCTAAAGCCATCAAGTTTTTGTAAACTTGTATCATATCGTGCAGTATAAAATACCATGGAGAAGTCAATATAACTTGTATTGACTTGAGATTGCTCATCGGAGCTACATAGCTCGTACAAATAAGATCCAAGAACCTGCATTAAATAACTGGTAATTCTAAAGCCATCAAGTCTTTGTATTTTGTAAACTTGTATCATGTTGTGCATTATAAATACTATGGAGAAGTCAATATAAGTTGTATTGACTTGACATTGCGCATCCGAGCTACATAGCTCGTACGTCCAAACAAATAAGATCCAAGAACCTGCATTAAATAACTGGTAATTCTAAAGCCATCAAGTTTTTGTAAACTTGTATCATATCGTGCAGTATAAAATACCATGGAGAAGTCAATATAACTTGTATTGACTTGAGATTGCTCATGCGAGCTACATAGCTCGTACGTCCAAACAAATAAGATCCAAGAACCTGCATTAAATAACTGGTAATTCTAAAGCCATCAAGTTTTTGTAAACTTGTATCAGGTTGTGCAGTATAAATACTATGGAGAAGTCAATATAAATTGTATTGACTTGATATTGCTCACCCGAACTACATAGCTCGTACGTCCAAACAAATAAGATCCAAGAACCTGGTAACTTTAAATCCATCTAGTTTTTGTAAACTTGTATCATATTTTGCAGTATAAAATACCATGGTGATGTCAATATAAATTGTATTGACTTGACATTGCTCATCCAAAGCATCAGAAAGAAAATGCATAAAGAAACATATATTGGTGGTAGTTTGTTGCATATTTCACATGTCTTTAATCCTAATATTGCTCCACTTATTGGCAGTTTATGAATTTTATAAATTTTATGATTTTTCATTTAGACACTTTATTCACACCGCCGTACTTTCAAATTACATATCGAAAATTAACCAAATTGTACCCGTCAGCATGAAAAATGCAGAATTAATAGTGGAATCCTATTTAATACATATAATTTAATACATATAATTTAATACATATAATAATAATAATACATATAATAATAATACATATAATAAATAATTGGTAATTCCAAAGCCATCAAGTTTTTGTAAACTTGTATCATGTTGTGCAGTATAAAATACCATGGAGAAATCAATATAAATTGTATTGACTTGAGATTGCTCATCCGAGCTACATAGCTCGTACGTTCAAACAAATAAGATCCAAGAACCTGCATCAAATAATTGGTAATTCCAAAGCTATTAAGTTTTTTAAAACTTGTATCATGTTGTGTAGTATAAATATTATGGAGAAGTCAATATAAATTGTATTGACTTGACATTGCTCATCCGAGCTACATAGCTCGTACGTCCAAACAAATAAGATCTAAGAACCTGCTTCAAATAATTGGTAATTCCAAAGCCATCAAGTTTTTGTAAACTTGTATCATGTTGTGCAGTATAAAATACCATGGAGAAGTCAATATAAATTGTATTGACTTGAGATTGCTGATCCGAGCTACATAGCTCGTACGTCCAACAAATAAGATCTAAGAACCTGCTTCAAATAATTGGTAATTCCAAAGCCATCAAGTTTTTGTAAACTTGTATCATGTTGTACAGTATAAAATACCATAGAGAAGTCAATATAAATTGTATTGACTTGAGATTGCTCATCCGAGCCAAATAGCTCGTACGTTCAAACAAATAAGATCCAAGAACCTGCATCAAATAATTGGTAATTCCAAAGCCATTAAGTTTTTTAAAACTTGTATCATGTTGTGTAGTATAAATACTATGGAGAAGTCATTATAAATTGTATTGACTTGACATTGCTCATCCGAGCTACATAGCTCGTACGTCCAACAAATAAGATCTAAGAACCTGCTTCAAATAATTGGTAATTCCAAAGCCATCAAGTTTTTGTAAACTTGTATCATGTTGTGCAGTATAAAATACCATGGAGAAGTCAATATAAATTGTATTGACTTGAGATTGCTCATCCGAGCTACATAGCTCGTACGTTCAAATAAATAAGATCCAAGAACCTGCATTAAATAACTGGTAATTCTAAAGCCACCAAGTCTTTGTATTTTGTAAACTTGTATCATGTTGTGCAGTATAAATACTATGGAGAAGTCAATATAAATTGTATTGACTTGATATTGCTTATCCGAGCTACGAAGCTCGTACGTCCAAACAAATAAGATCCAAGAACTTGCATTAAATAACTGGTAATTCTAAAGCCATCAAGTTTTTGTAAATTTGTATCATGTTGTGTAGTATAAATACTATGGAGAAGTCAATATAAATTGTATTGATTTGACATTGCGCTTCCGAGCTACATAGCTCGTACGTCCAAACAAATAAGATCTAAGAACCTGCTTCAAATAATTAGTAATTCCAAAGCCATCAAGTTTTTGTAAACTTGTATCATGTTGTGCAGTATAAAATACCATGGAGAAGTCAATATAAATTGTATTAACTTGAGATTGCTCATCCGAGCTACATAGCTCGTACGTTCAAACAAATAAGATCCAAGAACCTGCATCAAATAATTGGTAATTCCAAAGCCATCTAGTTTTTGTAAACTTGTATCATATCGTGCAGTATAAAATACCATGCAGAAATCAATATAAATTGTATTGACTTGACATTGCTCATCCGAGCTACATAGCTCGTACGTCCAAACAAATAAGATCCAAGAACCTGCATTAAATAACTGGTAATTCTAAAGCCATCAAATTTTTGTAAACTTGTATCATGTTGTGCAGTATAAAATACCATGGTGAAGTCAATATAAATTGTATTGACTTGACATTGCGCATCCGAGCTACATAGCTCGTACGTCCAAACAAATAAGATCCAAGAACCTGCATTAAATAACTGGTAGTTCTAAAGCCATCTAGTTTTTGTAAACTTGTATCATATTTTGCAGTATAAAATACCATGGTGAAGTTAATATAAATTGTATTGATTTGACATTGTTCATCCAAAGCATCACATAGGAAATGTACATAAATTGGTGGCAGTTTGTTGCATATTTCACATGTCTTTAATCCTAATATTGCTCCACTTATTGCCAGTTTATAAATTTTATGATTTTTCATTTAGACACTTT